>CM053562.1:15224028-15365279 GCA_028646485.1 Cryptoprocta ferox
CGCTACGAACATAGGGGTACATGTGCCCCTAAGCATCAGCACTTCTGTATCCCTTGGGTAAATCCCCAGCAGTGCTATTGCTGGGTCATAAGGGATTATGGAAATCTTTAAGGCTAAAATAGTGGCTACTACACATTAAAATGCCCTATCCTCAAACTTCATAAACATTAGTTGTTTCAGTTAAGATAGGACATAATCTTACTCATTTTGTAGAAAGTTCATCTTCAGACAACTTTATGAAAAAAAGCAAGCCGTGGTTACTCTTAAAAAAGTGCATTTCTAAAATTATTATCCCTATCAAATCTATTTTTTTAATGTTTCCAAAATGTGATAGCGGGATTTTCAAAATAAAAAGAGAAATGATTATGAAATGAAAATTTAAGTACAAGGAGAAAAAGGATCAACTGCACTTTCCCTTTTGACAAATACTTTATACTGTTGTTGGTGACATCACAAGAGAGGTTTATCAATAAAGGAAGTTTTCCTTTTGAATAAACTATTCTCTTCATCTCCAACATACGTAACATCAACCTTTCCTACATTTTAGCAGCTTGTATCAAGACTGATCTAGAAAATATTAATGGAGCCAGATGCAAAGTTCTAGTATACTTATTCAGAAAATGATTTATGATAAATATATGGCATTTCAGACTCACACTATGCAAATTTAGTTAAGAGATTACTTAAGTAAACCATATCTAGCTTCCAAAAACTCAACTCCCTTGGCTTTGTGAGATCTTCTGAGGATACTACTGATCTCTACTTTGAGAATACTGAGATAAAATTTTCAGAATATTACCATCAGAACTGCCAGACTTCCTTTTACATTTAGGATATTTCCTCCTACTCTAGAAAAATGGTTCCCAAAGGCTATGTGCTCTACAGTTTTTTTTTTTTCACCTTCTTCATCTTTCATTTCAGTTAGTGTCTACTAAGTAAAATTATCTGAGGTAGCTTTACTTCTCCTATTAAGTAAAATGTAATGATTTTTATGAGCAATATTTTCCTCAATAGTAAGAGGTCCTTAAAACAAAACAAAACAAAAAGATGGGGTATCTGGGTGGCTCAGTCGGCTGAGCATCCAACTCCTGATTTCAGCTCAGGTCATGATCTCACAGTTGTGTGATCGAGCCCCATGTTAAGCTCTGCGCTGAGCGTGGAGCCTGCTTGGGATTCATTCTTTCATATTCTCTCTCTCCCCCTCCCGCTCTGCCCTGCTCATTCCTTCTCTCTCAAAAAAAAAAAAAAAAAAAAAAAAAAAAGTCCTTGTGACTTGCCTCTTAGGTTTCTCTAGTGATCTCAGTGGCTAAGATTGTTGAGAAAGGCTGACCACCAGATTAAATGGCTGGTGTGACTAAGGAGCACTGCGATGTCACAGCGAATCTTCCAGCACACTCAAGTAAAGGATCTGCACCGTGCTGAACAGTTTAGCTATTTATATAGAAGGCAATGTTGCTCAATTTGAATTCAACAGGTTTCTCTAAGAGGAAAACACATACATGCGGAGACTGAAAAGAAGAAGCCACCCATCTTACCTGAGCACCCACGAGCTGCAGCAAGGCCGAGTTCACGGGGAGGAGCTCAATGTCGGTATTGATAGTGGTCTGGTCAAATGGGCAAGCCTTGCGGTGGAGTTTATTCAGGCACATCTTGCAGACAGTATGGCCACAACCCAAACTGATGGGCTTTCGAATGGTTTCATCGAAAGTCTGAGTGCAAATTGGGCAGGAGAGGAAATCCGTCCACTGTGGAGCTTGTACAGGCATTGTCACTGGAGTTACAATTCACTAACACACACACACACACACACACAAAATAATCTAAAGCAAAGATTCCACTGGAATCAAAATCTTTGAAAAAAGTTTTTTTTTTTTAAATATCTTCTGTAGATACAGTCAGCACATAGTGTGAAATATAACCTGGAAAACAAAAGAAAAGAGAAGAGAAAAAAGTTAGCATGCCTTACTTTTGAATTAAACTGTGCATTCACACTCTATTACCTACAATCTTTTTACCACATTTATATCACTATGGTCCATCGTTTTGCACTTTCATAGAATCAGAGTCATAATAAAACTTCAAGTCTCATTCCCTCGCTGTAGACATATGGAGTGGACCCCAGGAAGACAAAATAACTTGCACAGGTAACAGATGAAGTTAATACTAAGGTTAGACCCAGGAACTAAATCTCACAAGTTTATCTAAGTCTACGATTGTTTTATATTTAAGAATCAGCTTTTTCAAGGTGGCTAATAATATTGTTTCTTGAGCTGCATATCAGTTACACGAATCTGTTCAGCTGTCAACATTTACCAAGCACTGATGATACGTACACTTCTGTGTATGTTACACCTCAAGAATGAGTTTTTAAAAATTGGCCTGAAGTAAAAATTACCCCAAAATATTTTATCAAATTGGGTAAGGGTAACAAGATAAAGAGTCTGTGAACTTTTTTAAAGTCTTTTTAAGGGTTTTAAATACTGTTAAGAATTTTATTTACCAGTAGTTAGTTATCTTTAAGCCCCTGCTATGGCCTACACTCGTTACTACAGTGTGCTGTTAAAACAACTGCACAGTACAATTATTTACTTCAAAAGATTTTTTTTAACTCCCAAATTTATTAATGGTACAACAATTACAGTTCAAATTTCATTGTCTACCCTCTTTTTTGGCAGAGGATGAAAACCAAATTGCAAAACTTAGCACCTGTGTTCAACAGAAATTTTTTATATATATATAATTCAACCTAAAACTTACAGCACATATCTTAAACAATATGTACCATATTTATCTAACTGTAGTTTCTAAAAATGAAAATTGATATACAGAACAATAAAGTAACAGTATTACAAGTTGTTAAAGATTTTATTATGCTCGAGAGACTGCTTATAAAGATGAAAACAATTAAGCTGTAATTAACTAGGAAAGTAACTTATCAAATATACCTTATGCTTTGAACATTACATTTAATTCTTGCTTTATTGAAACAACTCAACCTTAAACGCAAGCCCATTATTGATGGGAGAACAGTTTTCATTAGGTATGTTAAAAGTTTATCCATTCATTCAACAAATATTTACTAAGCACTATGTGCCAGACTGAATTGTTGGGGAAACAGCAAAACAGCACAGTCATAATATCTGCCTTCAGAGTAATCGTAGCTTTGTTTGTGTTTTTGCAAAGTGTGCTATAAGATAAACATATTTTACCAAGTTAATTTTAAAGTTTATTTATTTTGAGAGAGCGTGCTGTGTGCATGCACACAAGCAGGTAAGGGGCAGATAGAGAGGGAGAGAGAGAATCCCAAGCAGGCAGCGTGGGGCTGGATTTCACAAACCATGAGATCATGACCTGAGCAGAAACCAAGAGTCAGTTGCTCAACCAACTGAGCCACCCAGGCGCCCCAAGTTATCTGCGTGTGTGTTAAAATGACCCTTGCAGGAACAAGAATGAGTAAATACTGAAATTACTCACATTTTGATTTCTGTAATGTTTTAAAGATAAAAACTTCTAATAAAATGGATTTAATCAAATACATTATGAGTAGTTACAAGTATGTTTATAGTAAATTATTAATACTTAATAAATTGAAACTCATCTGGAATGATAAAAAAGAAAATACAGTATTCAATTATTCAATTGTAGAGTCAAGTGTTAGATTTGTGCATTGGGTTGCAGAATGCTCAAAAACAAGGGTAAATTTTTAGAGAAGACCTAATGTTCAGAAAAGGAACTGGTATTAATCATAAACTGCTTGTTGAACCTGATTAAGTTGATAAAGCATCACTCACATAAACTTTTCTATAGATTAGCATAATATACATTAATGCCTGCAAAGAATCTGATCTTGTGTTAATCTCTGCAAAGAGAGTTTAAAGGTTCCTTCCTTTTTACTAGTATGGCCTTACAGACAACTTAAAATTTGTTCATCTTATAGATAAAACAAAGCACTTCATTCTCTCAAACACCATAAAACTATACAAACCCCGGAGGGCACAAAACATAATAAAAATGTCGGGGTGTCTGGGTGCATCAGTTAGTTGAGCGTCTGACTCTTGATTTCAGTTCAGGTCATGATCCCGGGGTTGTGGGATTGAACCCCAGGTCGGGCTGTATGTTGAGTATGGAAGTTGCTTACAATGCTCTCTCTCTCTCTTTCCCTCTCTCTAACTCAATCTCTAAAATTAAAAGAAAATTAAAAAGTAAAATGTATGTATAAAAAATGTTTTTACAGCATGTTATAACTTTTACTATGAATACAGCTATGTGCCACATACTATGCTAAATGCCTTACATAGAACACTTTATAAAAGGTAGGTAATTACTGTTATCCCATTTTACAGAATGAGAAATGGAAGTTTAGAGGGGCTGAGTAAAATTAGAAGAAATAGAGCTAAGATATTAACCCAGATAGTCTGGCACAAAATCCAAACTCTCAACCAGATCACCATTCACAAATTAAAGGCTAAATATAAAAAGGAAGAACTACTTGTGATTTCATTCAAAATTCAATGTCACAAAGCTGCACTCTCTAATACCTACTGACTTCACAGTAATTCTGCTAAACTTACTGTCAAATCTAATGGTCAGGTCCTTGTTCTTCTAATCTCGTTTGTCTTCTCAATAAGATATGAAACAGACAACACTCCCTGCTTCTTGAAATTGTCAATGAACCACATTCTCCAATTCCTTTCTAACTCGCTGGCTATGTTTCTGATCTCTTAAACTCCTATATGCTGGAATTATCAGGTCTCTATTTTGACTTTTCTTATCATTCCCCAGCTAGAATCCTGAAAAAGCTTCCTATTATATTTAGAAGAAAATCTGGATTTCTTATTCTTGTTTACAAAACCCCAAATGATAAGACCTGTAATTATTTCTCCAACTCCATTTTCTAACACATCCCCACCTTAGTATGTTAGTACTAGGTATTCTATCTACTCTTTGAATTGGAGGGCACTCTTCACTTAGCTGCCACCAAAAATGTCACATCCTCCCTGACCACTTAGAACTCTAAATCATTCTCTAGTCCTTCACTGTATTTAAATTCTCTACAAAACATTTACATCATCTATAAGTTGCATTTTCCTTTTCATATTTTTATTTGCTTACTCAATATCTATCTAATATTAGAATATAGACCCACAAGAGCTGAAATCTAATCTTTCTTGTTCACTATGAAAGCTATAGCTCACCACTATAATTTAGGCTACCTGGGGTGCCTGAGTGTCTCAGTCGGTTAAGCGTCCGACTTCGGCTCAGGTCATGATCTCACAGTTCGTGGGTTTGAGCCCCACATTGGGCTCTGTGCTGAGAGCTACCTCAGAGCCTGGAGCCAGTCTTCAGATTCTGTGTCTCCCCCTCTCTCTGCCCCTACCCTGTTCATGCCCTCTCTCTCTCTCTCTCTCTCTCTCTCTCTCAAAAATAAATAAAAAACATTAAAAAAATTTTTTTTAATTTAGGCAACCTAAAAATTTTGCCTATAATTTCAGAGTTCACAAGACATGTGAAAATCTATTCATAAATCTCTAAGGAACTTAAAAACTCTTAAGAAATCCTAATCTATATTATTCCTTAATGAGTCTTAAAATTGCAAGCAACATTTGAGATTTATGACATCTGACACTGTGCAATATGGAAAATAGGTAGAAATTATGGTCAACATCAGTTTTACGGGCTTGAAAACTCAGTGCTCTCCTACATGATCTCAGATCTGTGCTGCCATAACAAGTTTTCCAAATTATTCTGTTGTAAAAAGAATTACTTTTTTAATGTTTATTTATTTTTGAGAGAGAGAGAAATAGTGGGGAAGAGGCAGAGAGAAGGGACAGCACAGAGACTGATGCAGGGCTCAAACTCACGAACTGTGAGATCATGACCTGAGTCAAAGTTGGATGCTCAATCTATTGAGCCGCCCAGGCACCCCACAATAATTGTTTAAAATACAATCACAAAATATTATTGGTAAAAGATACCTTAGAGATCATCTGGTTCTAGCCTAATTTTTCAAGATAATATTTACTTATGTCCCTATAAGTAGCAAGTATTATTAAATACTTTCAAACATCTTTCATTCAATCTTAAAAGCCCAAAGAAGTTGGAATCATTTTCCCTCTTTTTGCAGAGAAATAAAATTAACAATCAGAAAGCTCTAAGATCACATAGGTAGTAAGTGGCAAAATCAAGATACAACCACCTCAGATCAGTACTTCATACTAAAGCCTATGCACTTGCCCCTGCACTAATTCAATATGGAGAAGACCAAAACCAAGACAAGTAAAAGAGTTACAAAGCCATGCAGCTTGATAATGCCACAGCTAGGATTAGAAACCAAGTTTCTAGTTTTAGTATCCCCTGTACCTCTATCAGACTGCTTTGCAAATAAACCTATCAACAAACCCCTGATTTTTAAAATACCTTTCATACTAACATGTCTCCTGAGGTAAAGGGAAACAAAAGCAAAAATGAACTACTGGGACCTCATCAAGATAAAAAGCTTCTGTGGGGCACCTGGATGGCTCAGTCCGTTAAGCATTTCACTTGGGTTCAGGTGATGGATCTCCTAGTTCGTAAGTTCAAGGCCCACATCAGGCTCTGCAGTGACAGTGTGGCGCCTACTTGAGACTCTCTCTCTCTCTGCCCCTCCCCTAATCTTGGTCTCAAAATAAATAAAATTTTTTAAAAAGATAAAAAGCTTCTGCACAGTGAAGGAAACAACAAAACCAAAAGGCAACCAACGGAATGGGAGAATATATTTGCAAATGACGTACCAGATAAAGAGTTAGAACCCAAACTCTGTAAAGAACTTATCAAACTCAACATCCAAAAAAAACAAATAATCCAGGGAAGAAATGGGCAAAAGACACAAACAAACACTTTTCCAAAGAAGATCTCCAGATAGCTAACAGACACATGGAAAGATGCTCCACATAACTCATCATCAGGGAAATACAAATCAAAACCACAATGAGCTACCATCTCACACCTGTCAGAATGGCTAAAAGGAGTAACTCAGGAAAAAGTATGTGTTGGAAAAGAAGCAGAGAAAGGGGAACACTTTTGTACTGCTGGTGGGAATGCTAACTGGTGCAGCCACTATGGAGGTTCCTCAAAAAATTAAAAATACAACTACCCAATGATTTAGCAATTGCACTACTAGATATTTATCCAAAGTATTAAAAATGCACCCCAACTTATAGCAGCCCTATCGACAACAGCCAAATTATGAAAAGAACCCAAATGTTTACTGACTGGTAAATGGATAAATAAGATGTGGTGTGTATATACACAATGGAATATTACTCAGTGATCAAAAAGAAATGAAATCCTGCCATTTGCAACAACGTGGATGGAACTGGAAGGCATTATGCTAAGCAAAATAAGTCAGTCAGAGAAAGACAAATACCACGATTTCACTCGTGTAGAATTTAAGAAACAAAACAGATGAACACGGGAAGGGAAGGAAAAATAAGATAAAAACAGAGAGGGAAGCAAACCATAAGAAACTCTTAAATACAGAGAACAAACTGAGGGTTGCTGGAGGGGTGCTGAGTGGAGGGATGGGCTAAATGGGTGATGGGCATTAAGGAAGGCACTTGTTGGGATGAGCACTGGGTGTTCTGTGTAGGTGATGAATCTAAATTCTACTCCTGAAACTATTATTTACACTGTATGTCAACTAACTTGTATTAGAGAGAGAGAGAGAAAGAGAGAGAGAGAGAGAGAGAGAGAAGGGGCACCTGGGTGGCTCAGTTGGGGTTAAGCCTCCGACTCTTAATTCTGGCTCAGGTCAAGATCCCAGGGTTGTGGGATCGAGCCCTGCATCAGGCTCTGTTTTGAACGCGGAGCCTGCCTGGGATTCTCTCTCTCTCACTCTCCCTCTGTCCCTCCCCTGCTTGCACACTCTCGCTTTCTCAAAAAATAAACAAACATACATGAATTTTTAAAAAGGGCCAGAAATAAATAAATTGAAAAATAAAATAAAATAAAATATCCTTGTATACTAAAACTACAGTTAACAATATTTGGCTTTTATCAAGGCACCCATTAACCTTGGAAATAATACGTAAAATTGTTTATATACACATGCTCATTCCACTGGGAATAAAACCCAGGACTTTTATCAATTCTCAAAGGTTTTATTTGGGGAGAAAGAGAAAGGGAAGATAAGAATCATGACTCAGATGGGGCATGTGGGTGGCTCAGTTAAGCAACTCTTGATTTCATGTCAGTTCACTTGTCATGATCCCACAGTTGACAGGGCAGAGTTTACTTGGGATTCTCTCTGCCCCCCTCCCTCACCTCCCCTGCTCAAGGTAGGTGTGTGTGTGTGTGTGTGTGTGTGTGTGTGTCTCAATCTCAATTAAAAAAAAAAGAATCACTCAGACATACTGAAATAAACTAGCAAAAACGTAAGAATACTTAAAAATATACAAATAATAACTTATATGAACACATATTTCCTCTGTATTTGCACCACAATCTCAACAAACTCTTGTAAATTCTTTAAAAGAAGGTGTTCAGGTGCACCAAACATTTTTTTCAACAATTACACTGAAGTGTCTCCCTCTCACCCCTATCTCTCATCCCTCTAGTCCTCACTTCCACCCACCTGCACATACACCCCTGGTTTATCTTCTTCTCAGTTTCTTTATCCATATAGGTCAATATACAAAAATATATTATAAATTGGGTAAAAAGTATTTTAAATGCTGTTATTTATAACTCTTCTCTATCTTTAACCAGTTTTTCTTAGAAATTATACCCTAAAAACCTTTCTCCATTCCCAGTAAAAATGAAACATTCAGTTACTTGCATAAAAATCTTTTATTGGTCTTTACTATGTGCCCAGCACTAGGTGTAAAAAATAGTGAACAAGCACGTCTTTGCAAGTCTGCACAGAGCTTACACTGTTTCCTTCATTACCTATGTAAACAATAGAGACACAAACTAAATACATGACTCCAAGGCATGGTAAATGGTATCAAGGTATAGGTAAAAGACAAGGAGATAGAAGTACATATAACAGAGATAATCTAAACAAACTGGGGTGAGGTCATGATTCCAGGGTTGTGGTATTAATGGATGTAAATGGATGGAAGAAAAAGGTCTGGAAAGATGTCAAACAAACTTAACACAACTGAGCAACCTATAAAATGTATGTAATCATCAATTTTATAAGTGCAAATAAATCTGAAACAATGGAAACAAGAGAAGCTAGAGTACATTTAGAACACAATTGAGACTACTTCTAAGATAAATTATTGTAAGACTAAAACATTTTTCCTTATTAAATGAACTGTTTATACATTTGGACATCGAAATCATCAAAACTTAGTAGTTCTTTTCAAAATTCATTAAAAACTCTTTTTTATAATATAAACTTCTATAACTTCTCTATAATTTACCTGTTTCAAAGCACTAGCACATTTTATTAACTTTATGTATCACTTCATCTCACTTAACCTAGTAAAATGAGGTATATAGTTGCTAATCTCTCACTGTTTTCTAGTAAAATAGTTCTTAGAGAAACTAACAAACTTGATATAATAAACCTATAAAATCAGCACCCAGTTCTTCACTAAAAATAAAAGCATTCTAGGGGCGCCTGGTTGGCTCACTTGGTTAAGTGTCCGACTACTGATTTTGGCCCAGGTCATAATAATCTCATGGTTCAGGAGTTCGAGCCCCACATTGGGCTCTGCGCTGATGGTGCACAGCCTGCTTGTGGTTCTCTCTTCCTCTCTGTCCCTTCAGCATGCAGGTGCTCTCTCTGTCTTAAAATAAATAAACTTTTTTAAAAAAGCTTTCTTTTGATCAGAAAGATAGGTATGAAAGACCAAGAGGGGAAAACAATATTTTAAAAGCTTGATTTTGCTTGGGAAATTTGATGATTATGACTAGTAATTCCCTCTTTGATGATTCTATTTTAGGAACTATAAAATCATAAAGCAAAGTTTTTTTTTAGAACATTAAAATGTCATTAACTGTAGTTATTAGATCTAAGAACAATTTCCACATCCTCATTCCTTAAACATCTTTCTCCAAAGTCACCTTTCTAAACATTCTCCAAGCTTTCCCATAGACAGATGTTTACACCATCTTCAACCACAAAACATACCTAATTCACACAGGACACATGGCTTAGTGAATGTAGTAATAAGTAAATCTTCTTTCAGTATGGAGTAAACCTATGAAATAAACTGACAGGGGCGCCTGGGTGGCTCAGCTGGTTAAGCATCTGACTTTGGCTCAGGTCATGATCTCATGGCTAGTGAGTTCAAAGTCTGCATCAGGCTCTGTCTTCCTCTCACTACCCCTCCCCCACCAGCATTCTATTTCTCCCTCTCTCAAAAATAAATAATAAACGTTAAGAAAAGGAAATAAAATGACTAAAATACCAAACACCAACATCCAGATAATCTTTAAGCTTCTTCAGGGCAAGTTTCTGTCAGAAAAAAAAAAAAAAAAAAAAAAAAAAAAAACGAAATAATTCTATTCATCAAGGCACATGTGCTCAAGGCCTCCAGACATCTCATTGTGTCAGGGGTCAGCCCAAATCTAGCCCAACAGGAGTAGTTCTACTGAAACCTTTCTAATCAGAAAAGCATGGACGATGAGCCCTCTTTATTTCTAACAAAAATCCAGACAAGTGATTGTTACTCAGTGATGAAAGCAATGGTCTTCCTATCAGTTAAAACAAGGCCTACTCCCCTTCCTAAATGGCAAGTCAAGATTTTTACTGTTACTAATTGATTATACAGAACAACATGACAGTTAAATAGCAATCAGTCCACCTTGAAGAAGGCCCAAATTTTAAAATATCATATAACTTCCCCAATAATATTCACATTTTTATACCAGGAAGAGTGCTCATAGCTACAATAGACAAGATTATGACGTAATACATAAAAAGAACTTGGTTTTCTGAAAATAAACTATGTGTCAGATGTTTTCAGAGCCTTTTCTTATTTAAGCATGCACCATAAATCAAAACCACAATATGAACTACCACCAGTAACCACTATCTGTTAAGTACCAAGTAGGTGCCAACACTTTCAGTGCTCTATACACAGTATCTAATTAATTATTCACAGCAATGCTGTCATGCACATATTACCTTCATTTTAATGATAAAGAAGCCAAAGTACAGGGCAGTACCCAAAGACACAAAGCTAGCAAGTGGCAGGACATGATTCAAATTTGGCCAGCCTAACTCCCAAGCTGGTACTTTTAAATACTGTAATTTGTGCCATCTTACAGATGGGAGCCCATAGTCATTAGGGCAAGAGAACTTTTGTTTTTTAATGTTTGTTTATTTGAGAGAAAGAGAGACAGGCAGAGGATCCAAAGAAGGGAACGGGGCTCCACTAACAGCAGAGAGCCTGATGCGGGGCTCAAACTCGTGAACTGTGAGATCATGACCGGAACTGAAATCAAGAGTCCCACACTTAACCAACTAACTGAGCCACCCAGAAGCCCCAAGGCCAAGGCAGGGGAACTTTTAAAGGTGATGGAAATGGTCTAAAATTGAATTGTGATGACTGCACAATTCTGCAAATTTACTAAAAATCACTGAATTGTGCACTTAAAATAAGTGAATGTTGTAAGTATGTAAATTATATTTCAATAAAGCTATTAAAGTCTTTTTAATAAAGAGTCTTAGTCTTCAAAATTTTAAATGTAATAATATAAAAATATAAGGATGCCTGGGTGGCTTAGTCGGTTAAGTGTCCAACTCTTGATTCTGGCTCAGGTCATGATCTCACAATTCAGGAGTGCAAACCCCAGGTTGGCCTCAGTGCTGACAGTGCAAAGCCTTTTTGGGATTACCTCTTTCCCTCTCTGTCTGCCCCTCCCCTGCTTGCTCTCTCATAATAAATAAACTTAAAAAATATATAAAGACAACAGCCCTAATTAAAAGCTAAATTATACTGCTTTGAAGATTTCATTTAAATATATTATAAAGTGGGGCACCTGGGTGGTTCAGTCAGTTAAACGTCCGACTTCAGCTTGGGTCATGATCTCATGATTCATGGTGGGTTCGAGTCCTCACGTCAGGTTCTGTGCTTACAGCTCAGAGCCTGGAACCTGCTTTGAATTATTTGTCTCCCTCTCTCTGCCTGTACTCTGCTCACACTCTTGTCTTTCTCTTTCTCAAAAATAAATAAGACATTAATACATAAATTAAAAGATGACATCTAAAAAAGCTGTTAAAGGGGTGCCTGGGTGGCTCGGTCAGTTGAGTGTCTGACTCTTGATTTTAGGTCAGGTCATGACCCGAGGGTCATGGGATATAGCTGATGATCCCCCACACTGGATTCCACACTGAGCTGAGTGTGGAGCCTGCTTAAGATTCTCTCTGCCCCACCCCCCACCTCTACCCTTGTCCCCTGCTGGTGCTTTCTCTAAAATCAATAAAATTTAAAAAGAAATAAAAATAAAAGTTGTTAAAAATGTATTACCATCTCCTCTATACAGGTTCATTTTATCTGCCTCTGATTTAGAGGGAGAAAACAGAAATGAACTTCATCAAGTATCAAATCTGGGCCAGCCACTCCTCTGAGGCATGTTTATGCCCATTTTACAGATAACACTTGAGCTTCAATAGCATTAAAGAACTTGCCTGAAGCTAATAAATTGTGAGCTGAGACTACAACTCAGCTCTAGTGAATCTGAAGTATAAACTGCCCTGAAAAAGACAGATTAAACAAAACCGTATTGTCTGTAAGAAGAAAACCTTGGTCTCCTCTCACTCTGCCCGACAAGATGAGTTGAACTCTGTATTCTTGGCCCTAATTTAATTTGTCATTTCTCTGGAACATTTCCATAGCAACCGACATGCAGGGCAACATCAGAGAACATTTTTAACAATCTTGAAAAACAAAGCAAAAAGCAAATCAAAACAAAAAGAAGAAAAATCAACAAAGGCTTTTTATAACAATTCCCGGTGTTATAATTCTCAGTAGATTATCAATAATTTACAGATGAAATACTAATCTCAGATTTTTGAAGAGGCTCAAGGTTTTTCCCCAAAATAATGTCCTGTGAAGAAAGACCCAAGTGTAAAAAAAAATTTTTTAATGTTTATTTGCTTTTTGAGAGAGACAGAGTATGAGGAGGGAAGGGAGAGAGAGAAAGGGAGACACAGAATCCGAAGCAGGCCACGGGCTCTTGAGTTGTCAGCACAGAGCCCGACATAGGGCCCAGACTCAAGAACCGTGAGATTATGACCCCAGCCAAAGTCGGATGCTTAACCAACTGAGGCACCCAAGGTGCCCCAAGACCCAATTTTGACTGTAAAAAGATCTTCCCAAAATATGTGAACACAAGAGTCTAGATGTAAATAACGTAAATGCTAATGTTAGTACAAATGGACAACAAATGGACAAATACTTCAGACAGGTATAGAGAGAGAATAGCTTATTTAGAGGAAGGAAAGCCTAAAAGACAGGGCTTGATAATGAAGGGCTGAGAAAGCAGCAAAGGGTTCACTTAGATGGCCTATTTTCCCAGTGTTCAGAAGGACAAACAGAAACATTTCTACCTGCAGCATAATGCCAAATTTAGGAGAAGAAACAGTAAAAAAAGATAAAACCATTCATGGAAAAGCTGCCTAATCTGAAATTGAAGCAGTACTCTAGAAAGTGAATGACAACCTCTAACTTTGTGTACACAGTTTAAAGCACCAGGTTTTTATTCTACATAAAGTTGTACGTTGTGTGTAAACATGCTCCACTGAAGAGGATATCACCAGTTATTAAAGAGGTGGCAGAAAAGCATCATCTTAAAAAGAAAAGGGGGAGGGGGCCCCTGGGTGGCTCAGTCCGGTAAGCCTCCGACTTCAGCTGGGGTCATGATCTCATGGTTTGTGGGTTCGAGCCACACGATGGGCTCTGTGCTGACAGCTCAGAGCCTGGAGCCTGCTTCGGATTCTGTCTGTGTCTGTCTGTCTGTCTCTCTCTGCCACTTCCCTACTCACACTCTGTCTCTCTCTCTCTTCCTCAAAAGTAAATAAACATTAAAAAAAAAAGAAAAAAAAGCATCATCTTTAAAATATCTGTGAGATAGTAAGCAGGCAAAACAGCCAAAGGTTACTTCACTTTTTCAGCTTTTGTATAATACTCTGCTGAATATTACATATACTATATTGTTAAGAAAGTAGGTTATCACCATTTATTCCATGTATTCCAAACATCAACACAACAATAATAACCAAAATCAGGAATATTCTGGAAAACAATCGGCATTTTAGTTTATCTGTTATTTTGTTCATTGCTTTCAGATTAAATGCAAATTTCTGATATCGGTTGTTATCTTTGTGAAAATTAATGTCTTCTTAATTAAGCCTCTTTCCTAAATCCTAAAGATAACTCAGCCCCAACACAAAAAGATCCATGAATAATTTTTGGCACCTCGGGCAAACAGTTTAACTAGACTTTAAATAGTTTTTCAGGTCACGTTTTGAAATCTCTCCTCCTGCTGCAATAATGGCTCCTTTTGAGAACAGGAAGTTTGTTCCTCCGGTCCCCAAAAGTTATTTTGAGACACAATGACAAATCTGATTGGCAAGTATTCAGTAATCATGAATGTAGGGGTAAATCCTCACAAGGAAAAGAAAATCTAACCTGTGCCTCATAAACTCATATTTCAGACTGGTAATTGCTAACCTATAGACTCCTGAGGAAGTCAATGAAATTGAGATAGTTTACTGGGGCAGCGCTAATAATCCATTTCTTCAATTTATCCCTCTTTACTAGTTTTTTCCTTACAGGCATGCTTAAATCCTTGTTCAGAGGAGCTTAAAAAACACATTCTGTCTCCAACCTTTAATTAAAGAGAAAAAAAAAAAAAAAGAGTTGGGGCACCTGGCTGGCTCAGTGGAGTGTGCAACTCTTGATCTCGGGTTGTGAGTTTGAGCCCCCGGATGGGCACAGAGCTTAGTTAAAAAATAAATAAATAAAAGTCATTCAATCCATTCAATTCTTTTCTTCTTAGGCTCTATTCTCTACTCCCTCACCTTTCAGTTTTAAAACTACTCACTCTATCCCAACCACTGGGTTGAAACAACTCTTAACAAGCACATCAATGACCTTCTTTTAAAATTCAGTGGTTCTTTCTCAGTCATTAATATTTCTTTTTATATAGCATTTAATAATGACCAGTTATTCCTACAAATGCCATCCCCTTTTGGTTTCTATAATGGCATACTGTCCAGCTAATCCACTAACAGCAAGCCACTGCTTGCTGTTGAGGGCTTCTCCTCCTCTGCCCATCTCTGGAATATCATGATTTTCCAGAATTCCTTCCTCAATTCTTTCCTCTGCAAAATTTCCCTGAGTAATTTCATCTATTTTTCAGCTTTCAAATACTGACTACATGCTGGTGATTTCCAAATCAGTATCTCAAGTTCAGACCTCTCTTCTTTATTTTTTTTAAATTTTTTAAATGTTTATTTTTGAGAAAGAGAAACAGAGTGAGAGCAGGGGAGGAACAGAGAGAGACACACACAGAATCTGAGGCAGGGTCCAGGCTCTGAGCTCTCAGCACAGAGCCTGATGTGGGGCTTAAACTCCGGGAGATCATGACCTGAGCAGAAGTCGGATGCTTAACCGCCTGAGCCACCCAGGCACCCCAGACCTCTCTTCTCAATGCCAACCAGGGCCATATAACCAGCTGGTTATTAGGCATCCCTGTCTAACTAGCATCTCAAATCTTTATCTCAACCTTACCAAAAACCTTTTGTTCCCTATGTCAATGATGAGTCACTTACCTGTTGACAGAGGCATGGGGAATCATCATTGACTTTTCCCTCTTCCTCAAACCCCTCCCCATCAACTAATCCGTCACCAAGCCCTATCATTTCAATTTAATGTTTCCTGAAACCTTCCCATCCATTCCCAGTATCTAACATCTCTGATCTAGATTACTAGATCTTTGATCTGATCTAGATTACTAGATTTCTTAATTATAGTATCCCTGTTAACAGTATCCTCAATAGAGCAATTAGCTAAGCCATAACTAGACTCTAAGTTCCTTAAAATCAGAGAATATCTTGGTTTTTTTTCCTCTCATTATTTTCTCTATGGTTTTAATACAGAAAAAGTCAGCCAATATACATTAGCAAACCTATCAAGCTAGAGTATTTCTGTTTTCTCCAACAGAAAGTCAACTGAGCTAATAGAAAGTCTGCTGCTAGGGAAGAAACCTAGGGCCTTCCCATCTAGAGTAGCATGCACAGGTAAACAAGGATTTACAAGACTTGAATAACAACATTAGGAACCAACTAGACCTTAAAGACATCCAGAGAATACCTAACAACAACAGAATTCTTTTCAAGTACACACGGAACATTCTCCAAAGCAGACCATATGCTATACCATAAAACAAGTCTCAATACATTAAAAGGACTGAAATTGCTGGTTATATTCTCTGACCACGATGTAATGAAAGTAACAACTAATAACAGAGAGAAATTTGGGAAACACAAACATAGGGAAATTAAACCACAATAACGTAAATAACCAAAAAGTCAAGGAAGGAATCAAAAGGGAAACTAGAAAGTATTTTGAGATGAATGAAAACAAAGAGATACCATACAAAAACTTTTAAGATGCAACTAAAGCAAGGTTTAGACAGAAGTGTACGGCTTTAAATGTTTACATTGAAAATGGGCGCCTGGGTGGCTCAGGTGGTTGAGCCTCTGACTGTGGCTCAGGTCTTGATCTCACAGTTCGTGGGTTTAAGCGCCGCATCGGGCTCTCTGCTGTCAGCACAGGGCCCACTTCAGATCCTGTCCCCTCTCTCTCTCTCAAAAATAAACATTAAAAAAAAAAAAAAAGGGAGGTGGGTAGGGGGATAGGTGAAATAGGTGAAGGGGATTAAGAGTACACTTATGATGAGCACTGAGTAATGTATAAAATTGTTGAATCACTACACTGTACACCTGAAACTAATGCAACATTGTATGTTAATTACACTGGAATTAAAATTTCTCAAAAAAAGGCCAAAAAACTAATACAGCAGAAAAAAATTAAACACTTGAAAAATCTCAAATCAACAATCTTACTTTGCACCGTAAGACACTGGGGAAAAAATGGATCTCTAACATCAGCAACATAATGACAAACTCCTGTGGCCAAAATATAAACTCTCAATTTAACATTGGTAGCAAGTAACTCCAATTTTATAGACAATTACTACCCTAAACATTACAAAACAGAAACTTGTAAACCCCAGTTTGATGTTAATCAGATTATAAGGCATAAATGCAATTAAAAAAAATCTTGATAGTTTGCTTTCCCAATGAATGAAAACACACACACACACACACACACACACACACACTTCTATTTTGGAAGAAGGAGATTTTAAGAAGGTACCTGAAGGTTTATAAACTCAAACATAAAATCCAGGTTTTCAAGTTTTTGTTTCATTATTTTAAGCAGGCAACTTTTAACATGAGCAAATGAGTCTTAATATACCAAAGCTGGCAAACAGCGAGAAAAACCCTCAGCTTTATCTTTCAGAGGACTGCCGGGATACCCCTTATTGCCAAGCTATGCTGGTATTCCTATCTTTGAAAGAGATAACTAATCATAGGTTAAATATAATCAAATGGAGACTTAAAGGACTGATAAGTTCTAAAATAATAATAGAATTTACTATGAGTTAAAATATTCCAAAAACTTGGGGCGCCTGGGTGACTCAGTCAGTTGAGTGACTCAAATTTGTCTTTGCCTCAGGTCATGATTTCACGGTTCATGAGTTCAAGCCCCACATCAAGCTCATTGCTGTCAGCACCAAGCCCGCTTCAGATCTTCCATCCCCCTATCTCTCTGGCCCTCCCTCACTCATACTCACTCTCAAAAATAAAATAAACCTTTAAAAATATATATTCTAGGGGCGCCTGGGTGGCTCACTTGGTTGAGCATCCGACCTTGGCTCAGGTCATGATCTCGAGGTTTGTGGGTTTGAGCTCCGCGTTGGCTCTGTGCTGACAGCTCAGAGCCTGGAGTCTGCTTCGGATTCTGTGTCTCCCTCTTTCTGCCCCTTCCCCACTTGCGCTCTGACTCTCTCTCTCAAAAATAAACATTAAAAAAAAATATGTATATATAGTCTAAAAACTTAAAGTATATTTTAATTATCATAATAACCTTATAAAATATTATTACACGCTTGAGACAATCAGGGCTCAGACAAGTCAAGCCATATTTTCAAGGTCTCACAACCAGTAAGGGCTAGTAGAGTTGAGATTTAAACCCTAGCGTGTGTAACTTGACTATTGTAAGACGGTCTCCGTAGGTTTTTACGTAATTTGCTGTGTTAGTCTGCAAAGATGGCCACAATTCCTCCCTTTGCTGTAGCTATGCCCCTTCGTAATTTGACTTTGATGCTCTTTCTATTAAGAGACAGGGTCTATTTCCCCACCTCTTGAATCTGGGTGGCCTTGACTTACTATGAATAGTGGAATGCAGCAGAAGTGATGTTGGAGGAGTTCCAGAGCTTAGGCCTGAAGTGACCCTGCAGCTTCTCTTATTTTCTTGGAATACGGAGCCACTATGTGAGGTAGCTTGAACTAGTCCCCTAGGGTGAGACCAACAGAACACAGAAAAACTGTCCAAGCTCAGTCTCCTAGAACAATCAGCCCCAATGTGAGCGGCTAGATGACTAGAGCTGCATGAGTGACTTAAATGGAGACCAGCAGAACCACACAGCTAAATCCTGCCCCAGATGCGGACTCAAAAGTGTAACCAAATAAAAGGTTATTTCCAGCCACTCAACTTTAAGGTGGTTTGTTACTCAAATGATATCTAATAATTGTTATATAATTAAAGCATAACAACATGTATAAATTTCATCATAGCCTGTTGAGAATACAATAATACTGAATGTAATAGTGATACTGGAATATGAAAAGTTCTCTCTCTCTGAATTGAATATGAAAAGTGTGAATGTGTCCTCATTAAGGCCCTAAAAATTACTAATATACTGAAGTACCTTCATAAACACAACATGCCTAAATTTAGTTTCTTAATCCTACAGCATAAATTATAGTAACTAAGGGGAAAAGCATTCAAGTATACCAAAATGGTAACATTTTCAAAGCACAGCATGGATGACAAGTCCTCTAAACAAAGACATATACCAACTACTTAGGCTCAGTGTCAATCTGTCTAAACTTTTTCTTATATTCCAACTTAATACATTTGTCATCCATCCTAACAGTCCTTCACGTTGATGTACCAGAGAAGCATTATTAACTCTTAATATTGAGAGATTCAAACACTCCCAAGTTAGATGTTGTTAGTCTTTACTGGTTATAATCTAAAGACTTAACTTTCCTTAACATCATCACCTTAGTGATCTTCAGCAGGTTATACTTGTTTTTTCCTACCTACAACTATCATTATATACACTCCAAATCTATTCCCTCTCCATCCCCAAATCCCACTTGGCATATGAGTGCCAAGCACTTACAGATTATCTCATTTAATCCTCCAACAACCTCCTGAGATAGCTATCACCTCTACTGATGAAGGAAGGAAAGAAAACTGAACGTTACTCAGCATAATTTGAACCCATATTTGTCTAACTCTTTGCAAAGCCTGTACTTTTTCTACTGTAATACAATGTCTTCCAACTTTCAGTATCTGTAAATTTTATCGCATTAATAACTGTTTATTAGTCAGCCAAAAATAAAGATCTAAATTAAATGGTGCCTGTTTTAGGTTTAACCTGAGTGTGATAAGTTTCAAATTAAGTAAATTTCGTACAGGACCCCTGGAACTGTTTAAGCCTACTGGCTTATATTTTTAATTAGCTTATTACAAGTAATATATTCCTTTTGAAGAGAATCACAAGGAACATTTTATTAGAATGTTTCACTGAGAAATAATCAGAGGACTAAAACAGAAAATAAATCTTAATTTCATATATATTTTAACATACTTAAAATGTGTTAAAGTGTAGCTTACACACAGAAAGGCATACATACAGATCAAGAATGTTCGGTTCGATGAATCATCACAAAGTAAGCATACCTGTACAGTTGCCCCTTGAACAACACTGGTTTGAACTGCATGGGTCCGTTTACATGCAGATTTTTTTTTTAAGAGTTGACAGCAAAGCCACAAGGCATTTATTTAGAACTGCCCATTCCAGCCTCCACAGACCAAATCAAAGGTGACTGGCACAGAGCTTGTGCCTGTTGCCCTGAGAACTGAGGGAGACCAGACCTGTGGAGGCAGTCAGCAGCCCCAGGGCACCCCGGGATGGGGCAAGGCTTCGGGTCACCTCCTGGGCCAAGGGTTGTAGATGTGGGGTGGGTGGGTCAGGCACAGGGGGGCTGGCAGGCAAGAGGCCGAGCTGAAGGAGGAACACATCCAGTGGCCTCAGCCTCCAATCCTCCAGGCACTGGCTCCCCACCAAGCACCCCACAGCAGGGCCCAAGCCCCAAGAGTCTCTAGGAGGCCAACTACACTTACATGTGGCCACAGCTGCCAGTGGCACAGATGGGACTGCTGTACTGTGCTGCCAGGCTTCTGCCACAGCCAGCAAGCTGCCCAGCACCTGCCCCTGCTGAGCCAAAGCCACCAGGGTGCAGAATACCACCATTCCAGGACCAGACCTGCCCCAGATACTGACTGCCCTGGCCTGGCCTGCCTATAGGTGGATTTTTTTCAATAATATAGTACATAAGAAAGTAAATGTATTTTACCTTCCTTATGATTTTCTCAATAACATCTTTTTCCCTCTAGTTTTAAGAATACAGTATATAATATACACAACATACAAAATACATGTCTATCAACTTTATGATACTGGTAAGACTTCTAGTCAGCAGCAGGCTATTAGTAGTTAGGTTTTGAGGAGTCAAAGGTTATAAGCAGATTTTTCGCTGCTTGGAGGTTGGCATCGCTAACCCCCAAATTGCTCAAGCGTCAACTGTATACCCAAGATCTACAACATTACTGGCACCTCAGAAGGCCCCCCTCACCGTCCCTCCCAAACATTATTTTTTTATTCTTCCTCAAAGGTCACTACTACTATCCTAACTTCTAATACCACAGATTAGTTTTGCTTGCTTAAAAACTCCATACCGTGGAATCATCTGTATATATTCTTTTGTATTTTAGCCTCTTCATTCAACATTATATTTGTTAGATTTTTCTTCTACATTTGTACTTTTAATCTGTTACAAAATACTTCCAGTTAAACTGACCACAGTTAGAAAAATACCCTTCATAATGTCATTTTTGAAGCAGTGATGACATTTGGATTTTGAATACCAGCAGATTTCTGGTGTTGAACTGGAAGGAACAAAAACAGGTGTCAATAACAAAACTTGAGAAGAGACTCCCTGTTTACTCAAGAAAACAAAGTAACATATCCATCACAATAATAGCCCCCACTTCTTTCCTTTTACTCGCTTCTATTTTTTCCCCAGGAGCCTGTGCCTTAGATGTCCTGGGTAGCTATCACAGGACTGTGACTGATTCTAGACCTGGGCGACAAAGAGAAAACAGGAAGATGTATTCATGAAGATCATCATGAAGATGAGCTGCAACACACTTGTGAGGCGTCTAACTGGGTGATCCTTGAGTATACACTCTGACTTAGGGAATTTTTGCATTACAGACATAATCTAACATACTAAATAATAAAAAAGTAATAATAGTAGTATTAATAAAATGTATTATCCCCATCATGTATTAGCCAAGACTTAAGGACATTTTCATTACTTTCTGTTGATTTTTATCAAATACACCTGATAGAAGACGTATCAAAAAAAATCAGTGATTTTCAATTGCACATGCTTGAAAAATAATGCAACAACAAAATAAGAGGTATGGACCCATTTTCCAACTTAGAATTATGTCTAGACTGTTATCCCAGACAAAAAATTACATTTGGGGACTTAAAAAAAAATGACCAATTGCTACATGGACTCCAAACACAGAAGCTTATAGCTACAATGTATTTTATTTATAAAATAAAAGGTATATAACTTGTAAATGAAGATATTTTGCTGACTCCCCAAGTAGTAGCTACTGTTAGAGAATATACTGATTTGTTGCTACTATTGCAGAATTAAACACAAAACACTTCCTTCAAAATACATAATGATGACCTTTTGGGGATTAAATTCACGATCAGTATGCTTATGTGTGTTGCAGGGAGGAAGGGATAAAAGGTTGAGGTAAGTCTAAATGCCAGGGGTTGCACAATAAACCGATATATCTACTAATGTTACATTCTCTGGAAAAAACAGGGAGCTCTGCTTTCTTAAAGAATTATGATCAGTTTGTCCCATTGTTCCCCCAACCTGAACCTTTTCCTCATTTCCCTGCAAGCATTCATAAGTGAATTCCCTTATGAAGAGCCTTACTTGATTGATCACCTCATTTAAAACTAATCTCTCAGGAGCACCCAGGTGGCTCAGTGGGTTAAGCGTCTGGCTTCAGCTCAGGTAATGATCTCGCAGTTTCTGAGTCCAAGCCCTGCACTGGGCTCTGTGCTGACAGCCCAGAGCCTGGAGCCTGGTTCGGATTCTGTGTCTCCCTCTCTCTCTGCCCCTCCCCCACTCATTCTCTGTCTCTCTCTTTCTCTCAAAAAAAAAAAAAAAAAAAAAAAAACCCAAACATTTAAAAAACATAGTAAATAGAGGCGCCTGGGTGGCTCAGTCAGTTAAGCATCTGACTTTGGCTCAGGTCATGATCTCCTGGTCCATGAGTTCAAAGCCCATGTTGGGCTCGGGCCTGACACCGCAGAGCTTGGAGCATGCTTCAGATTCTGTGTCTCCTGCTCTCTCTGCCCCTCCCCTGCTTGCTCTCTCTCTCTCTCTCTCTCTCTCTCTCTCTCGTGCATGCGCGCACGCACGCTCTCTCTCTCTCTCTCAAAAATAGACATTTAAAAAAACTTAAAATAAAAAAATAAAACTCATCTCTCAACCCCAATCCCACAAGCACCATACACATGCACTTCCCAACTCATTCCTGATTAATTTTTCTCCATAATATTTCTCAGCATCCAATATGCTATGTTTTACTTGTTTTGTTATAGTGTATACCCACCACTACTAAAATGTAAGCTCCAAAAGGATAGGGATTTTTTGTTTGTTTCTATCTCTAATGTTTTTTTGAGTACATTCTATGTGTCAGGCACTGTTCTAAGTGTTCCGCATGCATTATCTCACTTAGCCCTCACAATGACCCTATTAGATATCATTACAAAGCTTAATTTTAGAGTTAAGGAAACTGAAGCATGGATGTTAGGTGATATGCTCAAGATCACATGGTAACTAAACATCCCTATTTTTAAACTGGCGATTCCTTCTGCAGTCTTTGCTTCTTTGGTGACACCACTATTCAATCTAATACTTAATGTACAAATCTGGTAATCATCCTAGATTCCATCTTTTTCTACTCCTATTAAAAATTTTATTATCTTTTGCATCTATATATTCCTTTCCATCTCTACCTCCCTGAGGACCCATAATCATTCACTCAAAAAATACTTATTGAGCACCTACTACTATATGCCAGTCAGTGTCCTTGGATCTGAAGATACAGCCCTGAAAGAAACAATGACCCTGCTCTCATAGAGCATATAGTCTCTCTCACCTCGATCACACAATAACCTTATTTTTTTTAATTTATTTATTTCGAGACAGAGAAAACAAGCACAAGCAGGGGAGGGGCAGAGAGACAGGGAGAGAGAGAATCCCAAGCAGGATTAGCACTGTTCAGCACAGAGCCCAATGCAGGTCTTGAACTCACACCCTGTTGAGATCATGACCTGAGCCGATATCATAGTCAGACGCCTAACCGACTGAGCCATCCAGGCACCCCCACACAGTTAACTTTTTAACTGATCTCTGCTTCCAGTTTTGTTCTTGCCTTTCTCTACCCTCCACACAACTATTAGTCACTCACCTATGTTTTTCCTCCATGACAAAATAACTCAATTAAAAAGCGGACAACACCCAACGCTAATAGTGGTATGTTATCCCATAATAAAAAACTTCAATTCCAAAAAAAAACCCAATGGACAACAGACATGAACAAAATATTTCATACAAGACAATATCCAAATGGCCAACGGGTATTCAATATGCCAACTGAAGTTATAGAATATCGCTTACACATGAAGAGAATTTAAATTAAAATGACAATGAGAATACCACTCGACATCTACCAGAGGGGCTAAAATTTTTTAAAACCAACAATACCAAAGAGAATATGAGCATATGAAATTCTCAGGCAGTGTAAGATGGCACATCTCACTTTGGAAAACTGGCAGTATCTACTTAGCCAAACAAAAGTCTACCAACGATTCCCAAAATCTACTCCTAGGTATTTAGACAATTGAGATGACAATGTCCATCAAAAGACAAATACAAAGGGGAGCCTGGATGACTCAGTCAGTTAAGTGTCCGACTCTTGGTTTCAGCTCGTCATGATCTCACGGTTCCTGAGTTCGAGCCCCGTGTGAGGCTCTGTGGTGACAGCGTGGAGCCTGCTTGCAATTCTCTCTCTTTTTCTGTCCCTCCCCAGCTCACTCTGTCTGTCTCTCTCAGAATAAAAAAACTTAAAACAATTTAAAAAAAAAGACATATACAAGAATGTTCATAGCAGCTTTATTCATAGAAAGCTGAAAACTGGAAACAACCCAAATGTCCAGCAACAGTAGAATGGATAAATGTGATCAATTCGTACAATGAATACTATACAGCATTAATAAAAAAGATTTATCTATTACATATAATATGGATGAATTTCACAGATATCATAATGAACAAAGTCAGATACCAAATAGCACCTACCGAAGAATTTAATTTATAGAGGAAGGAAAAAGAATACATGATACATGACTTCATTTAAGAAGAGGCAAAGTAGTTTATGGTGTGAGAAGTCAGAATAACTGCTGGGGAAGACGAGAGGCAGTGGGGAAAAGTATGGTCTGGGAAAGAGCAGAAAGAAGTCTTAGGTGCTAGAAACACTGTATATCTTCATCTAGGTAGTAATCTGTTATATCACAAGTGTATATATGTAAAAACTTATTAAGCTATATCCCTAAGATTTTTATTCTTTACTGCATATATATTTCACCTCGATTTGAAGAACAAGTAACATCAACCACAATTTCTTTGATTGTACCTTATGAGAACCAACTTGAACATGCCTTACAGATCTTTACGATATGGCTCCCCCTTACTGCTCTAGTCTTATTTTTCATCACCATCTGCCTCATATTTTATTCTCTACCAACAGAAGTATTAAGGCTTCCCTGCACACAATATATTCTTTTCCACTCTAGGTCTTGTTGGGCTCAAGCAGTCCCTAAAATCTAGACTGTTAAACCTCTAAGTCCCACTCAGTTCAGGAAGCTCTTTCAAGAAATCTTTTTTAGCCCAGCCTGTATTAGGTGCTCCTCTGATGTTTCCAATATATCCTATGCTCTTTCTGTAAGAGAAAGTCCGTATTGTTGTATGCTGCAGGGCATATAATATTTGCTCAATAATTGTTGAATGATCAAAAAAAAAAAAATCACTACTCTGCCCGACTGTGACAAATTTCATATTTCTAAAGATAGTATTGGGACAATTCACATAAAAGATAATGCTGAATGGCAAGGGAACTTAGGACAGCAGGATGTATCACCACAAAATGAGTTAATTTTTTTAATACTGGTACTTAATATTTAGAAGAAAGTATGCCTCCAAAATTAAAGATATCCTTAAAACTATCTATAAGCTTGGTAAAACTAAAGGTGAATGGCAGATTAAAAAGATAAGGATAGGGGTTCCTGGCTGGCTCAACTGGAAGAGCGTGCGACTCTTTATCTTGAAGTTGGCCCTACACTGGATGTGGAGATTAACTTAAATAAAACCTTAAAAAAAAAGAAATAAGGACAAAGAAGCTAATCTGAAAAGACTACATATTGTATGATTCCAACTATACAATATTATATTCCAAATAAACACATGAAAAGAGACTCCACATCATAAGTCATCAGGGAAATGAAAATTAAAACATTGTGATACCACTACACACCCATTAGAATGGTCAAAACCTGGAACACAGGCAACACCATATGGTGGCAAAAATCGGGGCAACATTTTTCATTGTTGGATGAATTTGCATTCTAGTAGGACTGCAAAATGGGAAAGCCACTTTGGAAGACAGTTTGGTATTTCTTATAAACTAAACATACTCTTTCCATACAATCAAGCAATCACTCTCCTTGCCATTTACCCAGAGGAGCTGAACACTTAAGTCTACACAAAAACCTGCAAATGGACATTTACTGCCAAAACTTGGAAGCAACTAACCAAGATATCCTTCAGTAAGTAGATGTAAAAATAAACTGTGGTATATCCAGATGATGGAATATTATTCAGCTTTAAGAAGAAATGAGCTATTAGGGTATGAAAAAACATAGATGATACTAAAAGAAGCCATCTGAAAAGGTTATGATTCCAACTACAGGACATTCTGGAAAAGGCAAAACTAGTGAGACAAAAAGATCACTGGTTGCAAGGAGCTGGGGTCAAGAGGGATGAATGGGCAGAACACAGGATTTTCTGGGCAACGAAAATACTCTGTATGATACTACAATTGTGAATATGGGTCATTACACATTTGTCCAAACCCATAGAACGTACCACACCAAGAATGAACCCTATGTAAACTATGAACTTTAAACAATCTTTTTTTTTTTTTTTTGGTAGTAAGTTTACCACTAGTGGTAGAAGCTGTGAATGTGGGAACAAGGAACATATGGGAAATCTCAGTGCCTTCTCAATTTTGCCGTGAATCTAAAACTGCTCTTAAAAAGTCTTTAGAGTCACCTGGGTGGCTCAGTCAGTTAAGTATCCAACTCGATTTCGGCTCAAGTCTTGATTTACAGTGGTGAGTTCAAGTCCTGCGTCAGGCTCTACACTGACAATGTGGATCCTGCTTGGAATTCTCTTTCTCCCTGCCCCTCCCCTGCTTGTGCTCTCTCTCTCTCTCTCAAAATAAATAAACTTAATCTTTCCCAAATATGGAGAATCTACTGACAGGATTTTACGCCCTAATTCTTTCCCCTCCACCCCCTTCACCATTTTGTCATTGTCGTTATGCATCTAAGAAGCTGCTGAATTTTATCTTGACACTGAGTACAATGAATTAACTAATACATGTCAATCATTAGCAGACTAGGTGCTACTACTTCAATATTCAATGATGCTTTCATAAGAACATAATCTATTTTCGGCTTTGTGATATTCTAAGCTGTTCTTTAAAAAAAATTTTTAGGGGCCCCTGGGTGGCTCAGTCGGTTAAGCGTCCGACTTCAGCTCAGGTCATGATCTCATGGTTCATGGGTTCAAGCCCTGCATCGGGCTCTGTGCTCACAGCTAGCTCAGAGCCTGGAGACCGCCTTCAGATTCTGTGTCTCCCTCTCTCTCTGACCCTCCCCTGCTCGCTCACGCGCGTGCGCGCTCTCTCCCTCTCTCTCTCACAAAAGTAAATAAAACAAAAACAAAAAAAAATTTTTTTTATTGTTTATTTTCAAGAGAGAGAAAAAGAGAGAGCATGAGTGGGGAAGGGGCAGAGAGAGAGGGAGACACAGAATCCTAAGCAGGCTATCGGCGCTGAGCTGTCAGCCAATGTGGGGCTCGAAGCCACTAACTGTGAGGTCATGACCTAAGCCAAAGTCGGGAACTGAACCAACTGAGCCACCCAGGCCCCCCTGCAAAGTTGTTCTTAAATGCATTTAGAGATCTATCTATTATTATAAGGATTTTCTTATTTCACAGAAACATCTCTTTCTCTAATAGCAAAAGAAAGAAAAACTAAAAGGGGGCTTCTGTGCCCTTATAAACAGGTTTTCATCAACTGCATACCTACATAATAAAATGACATTTCTGAAAAAAAACTGCCTCAGATAATGAGTCAATCCTCAGAACCTATAATTCAATTTTTCTAAATATATGAAAAGCCTTGTTTTTTTAAAAATTTCTAGAAAATTTAAAGAAAAGCCAGACTTCAGCAAAGAGTATTTAATCAAAACAGTTCAAAAACTGCTTTCAATGGAGTAATTAATGTAAAATTTGACATATAAAACATGGGTTTTAAAAGCAGTAATTATAGGGAAAGCATTTCAAAAGGAAGGTAAAAATCTAAGTTTTTTTTTTTTTAAGTACAGTAAGTGTGAAGACTATTGCTCTTTAACATAATGTCTCCACAAAAATGGACTTTTGAGCATGATCAGTATACAAGGAAGGTCAAATCAAGACCAAACACAATATGGCTAGTTTCTGTAAAATCAGAGGTACAACTTATCTCAAAAAAAAAAAAAAAAAAAAAAAAGGCAAACGAGACTGACAAGGCTCTCCATTTTTTCAAGTTCTGGAAACTTTAATATGATGAGTTAAAAAAGATACAAGCTCAAGTTCATGTGGTAACCAATTTGGACTTTACAAATTAAAGTGTAGTTTTAATATCATCCAAGTGTAAAATCCAGATGTCAGTAGAGAATTCTGGAGGTCAATAATGTTCAGTTCAATTCCATTCACCCTTACCAGCCAATTCACAGTAGTCCTGGAAATTAATTTTTGTTACCTAAAATGACTCACACTCCTGGAAGCAAAAAATCTTACCATAACTGAATTGTACAAAGAAATCAGCTAAATGGGATAAATTTCTTCATTTAAGATTCTAATTGTTTAAAGAATAAGAATGAATATATTACTATTAAATTTATAGTTTTGACCTAGAAATGTACTTTTGAAAATTACATAGTATTATAATCAAATGGTCCCCAGTTACCTCTTCAAAAGTGACTGTAACTTCAAAGGTGATTGTAAAGGCAACCCCAATTGGTGGGGAGCCCAAGAGAGAACTAGAATAAGGAGATCGAGATTCTAATTTCAATGCTGCCATTTCTTAGCTCTGAGATCTGTATACCTTTGATAAATATTCAGAAGGTTTAGAGAAAAGTAAGATTTTAGGAACAAAGAAGAATGGTGTAAAAAATGATACCCTGACAGTAAACCTAGGATACCATTAATGGACCATATTTATTTGTAGAGGCTGGTTCTTTCCGGGAATCAAGTTTATTATGTATAGTTTAGGGCTGCCAGCAACACAAGCAACAAGCACTGAAAATGTAGGCTTGAGGACAAACTGAGGTCATATAAAGAGGTAAGCTTTCTGTGACAGTGACTATAAATGGAGAACTGGATGTTGGAAGGGCAGGTGTTGTTTTGTTTTGTTTGTTTATTTATGTTGAGAGAGAGCATCCCTGAGCAGAAAAGGGGAGAGGGAGGGGAGCAGAGGAGAGGGGAGGGTGGGGGAGGGAGGGAGGGAGGGAGGGAGAGAGAGAGAGAGAGAGAGAGAGAGAGAGAGAGAGACACCCCCAAGCAGGCTCCGTGCAGTTAGCACAGAGCCCGATGTGGGGGTCAGTCTCACGAACCACGAGATCATGACCTGAGCTAAAAGGAAATCAAGAGTTGGATGCTTAACTGACTGAGCCACCCAACGCACCCTGGGAGGGTAGTTTATATCAGCATTCTTCAATAAAAAACTTCCTGAGATGATGAAAATGTTCTAGATGTTCGTTTTCCAATATGGTAACCACTAGCCAAACGTGGCTACTGAGCCACTGAAATGTGACTGCTCCAACTAAGGAACTAAATTTTAAATTTCATTTTATTTTAATTAATTAAAACTTAGATTTATCCATAAAATGGAATATTACTTAACAGTAAAAAGAAACAAGCTAGAACCTTAAATGTTACACTGTTAAGTGAAAGAAGACATTCTCACCCACAGAACTACACAACACTCAGAGTGAACCCTCGTATAAACTATGGAATTTAGTTAATAAGCATTTATCAATAATGGCTCATCAATTATAACAAATGCACCACAATAAGAGAAGATGTTAACAGAAGTAACTGTGGAAGGAAGATGTATATGGAAACTCTGTACCTTCAGGACAATTTTCTGTAAACCTAAAACTGCTCTAAAAAAATTAAGTCTATGAAAAAATTTTAAATTTAAATAGTCATTTGTAGCTAGTGGTTGGTACTGAACAGCACAGATCCATATTAATGAAAGACTGATGTGGGAAGAAAATGAGAATGGTATGTCATTCCTGACCACTACCTTCAAAAAGTATACATACAGGGGTGCCTCGCTGGCTCAGTCAGTAGAGCATGTGCCTTGATGTCAGGGTTCTAAGTTCGAGTCCCACATCAGGTGTAGAGATTGTTTAAAAGTAAAATCTTAAAAAAAAATACATATACATTTAATCCTAACTTACACAAAGTTTGTATGTAGCTTGAAAACAAAACTTTTTCAAATACTCTAGATGAATATTTTTCTAAAATAATTTTTGTTAAACAGAATTTAAAGAGGAAAATAACATTTATTGAATGAATACTAGTTTACCAGGTACTATTCTAAAGATGCATGTTATCTCATTTAAACTTCAAATCTTTAAAGGAAGGGATTACCATTTCTATTTTTAGAGATGAAAAATCATAAAGCTTAAGTGACAGAAGATGAGAACCTAGGTATATCTGACTCCAAAGCCTGTGTCCAAATATACTCTGTACATATTTTTATGACTCCCAAAATTAAAACATAATCAGATTTTCCCACAATGAATTTATCATCAGGAATAGGTTATTAGCACAATACAATAACTAATGACATCCTCAGAGTCTATATTAAATGGCCCCAAGCTAATGTGGTTTTTGTCCCTGTCACCCTTGCCCTTGCTCTCCATTTTACCTATAGTGCACCTACTCCCATAGTAAATTTGTACCTTTTAATAGGCTGTGGGATCAGAAAACAATAAAATTTATTAGAATTATGTACAAACCAAGAGAGCTCCTAAGCCAGTGCCTTAGTGCAGATGATCTGGCTCATTTATCTTGTGACAATTAAAAGTCTTTTTGTATACTTCTTATTCTAAACTGGGACATGGATAGATGAAATACTGTTCTATAATAAAGTGAAGAATATAATAATCCTCTTTCATTCACAAATCGCCCACTAAACCACATATATACAAACTTTATTTTGAGAGAAACAGAGACAGCATGAGCATGAAAGGGGCAGAGAGAGAGGGAGAAAGAATCCCAAGCAGCTTCCATGCTGCCAACACAGAGCCCAACATGGGGCTCGAACTCACTAAACTGTGAGATCATGACCTGAGCCAAAACCAAGAGTCAGATGCTTAACTGACTGAGCCACCCAGGTTCCCCTAACCATGTATATTTTTTTTAAGTTTATTTATTTTGAGAGAGAGAGAGAGAGAGAGAGAGAGAGCGAGCACAAGAGAGCAAGGAAGGGGCAGAGAGAATCCAAGCAGGCTCTGTGCCATCAGCCTGCAGTCTGACATGGGGTTCAATACCACAAATCATGAGATCATGACCTGAGCCTAAATCAAGAGTCAGATGCTCAACTGACTGAGCCACGTAGGCTCCCCACTAAACCATATTTTTAAGCATACATCTCTAAACATCACCTCCCTTAAAGATGCTATTATATGATTAAATCTTAATTTACTCTACTAGCTTTTCAATAAATGTCACTATCAAAAATTAATGAGGTATATATAAAAACACGGAAATATTCAGAGTTAATACTCTTCTGAAAAAACTCTCTATGAAAGAAAAGCAGGAATATTACTACATTGAGTTGTAAATATTCTTAATTATTTCTCAGCGCTTTTTAAGTGGTTCTTACAACTAAATAAACTTGCCCTTAAAAAGAGATTAGTAAGGTAACTTTGGAGGTTACCAAGGACTTGTTTTGAAGTGTTCTGAAGTCTGACCAAGAACTCTGACATTTGGAAACAACTAAGAAAATAAGAATATTTAAAATCGTGTTTTAAAAAAGGGTGGGGATTAATATCAAAATTTTTCTTCCCCACGTAAATCTCCTATAACTCATTACAAATCTTTAATGGGGCACCTGGGTGTTTCAGTTGGTTAAGCATCCAACTCTCGATTTCAGCTCAGGTCATGATCTCACGGTTCCATGAGATCAAGCCCCACATCAGGCTCTGCACTGACGGCATGGGGCCTGCTTGGATTCTCTCTCCCTCTCTCTTTCTCAAATTAAATAAATAAACTTAAAAAAAATCTTATTAAAAACATGCAATCTGTTTTGCACTTCACACTATAAGTTTTAGGATTTCAATTTAACTGTGGGGAGGGAAGGGAGTACCATTTTGAATTAAGGTAAGGATAAAAGAATATTTCCAAAGCCCAAAATTGAAACTTCAAATAGAGCAATTCCAAATTTACAGACGTCAGGAGTGCCTGGCTGGCTCAGTTGGCGGAGCATGGGATTCTTGATGTTGGGGTTGTGAATTCAAGTCCCATGCTGGGTATAGAGATTACGTGGTAAAATGAGCAAATTTACAGAAGTCCAACTTTATTACACTTTATTCCAGAAAGAATAAAAGCCCAACAGTTTTCTCTCTTAATCAATGAACTAAGCCAATCAAAAAAAGCTACAAATCAATTGCTTTTGTAACAGTGTCTATGTTTTTGGAGGGAGTCAGATAGAGAGCCAAAATCTAGGTTTTTAGGATTTATTCAACATGGGATTAAAAGCAGTGTCAGACAAATTTTAACTTTAAATGTTCTCAAAAATCAGCTGAATAAAATAAAGTTAGATTCATAAAAATCAAAGTATTTCTTTTTTTTCAATGTTTTATTTATTTCTGAGAGACAGAGTACATACAAGCAGGGGAAGGGGCAGAGAAAAAGGAAGACACAGAATCCACGAAGCAGGCTCCAGGCTCTGAGCTGACAGCACAGAGCCCGACATGAGGCTCGAACCCGTGAACCACGTGATCACGACCTGAGCTGAAGTCGGACGCCCAACCAACTGAGTCACCCAGGCGCCCCATGATCAAAGAATTTCAACCTAACAATCATTTTCTAGTATCATCTCAAGTAAGTCCTTGCCTGTTAACATTCCAAGTTTCTTCTACACAGTAAGAAAAACCAAAGAGAGAGAGAGAGAGAACAGAAGGCAAATTGCAGAGAGCAAACTAAATAAGTATTAGTTGCTCACATTTGTCTAGAACATTACAATTTAGTTAATTCTCATAACCCAATAAGGAAATATAAACGAGTCTGAGAATTTGAGTAGAACTCTTTCGGAATGATCAAAAACTAAAAACTGCCAAATCGCTGTGACTTTCAACTTTTCTTCCCTAAAGAGTCCCTGGCGGTCTGCCTACTGTAGTCAAGGGAAGCATGCAAAGAATGAGATGGTTTCTGATCCCTAACAATCATATCCCAAAGTTTCTTCTGCACATTCAATTATACAAAGTACTAGTCCTTAATCTTGACTCTATAATTTTATGTTACATCCACAGAGACAGAAAGTAGAATGGTGGTTGCTAGGGGCCAGGGGGAGGGGAAAATGGGGAGTAACTGCCTAATAGGTACAGTTTCCTTTGGGGGTGATAAAAGGGTTTTGGAATTGGACAGTGGTGTCTGCACAACATCGTGGATATACTGCTACTGAACTATTTACTTTGAAATTATTCGTTTTATATTAAATGACCTGAACCTTAATTAAAAAATGTTTTATGTTAAGGGGCACCTGGGAGGCTCAGTTGATTAAACATCCGACTCTTTGCTTCGGCTCAGGACATGATCTCCATGGTTTCCAGCCCTGCCTTGGGCTCTGCACCAACTGTGCAGAGCCTGCTTGGGATTCTCCCTCTTTCCCTCTCTCTTTCTCTACTCCTCCCCCACTCCCATTCTCTCTCTCAAAAATAAGCATTAAAAAATAATTTTATGTTAAGATATATCTATACTAATGACCCCTTTAGAACTCTTCTTCAAAAACACTGCTACCATGTTCAAATGCTATTTAGATCCTGGAGATTTTTAGATAAAATGCATTACAAGTTAAATATTACCATATATGCACAATAATAATCAGTGAGGTAAGTACAGACGTTGACGGTAAAATGCTTAACATCAGAATTTTGCTGACATATGACATTCATTTGTAAATAATCTCAAAGAAAAATATAATGAACCTTAAAATATTTATTCCTCTACAACAGGCCACTATTTCAGTTGGCTCAACTGTGCATGAAAGGTGAACTCAAATTTTTACTAGTATTCTTTTCCTAAAGCTCAACCAATTAGGAAAACATTGTGAATTAGTAAGAAGTGCCTAATATTACATAAAGAGTAAACAAGAATATTATATAAGAAGTGAACAGGCACAAGTCTGACCAATAATGGATATAAATAAATGTGCTATTAAGTTAACTGTCTTGCAGATGTAGGGGAACATTATTAGGGATTAGTAAACTGCATGCTTGAAAATGTGTGGAATCTACCTTAAGAAACTTTGGAATAAGAAATATTCCTTGGTATAATGCCAGACAAAATTAATCTTATGCTGTAACAACCTCCAAGGCTAATCTAAATCTAGCCTAGACTCCAGGATTAAAGAAAAGAGAGGGAGATCTTCAAGAGGGTCCTACAGAACAGGCTGATATTTAAATCTACTGTGGCTGTTTTTTATGCAGGCCAATATGAGAATTTAAATCCATTTGAATCTAATCCCAAAGAATACCTGAACTTCTGAGCGTCAGGGCCAAAGCTAAACCAGGTCAGCATACACTGCCAAGGAACATCTTGCTCCGAGGTATCCACCAAACAAGGATCATTTATCAGTGTATTCTTCACTTTGTTGGGTGCCAACAACTTACAAGATCTATCCAAGAGGAGATTGATTAGACCCCCATAAAATTCCATTTGGAACCCCAAGACGTAGAAAAAATGCTGCAGAATTCTAGATGGTCTATGGCTTTTAAAAAAGTATAAATGAAGAATCTGAAATGTCAGCTGACCCAACTTTAACATCACTGAACGTTTCTAAAGTCATTTTTTAAATTTCCATGCAGTAATTCAAAGGCACAATTTAGTAACTGTTTACATAGCAAATTAAAGCCATGAAGCTATTACAGTGATACTATAAATCTGTCCTATATAAATGGTAGGAGTTTCTAATATCAACAGCGTTCAAATCTGCTAAAAGTAAAAATAAGCATTTCATTTGTAATTCACATGAACACATACTTTCTCAAACTCGTCAGCGAATATTTGGCAGGGTACCAATAATGTTAATAGAAAGGCTGTTCCGGCTAAAGGCTAGTACAGTATCACAAAGCATAGCTCGTGGCCAAAACAAGGAATCTGTCAACACAGGAGAGGCTTCAAAGGCAAACCTTGAGACACATGGTGGCGGTAGTAAAGCATCGGACTTGTGCCACAAGACCTGGGTTTGAGTAAGCTCTTTCACCTATTAATTATGTGGCCTTTCGTGCTACTTACATAGCTTCTCCTAGCCTACGTCATATGTAATGTAAAGTGAGAACAATACCACCAACATCACAGCCTAAACAGGATTAAATGAGAATGTTTTTACTCATTTAACAAAGATGCTTTGAAAAACTAACTTTTTACTTTGATGTACAAAAATCCCTTCAACTATCTTCAAATGAATCAAATATCTTAACGTTTAATATTACCAAAAAAATATAAAGAAATTCTTAAATATTACTTGAGATACTGAAATTATCAGAATAAACATTGATAAAATATCACAATGCAGGGATCACATCTTAAGAGTTTTGGCACTCATTAAAACCAGAACTAAAAGATTTTTCAATATTAAATAGAAATAGGGACCCAGATTCAACCCATAAATTGTTGGATCAACATCCAATTTCAAACACAAAACCTTAACATTTGGAAATGTTTTCAAGAACCCAATATTAAGTGTGAGGCAAATCAGTCCTTGGCACAACATGATGAGATTTTTTTTCATAACAAAACACACTAACCACTTACAATTTACAAACCTGTCTTTACTTGCATTTTGTACTGACCTAACAAAATTCAGCATTAAAAAAAACCATGAATTCAAGGACTTAAAAAAAAGTGTCCTTTCTAAAACGTATTCCCAGAAAATTCACATTACCTGGAGCCATGTGAAAGTTGTTCTTTCCCCATCACTTAAAAATCAAAATATCCACATTATTTATGCTAGGCATAAAAGCAAAGTTACTCCTATTTATCCACTATACTTCAATCCTAAACAATAAGACAGTTCAACCTCTGTGTTTGTCTATTTACTGTCCATTCTCATGAAAGAACTAAGGACTAGCACCGCTAGTTAAACTTCATATAACCTAAAAATGCTTTGAATTACGACAAATTCTAATTAGAAATTTACCCTAAAAACAGAAGAAAGATACTACTAACTGGCATCTTCTCTGCACAGATTCTTTTTAAGAACACAAACTAGATTGGACCAGGCAACTGAATGTTACCTTAAACAGCGGAAAGCAATCTTCTCGGATGCATCCGAACTATTTAAACATAAATTTCTGCTCACCTAGGTAGAAACTGGAATAAAAATATCTTGAATCCTTCTCCCTGGCCCCACTTGGAAATGGGAAGTGGGAGAAACCTCAAAAAATTAAATCTAGGAGTAGTCGTAGTTAACAGTTGAAATTACAGGCGCCACTACCGGGCCTCTCTATAAGCCTCAACATTCAAAAGAGAACAACAGTTGTTTCTAGTTTTTGAAAGTTACCAAAAAAGTTCTGAAACCTTATTAAAATCTGCTTCAGAAATCAAATATCAAACTTATACAGGAAAGGTTCGTCTTACAACAATTACTGAATTGCAAAATTGGAACCGGAGACAAGAAGTTCTAGCCTGGACAGATGAACCACTTCCCTCCAGAAGAAATGTTTCGTTAGGTCCATTCTACGCTAATGTTGTTTCTTATGCGACACATTAATAATTCAAAACGGTTCGTTCGAAGAAAAGTTCTATTCAAACATTACAATTTGTCTTCGCGTTGCCAGTAAGTGGCTTTGTTTCCAGTTTCATGGACTATTCTGGGATGTCAAGAGTTATATTATTACTGCTTCAAAAGAGCCCTTGTTTCACTCTCACCCGGGACGTGGGCATAACTGATGTTTAGAGAGAGCCGATGCCAAGAGATGTTTTAAGAACATCCCTTAGTCCTCCATCCCTCCCCATCCCTAATCGATAATCACATTTTACCTTGTTTTTTGTTGCTGAACTTAATTTTTTTTAAAAAGACACCCGCATACACGATTTCTCTATCGCCATCAGGAAGAAAAGACCATCTGGCTCGATCTCCTGCAGCTTCAGGGAAATGGACACCGTAAAACCCACTCGGCCGAGGAAGGGGAGCGCTTCTGGGGTTAGGGAGGGGAGCAGCCCCCGGGTGCCGAGAGGCGGAGGCGGTACCAGTTTACAGACGCCTTCACCTCCCCACCCCCCCACAGACCTGGGGTCCAAAAAGCATTTCCTGCGCGCACTCATCACCCGCCGAGGCCCTCGGAGTAACCGCCGAGCTGGGCGGCCTTTGGGCCCCCTCCCTCGGGCCGAAGTCTCCCGCGCCCTCCCCTCGTCCAGGGCGGCGTCCGCACCTCCCCACGGCCTACCCACCCCGGCAGGCCCTCTCGGCCGCACTCGGAGGCCTGAGGCCTAAGGACGCGGGCCGCTGACAAGCCCCTCCGCCGCCGGCGGGGCTGAGACCGGGGGCCGGGGTGGGAGGGGTGGCCGCTAACGCCGAGGGGCGGAGGGCGGGCGAGGACGGCCCCTTCCCCGCCGCGGCCGCCTATTGTTCCCGACGGGGGCCGGGCGGCGGCCGCCGCGTACCCCACGCCGCCGCCTACCGCTCGCTCACCGCGCTGGTCCGAGCAGCAGCTCCTCTCAGCTCCGAGTCCCCGCGACCGTCGCCACCGCCGCGGCAGCCAACGCCGCCGCCGCCGCCACCGTCGACTCTGACTCTGTCCCAGGCCGCCGGGCCACGGCCGCCGCCGCCACCGCCAGCGCCGCCTCCGGCCTCCCACCTGCTGCTGCTGAGGCTGCTCCTGCAGCAGGGGCCATCTTGTTGGTCGGCCTCCTCTTCCTCCTCCTCCTCCTCCTCCCAGTCGCTCGTTGTCCTCGTCCCCTTCCTCTTCCTCGGGCTCCGGCCCGCCCCGGAGAATGGGGCGGGGACGATGGCGAGGCTCCTCCTTCGAGGGGCGGGACGCGCGGAGGGGAGGGGCGGGCGCGGGAGGAAAGCTCTGAGTCACCGGCCGCCAACGCCCGGGAGCGAGGCCCGAGACGCTCTCCGCCTCCCCCCGGGGCGCACCCACGCCCGGAGCCGCCAAACTGGTCCAGCAGTTCTCCGGCCCTCCCCCACCAGCGTCTTTGCGCCCAGCGGCGAGCGGCCGGACGCCGCGGGGGGATTGGGGAATTTCTGACGTTTCCATCGAACCCTGCACTCCCTCTACTCCTAGGCTTTCTCGGCTCTCGTCCTCCACTCTGGTTCCTTTACACATCCCCCTCCCCCACCCAGAGAATTTGTTCTTATCTTGTTTTATCCGGGTTCTCGATCGCACCAGCTTTGCCCTAGTCACCGCTCTCACCGAGTCCCAAAAGAGTTCCCCTTCCCAACGCGGCGAAAACGGCCGAAAGGCCTGGACGTTCACTGCTCCAAAACGTCTCTCCAGGCCTACGTGAACGATGGTAGCTGTCTGGGGCAGAACGGAAAGATTTCGGCCCATGGAAGAGTTCCCTGGATCTAAAAGATAACCTTGTGATGATTGAAAGTTTCTTCTCCCTTATGGAAAAGAAGCCATTTTGATTTGGGGGTAGTGGGAGACCCCTTTAAGCCAATTGCGCTTAACCAAACCCATGCTTTTAGGGGAGAGAAAAGGAATTCTTTTGGTATCATAACAGTCCCAATTTCAAGATAAATCGCCCACGATAGAGATGGTCTTCATACAAACACCCAGTTAATACTCCTCTGCATTATTCCCTTTTTTGCTTCAGGTCTTGGCCAAGAGAGCAGAAATTGTGCTTTCCTGTCCTTTCTTCACTGCAGGCATCTCCAGTACCAAGAACAGTACTGTATTTAGAGAAGCTACTGCCTTTAACTCGATAAAGTCAATCGCAGTGTTTCATAATATTTGTAAAACACATTATCACACACCTTCCTAAACTCTGAGCGGAGGTCTTTTTAGATGCTGACACCCTCCTGTACTCAGAATTCAGCTCCTTTTTAGGAGACCTATTGATGTCTTTCTATTGATTGGAATTTACTCCCTTTGAAGTGCGCTAGATCTGTAACCTTCCCTTCAGCCTCCTCAATAGTAACCCCAATCCTACAAAGAACTAACTTCTAGCTATCACGGAGGGATTAGGTTAGTGTATTCAAATCTAAAGGCTATCTCTTGGATAGGCTTTACCTTCCTCAAAGAGCCAGACCTCAGTCCCCTGCTAGGAAAAACAGATTAATCTGTTCCTCCAGATTTTCCTCCTCCTCCCTTCTTCTCACTCCTAGGGAACCTTCCACAACAGAAGGTTTTAGCGGCTGTTGCTAGGCAAACATGCCAACTTCCCTGTTTAGGTGAAGCAAATAATCCAACTTCCATTACAAGCAGCCTAGGTAATACAATTTCTTTACTATTAATAGTTGTATTCCAGTTGGCAAATCCCCTTCAAGGTTCTCTTATAAAATATGATTTTAAAGTTAAATTTCTTTTTATTTCATCAATATTTCAGTTGAGTATAAGTGTAAAGCCAAGGGGCTTCCCAGAATTCATTTTAATAGTATAATTAAACAGAAACATTTGGCAGAAAAAGGAGAAAAGTAGCTTAGAAAATTACTTCGGTGTTTACAATAAAAGCTAATTTATGAGAAACATTTTTATGCTTTGAACTTCCCACTTAAGGTAGATGTATAAATTACAGAGAATAATTTGTTCCTTGAGACTGCATCTATTTAGAAGAAAGGTAATATGGTTATTTGGCAAGAAAAAAATAGAAACTCTGGATTTTATTCCCAAATTAATAATCCTGTAAGAATTTTAGCTACTGAACTAAGCTCATATAATGATTTTGCTGTTCAAAATTTTTGTTATTTGTTATGTAGTAGTAATGTTTTTCAGGGTGTAAAGAGGTAATATAAATAAGATCAAATAAGATATTTGACACATATTCGAAGTGTCAAATTAGTAAAATCGTATAATTTGTTTTAATCCAATGATTTGTATTAATCCAGTGAAATAGTGTTTGAGCCTTTCCTTGAGCTAAGATAACACTTTATCTTGTATTACTAAAGACAAACAGCTTAGGGGTGCCTGGGTGGCTCAGTCAGTTGAGTGTCCAACTTCAGTTCAAGTCATGGTCTTGCAGTTCATGAGTTCAAGCTCTGTGTCAGGCTCTGTGCTAACAGCTCAAAGCCTGGAGGCTGCTTCAGATTCTTTATCTCCCTGTCTCTCTCCCTCTCCCCTGCTCATGCTCTCTCAAAAATAAACACATGTTTAAAAAAAATTTTTTTAAAGAAACAGTTTATATGTTTTATAGTCATTCGTGCTTAGAAATCACTACTGTGTAGCTTTAATCCAACTTAAACAATTTAGTTTTATTTTGTATTTTATTATTTAATTCTGATATAGAATGCCTAGAAATTCAGACTCTGCCCTGGCCTCCACCACTGGTATACTATGAAAATTAAATGAATCATTTCATGTAAATGACTTAGAATAGTTCATGTCACATAGTAAGTACTAAAATGATTTTTAGGGGGGTACTTGGGTGGCTCAGTCAGTTGAGCATCTGACTTCGGCTCAGGTCATGATTTCACAGTTCATGAGTTCAAGCCCCACATTGGGCTCTGTGCTGACATCTCAGAGCTCAGAGCCTGGAGCCTGTTCAGATTCTGTCTCCATCTCTCTCTGCCCCTCCCCGGCTTACTCGTGCAATCTCTCTCTCTCTCTCTCTCTCTCTTTCTCTCTCTCTCAAAAATAAGTAAACATTGAAAATTTAAAAATAAATAAATAAAATAAAATGATTTTTAAAAATCCATTTTATATATGTCATTATAGCCTTTAGTTTTTTGATCAGTCAAATGATGATGACAAGTCATCAAATACATTTTTGCTCTTCGCATGAATCAAAAATTAATGCTAGTTTTTGGAGCACACACAAATCAGTTAAAATAATGCCTTATGATTTTTTTCAATGTATTTTCTGATATGCCTGTACTCCATAGTTCTTCCTTTGATTTTGTCTTTTTTTTTTTTTTTTAGAGACTAAACCATGTTTTAAGTTACTCAGAGTGATTAAGCTAGCACACGCTTAAATAATACTCTGGAATGTATAATTGCCAACGTAAGGCATTGTTTGTTTATATTAAAACTAGAAAAGGTTTTTAGATACCAACCAACTTATATGAAACAGAGACTAAAAAATATTGAATAGATCACATATGTACCCAACTCGTTGTTGATAGACAAGTATCATATTACTGAGGAGGGGGTTAGAAAGTGAGAAGGGTGGGAATGAAGGAAAAATACAAAGATGAATAAGTCATGGGTCCCTGCCTTAAAGAAACTGAACAGTCTAGTAAGAGCAGTACAATATGATATGCATGTAAATAGCTAGAGTATAAAATAAACTGGATCATTACTGCATAGAAAGTATAAAGTTATATGCAGGTTAAAAGGAAGAAGTAATAGGAATCTTTGTTCTAATGTCACAGAAACTACCTTTTGACAGGTAGAAATATTATGTGTGATATTAGATGTATATCCAGAGCCGTAGAAGTATAATGAGCTTTCAGTTCAAGACGAGACTGGGATGAGGAGAACAAGGAATGGGAAAGAGTAGGGTGTGTGGATAGAGTTTAGATTAACTAAAAACCCTGGTTACAGTACAGCTAAGACCTGAGACCTCTCCAGTGTAAATCATTTATGTAGGGAGAGGGAATGACATCCTGAAAACAAACCCATGCACAAAATAGAAAGCAATAGAGCTTTAGTCACCTGGATTTTCTGAACGGCTTTAGGTAAAGAGTGGGAGTCCAACTGAGTCCTCCCTCACCAATGGATTCTCTATAACCTACTCCTTCCCCTAGTTGACACTCCTATTACCACTGCTCATTAAAATAATAATGAAAATAAATAGAAACAGGAAGATATTCCAAGCAATTACACTAAGGAAATATGTGGAAACCAATAGTTTCTGACGTACCCTTCTCCTTTAGAGTCCAGTCCTAAACCAAGACCAAGTCAGCATCTGCAAACTAGACCTGAAGGGTTGCCTTAGATTCAGGGTAACAATCCAAAGTAATCATGGCAGATGTAGCCCAAGTCATTTCTGGGGTTTCTGGAGCTAGGTTCCTGTAGATTTGATCCCAAAAGCTAAATAAATTGATGTTTCTGAGTCCCTCCTGACATTGCTTCTGAACCTGTTAGCAAGCCCTCTTGCTCAACTATAGATAGACCCGATCAGCGAAAAACCAGATACAAAGAAGCTTAACTCATGCTCTAACTAAAACCCAGTATGCTCATTTCTTGAGCCATTGATGAAAGCATTTTGCAATGACCCAGAACATCCCAACCACCTGACCAGAAAAGCCCTGCTAGCAATGGAATGCCCAGAAGACCACACCCTACATATCCCCTCATATCCCTTCCCTGCCCATGATCATGGGCTGAACACATACGGATCTCCACCCACGACCACATGCTCTCTGCCTGCTCTCTTGCACGTTATCTGCCCCCCTCCCCAAAACTCTCTCTATCAAACTCTAGGTGTCCATCTTGCTGGAGGAGAGGTTGGTTGGTAAGATTTGAGCCTGCCACGTCTCCAGGCTGCCCACATCCAAAATAAATTTCTTCCTTCCTCTTTTCCAAACTCTCATCTCTTGAGTTACTGGCTTGTCTTGTGACAAGTTTCTCTGAGTTTGATCAGCAACATTGTTGGCAAACCCAGCCAGAAGCTGTGCTTTCAATTTGTCCAGCCCTCTCGGGATTCTCTGGGATGGAACTGTTGACCCTGAAGTGCACCGGGGCTCACCCATTTGTTTCCAGAGTTCGTGGCTATGAAAGATCTTTTAATAACAAACCGGCCTGCCTGACTTTCATGAAGGCTTCCAGCCCAACACAGAGCATCTCTGAACTTCAGCTAACCCTTTGAGACTTATTCCAGGGTGATAGTAAACAGAACACCTCTATGAAAGAGACATCAGACAACTTTCAGCCAAGAGGCCCATTCTAGGCACTGCTTTAAACAGTGTCAAGAGAAAGCAGCTCCACTTGGTAAAACTTACTGAAATTTTGTTGGATTTCATTATCATACTAGTTTCCTAGGGCTACTGTAACAAATACCACAGATTGGGTGGCTTAAAGAACAGAAATGTTTTCATAATTCTGAAGGCTAGAAGTCCAAGATCAAGGTGTTGGCAATTTTGATCTCTTCCAAGGACTCTCCCCTTGGCTTGCAAAGGGCCATCTTATCCCACTGGCTTCACATTGTGTTCATTCTGTGTCTATGTGTATCCCAATCTCTTCTTACAAGGACACTGGGCATATTTGATTAGGGCCTCCCTCTATGATCTCATTTTTCTTTAATTACCTCTTTTTATAGGCTCTATCCCCAAATATAGTCATGTTCTAAGGTACTGGGGTTTGGGACTGTAACATATTAATTTGGGGGTAGGGGATACAATTCAGTCCATAACACTAATAAATGCTCACTTTAAGAATATCATACTTATTGGGGCGCCTGGGTGGCTCAGTTGGTTGAGCAACCCACTCATGATTTCAGCTCAGGTGGTGATCTTATGGTTGTGAGATTGAGCCCCGTGTAGGGCTCAGTGCTGGGTGGATCCTGCTTAAGATTCTCTCTCCCTTTGCCCCTACCCTGCTCTCTCAACCTCTCTCTCTCTCTCTCAAAAAATAAATAAATAAAAAGAAGAATATCATACTTATTAATAAAAGGGGCCCTTGTGGAGTTACAATTTTAAATTTACTCAGTTAAACCTGAAGTTTTTTTAACTGTTTATTTATTTTGAGAGAGACAGAAAGAGTGCAAGTGGGGAAGGGTCAGAGAGAGAGAGAGAGAGAGAGAGAGAGAGAGAGAGAGAATCCCAAGCAGGATCCACACTGTCAGGGCAAAGCCTGATTCAGGGCTCAGTCGCGTGAACCATGAGATCACGGCCTGAGCTGAAATCAAGAGTCAGATAGTCAACCAATTGAGCCACGCAGGTGCCCCAAACCTAGCTTTTCTAATTACTCTTTGCATCATAAAATATCAATGCTTTTTGGGTATAAATTAGCAATAACAAATAGGATACTGAAATAAGAAAAAACTGGTTACTAAAATTCTCCGAGTCACACCACAATAGGAATTATCAGAAAACAGATACTAGAACTTGAATAGACTCAAGATTAATATGAAAGGATTTGTATAGCTGATTTGACCCTCATTTAGAGTTCTAAATAAGTAATTATAGATATATTGAGGTCAAATACATTTTTTAATTATATGATATCCTCTAGCATAAATATATGTTCAATGTTCACTATATCTTGGGCAATATTAGGTTTGTCATATCATGACCAGTGAGTTAAGAAAAAGTTGGACATTCATGTGTAAATCATTCTAGAAACCAGAAATTGAAAGGTATGAGTTTTTTGTTGTTGTTGTTTATTTATTTATTTTGAAAGAGAGATAGAGAGAAAGAGTGAGCAGGGGAGGGACAGAGAGAGAGGGAAAGAGAGGATCCCAAGCAGGCTCCAAGCTGTCAGCGCAGAGCCCAACAAGGGACTCAAACCCACAAATGGTGAGATCATGACCCGAGCTGAAACCAAGAATTGGATACTTAACCAACTGAGCCACCCGGGCACCCCTGAAAGATATGTTTTAAACAAGATGGAGAGGACACTTTCTTTTACTCTATGCATTATTTTCCTTGGGGGAATGTTTAGAGTTCTTTATGACGTTCCAAGAGGTTAGGGATTAAAGATTAGCTTGGGGTGCCTGTCTGGCTCAGTCAGGAGCATGTGACTCTTGATCTCCGGGTTATGAGTTCAAGCCCCAGGTTGAGTATAGAGATTGCTTAAAAATAAAATAAGTAAGTGGGGCACCTGGGTGGCTCAGTCAGTTAAGTGTCTGACTTCGTGAGTTCAAGCCCTGCGCTGGGCTCTGTGCTGATAGCTCAGAGTCCCGAGCCTGCTTCAGATTCTGTGTCTCTCTCTGCCCCTCCCCCGCTCATGCTCTATCTTTCTCTCAAAAAATAAATAAACAGTAAAAAAATAAAATAAAATAAGTATGAAAGAGCTCTCCCATTTGGGACAAATCATGAATCAGATAGGAAGATGTCCCTATGATAGACTCTTCATTGAAAATTAATATTCAGCTACATGGTACTCCATGAGTTTCTTTCCCTTTCGTTATCCTCTAGGTTTGAATAAAATCTTATTTGAATGTTCTAGTGTTTTCTCAGCTGTGCCACTTTCCATCAATAGGAGAGTTCTGCTGTCATACATAAGCCAGTCATTCTCATGCAGGCCAACATAGTGTCAGTAATGCAAACTACCTACAGTTCCCCCAGAGGAAAAGCAAATCTCGGGGGATAAGAGTCAGTTTTTCTCCGCCTGGGTATTTGTCTTTTGTTGTCAATCTTGGACAGATAGGAAGACTAATACAAACCCTTGCTGTCCCACTTACTGGCTGTGTGAGCTTGTACAAGTTAGGCTTAGAAAGCTTCAATTTCCCTCGCTATACAGTAAGGATTATAAAATGTATCTAAGCTGGCTTTTATGGATATTAAAACGAAGAAATACATGTAGAGCCTCTAATACAATGCCTGACATCTACCAGACACTCAATGAGCGAGAGTTACTAAAATTATACTAGGTAGTATGTGTTGCATTAAGCTGGTGATTTTCAGTTTTGTGGTGCACTTTTAAAAACTGTATTATATCTCCAACTCTGACCCTAGAGATTCTGATTTGAGGTATTCGTGTGGGGCCAGAGATCTTTAATTTTTTTTTAATTTTATAGGCGATCCTATCCTATTGTCTGAGGTAAGAACCACTGATACAGATCAATGGGCAGCAAGCTTTTTTGGTAAATGGCCAGATAATAAATATTTTAGGCTTTGCAGGCCATACAGTCTCTGTCACAATTACTCAACTCTGCCATTGTAGCAGGAAAGTAGCCACAGACAAAATGTAAATGAGTATGACTGTCCTCCAATAAAACTTTATGTACAAAAAGAGACAAAAAGAGATGGTAGGCTGGATTTGGCCCCCAGACTGTTGTTTGCCAACCCCATCTTATATGAAGAGAGATTTTATTTGCCAAAGTCAGGGAAAGTATTTTATTTTTATTATTTTTAATAGCAGCATTAAAAATCTTATGTGTAATGATGAATGTTTGGTGTTAAACACAATTAACTAAACAAACAGAGCTCCTGCCTTCCAAGGAATTAGTTTCTAAAACAATAATAGCACAGACATAATATTTATAAGTAATCCATATGACTAATTGTCATATAAACAGATGACTATATGAGACTAAATGTGAAACTGAGTTCAGAGGTGGGCAGATTTTCCTAATGCTTTCGATTTACAAACATCAGTTAAAATAAAAGGAGCATTCACTAACCAATGGAAAGAGAACAATACCCCAATCCAGCTCCCCTCTTAAAATAGGAGGCAATAAAGGAGCATCTTTTAGATCTTTAGAGCACCTGGCTGGCTCTTAGTAGAGCATATGGCTGTTCATCTTGAGGTCCTGAGCATATGGCTGTTCATCTTGAAGTCCTGAGTTTGAACCCCACGTTGGGCAGAGAGATTACTTGGGAAAAAGGAAAAAAGAAGGGTCCTTTAAATGGAATCTCATGGCTCTCTACATGGCCGAATTTGCCTTTTCTCAATTGTAATTTCTTCATCAAACACATTATTGTTCGGTTTATTCTCTGAGGTAAATGGCTACATTATGGTTGCACTTTAATGAAACGTGACTATTTCCTTTATTTAACCTGGAACAAAGAAAACTTTCACTTTCTCAATAAAAATGGTAAATTAGAAGAAAAATCAGTGGAGCAACTTGTGCGTGTGTGTGTATGTGTGCACGTATATATGAGTATGTTTAAATCAAGTGATTGGTAATTTAGTAAACTTCTGCCTACATTTGTAGAAATGATGCAATCGTAGTTGTTGAGCAGGGCAAGATTCTCTTATATCTCCTTGTATTTCTGAAAGATGGAAATTCATAATAAGTTATTTATAATTTTATGGCTGCCCAGTTCTTACCCTCCCCTCCTTACACTATTTGGGAATTTTCCATTTGGGAATTTTGGTTAGTGGCAGGACCTCTTCTCCCACTACAGGGGCCAGAAAGTCCAGATAGTTGCCTTCTGCCCTTCCACATCGCCCCCCGCCCCACCTCACCCCTACAATAATCCTAGGATGAGGGAAAGTGACCTAAGCCTGGTAGACTGGATGGTATTACTTGGGACTTTGAATCTGGACTGAGTTATGAAGAATAAGCAGAATTCATTCCACTTGCACAGGTGATATCCAGAGTCTGGTGGCCCAATGGCAGCAATCTCTGGAGTGGTACTCAGCATTTGCTGGCAATGGAGTGGGTATCCTAACAGGCCATTTCAGGACTGACTTTAACTGTGGTTCTGGCTATCTATCTAGCTTCCCTCAACGTCCCTCCTTACCGTCAAAACTGTGCTCCACTCAAAGTTCCTCCAGAAAATTCCTCTTTCTGAGATGGATTAACATATAAAGGAAGGTTACAGAAATCAAGGGATTGCAGAAATAATATATTTTCAGGGCGCCTGGGTCAGTCAGTTAAGTGTGTGACTCTGGATTTCGGCTCAGGTCATGATCTCATGGTTTGTGGGTTCAGGCCCCAAATCGGGCTCTGTGCTGACAGCATGGAGCCTGCTTGGGATTCTCTCTCTCTCCCTCTCTCTCTCTCTGTCCTTCCCCTACTCGCACACATGCTCTCTCTCTCTCTCTTTCAAAATAAATAAACATTTTAAAAACCCAAATAATCCATTTTCCCATTTGTCATATAGCTTTCCTTTACTCAGTTTAATGGAAGTTATCCATGTTTGGGGTTTTTTTTTGTTTTGAGGGGTTTTTTTTTTGATACTGGTTTTTGTAACTCCAGTATTTAGAGTTTCAAAACTTAAGAATATATCCGTATTCATTTCACTTAAACTTAAGTGAAGGTGTCCTAAATTACATGTTCCTTTCTGTTACTCAGTGCATTGATTATACCCAAATAATAAACACTCCTCTCAAGATTTTGATTTGTTTTTTTTTTTTTTTTTACTCATTCTGCTAAGAATGTTTGCTGCCTGCATTAAAAACTACTATTGCGCACATTTCTCAAGGGGAATGTCTCTATATAAATCTCTCTTGGTTAAAATTTTTACGAATAAAAGTGCTTTTAATTTTTTTTCTTGAATTCCTTTTGCTAACAAGAATCTTCCTAACCAAGCATTTCATTTCGGGCAATCAAAGCCCTCTTTGCTAAAATTACATGGAAAAATATTTTTTTTTTAACTTTTGCAAAAATATTTCAACGACCACAACTGAAGTGTTCATTTTCTGCAGAGACTTATAACCTTGTTTCTGCAACATGTAATCAAGCCCAGATGTTCTCAACTAATGATATAAAAGTCACAGAATGAAATTAATTTGCACCCACTTTATCACAATCACAATAAATATCTGATAACTGGTTAGGTCCCAGTCATTGTGCTGTGGTAATATAGCAGTGAACATGACAGAATCTATTCCTTCAGAGCTTATAGTTTAGCAGGGAAGATAGAATACTTATAAATAATTAAGCAACCACAAGTGTGAAGGCCAAAGTACATGGCATGTTTAACAGCGAAAAATTGACTGAATCTAAGATGAACAGAGGCTTCCTCAATAAAATCACATTGAAGCTGAAAGCTACAGGATGAGTAGAAGTGAGCCAGGCAAAGAGAGAAAGCAAAATGTTTCAGGTAGAGGGGCCACCTGGCTGTCTCAGTCAGTGGAGCATGTGACTCTTGATCTTGGGATCATGAGTTCAAGCCCTATGTTGGGCATAGAGTTTACTTTAAAAAAAAAACAAAAACAAAAACACAGGGTTCCTGGGTGGCTCTGTCTGTTAAGTGTCTGACTTTGGCTCAGGTCTTGATGTCACGGTTTGTGAGTTCGAACCCCATGTCTGGCTCTGTGCTGACAGCTCAGAGTCTGGAGCCTGCTTCAGATTCTGTGTCTCCCTCTCTCTCTGCCCTTCCCCCACTCATGCTCTGTCTCTCCTCTCTCAAAAATAAATAAACATTAAAAACAAAAAACCACAAACCCTCCAGTCTTTTGAATTTGAAACTCCAGATAATGACAAAGAAATTAGTGTGAGTGGTTTTCCAAACTTTGGTTAAATCACCAAAACTCTTCCCATTAGATCATCCACTAACTTGCTGTCTGTTGCTATAGATGAATCATTAGTTCAGAATCACAGGCATGTAATTCCATGAAGAATGCTTGCTTGGTCTGCTCATATTTATTTGTAATTCCAAAGATACCAGTCCCTTATTTTTTCTTTCTTCTTCCCTTCTGCCTTCCTTCCTTCCCTCTTTCCTCTCTACCCTCCCCACCCCTCTTTCTTTCCTTCTTTCTTTCATACAGGTTTTGATTCACTTTATTTTTCTCATATAAAACTATGTGGTGGCCACAGCTGGAGCCTGGTGTGGGTCTCTAGAAGATGTCAGTAAATTCCTGATAGGAAAACTTGGTGAACACAGTCTGTTTCCAGAGGTCAGGGGTGAGACAGCTGAAGGTCTTGGAAATGGCATCAAAAGTTGCCTGGGTGGCAGTGCAGCCCTGGCCGAGGTGTAGCAGTCATCAATACCGGCCATTGTCAGTGCTTCTTGGGCACAAGGGCTGGGACGATGCCTCTGGGGGCGACGATGAGGTGCACCTGTGCAGAGATATAGCAGCGGGTCACCTTGTGAGGGACAGCATGGGGCGGGCTGATATTGTTCCCCTAGTAGCTTCAGAGCACAGGGACGATGGAGAGCTTGGCCAGGATCATGGCCCCATTGGATGGCAGTGGCTAGTACTTGGAGCACTAAACACCCAGACTGACCTGTCCATTGTAACCTATGATGGCCACAAATGCCCGGAACCCGGTCCGCTGGCCAGCATGGGCCTGCTTTTGCACAGGCACAGTCTTCAAAACTTTCTTCATCAATGATGAGGGAAAAAGAAATGATCTCTGATTCTGTGATGGGCAAGGAGAAGAGATAGACCTCCTCCAGGGACTTGGTTTTCCTGTCCTTGACCAGGCAGCCCAGCTTGGTGACAAGGATCCACTCCTTGTCTTTGGCCTTGCCTCCTGGATTCCTGGCCTCTGAGGAAGCTGCCCGGCCTTCCATTCAAGGGCCCTCCCACAGCACTTCCGTCATCCGCCATTTGCTGTTTTCTCAGAGATTTTGTACTCTTTCTTAAATGGCTAAGATTGTGGTATGATTGTTGCTGTGTACCCAGGCAAGTATTTTATACAGTCACACCCAGAGATATTGCAGATTCGGTTCTAGATCACCACAATAAACCAAATATCCTAATAAAGTGAGTCGAATGAATTTTTTGGTTTCCCAATGCATTAGCATTGTGCAATGGCATTGTGTCCTTCTAAAAAAATGTAAATACCTTAACTAAAAAATACAGTACCTTACAGGAAGCAGTACCCAGTACACTTTAGCACTTTTTCGCTTGTGAGCAAGCAAGTCTGCCTCCTGATGGGAATGAGACCAAGGCTGTCTTATCTCCAGGCTGTCTCAGCTTCATGGCAGAGCCTGGCTGAGGTTGGAGGCACTGATCCGTCACCCCACCTCAGGAACGGGGTTGGGGGATTTCCTGCCCTGAACTTCTCTGGATTTTAAGTGTGTTAACAGTGCCCTCAATTGTCTTCTGTATTGATGAAGTAAATGAAACCTTTTAAAATGATAGGGTGCCTGGGTGCCTCAGTCAGTTAAACGTCCAACATCGGCTCAGGTCATGATCTCAGGGTTTGTGAGTTCAAGCCCTGCATTGGGCTCTGTGATGACAGCTCAGAGCCTGGAGCCTGCTTTGAATTCTGTGTCCCCCTCCCTCTCTCTGTCCCTCCCCTGCTTGTGCTCTCTCTCTCTCTCTCAAAAAAGTAAATAAACACTAAAAATTTTTTTAAACATTAATATTGTGGCACCTGGGTGACTCAGTCGGTTGAGCATTCGACTCTTGATTTGGGATTGTTCATGATCCCAAAGTTGTAAGATTAAGCCCCACATTGGACTTTGTACTGAGTGTGGAACCTGCTCAACATTCTCTATCCTTTCCCACTGCCCCTCTGCCCCTCTGTCTCACTCTCACACACTCTCTCTCTCAAAATAAAATAAAATAAAGTAAAGTAAAATAAAATAAAATGTTAATATTAAATAAATAAATAAATCTTAGTCTAAAAATACTTTATTGCTTAAAAATGCTAACCATTGTCTGAGCTTTCAGAGAGCCATAATCTTTTGGCTGGTGGAGGGTCTCGCCACAATGCTGACGGCTGCTGATGGATCAGGGTGGTGGTTGCTGAAGGCTTGGGCGGCAGTAGTAATTTCTTCAAATAAGACAACAATAAAGGTTGCTGCGCTGATTGACTCTTCCTTTCATGAAAAACTTCTCTGTAGCATGTGATGCAGTTTGATAGCATAGAACTTCTTTTAAAATTGGGGTCCTTCGATCCTGTCAAACCCTGCTGTTGCTTTATCAACTAAGTTCATGTCATATTCTAACTCCTTTGTTGTCATTTCGACAATCTTCACGACATCTTCACCAGGAGTAGATTCCAACTCAAGAAGCCACTTTCTTTGTTCACCTGTAAGAAGCAATTTCTCATCAGTTCAAGTTTCATCATGAGATTCCAGCAATTCAGTCCCATCTTCAGGCTCCATGTCTCCTTCTAGTTCTCTTGCTATTTCCACCACATCTGTAGTTACTTCCTCCACTGAAGTCTTGAATCCCTCAAAGTCACCCATGAGGATTATAATCAACTACTTCCAAACTTCTGTTAACATTGATATTTTGACCTCTTCCCATGAATCACAAATATTCTTTAAGTTGATTTATTTATTTATTTATTTTATTTTATACTTAGAGAGAGAGAGAGAGCAGGGGAGGGGCAGAGAGAGAGAATCCCAAGCAGGTTCCACACTGCCAGTGCAAAGCCTGACATGGGGCTTGAACCCATGAACTATGAGGTCATGACCTGAGCCGAAATCAAGAGTCAGATGCTTCACTGAGCCACACAGTTGCCCCTGAATCACAAATATTCTTAATGGCATCTAGAAATGGTGAATCTTTTCCAGAAGATTTTCAACTGATCTTGCCCAGATCTATCAGAGGAATCACTATCCATGGGAGAAGCTCTAGCCGTATGAAATGTATTTCTTAAGTAAGAAGACTTGAAAGGTGAGGGGCGCCTGGGTGGCTCAGTCAGTTAAGCGTATGACCTCCGCTCAGGTCATGATCTCACGGTTCACGGGTTCAAGACCCACATCAGGCTCTGTGCTTACAGCTGGAGCCTGGAGTCTGCTTTGGATTCTGTGTCTCCCTCTCTCTCTACCCCTCCCCCACTCAGGCTCTGTTTCTCTCTCTCTCTCTCAAAAGTAAACAAATATTAAAAATTTTTTTAAAAAATAAGTTGAAATTACTCCTTGATCCATGGGCTACAGGCTGGATATTAGAAGTCATGAAAACAATTTTAATCTCCATTAAAGCTCAATGAGGGTCTTCAAATGAGCAGTAATATTTTGAAAGAAATCTGTTTTACTGAACAGTAGTTCTCAACAGTGGGCTTCAAATATTCAGTAAATCATGCTGTAAACAGAGTGCTGGCATCCAGTCTTTATTATTTCATTTCTAGAGCACAGGCAAAGTAGATTTCACACAGTTCTTAAGGGCTGTAGGATTTTCAGAATGCTAAATGAGCATTGGCTTGAAGTTAAAGTCACCAGCTGCATTAACCCTAACAAGAGTCAGCCTGTCCTTTGAGGTTTGGAGCTAACATTGACTTGGCCTACATGGCATTTTCTTAGGATATAATATAAGAATTTCTTTTTTTTATGTTTATTTTTGAGAAAGTGCGAGTGGGGGAGGGGCAGAGAGAGAGGGACAGAGGATCACAAGCAGGCTCCGTGCCGACAGCAGCTTGCCTGATGTGGGGCTTGAACTCATGAACCGTGAGATCATGACCTGAGCAGAAGTCGGATGCTCAACTGACTGAGCCACCCAGGTGCCCCAAGAATTTCTTAGAATATAGAAATATAAATGTATTTTCTTAGAATCATTCTCTTGTTTATTGTAGCACCTTCCTTAACCATCATAGGGAGATCTTCTGGAGAACTTGCACCTGCTGCTTCATTGGCTGTAGTTATGGAAATGGCTTCTCTCCTTAAACCTCACGAATCTCAGCTGGCTTCAAACTTTTCTTTTTCAGGTTTCTCACTTCTCTCAGCTTTAATGGAACTGAGGAGAGTTAGAGCTTTTCTCTGGATTAGGCTTTGGTTTAAGGGAATGTCATGGCTGGTTTGATATTCTATCCAGACCCCTAACACTTTCTCCATATCAGCAATGGGCTGTTTAGTTTTCTTATCGTTTTTGTGTTCACTCCAGTAACGCTTTTGATTTCCTTCAAAAACTTTTCCTTTGCATTCACAACTTGGCTAACTGTTTGGCTCATGTGGCCTGGCTTTTAGCCTAAATGGGCTTTCAACATACCTTCCTCACTAAATTTAATCATTTCTAGCTTTTGCCTTAAAGTGAGAGACGTGTGACTCTTTCTTTCACTTGGACACTTGCCATTGTAGGGTTTTTAATTGAACTAATTTCAATATTGTTGTGTCTCAGGGAAGAGGGAGGCCTGAGAAGGTGAAGAGAGATGGGGGGGGGTGGCTGGTGAAGCAGTCAGAACACACACAATATTTATTGATTAGGTTGGCCATCTTCTATGGGCATAGTTAATGGCACCCCAAAACAATTATTATAGTAACATCAAAGGTTACTATACACCTCACCTCAACAAATACAGCAATAATGAAAAAGTTTGAAATATTGCAAGAATTATCAAAACATGACACAGAGACATGAAGAGAACACTGTTGGGAAAATGTCACCAATAGACTTGCTCAATGTAGAGTTGCCACAAACTTTCAATTTGTAAAAAACACAATATCTGTGAAGTTCAATAAAACAAAGCACAATAAAATGAGGTGTGTCTATATGTGCAAAGCACCTCATAATTTCTTTTTTTAAGTTTTTAAAAAATTTATTCATTTTTGAGAGACAGAGAGAGACAGTGTGAGTGGGAGAGGGGTGGAGAGAGAGGGAGACACAGAATCTGAAACAGACTCCAGGCTCTGAGCTGTTAGCACAAAGCTCGACGCGGGGCTCAAACTTATGGACCGCAAAATCATGACCTGAGCTGAACTCGGACACTTAACTAACTGAGCCACCCAGGCGCCCTGAGCACCTCATAATTTCTTTGATAAGATGCAGAAATTTCCATGGCATTTTATCAATTCAGACTTTTTAACCTCAGGTAAACTTGATATTGATAAGCTTACTCAGAGGCCCAGTGATGCCTATATTTTTAAGTAGCTTGGAAAAACCGGCTAAGCCAGGCTGTCGGAGAAGCAAAAATGAAACCCAGACTGTCAGGGGCAGGGGGTGACAAGCACCACCCCCACTACCACTGCCACCATCATTACTGTAGCCATAAAACATTCCTCATGTCTAGACATTGTGTTGAAAGTTTTATGTTCATTATGTTGAATCTTTACAATCCTAGAAGATTGGTATTATTAGCAGCATCTTACAAAATAAGGCACTGACGTTTCTAAAGGTTAAGTAACTCACCCCAAATAAAACAATAAATAGCAGGGCTAAGATTCAAAACCAGTTCTGTTCATTCCAATGTACTCAGTCTATATTATAACAGTGCTGACTCTCTTGATCAGCCCCAAGTAGATTGAAGGTTTGACTCAGTTAATAAGATAAAGAGCGGGTCCTGAGCCTGTTTGTCCTGAGATGCATTTCTTGCCTACTCTGATCTTCTATCACAGGCAGGACTGGCCTCCTTGTGTCAGCTGGCTTCCTGGTGTGTGTGGCTAACAGGAGGAGTTTAGGGAACAGCAAGAAAACGAAGCCAGGTTTGTTTCTCATCAAACCCCCTTCCACCTGCTTTGTGTGACATCTTGGGCATCAGCCATTTCCTTCCTTATTTCAGCCGCAGCTAAGCAGGCTTTCACCAGGTAGGTCTAGTCCCTGGGCTTCTTTAACAATCCTTCCTCCCTTTTCCCCTTTAGCCTAGTGGCATCCTACTGTGGTTAATCTCAAGCAAGAGTCTTGGGTATTTCCATACCCAAGTGCTTGTTCCTCTTGGCTCTGTCACCATGGCCACCACTAACTGGACCAGGGGAGTGGTTCTAACTCAAGAACAGCCCGCTATTGGCTAGCAGGCTTCTTAGGAAGGAAACTGGAGCAAAAGCTTTGCCATCAGGTCCTTAGCAACAATCTGTCTGGTGTTTGATCTATAGATTTAGGGGGTCAGTTGGCAGGAGCAAAGGCAGAAAGTCATTCTGAGAGAAGCAAAGACAAAGAGAAAATACATTATGTCAATTGCAGAACACTCAGGAAAGATCAGCAAGCTTTTGTTATTGGGGTGTGGGGATGCTTTATCTGTGCTGGACCCTGAAGAAACTTCTGGTTTCAAAACCACATCACAGTTTCTATACTGTAGAACTAGTATACCAGTGTACCGTCCAGTTCAGCTACACTCAGGTTCCCATTATTCCTGTGTGACCCAGTCAGTGACTGTATCACTTCCTGCTTTCCTGGTTGGCTGAAACTTGTGACTGAGATTTCTGCTTCTACTCTCTTGTTAAAAATTTCCCTGGGCATCTTTCCAATAAACCGTTCACTCCCTGACATAACCTGGGTGTGTTCAGATTTTCGTACAACTAATTTAACCACCTAAAACAGTTTTTAAAGCATGTTTATATGTCTTCCATCTGATCTTCCATTGCATCTCCATAAGTTAGGCAGGGCAGAGATTTTTATTATCACTTAAAAAAAATTCAAGCTGCAGATTAGCTAAATAACTTACCCAAGATCACTGGCCTAAGTGACAGAACTGGGCCTTTTGATCCAAAAATGCCATGTTCCCTGTGAACACACGAGCACACACACACCACCAGTGATTTGTTTAGCAGGAAAATAGATGGTCAGACATACTAGATATCAGACATCCACTACTGGGTATCCACGCGTCCTTCGACTTATGTGGATAACTTACATCGCCAGGCATCTTTATGATAATATCTCTCCTACTTGTAGAAGAAAGATCAAGTTGAGTCATAATAGGCAAATATTCTGCAATCGGAAACCAGATGAACCCATTTATTTTTTCAGAAACATTTATCGGGAACCTACTCTGTGTGGTGAAAATTTGCTAAGCACTGGGCATACAGAGATGTAAAACAACAACAACAATAACAACAACAACAACAACAACAAAAGGCCATCCCTGTGGGAATCTTCAGCCCAAAGGGAAAGGAGATACAAGTAGCAACAAATAACAATGCAGCACAGAGGCAACAAGCCCAGGCAAAGCACAGATCCAGGTCAGATGAAAGTTTGATGAATTCTGTGGGGGTGGGTGACAGGGACGATTTTCCGGAAAATGTAACAATTGCCTAGCGTTTAGAAAGTTGAACTGGAATATCAATATTTAATGGTAAAAGGGAAAGAATGCTACAAAGAGATTACAAAGGATAGTCAGATGGGAAAAAGAGAATGAGGAGAGGTGATGGCCCAAACATGAAGGGAGATGGTTTCGAGGAAGGATAGGTGAACAACTCCAAAAACCCCCAGAAGTATCTGTTAGGTCACATATTACTAATAACTGCTCAATGGACCTGGCAAGTAGGAAGCTCTTGGCAACTTTATCCAGGGAGATTTCCAAGGGAGGGTGGGGCTGGCAATTAGGCCAGATTTCAGTGGGATCCTGAGTAAAAAGGAGGTAAAATAGTAGAGGTATCAAATGTTTCAAGAATTCCAGAGATGGGGGTGCCTTGGTGGCTCAGTGGGTTAAGCGTCCCACTCTTGATTTCAGCTCAAGTCATGATCTCACAGTTGTGGAATCGAGTCCCGTGTCAGGCTCTGTGCTGACAGCATGCTTGGGATCCTCTCTCTCCCTCTCTAAATAAGTAAGTAAGTAAACAAACAAACAAACAAACTTAGGAGAAAAAAAAAAGAATCCCAGAGATGAACGAAAATTGTGTCAGACTTCTCTTAAAGGAGGGTTAGAGAACATAAAATGGCATGGGGAATGAATGGAATTTGGGAGAAAGAATATCTAAAAAACTAACCTAAATCAGAGAATCTTTGATTACTGTAATTTTCTGGTATGCTTTCTGTTTAGTAGATACAGGAATATGATTGGCCCATTTTCTCTTCCCTCTTTCCCATTTTCAAATTAGTACACATGTACTTTGTGGACCACTTCCTATGTCCTTCTTAGTGCACACTATGGAGAATTTAATTCCTACCAACAACCAGTGACCATTTGACATGTGGTTAGGATTAGAAAGAGTGGACTCTAGATTCAGACCGTCTTGATCAGAATCCTATCTTCACTTTGTATCTACATGATCTTGTATGAATTAATTAATCCTTTGTTTGTAACACCTGCTTTACAGCACAGTGGGGAGCTTTGAGCTACAACATGTAAAATGCTTAGAATATTGCCTGGCACATACAAAGTGATACACATGATAGCTGTTATTAGTAGTATATTAATAGTATAATTAATAGTATAATAATAATAAAACAGAATGTTTGAAATTGGAATTATGCTGGAAAATACAGGACTTGTGGGTGTGCTTGTGTGTGTGTGTGAATGATAAATGCTCCTTTCAAACTAGTTTTACTAAAAGGGTAAATGTCAGGGCGCCTAGGTGGCTGAGTGGGTTAAGTGTCTGACTTCAGCACAGTGATCTCACGGCTTGTGAGTCTGAGCCCCGCATCAGGCTCTGCGCTGTCACCTCAGAGCCTGGAGCCTGCTTCCGACTCTGTGTCTCCCTCTCTCTCTGCCCCTCCCTCATTCATGTTCTGTGTCTCTCTCAAAAATAAATAAAACATTTAAAAAATTAAAATAAATAAATAAATAAATAAATAAAAGGGTAAATGTATTGGCTCATGTAACTGTGTTAGATTGTTTAGGCAGGGAGAGATTTGTTCTCCGCTGATTCTCTTGAGACTATCTGCCAATTGTCTGATAGACCCATTCTCTTCTGTAGCAGAAAGGGGAGAGAGGGTGTGGCTGGTAAGTCCCAGGGCAACATTCTTACAACATATAACGCAAAGGAAGAGAGGCTCCCCATTCTTACCCGCATCCTCAGTACAACATTCAGGGACGTCCAGGAGAGGAAGCGATTGGCCCAATCCATGGCATGTGCCCACTCTTGTGGTGGGGAAAATGGGGACCTTAATTAATAACTCACCAAGACCACATGGAACCACAAGAAGCAACTAGTAGACAAATCTATACTATGGTACCTTTTAAAATTATATGCTCACCACACTTTGCCTTTTAGGTAAGCTGTACTAAAACTCATTCTTATTCATTTATTTTTATTTTTTTAATGTTTATTTATTTATTTTATTTAAGGTTTTTTTTTTTTTAGTTTCTTTATTTTGAGAGAGACAGAGACAGCATGAGTGGGAAGGGCAGAGAGAGAGAAAGAGAGAGAGAACCCCAAGCAGGCTCCACACTGTCAGCACAGAGTGTGATGTGGGCCTCGAACTCACATGAGATGATGACATGAGCCAAAATCAAGAGTCTGACACTTAACCAACTGAGCCACTCGGGTGCCTCTAATGTTTATTTATTTTTGAGAGAGAGAGAGAGAGAGAAAGAGAGAGAAAGAGAGAGAGAGACAGAGTGTGAGCAGGGATAGGGGCAGAGAGAGGGAGACACAGAATCTGAAGAAGGCTCCAGGCTCTGAGCTGTCGGCACACCCACCAACTGTAAGATCATGACCTGAGCCAAAGTCAGATGCCCAACTGACTGTGCTCCCCAGATGCCCCTAAAACTCATTTTTAGATAATTCCATAAATGACAACAATAAAAGTAACACTTGCAATGAATACTAATCGATGGCTTATGCGTCGGGCATTGTTCTAAATGTACTAACATTTACTTCTTAGGAAGGACATATAGATAGGTATCATCATCAACACCATCATTATCTCCACTTTACAAATGGGGAAATGGAGGAAAGAGAAAGGTTACGTTGCTTGTCCTGAGGTCATTCATGAAAAAGTGCTAGAGCTGAGGACTGAGTCCTGACAGTCGTCTCCAGAATCTGGCCGGTCATGCTGCACCGCCAAAGAGGAGGAGGGAAAAAACAGCCCAGTGTAGTCGGATATGAGAAAACATATTCCATATATACTTAGTGGAAATTTTGGAATCAAACCAAAAGATCCATTTGGTTTTGAACTTTTATAAGATGTTGAAGACTCAGAAATGTTTGTTGAAGGCTGGAGTAGCTTTTAAAAAATTCCATCAGGTGTTTTAAATCATCCAAAGAAGGTATTGGATACAATGTATTTCAATCTCCTAGAAGAATGTCCACACACACACACACACACAGGCACAGTTTTGCACATTCTTGGGTATTCACTGAGCGCTCACTTGTATTCCAAACAACTTCATCCACTGAAGGATTGAAGACGATCTCTTTGTAGAGCAGAGAGAAAGCATTGAGTAGACCTTTGGTTAAGTCAGAAGCTCTGGTTTATAAGGAGATCATGGAGCATTTCTGGAGATTCAGTGACCCCTCTGCACACCTTTCTACCCTCAGGGTTATGGGATTCTTCCTGTGTTCCTGTATGTTTTTCCTCACAAAGCCATCTTAGAAACTACCTCTTCAGGGGTACCTGGGGTACCTGGGTAGTGTCCGACTTTGGCTCAGGTCATGATCTCAGTTCGTGAGTTCAGGCCCCACATCAGGCTCTGTGCTGACAGTTTGGAGCCTGGAGCCTGCTTCGGATTCTGTCTCTCCTTCTCTTTCTGCCCCTGCCCCACTCACACTCTGTCTCTATCTCTCTAAAAAAGAAATAAAAAAAAAAAAAAGAAAAGAAACTACCTCTTCAGCTTCCTCTAACCATCCTTAATGACCTCAGGAATGGAAGCCCAGAGGTTTTTTTTTGTTTGTTTTTAAGAAATTACTGTTCATTGCTATGAGGAAACAAACTTGTGACTAAAAAAAACTGACCCCAAAAATGGAGAAGTAACAAATATTCACAAAATGTCAAGAAGTTCTTTAAGTTATTCCTCAGATTTTACCAAAACGAGTCTGTAGACTGGAGTTAAAGTAATTTTATCATAACCTACCTGGAACTTGCTTTTTGTATAATTATTATTTATTGAGCACTTACATTCTGGGCACTGCTTGAAGTATTTTATTTATATTAGTTCTTCGTGACACCCTTATGAGATAACTTATAAAAGTCATCGTCTTATTTCACATAAGGAAATGTAGGCACAGAATGGTTGGCTACTTGCTCAAAGTAACTTATTAAATAAGAGTCATTCAAACTGAGGCTGCCTGGCTCTAAAGTCTACTTTTTCTTTCTTTTTTTTTTTTTAATGTTTTTAAAGTTTATTTATTTTTGAGAGAGACAGAGCACAAGCAGAGGAAGGGCAGAGAGACAGGCAGACACAGAATCCAAAGCAGGCTCCAGTCTTCTGAGCTGTCAGCACAGAGCCCGACACGGGGCTCAAACTCACAAATGGTAAGATCATGACCTGAGCCGAAGTTGGATACTTAACCAACTGAACTACCCAGGCGCCCCTAAAGTCTACTTTCTTGATCATTGCACTGTGTGGTTCCTGGGTATAACAAAAATCAGGACAGATAGTTTGACAAGCAGAAATGTATTAATGGTCCAGGGGACTAAGTAGAAATATGGTTTAGAGGGCTCTGGTAGATCCTCTTTGTCAGAATACTTGACAGGATCAGAAATTTCCCAGTGACTGTTCCTCTGTTGTTTTTATAAACTGGATTTTCTCAATTACCCAAAGAGGATGAGTGTCTGTCTTAAAAGACAATGTACACCGACCAAACAAGGACACTAATGTAACAGCCATAATGTCAAGTGATATGTTCCTTTCCAGTGGCTGGAAACTCTTACCTCCTGTCTGGGACTCACTTTTCCTGGTATCAGGAAAACTGAAAAACCATAAAGTTTATTAGTAAGAGTAGAATTATGGCAAGAGAAGTAAAAAATTGGAGGGATAATATTTCTTTAGGCTCAGGACATAACCGATTGAAAGAATTTTTTCTCCCGTGTGGGAGGATACAATATGACGGCTCTTTTTCCCAGATCTGATATCTTCTCCACAGGTCAGGGACTCTATGGACATGTCTGATATTTTTCTTGGTAGCTCTTTGGATGTCTGAAACTAAAAATCTTATCCACAGTCATGCATTAGAGGTGGAATATAAGTGGAAGAGGTGGAATTCTCATTCAGCTCTGACTCCAAAGCCAGTGCTCTTCTAAGGACCCCACCATCTGGTTTAAAAGGGAGATGACAGTAGACCACAGTCAAGGTCAGCCATCAAACATTGATTGTGCTCCTTGTAAGTGCTTCACTCTCTCCTGCTAAATGTGTATCAAGAACAGTCCTTGCTCTCAGTGTGTAGGTAAGAACAGCAAACAGGAAAGTCCGTGATACAAATTCTAGGTGCCCAGATGCCCGAAAGGTCAAAAGAAAGAAAGATGACTAAAAGCTGATATAGTCAGAGAAGGCTTTAAAATTGATATGCTGAGGGATCAAACCTGAGGCAGATGGGAATGGACAGGAAGAACTGAACTTAGAAGGAGGTATTATTAGGCCTTTATTTTCAGATGGAGGGAAATAGAAGGACGGGTTTAAAATAACGCTAGGAATTCTCCTGTGTCCACTGATATTTTAGTTTAACCAGTTTTTCTTCCCGCATTCCCTTTGCTTTCTTTGAACTCTCTTACCCCAACTGCATGTAAAACTATGAGGAGCAACACAACATCAAATATTTCCGATAAACTCTTTTTGGCCAGTTTGTCAATGTTTATCTCAATGGGAAAAGAATTTCAAGAATGAAGGCTGCCTTCTTTGGAACATTAAGCATGTGCTTTCCCCCCTTTTCTTCTTCTTTTTTTTCTTTCTTTTTCCCTTTTTGATATGATGTGTAGGTATCCAAAAGCCAAACATTTTATTTCCTTAGTCTACAACAGAATTATTGGCCACTACCTTCTTTTGTTGGTTACACGTTCATCGGCAGATCTCTTGAGTTTCATATATTCCTCCTCATACTGTGTGATTCTTCTGCAAACACTAATAAAAATAACTTGAAATTAATACTCCACCTTTCATTCAAAAGATCCCAACATTCTTTACAGTGCATACTGATGTTATTGTTTTAATGTAGGCACACTACATTTCCTTGGTGCCTTTCATCTGAGGATCATAAGGGGCACAGCACACATTAATTAATTCTTACAACAACCTTATGAACTATAATTTGTAAGTGTCTCTGGTAGATGAATCACCTGAAAGACCAGCAAAACACAGCCTTTGCAGGGAAGCCGTTGTAGGCTTGGCACAACTTATGTATAAACAACCCAGTCAAATAGTTCAGAGCGGGACAGGCAGCACCATTTTTTATTTAACTAAAACCACCAATGGATTTTCACTAAGAGAATAATTATCAAAATAATGACTTATCTAGGTTTCCACAAGCAACACTGGGACCTTTGCAACACACAGTGCCAGAAAAAAAGAAGGAAGTATAGTCTATTAATAGCTACACCCTCAATCTTATTGTCACTCCCAGGACAAGAGCTTCAGCAACAAAGCAGTTCTTGTCATTAACTGAAACTTTGATTTAGTATCAACGCAGAGAAAGTGTGCCACGGGCTGACTCATCCACACTTTGCTTCCTACCTAGATTTCCCTCGAGTGTCTTTCCTTCAGGTATGTCGCAGGCCAAGGCCTGTTTAGCTAAACAGAGATGAAATGTTCATCATTGTCATGTAGGCTACGTTTTAGAATAAAACAAAAACAAAAATAGAATTTATAGGGGTGCCTGGGCTCAGTCGGTTAAGCGTCTGACTTCAGCTCAGGTCATGATCTCACAGTTTATGAGTTAGAGCCCTGCATTGGGCTCTGTGGTGACAGCTCAGAGCCTGGAGCCTGCTTCAGATTCTGTGTCTTCCTCTCTCTCTGCCCCTCCCCCTCTTGCACTCTGTCTCTGTCTCTTTCTCTCAAAAATAAATAAACTTTGAAAACAATTAGAATTTATAATGGAAAACATTCACAAGAAAATGGACTCTTTCTTTTCTAGGTTGACTCACCAAATAATCAAGAATATATACCAACAAATGCGTTTCTCAGGGGAACTGATTTTATACCTTTTCCTGTATTGAAAGCTCACCTTAGTTCTAGATTTTTAGTATAGAAATTTTCAAAAGTAGACAGAATGATATAATAAAGACTCCATGTACCATCACTTACCTCTAACTATGATCACCTTGGCTCTTCTTACATAGTATGGCCAAGAAGTAAATGCTTTGTAGAAAGTCCCAGTACCTTGGTTTGGAGACAGCACAGTGATCTCAAAAAGCCTCATGGAACCCCGAAAGGCAACTTTTAATTCATTTAAATTGAGTTTATAAAATAAATGTATATGCACATGTCATAAGGCAAAGTTATGGGAAGATGAGAAAACTGTGTCACAAAATCAAACAATGGAATCTCTAAACCCTAAGTTACAATTCTACCTGCCATTTATTAAGTCAAGTGCCAGACACTTCAGTAGGCATTTATCCCAAATGCTGAACTCTTCTTTAATTTTATTAACACCTTATGGTAAGGTTAGTGTCCCTGTTTTAAAAGTGTGGAAACTGAGGCCTGGAGAAGTTAAGTAAGTGACTCAGTCATAGTTAGTAAGCAACAGGCTTAACGAGTGTCATTACCCGATTCCAAAGCGTATGCTTTGTTTAATGCTGTTGGTACAGTGGTGAGCGCAGCTGGTTCCAAAGCCTATGGTTTGTTTTATAAATTGCAGTCAAAGGATCTACTGGACTTAACTCAACAGACGTATGTTACTGATGGTAGAAGGGGAAGGAAAATGGCAAACATACAATGTGATGGGAGCATGGAAAAAAATCCATAAGAATTGTTGATGTTTTAGCAGCCAATAGAATTAATCCAGTCTACATTGCATTTGCTCCATTTAAAAGTAGCCTAGAGTTCTCGGGACACCTGGGTGGCTCAGTCGGTTGAGCGGTCACCTTCGGCTTAGGTCGTGGTCACGCGGCTTGTGAGTTCAAGCCTCATGCCAGCCTCTGTGCTGACAGCTCCGAGGCTAGAGCCTGTTTCAGATTCTGTCTCCATCTCTATCTACCCCTCCCCCACTCGCACTCTGTCTCTCTCAAAAATAAATAAATAAATAAAAGTAGTCTAGATTTCTTAACATGACCAAATAAATAAATAAAACATTTGCTCAGCAATATAATAATTTAAAATAGTCATAATTGCATGGTAAGGCATAATTTAACCTTGCCCACTGTCATAATGCCAAGTTAAATCAGAAGTCATGCTAAATAAATCAGCACTAATACATTCTCTAAATCCATTATAAGCTCATGCCATTCAAGTGCAGTGCAATAAAACTAGAACTTTATTGGTTCAGTCATCCTTACCTTTTCTAACAAACTCATTGTCAAGGTGACAAAAAAACAAGTGGGATTTTGTTTGGCATATTTTTTAAAACTGAATTAGATTATAGTTGTAACTATGTACTAACAAGAACTGCATAGTTTTCTGACAATTTATATAACAGCAAGACAGAACATCTTCCACTTCATACACTCTCGTAACATTCTTTACTTCGTGTTTGACTTCCTAAGCAAAATTACAAGATTGATTATTTTGCAAAACTCCAATTTTCATTAATTTTACCAAATAACTCCTTTTTTTAAATTCTCAAGTTAGTTAACATACAGTGTAGTCTTGGCTTCAGGAGTAGAATTCAGTGATTCATCACTTACATATAACAGCCAGTGCTCATCCCAACGAGTGACCTCGTTAATGCCCATCACCCATTTTCCCCATCTCAATCAACCCTCAGTCTGTTCTCTGTACTTAAGAGTCTCTTATGGTTTGCCTTCCTCTCTGTTTTTATCTTATTTTTCCTACCCTTCCCCTGTGTCCATCTGGGTAAGTTTCTCAAATTCCACATATGAGTGAAATCATGTGATATTTGTCTTTCTCTGACTGACTTATTTCACGTAGCATAACACTCTCCAGTTTCATCCACATTGTTGCAAATGGCAAGATTTCATTCTTTTTCATAGCCAAGTAGTATTCCTTGGTGTGTCTATATATACACACATACATATATATGTATACGTATACATATATGTATATATGTATATGTATGTCTATATATGTGTGTGTATATATATAGACACACCAAGGAATACTACACCCATATATATATATACACCCTTGTGTGTGTATGTGTGTGTGTGTATATATACATACATATATATATATATACATATATATATACATATATATATATACCACATCTTCTTAATCTATTCATCAATTGTTGGACCTTTGGGCTCTTCCCATACTTTGGCTATTGTTGATAGCACAGCTGTAAACATTGAAGTGCACGTGTTCCTTCAAATCAGCACTCCTGTGGCTTTTTTTTTTTTTTTTTTTTGGATAAAGGACCTGGGACCATTTTGTGCTCAGTACCTTCTTTTATTTTTTATTTTTTAAATGTTTATTTAGAGAGCATGCATGCATGAGTGGGGCAGAGGCAGAGAGACAGAGAGACAGAGAGACAGAGAGACAGAGAAAGAGAATCCCAAGCAGGCTCTACAGTGTCAGTGCAGAGTCTGACATGGGGCTTGATCTCACAAACTGTGAGATCATGACTTGAAACAAAATCAAGAGTCAGATGCTCAACCAACTGAGCCACCCAGGTGCCCCAGTTCTTTCTTTTAAAAAATATTTTATTAGAGATAATTGTTTTATTTTAAACTTGTATATATTTCATTTCATTAAAAAATGTAGTCAAAGTATTTATTCCATACACACAATTTTTTAAAAAAATCAAGGAGCACTAAATAAGTTATAAAGACAAACAGCAGTTTCTTGTCTCACCCCTTCAGACTTCCTTTTAAGTGATTGCTTCAGAAAAAAATTTTTTTTTAATTTTTTTCTTTTAAATCATTTTATCTGTTTCTTTGTACTTAGCCATGACTTCCTGGCACAGTCGATGATGACAAATGGACACATATTGATTGGGTACCTAACTATATGCCAGACTCTGCTCTATGTGTTGGGGATGCCGGAGGTGACAAAACAGACAAATCCTTGACTTCGTGGAATTTACTATCAAGTAGATTAAATCCTTTTACAATCCCTCCACCTATTCCCCACACTTCCAATATAATTATATCATAATTTTTTGTTCAATTGATCTATGTTTATATTATGCCCATATAATTATTATTCATTTCAATACTCCAAACTACTTTGATTATATTCCTTATTTTTGCACTTCTTGAGTACTTAAAATTTTTTTTTTAATTTAACGTTTATTTATTTTTGAGAAACAGAGACAGAGCAGGAGTGGGGCAGGGTCACAGAGAGAAGGAGACACAGAATCCAAAGCAGGCTCCAGGCTCTGCGCTGTCAGCACAGAGCCCAATGCAGGGTTCAAACCCACAAACCGTGAGATCATGACCTGAGCTGAAGTCCGATGCTTAACTCACTGAGCAATCCAAGGGCTCCTTGAGTACTTTTTAAAAAAAAATGTCTATTTATTTTTGAGGGAGAGAGAGAGACACAAAGAGAGAGAGAGAGAGTACAAGCTGGGGAGGGGCAGAGAGAGGAGGGCAGAGGATCTGGAGTGGGCTCTGCACTGACAGCAGCAAGCCTGATGTGGGGCTCAAACTCACAAACTGTGAGATCATGATCTGAGCCAAAGTCGGTCATTTAACCGACTGAGCCATCCAGGTGCCCCAAGAGGATCTAAACAGGCTCCATGCTGTCAGTGCAGAGCTGAACACCAGGCTCGAACTCACCAACCATGAGATCTTGACCTGAGTTGAGATCTAGAGTCTGATACTTAACCGACTAAGCCACCCAAGAGCCCCTTGAGTACTTTTAAAATAAAAATTAAAAAAAGTAGGACTTTAAAATTGCTATAACGCTTCAAATAGTTGCACAATCCACCTATCATCAGTTTTCCCCAACTGCTCATATACAACAGCAAAGTGACCAGTCTTCTCCTTGGAAGCTTCTGTCTTGTTTCAATCTATGTTGCTTGTTCAGCGGGCCTGTTTCTTTGGCATTGCATCGCACTGTTTCTTGGATTCCATGCCTTCCTCTGTCTGGATCTACATCCCTTTTCTGTTGAAGTACATCCTTAGTCAAATCTAGAGGATAGACAAGAAATTAATTTTCTGGGTCCTTAACACATGAAAATCAGTCAATTGATCAAATAGCACCAAACAATTTATAAGGACAAATAGTTACTTCTTGTCCCACCTCTTCAGATTCCCTCCCAATGATTGCCTGAGGAAAAATCACCTTTATCTTTAAACTACCTTCTGGCTTGAAAGGTATTTTTCCTTCAGAATTCTGAAAGCATTGCTTCATTATCTCTACCTTTCAGTGCTGATAACAGAACTATGATGTCATTCTCTTTCTTGTTCCTTTGAATAGGACCCATCTTTTCCTCTCCGGAAGCTTTTAGAATCTTCTCTTTATCTCTGATGTTTTACAATTTCACAGTGACAAACTTTTGTATGAATATTTCTTCATTCCTCGGAGCGCCTGAACTTTTTCTACTTGTAGACTCCTGTCATTTGGGTCTGGGGAATTTTCTAGGACTATTCCTGTGACAGCTTACTCATTTCTACCTACTCCCTCATAGTTTACTTATTTCTACCTACTCCCTCTTGCAGGAATTCTACAACTTAGATTTTGGCCTTTCTGCATCGATCCTTTCATCTCTTTTATTTTTTCTTTTCTGTCTTTCTCTGCTTTCTGGGAGATTTCCAACCCTTTCTCAACCCTTGTAAATACATTACTATTTTGGTGATTATATTTTTAATTTCTATGATAACTTTTGTGTTCTCTATTATTTTTAATAAAATTCTGTTTTGTTTTGTTTTGTTTTTAATGGGTGTTATATAATATCTTCTTTGAAAGTTTTGCGGTTTAAAAAGAGTTTACTTTTCACTACATTGTCTCTGTCTTCTCTGGGTCCCTTTGCTCTATTTACTAAGTTTAGGATGATTAGGCAGGAGTTGGTTATCTCACAGGAGGGCCACAGGATTCCTCCCCACCACCCCCCGCCTCGGGGCTATTCAGTTTCTGTTCTGCAGAATCAATTTCTACTACTATATCTGATTTCAGTTTTTCAAAAACTTGTTAAAATTTTTTTTTAATCTGCTGTCGTTTCTTCTCCCATTCTCTTAATTTAGGGGGAGTCCTAGAGAGGAGAGGAGATATATCCGTATGTTCATTCTGACTTTTTGAATCAGAATCTACTGGAAAAATGTAAAAGCTCTCAAAAAGACAGTTTTTGGATGACTCTTGATGATTGTCACCAACAGAGATAACAAGATTTCCAGAAGCAATCTTTAAATCTCCCTTCCAAGTTTTCTGTGTGAGCCCATTAGCTCAGTTGGCAGAACAGGGCAAAATAATGTCAAGGTCATGAGTCTGATCTTCATGAAGGTCAATCAGCCTTACTTAATTTCGCGAACTCTATCTTCCCCCCTAACTCACAAAGTCAAGAATGTTGTTTTAGATAGCCACAAAATGGGCAAGGTATAATCTAGCTTTCATTTTACTGCTACCGTTAAGATTCTGTGTTCTGAGGTACTTCTGCAACATGCTGCTACAGGAACTTAAAAGGAACAAAAGAGAGAGAGAAACATCGGCAAATTAAAGGGAAACAGTGAGAAAAAAGAATACAGACATATCACTATAAATCAGTTCACTTCTCCTGGGGAAAAATCAACTGATATGTTTTCCATTGTTTCCCCAGAAGCAGATTTTAGATGGTGATTTGCGGACAAAGACTAATTGAGGGCTACTCTCTGAGGCCACATTGTAAGGGAGTGAGGGCAGTGGGGGAAGGTTGATCTTTGATGAAGCCACACCACAGGCCTCAGCTGATCTCACATAAAGTTCTGGAGCTGAAAATCCTTTCAGAGTTGTCCCACCTTGAGACCAAGAGGCCAGATTTTATAACCTCACATTGACCTATTATTGAATGAAGACTACCCCAGGAAGAGAGCGTGAACTTCTGGAGAAGTGGCTCTTATCAGTTGACAGCAATTTCCAGAGAGTTTTGGTTTTGAAATTGTGAGTCAGCAGTTAGTACCCCGGAAGATCGTAGAATTCACTATACCATGTAGAGTACTGTCCTCTTGAAAGTTCAAGAGCTAAAATATTGGTTCTATTTTTCGTTTCTCCTAGATCCTTATGGGAAGAGGAAAATGAGCAATGGCAGAAGTGCAACTATATTTGAACTGAGAAGGAACAAAGAATCTGTTCAGTCCATAACTCAGATAATTAGCTTCCAAGAAATGAAATTAGTGGAATAAACTCTGCAGGGGGCTGAGTATTTTATTTCACATTACTTTTGCATTTTGTGCATTTTGAGTATATTTACTTTGGTTAACAATCATTCTTAGGTTTTATTTCATTTTTTTTAAATTGTTTTAATGTTTTATTTATTTTGAAAGAGAGAGAGAGAGAGAGACAGTGCAAATGGGGGAGGAGCAGAGAGTGAAGGAGACACAGAATCCGAAGCAGGCTCCAGGTTCTGAGCTGTCAGCACAGAGCCCGATGCGGGGCTTGAACCCACGACAAACTAACTGTGAGATCATGACCCGAGCCAAAGTCGGAAGATTAACCAACTGAGCCACCCAGGTGCCCCTCTTAGGTTTTAAACATGAAGCCAAAGTTGCTATGTTTAGATTTATGGTGTTAAATTAGGGCAAAGTTCAAAGACATTAGTTTCAGGAAAAAGAAAAACACTCAGAATGTACTTTAACCTCAGTGAACAGAACACAAAAAAGTAATAGTCAAAAATTCTCGTTAGTTTTTCATTCTTTATGGAGGAAGAGGAAATTAGTGACTTAATTATATTAAACCAGATAAGTCTTTAAACATATACAGAGAAAAAAATTTTTTTTAATTTTTTGTTTATAGTTTCCTTTTTGAGACAGAGAGAGACAGAGCACGCACGGGGGAGGGGCAGAGAGGGAGGGAGACACAGAATTGGAAGCAGGCTCCAGGCTCTGAGCTGTCAGCACAGAGCCCGACGCGGGGCTCGAACCCATGAACCGTGAGATCATGACCTGAGCCAAAATCAGACGCTTAACCGACTGAGCCACCCAGGCACCCCAAAACTTTTTTATTAGTACATTACTTTAATATATACAGAAGGAAAGGGGCCCCTGGGTGGCACAGCTGGTTAAGCATCCCACTCGGGCTCAGGTCATGATCTTGCAGTCTGTGAGTTCGAGCTCCAGGTCAGGCTCTGTGCTGACAGCTCAGCACTTCATGTTCATGTTCTATGTCTGGATCCTACTTCATGTTCTATGTCTCCCTCTCTTTCTGTCCCTCCCCTGCTCACACTCTGTCTCTCTCTCAAAATAATAAATAAACATTAAAAAAAATTAAAAATATATATATACAGTAGGATATATAATACCGCCTATACTTTATGCTCTAAAATTGTATTTTGTTGTCAGTAGAAATATTTTTAATGCTTTCAAAAAAAAAAAACTAAGGAAAATAGGATCTCAGCTAAAGAACTCTCATCTCCAACCTTCCTCTTACTCTCTCTCTCTCTCACTGTTACCCTCTTCCCAGGCTACTGCTTATACATGATATTTTACCTCTAATAATTGCATTTTACTTCTTGGAAAAGGCAGAGTAATTTAATAACATGCCTTGATGCATTTTGTCGTTAAAAAGTCAGAAATTCAGAATTTTCTAAGCAAGCATATATCAAAACCATTCAAGGCAAATAGCTACAGGAAACAATGGTTTGAAACTTTAATTCTGTTGTCTCAAGCTTCAAGTCTGTGGAAAACAGAAGCTAAAGAAGAGAGGAGACCCTCACAGCCTAAAAATCTATTTCTCGTTGTTAAGACACTGAAGAAAATTAGTCGACTAACCCAAAACTTTAAAAGACGGAGGGAGGAAATTTTTGTTAAGCGGTGAATTAATGGGTTGGGTACGGCAAGACGGGCAAGACGCACTGTGGAGACCAGTGGTGGCACAGTCACATGGAGGGAACACCTGAGTTTGGATTCTAACAGGCAGCTGAATTCAGTGTCATGTGGTAACTGGGAACAAAGGCAATGCGTTTCTCTGTGTCATCATCAAGGATAGGGAGCTGGATTTAACATCATCTCAGAGAATCTTCAAGAAGCTGTGGAGGTTAAGCTCATTTGGTTGGATTCTGTTTCAGACACTCAATGGTTCCTGCCTTTGAGTCAGCAAGGGCTCCATCACCGGCAAAATCTTAGAGCTATAAAATTCAAAATGTACTCTAGGATGGACAATGAAAAGTACGTCTTCCTCCCTGTTCTGTTCTTCAGACTTCTCATTCCCTTCCCAGAGGCATTGTTTCTAGTTTCTGATATATTTGGCTCTAAGATATTCTAAAGTGTCAGTTTAAAAAATCTACACTTTGCTTTCTATTTTTCCTGCTACCACTACTTGTCACTTAGAATCACTATAATAACCTCGAAAATGAATTTAGTCTTATGAGTTTATAGTAAACCTTAATGGCTCTTGATGATCAATTACTATTTCTTAAAAAAAGTTTTTTTTTTTAACATTTATTATTTTTAAGAGACAGAGAATGAGTGGAGGAGGGGTAGAGACAGAGAGACACAGAATATGAGGCAGGCTCCAGGCTGTCAGCACAGGGCCTGACACAGGGATCGAACCCACAGACCATGAGATCATGACTTGAGTGGAAGGCTTAACTGACTGAGCCACCAGGTGCTCCAATTACTATTTCCTTTTAAAGTAATCCTAAACAGGGGCGCCTGGGTGGCTCAGTTGGTTAAGCATCTGACTTCAGCTCAGGTCACGATCTCATTGTTCATGTGTTTGGGGCCTGCCTCGGGCTCTGTGCTGACAGCTCAGAGCCTGGAGCCTGCTTCAGATTCTCTCTCTCTCTCTCTCTCTCCTTCTCTCTCTCTCTCTCTCTCTCTCTCTGCCCCTCTGCCACTTGCTCTCCACCTCTCTCTAAAAAATAAACATAAAAAAGAAAATTAAAAAACATTGAATAAAGTGATCTGAAACAATGTATATGTCCTTAGATTTCCCCTGGGACAGATTTCTATAGTTTTCAGGCGTTATGTGTTGAAACTTCTTTGGGAGCCAGGCAGGAAATCAAAACATGTAACATGACCGGGAGAAGCCAGCAAGGTGTTGTAGGTAGTGCACAACCTGAAATGCCTAGTCTAAAGGTATTTCAATGACCAAGAATGTTATGTACGTAGTACAACTGAACTATGTAGCTCTGTGATCCTTCATTATATACTCCAGTCTTCTTAAAAATCATAAATACACTTACCCATCAATACCCTCCTATACATAGCCCATTTTTCCTAATTCCTTAATAATTATAAAGAGCAGCTCAATAATTTTGGAATCCTGATAGATAATTTGATTGGGTCCCAAGTATGGAAATGTTATTTTTATTTCATAAGGCAGAATCACAGAGTGCTTAAGGACACAGGCTCTGAAGTTGAGAGATCTGGGTTTGAGCTTTGGCTTGTACATCAGCCAAATTGGGCAAGTTCCCTAACCCTTTGGGAGCTTAGCTTCTAAATTTATCTATAAAATGGGAATAATAATAGTTACTTTGAAGATTCTATTAGATAAGGTGAATTAAGGGCTTAGTACTGTGCTCCAAGGCACACCTACTTGGCACTCAAAAATAATCTCAATTATCATTACTTCAAAGACATTGATACAAACTTTACACTGCTTTGGGCTTGAATTCCCGCTTAACCAAATTTTTCATACCTGTTTTAATCCAAAGGTCATTTCTGATAAAAGGCAGAAGCAAGATATTAATTGATTCATTCAATGATAAATATTTATTGAGTAATTTTATACAACAGGTACAATTCTAGACAGAGTATTGAAGATGAATTTCCTCTTCCCAGGGGGTTTGCCTTGGAGTGAGGGAGATGGACAGCAAACAAACAAATTAATTAGTATAGGATACAATTTCAGGTACTGACAGGTGCTAAGATATAAAGGGAAGCAGAGAAAGAGCCCAGGGTGTGAAGATGGTGGCATTAGAATATTGGTAGAATATTGATAAATCACAGTTGATGGACACTTGGTTGACACTAAGGCAGGAACAGTGAATTGCATCGCCACTGGACTCAAGAAGTAGGGTGGTTCCTTTTTCTTCACACCCTTCTTAGCATTTTCTCACAAGGCTTAGTTTATTTGGTTCCACCCTTTCTGATAACTTTATGTTGGACCCAATCTCTTACATTTGCTCTCTACTATAGGACCCTACTTTTTGTCTTTTGTATTTTTTTGTTAGGAATTGAGATTACAGTATGTTGTACACCTGAAACTAATATAATGTTATATGTCAATTATGCCTCAATTTAAAAAAATACAAAAACAGCAGTAATGGAGGAACAGAGGAACACCACCACCACCACCACCAACAACGATAACAACAAAACATTAAAAAAAAATCAAGATCTTCAGAGCACTTCCTGCCTAACCACAGTGACTTCTTTGGGTTCTGCTTGGTATTAGTCATAACCAGAGACATGTGAAAATGCTTCCCCTTATACTTTGCTGATGATTGTTATAGACATGTAGCCAATCCTTCCATAGACGATGTCTGGCTTCTCCCTGTCGGAATCTTGAGATAAAAATCATTTTTTTGTCACATTCCCAAAAAACCAAATCTCCACAAAATACTGAGAAGGGAAGTAGGTTTTTACTAAAGATTTCATGAAAAGAAAGTCGAAGTATTACAGGCATTCCACAAAACAAGTAATTTTAAATTCCTGGTTGAACATTTCCCCCTTTCCCAAAGGCTACCATCAGCCAAAGAGTCTCTCACTCTTTCCTGACCCTTCAAATACCTTCCTCTTAGACAGAGTTAATTTAGCACTTTTCAACTTCTCCAAGTTGTAATTGTCAACCTTCCCATAGACTTGAAGCGTCGCCTCTCTGAATGGATTTAGCAAAGCAGGCCTGTCCCTAGGAAGGGATTCTTCTGCTCCCTTCCCCTAGTCATCTTATTTATGTGTTACGTTCCCAGTTATCTTTTTCGAAGCCAAATCTTTCTTATGAACTCCTGTACTCTAGATCTAGTCGTCATTGTTCTTCTCTGCTTGGATGTCCCTTAGGTACTTTATTCAACCATGCCTCAGAGCAAACTTGAATTCTTTCCTGCCTTTCCAAGTCCATTCCTTTTCTGTGTCTGCTTTAGAGAGCAGAAAATGGCACCAGCAGCCACCCAGGTACTACTCCAAGGCAGAAACCTGGGACCCATCCCTGATGCTTCCTTTCTCACACGTTCTGTGTTATCACTGCCCCCACCCATCCAGCAATCAATCACCAAGTTCTGTAGAGTCTATTTCCTCAGGTATTTTCAATCAATTTCTTTTCATCACCACTTGCCATAACAAACGGGTTCCCTTCTGTTCAAAAATTTACCACAATGCTCTATTGTTTGACAAATGGATTCTAACATGAGGACACTTTATTATGGTGAGAGGGTTGCCAGTTTTCCTCTTAAGAAAGTTATTTACATCGGATTAATTTGTAGAGATACCTTTCACTACATCCTCCTCCTCTTCCACTTCCTCCTCCTCCTTCTTTTCGGTGTTTATTTTATTGAAGGTACACATGCCTCTAAGGAGAAAAACAGTTTCATAAGGTTTAAAACTAAAAAAAGCAGTCCCTATCCCACTTCACCTATTTCTCTGTAAAGGCACCAGTTTTCAGCTCTTTAAATTCATTCATTTGGTATTCTAGATTTATACATATGCTTTCTACTTTTGACTTTTGAGCTTTAGGTCTTATTGGCCTCTCACTGTGATAAAATGTTCTATTACGATTATGTAGAAACTATTAACAGCTAAATCAAGTAGTAAACTATGATAACCATTCTTGTATTACTTTTTATGTCCCTTAAAATCTTTTTTGAAGCTGTTGTTATACAGTTAGTGTTCTATATACGAATCAGTAATTCAACCCTCAGCTCTTTGCCAGTTACCCAAATCTCTTCTCCATTCCTTCAACTATAATATTAGGTATTGTTTCAGTTTAATCTTCATGGCAAAATGTCCCCAGAGTGTTTTAACCTGCTCCCATGTGGACCAGTTTTCCACAACATGTCATCCTGGGATTTCCTTTTACCAATATCCTGGGAGTTCTCCTGATACCTCTTCTTGTGTACCACACATTCCTCTTTCTTATTTTATTTTCTTCCTCTAATTTTGGTGAAACACACACATCAGTAGCTTCCTAAGAAAGAGAACATGGGAAGTAAGTTTTTGAGACCCCATATGTGTGAAAATATCCTTAATTTACTCTCATAGCTAATTGGTAGTTATGTATATAATTCTAGGTTTGAAATTACCTTTTTTCAGAATTTTGGTGGGGGGGCGGGAGTTCTCCATTGTTGAATAGCTGTCATTGTTGCCGAGAAGCTGTATTAACTATTTTTTGTTAACAAATCACCGCAAACCTATCAGCTTAAAAGAATATACATTTATTGGATCACAATTCTGTAGGTCAGAAACCCAAACACAGTTTTCTGCTCAGGATACCCAAGGCTGAAATCAAGGTATTTGCTGGACAGATTTTGTTGTCTGGAGAGTCTGGGAAAAAATCACCTTTAAGCTTCTTCAGGAGGCTGTCAGAATGTAATTCTTTGTAGTCATAAGACTGAGACCCCCATTTCCTTGGTGGCTGGCAGGCAGAGACCTTTGTCAGCTTCTACAGGTGTCTGCGTTCTCTTGCCATGTGGTCTCCTTGTCTTCAAGGCCAGTTATGGGGACCCTCCTTTGTTAGGAAGAGCACCATCTCTTTTAGAGGCCCTTTTAATGCTGATTAGGTCAAGGCTTTCTTTTCTGTTTTTAATTTTTTTAAATGTTTATTTATTTTTGAGAGAGAGAGAGAGAGCAAACATGAGCAGGGGAGGGGCAGAGAGAGAGGGAGACACAGAATTCGAAGCAGGCCCCAGGCTCCAAGATGTCAGCACAGACCCCAACATGGGGCTCGAACCCAAAAGCCATGAGATCATGACCTGAGCTGAAGTCAGACGCTTAACTGACTGAGCCACCCAGTCACCCCAAGTCAAGCCTTTCTTAAAGTCAACTGTGCCATACAACATAACCTAATTATGGGATGAAATGAATCATATTCATGATACACATATTTATAGTACACATGTACACAGAGGATGGGAAATCTTGCAGTTAGAATTCTACCACAGGAGTCCAAAATTATTTTAACTCATGATCTGAAGTTTATGGCCTATTCTTATCTCTGGAAGCTTCTAGAATTTTTCCTTGTTTTCAGGTTTCTGAAATTTCATGATATGCCTTCCAATGGGTCTATTTTTAATGATTGTGCTGCACACTATAAAAGTTTTTTTCAGCCTAGAAATTCACATCTTTCAATTATATTTGAATTGGTTCTCTCATTACTTCCGCCCTTTCATTTCCTCTGTTCTTGTTTTCTGGAACTTTAGTTATCTATATTGTGGTCCATCTGGATTAGGCCTTTAATTCTTCTCCCTCCTCCACGTTTTCTATCTCTGCTTTTTGCTCTACTTATTTTTTCACAGCATCATCTTCCAGATACGAAAATTTTCATTTAGGTTCACAAAGGTTAATTTACAAGAGCTGATTTTTTTTGTGTTGGTTTGGTTTGGTTTTTTTGTATAATGAATGCTTTTTCTATATGGCATCATTTTCTTGCTTTATGGATGCAACATTTTCTCCTATTTTTTTTGAGGACATTAATGAGGATTTTTTTTTATAAGTATCCTTTTGTCCCCATAGTCTTTTCTCCCTCCAGGTTATTTCTACATATTTGTTAGAGGCTTTCCTCAGAAAGTCTGATAACTGTGACCTTTGCTCATCTGTCTTAAATCACAAAAAGCTGATTGTAAGCTCTGAGCCCGTGATAAACTCTTGTCAACTGGCAAATTTACTGTACAGCACCTGCACTTGGCCACCATATTAAGGAACCCTCAATGCTGGTATCTTTAGGCTTTTCCTTTTGGACATCTCAGATAGTCTTGGAAAGACATCTCAGAGTCTTTCAAGTCTTTTGTCTAGAGGTTGTTGGCCTACTTTTCAACTTTGTGGAGCTGAATGAGGGGAAAGAACTGAGGGTGTATATTCCTGGCAGTGTGTCAGGAATTCAAAATTTTCTATGTTTTGGCACCAACAATATATGCCACGGTTTTCTTTTCTTTTCTGTTTTTTTAGAGGTTTATTTATTTTCGAAACAGAGAGTGTGAGTAGGGGAGACACAGAAAGAAAGGGGCACAGAAGTTATGAAGCCGGCTATGTTGACAGCAGCAAGCCTGATGCGGGGCTTGAACTCACAAACCGTGAGATCATGACCTGGGCTGAAGTCAGACACTCAACCAACTGAGCCACCCCGGTGCCCCTATGCCGTGGTTTTCTGTGTTCACACCCGGTAGAGTGCTTAGAATGTTCTTACCCCTCATCTTTGTTAATTGAATTTCTACCATTCTTCAGATCTAAGCTCAATTGACCTTTCTAGAAGTAATTCTTCCCACTTGCGTAATGGGTTAAACTATGGTTCATACCGCTCATAGTGCTTTAATCACACCTGCCTTGAACTACATATAATTGTTTACTTATCTCTTTACTAGGGACAAATGCTTTGAGGGCCATGACTATGTTAGTACAATGGAGTCTCCCATCAGGGTATCCTGCCTTTATAGGCTTTTAACAAATGCCTGTTGAATGAGTGTCAGACCAGAGAGTGATTACAAAATTACATCAGTATTTTTCAAAATATATCTCTACTGATTGTTTACTTTAGGACGTTCTGGAGAAACAGTTTTGATCTTATTCATTTGGTTTTAGAGACATCATTCAGAAAAAAGTGCATTGTGTGATTGGAAATGTGACAAGGATACAGAAGTGTAACGGCCCATCATCTTCTTGTGTCAGGTAACTCCCACACAGAACAGTAAAAGTGTCAAATATATAGATATTAAGATAAAACTTTTTTTTCCATTTCCTTTTCTGAACCACTGCCAAATTATTGTCAGAGACTTCTATAACAGCAGGCACTACCAATTCTAAAGTAATTTGAAACCAACCAGTAGCATTAGCTATTTTGTGGGTAGCTGGCAATGCATATAAGATGTCTAGTCATTTAAAAACATATTTTTTAATGTTTACTTATTTTTGAGAGAGAGATTGAGAGAGACAGAATGCAAGTGGGAGAAGGGCAGAGAGAGGGTGAGACACAGAATCTGAAAGAGGCTCCAGGCTCTGAGCTCTCAGCACAGAGCTGGACATGGGGCTCAAACCCACAGACCATGAGATCATGACCTGAGCTGAAATCCGACACTTAATCAACTGAGCCACCCAGGCGGCCCTTTTTTTTTGGCAGTTGTTACTTAGTTTCTCCTTATCCTTCAAGCCTCAGTACAAATTTCATCCCCCTTTTTACTAAGTAATCCTGGTTAAGTGCAAAACAGTTTTGGAAATATAAAAAGATGAATAAGTAAAATTTGTAATCCTATCATTCAGAGAAAACAATTTATTACTATTGTGGTATATCTCCTAATTCTTTGTAAGGGCACAAATATATACATAATTTAACTTAAAAATTATTTGTGAAATTAGATCAATATCTTGAATTTTTTAACTTAAAAATTATAGTATGGGTATTTTCCCATATTGTAATTTTTTCAGGAGACAGTATAGTTAAGAGGCTAGCTCTTAAAGTCAAACTTTTCTCTGGGTTCAAATCTTACCTTCTCCACTTATTAGCTATATGATTTTGCATATATGCATTCCATTGTCTCTCTATGCCATAGTCTCCTTATCCATAAAATGGAGGTGATAATGAAATACCTACTTCAGGATTTCTTTTTATTAAGTAAATTACTATATATTAAACACTAGAATATTACCGCACATATAGTAGATAAATGTTTTTGAATTGGAACATAGTACTCTACTATTTGGATATACTATCATTTATATAATTAATCCCTTATTGAACATTTAAGTTGTTTCCAATTCTTTAACATTGTAAACAACCTTGTAATGTATCAATATCCTTATGCTTACATTTGTGTACATTTATTTGATTATTTACTTTGTTGAATTCCTAGAAATTATGGGCTATAGAGTAATTAATTTACTATTTATCATTTTTCCCTCTACTTTTTCTCCCCTAAGAGTAAGTTCCATGAAGGCAAAAAATTTGCCTTTCTTGTTTAGTACTTCATTTCCAGTATCTACAAGAGTCCCTGGCACATACTAAGGACTTGATAAGTCCTGTTTGTTGAAAAGAGTATATCCATTTTAAGAATCCTGCCAAATTAACTTCCAGAAATTAACACTTCCTCAGAGTGTGTGAGTGCCAGACTCATGACTCCCTTTCCCTTCTGACAATGTTATTTAAATTCTTCACCTAAAGAATCATTGAGGGGCACCTGGGTGGCTCAGTCAATTAAGCGTCTGACTCTTGTTTTCGGCTCAGGTCATGATCTCATGGTTATGAGTTTGAGCCCTGTGTTGGGCTCTGGCTGAGAGTTCAGAGCCTGAAGCCTGCTTCAGATTCTGTGTCTCCCTCTCTGTCCTTCCCCTGCTCATTCTCTCTCTCTCTCTCTCTCAAAAATAAGTAAACATTTTAAAAAAGAATCTTTTGATATCAGCATCTATGAGGGGTCATTAGTCTTCTGGTGTGCTGCTTATCATATGTCGCTAATTGTAAGCTTGTTAAAGAAGGTGCCTAGCCTTGTACTCTTTCTTTCCTCCTCAATGTTTCGTGTATAGAATGATCTTTTGGTGTAATTAGTCCTGTTTTCATTGTAATCATTCCTATTTTCATGACTGTACTGGGCTCGGACAGGACATATTGGTTCTAAGTAATAGCAACTAACTTAAGGTGATTTGACCAAATAAGGTAATTATTTTAAGAATATGAAGTTTTCTCACAAAACTCAAGGACAAGAATGCAGTGAGAGACTCTGGAAGTGCAGAGGCTAGTGCACTCTAGTGCAGTAGGCTCTAGAATAAGAAATCAAGATTTTTCTCTTCCTCATTCTCTCTGCAGATCAGCTTTTCCCACTTCTCCTGCGTCTTGGATTTTATAAGTTACAGTTCCAGCCATGTTTAGAGACTAACCTCCCTATTTTGAATCCCAATTCAGACTTTCTGGGGCACCAGAGAATTTGGTTGGCCTGACTTGGTTTGGGTCAAGCTTCCAGTGCAATCTAATTAATCTTGCCATGAGACTAGGAATCATGTAATAAAACATGGCTACCAGGTGCCCATTTCTGTGAAGGGAGCATCAGTTCTGAGAGAACGGGGAGAGTTATTTTGAGCTGAGCAGAAACTCCCAAAAGCGCTTGCCATAATGATCATACTCTAATTCTTTCCTCATCTGAATTTGCTGGTTTACATAAACTTTGTGCATCTTTGGCATCCCAGAAATAATATTCAATTTTAGAACCATAAAGATACCTTGATAGTCCAAATTATTTTTTTTACCTCTGTCCTTCCTGAGAACTTATTTTCTACACTTAGTATTTAATATTATATTAAGCAATAGGTTATTTTCTAATGGTTTTATTCAGGGAGCTTTGGATTTCCAAGCTGAGTATGTGATCAGAAGTGGATCTGCTAAGTAATAGCAACTTAGAAGATGTTCATTTCATTTCTATATACTTAGAAGGTAGGTGTTCAGTTAATATTTGGTCAATTGACTGAAGTGCTTGATAAGAGCTTTGAGTTCTTTGGAAGAGTTAAAAGAACCCATCCTGTCAAGTGAAAAGATTTAATCTTGAGTTTTTCCCCCTAATGTGTACTAATAACTAGTAGAGCTACGAATGTTTCTAAAACACATTCCAACTTCATGAGCAACTTTTCATCTCCATCACCACCTTTGCTGAGTTCATCATCTGTCTGAGAGACTTATTGCATTAGACACCTGTTGCCTCTCTTGCTCCTTTCCAACCCATTCTTCTCATAATAGGAAAAAGAATCTTCTTAAAACACATATCTGATCATGTCATTTCTCTGCTTGAAATCCTTCAGTGATATTTTCCTTAGAATAAAATCCAAACTCCAACAATGGTCCACAAAACTCAGTGTGACCTGACCTCAAGTTAATCTCTTTGACCTCATTTTTCAAGTCATTTGCCCCTTGCTGCCCAGTCTTCTTTCAGTTCCTTGGGTACATCAAGATCTTTCTCTCCTCGGGGTCTGTGAACATGCAATTTATTACCTCTGTCAGGAGGGGTGTAACCACCACAACATTGCTTCTCCTTTCAGGTCTCAGCTTGAATGTCACCATCTTTTTTTGACCTGATTCTTCCTGAATACCTTCTGTAAGATCATTTTCCTCTGTTCTTTTCTATTTTGCCTTATGTTTATTTCCTTCACAGAATGTTTACAACTCACAACTGTCTTATTTTTCTCCTTACAGTTTTTGAGGTCTATCTTCCTCTCTATATTATAAACTCCATGAGTATGTAGGAACTGTGTTAGGTTTCCCCCCTTTTCTATGGTATCTCCAGCATCTTCCATAGGGTCTGGCATATAGTAACTGTTCAAACATATATTTGTTGATTTTAGAAACAAATGAGAAATAAGATAGATAAAATAGAACTTAAGATGCTAATTTTCCAGTAGTTTCATGTGGTTCCATTACTTTCTAGTTGTTCTGTGATGGATTAGAAGCCAAACTTTCATGGTTGATACTATGTCATTTTAAGCAAATCATTTGATCTTTCTGCTCTTTAGTTTTCCCATACATAAATAAATATAATCATACCCTATATGTTTATGGAAACACCAAGGCAATTTGGGAGTGATGGTGAGTGACCATACCACTAATTAGGCATGCAAATTGCGTGAGTATGTGTGTGTTTAAGAAAATGAAAAGTGTTATCAGCTGGATTTTTTTTTCTCCCTGAAAACTGAGAAACTTATGTATGTAAATTAATGGAAGTTTGTCTGGTGAGAGAGATGATTATATTATAAAATATCTTTTAGTAAATCTCCATGAATTAATTTGTATTTCTTCTTCAATGGGGGTGTGTGTGGAAAAGGGACTTGCAATATCTCAAGATGGGGCTGGGAGGAAGTGTCTGGAAGTTGTGACTGTAGATTTCTGCTTTTAACTCTGTCTGGATGATCAAGATGTACACTACTGTCAGGAGTTTCCAAAGCTAATCTTTATAGGCCTGGAATCCAAAGCGTATATATGTAGGATCACACTTAGTTTCTGGAATTTCTTTTTCTAATAGTTTGACTTTTTATACTTTATACTTTCTTTTATGTTCTTTTACTTTATTAGTATCTTACAAATCTTATTATATTTACAACACTTTGCAACACATTTTCACATTCATAATCATGGGAGAAATGATCACTGTTTTAGAGGTATGGAAACTGAGATTAAGTAATTTGCCTCCAGGCCACATACTTAGTAAAAGGCATTGGGTGGGAGGTGGAGGTAGGGTGGGGAGGTGGAGAGGTGCTCTCAAAGCCCTTGAACTTCTTATGCCCTACTCAGAAGCATTTCTCTCAGAAGTGCTAGGTCAGCTCAACTGACTTCTCATGGTGGCCCTAATAAAGATCTGCAAATAAGTAATGGAAGTGAGTTTATAAATGGTACCACTCAAAAAAAATCTATAATTGTGCAAGCATCTGGAGTATTGATTTTAGTGATCTTGCCAATATTCATATTCAAAACCTCTTTTCTTTGGTTTATGACTTATTCCATTTTTGAAACACGTGATATGCTTTTTAAAATCCTGACTACACAGTTCTGAAAGATTGGTCTATTAACTGTTTTGCCACCTAAGTTCAAAACGATCTTGATCACCTAGTGCCCTCTACTGAAATAGCCATAGTACAACAACTAATTTCTTCTAAGAAACAGTATTGAATGTTCTAAGGATAGCAAAAGATCTCTAATTTTGTAGCAACTCTTCAACAAATTCTTAACTTCTAAGTATATTATATATTATATTATATTTATTATATTATTATACAAAGAAATTATATTGCCTGTACCCAGCTCAGTGAAACTCAGAGGTTACTCAATAAATGTTGGGGGAATTAATTTAGTGTACTTTGGTTTATTCTAGCAGTGTTCATGTGACCATCTACCGTGGGATTCTTCTACAAAGTAATACCATTCTTTTGCAGTTTCAATAGGTCCTCATAATTTTCTCTTCTACTCCTATAGCCTTGCCTTGAGACTTGGCAGCCAGAGTGATAGCTAATCTTCTCCCCCTCTCACCCGATAGATCACCATTTTTGGTTTTGCTCAAAATACAGTATAGGTTTACAAGAGTTTGGGCTCTTGAGTAAGACAGATCTGAGTTTAAATCCAGACTGCCACTTCCTCCAACAAGTTACTCACCCTTCTAAAGGTCTTCCCATATGTAGAATGGGGAAATAGTCAAACCCCACTCCTGGGATGATTGTGAGGCTTCAAATGATATAATGCAAACAAAGGGCTTGGTACAATGCTTGTCAATTAGCAACTGCTCAGTTATTTTTAGCATTTCTTATTTTCTTATTTTTGTTTTTAGCTTAGCAGGTTTTGTCTTGAATACTGAATTCAGTGGCAGAGTGAATGCATCGGGAGGACCCTCCAATTGTTGCTATATTTGACAGCATTTGCAGAATGTATTTGTTTAATAAAAATCTATCTACAAAGAAAATTTCTGAAGATCCCCACATTCTATCATTCTTTTTCATTCCTTATGTTCTAAAAATGTTCATTTCCTAGATTCCTATCCTTTTGGGCTTGTTTATACTTATTGATCATTTTTATTAGCTCTTCCTCTTTCTTTGTGAATAATCTTCATTTAATAACATGTGAGGGACCTGGAGCATGGAGAAGAGGAAACGTGGAAATCATGGAACTGGAAGAAGATAGAAACAAATAAGATTTTATTTCTTTCACCATACTAGTGTAAAGGAGTTGGCCATATTTTAATTTTGTTTTATTTTAACAAAAGAAAAATCTTTAGTTTTTTGAGATTTTTAAATTTAATTTTTTATCACATTTATGCATGTACATAGTTTAAAAGGCCAAATAGTAATATAAGGCTTATAATGAAAAATGCAGGGGCACCTGGGTGGTTGGTTAAGCATCTGGCCCTTGATTTCCGCTGAGACGTGATCTCATCATTCATGAATTCAAGCCCCACATCAGGCTCAGAGCCTGGAGCCTGCTTCAGATTCTGTTTCCATCTCTCTCTCTCTGCCCCTCTCCTGCTCATGCTCTGTCTGTCTCCCTCTTTCTCGCTCTCTCTCTAAAAAAAAAAAATAAATAAACATTAAAGAAAACTTTTTTAAAAAAGAGAAAAATTGTAAGAATGCAATAAGGTCCAGTATTCAACAAGGTAAAATAACAATGTCTAGCATCTAGTAAAAAATTATCAGACACAAAGAAGCAAGAAAATAAAACCCATAGTAAGCAGAAAAGTTAATAAATAGAAAGACTGAGAAATGAAGCAGATGATAAAATTACTAGACAATAACATTAAAAGTTATTATAACTATATTCTATATGTTCTACAGGTTAAAGGAAAAATTGAATAGTGATAAGTAGAAACATGGAAGATAGTTAAAAGATCCACACTGAACTTCTAGAGAAGATGGAAATAATAACAGATTACACACTGCAGAATAAAATTCTGGTGAAATTGAACAGATAGTTACAGAAGTTATCCAATATAAATTTTCTGTATAGGGGCACCTGGGTGGCTCAGTCAGTTGAGAGTCTGACTCTTGATTTTGGCTCAACTCAAGCCATGATCTCATAGTTCATGGGATTGAGTCCTGGGTTGTGCTTTGTGCTGACAGTCCAGAGACTGCATGGAATTCTCTCTCCCTCCCTCTCTGCCCCTCCCCTGCTGTGCTCTCTCTCTCTCTCTCTAATGAAATAAAAAAAACATTAAAAAATAAATAAATAGGGGCACCTGGGTGGCTCAGTAGGTTAAGCATCTGAGTTCAGCTCAAGCCCTGATCTCATGGTTTGTGGGCTCAAGCCTCACATCAAGCTCTGTGCTGACAGTTCAGAGCTTAGAACCTGCTTTGAATTCTCTCTCTCTCTCTCTCTCTCTCTCTCCCTTCCTCCCTCCCCTATTCATGCTCTGTTTCTCTTTCTCAAAAATAAATAAAAATTTTAAAGAGAAATAAATAAATAAATAAATAAATAGAGGTGCCTGGGTGGCTCAGTTGGTTAAGTGTCCAACTTTGGCTAAGATCATGACCTCGCAGTTTGTGGGTTTGAGTCTCACATTGGGGTCTGTGCTGACAGCTCAGAACCTCGAGCCTGCTTAAGATTCTGTGTCTCCTTCTCTCTCTGTCCCTCTCCCACTCATGCTCTTTCTGTCTCTCAAAAATGAATAAACATTAAAAATATTTTAAATAAAAAATATTCTGTATATATGTCCAGATTAAAAAAAAAAAGACTGAAAAAGAACAGAATCAGCTGTAAGAGCATTTTAAACAGCCTGAGATATTCATAATTGGAATACCTGAAGGAGATTTAACTTTAACTATATATGAGCAGCTGAGAATCATCAGACATTTGAGGAAAGTGTTTAACATTGAAGAGACTAATAGAAATAGTTAATAGGAACTTGGAGAAAACTGAGACAAATAGGTAACAGAAAAAAAATACATCAGGGGCACCTGGGTGGCTCAGTCGGTGAAGCGACCAACTTTGGCTCAGGTCATGATCTCACAGTTTGTGAGTTTGAGTCCCATGTTGGGCTCTGTGCTGACAGCTAGCTCAGAACCTGGGGCCTGTCCTTGGATTCTGTGACTCCCTCTCTCTCTGACCCTCCCCTGCTCGCGCTGTCTCTCTCTCTCTCTCAAAATTAAAATTTTTTAAAAATCCCACTAAAAATGTAGTTAAAAATGCAATTTAACATTTCCTAAGTATATAGGAAATTACTGAGGACATAATACACAAAATTTCCTATAGCTGAAGGACAAGTTTTAGGACTGAATGAAACTCATTTTGTACCCAGCACAACAAATTTAAAAAACCCACATCAAGGCACATCATTGTTGAATTTCAGACCTGAGGTTAAGAAAAGATAGTGAGAGCGGCGCCTGGGTGGCTCAGTCAGTTGAGCATCCAACTCTTGATTTCAGCTCAGGTCATGATCCTGGGTGTTAACGGATCGAGCCCCATGTTCAGCTCTGTGCTGACAGCCAGAAGCCTGCTTGGAATTCTCTGTCTCCTTTCTCTCTATCCCTCCCCACCTTCTCAAAATAAACAAACTTAAAAAAATGTTTTTATCCCTTTAAAGCTTGCTTTTAACTTTGTTAGGTAAGACCTGAGTAATCTTTAATCCAGAGCTAATTTTTATCCCACTGCTGAGGCAATGCCCCATGAGTTATAATTTTTCACCTTCGTAACTCCACTATTTACTATTCTCATAATTTTTTTTTTTTTAATTTTCCTAGCTCCTGCGTGAGTCCCAGAAATTGTACCTTCTGCAACGTCTGGGTAGTTATTTCCCTAGCCTTGAGTAGTTTCTTCATAAATATGCTCTGATCAATACCTAGCTGAAAACTCAAAGGGGGACCTTCTGCAGACCTCCAGAACTTTCTACAATCTCTCCCTTCTCCAGTACTGTACAGTACCCTAATTGCCTTGGCTTATCTGAACTCCCTGCTCTGTCTCCTCAACTAAAGGGGAGATTGCTGGCTCCACTTAAGTTCTCTTTTCCTGTGCTCTGGTCCGAATTTGTCTTGAGACAGTAAGCTGAGGCTATTATAGGGCTCACCTTATTTTTTCCCTTTCTTAGGACTCAGTGTTCTCTATTACTTGTTGGCCAATATCTAAAAACTGTTGTTTTGTATATTTTGTTTCAGTTATTTTAGATGGGAAGGTAAATCTAGTCTATGTTCCTCCATCTTGGCTGAAAGTCCTTTTCAGTCCTTTTCAGTCTTTAAAAAAAATAACACACACACACACACACACACACACACGCATGTGTGTGTATTTAATAGGATCTGAATAATATTGCATATCCCATATTGTGTCCTGCCTTTTTCAATAATTGTGTATACCGGTCATCTTTGAATATCTTAAACTACTTTAAAAGTATAAACTAAAAATTAAAAATGTAAAATCTTTAAAACTCTTAATACTGCCTATATTAATATATCACATTTTAGCGAAATGTTTATAAATGTATACTTTTATTTATTTTTATTTTTTTTAATAAATGTATACTTTTAAATGATTAAATGTCACTCTGAAGATCTAGAATTTTTGTCAAGCAAAGCTTTGAGAAATTGCCCATTGATTTTATTCTTAGGAGTCTTGTAATTATTAATTATGACCACAAATCTCTTGTGTTAACAAAATTAATGCTACCTCCCTGCAGCTTAATATGGTGATTGTAACTATCTTGTCTCTAATGTTTAAATGCTGCCATCTGAGCTCCTCCACTCAATTCCCCTGCTATCTTACTATTCTATGGAAACCAAAGATTCCCAAGTTCATGGCAACATTTCCTCCCGTCATCATTGCCTGCAGAGGACAACCAATACAAGGTTTTTCAAGGATACTGAAGATCCTATTACCAAGGCGTTTATTGACTGATTAAATCTTTCCTATTTAATAATTTATTAATGCTTTGGTGAAGGGAATGCTATCTAGGTGCCCAGGAGGTTAGTGTGTGGCTGAGAATCTCTGCCTTGATATATCCATTTCCCTAAACCTTAGGTTTAATTCCTATGATATACCAATGCGGTTTTGGCATTTCAGTTTCACTTACTATGGGCCACCATTGAAGCCAGGCCCACTACCAACCAAGCAAAATGTTAGAGTCACATCCAGGGGCTGAACAAACATATTAAATCTCCAATCCTATATTAATCCTCTACAGCACCTATATTAATGAATTTGGCCAGACCCAACCTTATTGTTTTTACTTTGGGTGACCTCTAGAATATACTCTAAATATGCTTCGCAGATTTTTGACAATACAAGTTGTCCTTTAACTGCTAGCTTTACTGTGTATTTCCTCCCCTTCGATAGATATTGCAATTTTTCTTCTGAGCTATATGGGGAATTAGTTATTGTTGTGGGCTTGAAGCTTTGGTAGGATACTTGATGTGGATCTTGAGGAGATAGATGTGTTTAAATTTTGGGTATTGTCCACATATACATTGTATTTAAGCCATACCATTGGATGTGGCCACTTGCCAAAAAAGTGAGTACAGATAGGGAAGAAGAGAGGTGCAAGGGCCAAACCCAACATTTAGAAATCTGGTTGAGGAAGATGAACCAGTGAAAAAGGAATGACCAATGAGGTAAGAGGAAACCTCTGATTCCTAGATGCAAGTGAAGAGTGTGTTTCGAGGGAAAAAGAGAGATCAATGAACTGAGAATTGACCATTGGATTTTGCCACAGAAAGTTTATAGTTGATCTTGACAGGCAGTTTGAATTGAATGGTGGGGGCAATACTGTGATTGGAAGAGGTTTAAGAAAAGACGTGGAAAGAACTTGTAAACAGAATGTAGGCGATGTTTCTAAAGAGCTTTGTTATAACAAGAGTAGAGGAATGAAGTGGGAGCTGAAGGAGGATGTCAGGTCAGGGGAGGATCTCTCTCTCCTTCTCTCTCTCTCTCTGTCACTCAGGATGGGATGTATTACAGCATGTTTCTATGCTCATGTAATGATCCAGTTGAGACAGAAGAATTGATGTGCAAGAGAGCGAGGGGACAATTACTAATGTCCTTGATGAAGTAAGATGAGATAGAATGACATCCAGCACTCAAACGGAAGGGCTGGCTTTAGGAGCCCGAGCAGTTCATTTTTAGGAATAGGAGGAAAGACAGTCTCTGGGCACTGAGGTAGGGTGGGTAGATATGATAATGTTAGGAACTTGTAGAAATTCCCTTCTGAGTGTTTTCATTTTCTCAGCAAATTAGAAATGTCAAGTTGAAAAGCATTACTTTTGAAAATTTCACAAGAATTTTATAAAGATTTTACAAAACTTATTTTTCATTCATTAATTGTATTGATTAAATTATTGCATAATTTACATACAGTAAAATGTACAGATCATATGTTTGTAATTTGATCAGTTAAGACAAATGTACACTCCCATGTAAAAAACACTCTAGTCAAGACAAACACAAAATGATTCTAACAAGGCAGCAAGTTCACTCCAGCCACTTTCTGTTTAAGCCCCTCACCCCTCTCTCCTCCTCCCCTTGCTGTCCAGAAATGCCAGGCAATGATTGTTCTGATTTTTATCACTATAGATTAGTTTTATATATTCTTAATCTTCATATGGATGGAATAACAAAGTATGTAGTGTTTTGTGTCTGGCTTCATTTGAAAGCACCCATTTTATTATGTGTATCAGCAGTTCATCATTTGTTATTGCTGCATAGTATTCCATTGCAGGAACACACCACAATGAGGGTATTCATTCTCCTCGGGATGAACATTTGGGTTGTTCAAGTTTGGGACTATTATGGATAAAGTTGCAATAAACATTCTTGTGCTAATCTTTTTGACAACTGGTTTTCAACTCCAAAATATGAACATCGGGACAGATCTTTTCCCTTAGCAGCAGACTCATGCACCCTGTTCCCTACATGAAACACCACTTGAATGATTCCTAGGTTCCTTAAACTAAAAATGTCCCAAACTGAACTTTCCTCCAAAACTGATCCTCTGGTATCTCCACTCTCAGAAACAGAATCACCCAGTAGCCCCTGCTAGAAACTAGTAATCACTCTTAACTATCCTCTCTCTCACCTGCAGTGTCCAATCATTCTGTTGATTCTTTCTCCTAAATATATGTCAGACCCCCTCATTTATCTACACTACAGTCCAATCCTTTATCTACATAGAAAAAATTTTTTTTCTGACTTTCAAATCTGATCGGCCCTTTCCTGTTAAACTCTTCCATAATATCCCTTGACTTACCTTTAGGATAAAAACCAAACCCCTTAGCATGGCTTATAGTCATGATCCAGCTCCTGACCACCTCTGTAGCCTGATCTCTAAGTTCCAGCCATAGTGAACATGTTTCTATTCTTCAAACGTCCTCTGTTGCTTCTTATAAGAGCTCTTCACTTTGTCTAAAACATTCCGTCGCCTCTTTTTGTTTGCCTGGCTAATTCCCAGTAACCTTTTAGGTCTCTGGTAAAATTTCACTTCCCTTGGTCTGTCATCTTTGATCCCTAAAATTAAGGCCAGTTCCCCTCACTTCCATGCTTTATAGCGCACACTTGATTATAATTACATGTCGAGTTTCTTTATTTCCCCATAGCTCCAAGACAACAGCTTCTTGTTCACTGCTGCATTCCCAATGCTTAGCAAATAAATAGCAAGTCGATAAATATCTGTTAATTGAATGAATTGAGGATGAATAATGTTTAATCGGCCTTAATGTCCATTGCCCATATTTTATAGCACAACTTCCTCATCTGGAACTCTTATTTTGATTTCATTATTAGTTGAGTATATATTCAAGATTTCTTTAAGGAAGAGTATGTGAATGTTATTCTATTCTGAAGCCTATTCTCTTGCCATCATTCCTAAACACAGCGATTCACACTTGGTTCACACTTAAACAATAGCTCGGATTTCAAATTTTATCCCTCCAAACTTCGTTACAAACTCTGTTACAGTGGAAGTTCTAAATGAAGACCACCTGATATTTGGTCATTTATAAGTGATCTGTTTTAGTCTGTCTGAATGCTTATAAAATTATTTTCATTCCATTCCCATCTCCCACTAGATATGTCTAGAAGTGGGAGTTTTCCCAATTTATTTTGTGTAATGTTTTTTTCTATTTTATTTTATTATTATTTTTTTAATATTTATTTTTGAGAGAGAGAGAGAGAAAGGAAGGAAGGGGGGACACAGAGAGAGGAGACATAGAATCCAAAGCAGGCTCCCGGGTCTGAGCTGTCAGCACAGAGTCCAACCTGGGGCTGAAACTCACGAACTACAAGATCATGACCTTAGCCCAAGTCAGACGCTCAAACGACTGAGCCACCCAGGCGCCCCTGTTTTTCTCTATTTTAAAATCTTCTTTTAGGCCCAAACATTTTTATCAGTTTCTCTTTGATTTACTATTACTTTGTCCAAATTCTTCTGGGTTAGTCCTCAGACACACTCATAATTCTCAGTTTGGGTTTTATCTCATCTTCTCTTCTTTTGTTTCTCCTGATTCTCTTTCATGCAGGACATAACTTCTTGCTTTCTTATTGAGGATGTCAAACAGATTTCTAAACGAAAATCACTTTCAGAGGTAGGTAAATCTTCTGAATCTTCTGGATTGTGTTCCTTTTCCCTTATCTATATTATTTTGCATATCTTTCTTGGACAAGAAGAGGGCATGGGTGTCTGATATGGATCTGGATTGGGGGCAGGTGGTGTGCTAGTAGGCAGAACTGGCCAACAGTTGTGGGGAGGGAGCAAAGGGGAGTCCTGTCTAAGAGCCTTGCCAAGGAGCCTTGAGAAACAAACAATAATCTGAAACATGAAATCCGTGGGGGAAGATGAACTCAAGAACTGGATCTTTTTCAAATATTTTCAGGCAAGACTGACCTTTAGCTAGTAGGTTCTGGAGACAGAGCCAGGGATGTTAACCTGAGGAAATTAAACACACAAGCATGTGATAGCTTTTCATAGATTTGGAGAGAATTAAGACCTTAGGTCAGTTTGGATAGTTTCCTCCCTTTATTTTCCCATCTATATCCAATATACCCATCATACACCCAGGCAGGAAATACGGATTTCCTTTCATCCCACTTTCAGATCTCTAATTAGAGGCCAGATTAATATGCCCATGTCCACAGTAATTCCCAGTGATTTTGTCTTCTATGGCTCCGCTATACTGTGATAGAACATTGTGGTGCAAATGTCACTGCCTGAGATATAGGAACTAGCTGGTTCTCTGACAAACCAAACCAATGAAATTCCTGATCTATCATCTGCTCTGCAAGCATTGTGCCCAGCACTCTGCCTATAGACTTGGTTCGTAGGGACAAATTTGCCAGGACAGATAAACTAGCACCTGCTCTCCATCCCCACCCCATCCTTCCCTACAAACTTTTGGAAGTTGTCTCCAGATACATGCAGGAAGATCATAGCCGCCAACATTACCATAACCAAAAAGCAAGATATGCCTCACAAAAGAGCCAGCTGCTCAGTCAATCGGCAGCTCTGCATGGACCCTGACTTTCTGCATCAGCAAGCTGACAGTCGGGGAAAGATGCTCAGACTCCCTGTCTTCTTTCAGATGGGTGGATCTGCGCTGTATAATGATACAGAGCATGAGTGGGCCACCAATTGTTTTTCTGAATCCAACTTCATCAACCTTATAAGTTGGAGTAATTCCTCCTGGCAATAAGAGGCTCATCATTCTTTATGATCTGCATTGGTATGAATTTTATCATTTTTCCTTGTCTATTTATGTGTTTTAGGCAGCAGTTGGCAGAGGCTGAATCAGGGGGGGCGCTAGCCAAATATCGTTTGAAACTAGAAATGCCCCATTGATTTTTATTGACATTGCATCAGCCTGTTCTCCATTCCTCCAGCCTCCGACTGCAAGATTTCCCAGGGCACAGTTTTTGGTTGGCTGCTCAGTCTGCAGATTAATGTACTCTTACACCTTCATATCTGGTACCTGGCGAGTCTCAAACTGCTGTCTCTAGTCCTGTTTTCACATCTAAATCGTGATCCTGATCAAAAGACATTTCTACTTGTCTACTCCACAAAATTAATGTGTCCTTGACGGATGTACTTTAACCTTAATTATTCAAATTGCTAAACTAATAGAGCCCCAAGTCATTGGGACAGGAAATAAACACTTTGTGCAAGGGCCATTTGGTTAGTCTGTGGGAGGCATAACCCCATTTTCACTCCTTTGCTTCTTGGAGAGGAGTAAGTGTACCATATATTTGCCAAGGGTATAGATCATTCACGTCATTTGGCAGGACCACACCCTAACTTCACACCTCAATAGAGCATGGTCCCCTAGCTGGCAGTGTAACTGAGTTTTCAATAGCCATGTCACTGTTCTTTAAGATTTGCCACCAACTGCTTCTGGGTGGGAGGGTGTAAGACAAGATCTATAAATTGAATGGGTGTCAAACTATTGACTCACAGAATTCATTTGCCTAAAACAATTTTGTATGTAAAATTCACATCATGTTGAATATTCTCAGTTGCAAGAAACAGAATATCCACTGAGTTATAGTTCTTGAAGTCTTTCCCACAAGAAGGATATCTCGTTTGCACTGTCCTTCAGTATTCACCTAAATGGAGTTGAATGTCACAGAAGTCCATTTAGAGTGAGAGCTACCATACTGTACAGAGCTTTCTATAAACTTGGTTGGATTTTTTTTTTTTCTCTTCAGGCAAATGATCATAAGGAAGTACCCATGAGGCCACAGAAGTGGGATGTGGGAGGTCTGACAGTGAAGTCAGAAAAAGACATAAGTAGTGTAAGCCACTGCATGTATAACTTCTGTGTGACTTTGGGACCTGTTTGGGTGTACTCTTGTTTACTTTGTTTCCACTTGATGATGGTGTGCTGATGCTTGGCTTTATGTCTGGTTAGATGATACTAAGTTCATGATAAAAATGACGTACCTTGGGCATGCACTGAGTGTCTCCCAGGGGCAACAGTAAGACATAGGCTGTTACCAAAAAATATATACATATGTATTATGTATATATGTACATGTTTAATATATTTTATATAATATATACTTTTATTTTATATAATATATATTTTATTTTATTTATTTTTTGAGAGAGATGGAGACAGAGACAGAGGGAGAGGGTGAGAGAGAATCCCATGCAGGCTTCATGCCCAGCGTGGAATTGGGGCTCAGTCTCACGCCTGTGAGATCATGACCTGAGCTGAAATCAACAGTTGGATGCTTAACTGACTGAGCCAGCCAGGTGCCAGTATATTTCAGAAGTGGGATGTGGGAAGTCTCATAGTGAAGTCAGAAGAAAGGCATGTGGAGTGTAAGCCATAATTTTAAATAAGGGATCGCAGCTTTGTTTTGCATTGAAGTCCTGCTGTGATTCTTCTAACAAACTTTATTCTTTAAACAACATTATAATCAAGCACACTTGGGGCACAATTGGCTCAGAGCTACTTACACTTCAGCCTGGATAAGTTGGGATATTCTCTCTAAAATGAACATCAGGTGCCACTTGCTCTACCACTCAGAAAGAGACACAATACAGTTAACCTGTGAACAACATGGGTCTGAATTGCATGGGTCCACTTATACATGGATTTTTTTTCAATAAGTACAGTGCAGTACTGTTAATGTATTTTCTCTTCCTTATAATTTTCTTAAAAAAGTTTTTTTGACATTTACTTATTTTTGAGAGACAGAGCACTAGCGGGGTTGGGGCAGAGAGAGAAGGAGACACAGAATCCGAAGCAGGATCCAGGCTCTGAACTGTCAGAGCAGAGCCCAATGTGGGGCTCAAACCCAAGAACCACGAGATCATGACCTGAGCCGAAGCTGGACACTTAACCAACTGAACCACCCAGGTGCCCTTCTTCTTTATAATTTTCTTAATATTTTCTTTTCTCTAGCTTACTTTATTATAAGAATAATAACACATATAATGTACAAAATATGTGCCAATAGACTGTTTATGTTATTGGTAAGGCTTCCAGTCAACAGTAGGCTATTAATTAAATTTGGGGGAGTCAAAAGTCATATACAGATTTTTGACTGTGTGTGGGGCTGGCACCCCTAAGCCCCCTGTTATTTAAGAATCAACTGTCCTTGGTGAACCCCCTTGGATTTTGGAGGTAGTATGTATCACATGAATATGCTGCTCTGACCTATTTTCAGGTTAACACAAAAGGTTCTCAGCTTTGAGAGGGACCCAGAAAAAGAAGTTTCTCTAACTGAACAGTTAAGATTACTGGCAGTGTTAAAAAGTCAGCATGAAAGGCTCTATACTGTATAATGTGAACAACATGACACTGTAGAAAAGGCAAAACTATTGAGACAGTAAAAAAAATCAGTGGTCGCCAGTGATTTGGGGAGAGGGAAAGAGGATTGAATAGGGAGAGAAAAGGGGATTGATTTTATGGTGGTGAAACTATTTTGTATTACCCTGTAATGTTGGATACATGATGTCATGCATTTTTTAAAGCCCAAAAAATTGATTAACATAAAGAATAAACCTTAAAGGAAACCATGGACTTTAATAGTATATCAATATTGGTTCATAAATTGTAACAATGTATCCCTCTAATGCAAGATGTTAATAATAGGAGAAACTATGTGGGGGAAAATAAGGGATATCTGGAACTCTCTGTACTTTCCATACAATTTTTCTATAAACTTAAAACTGCTCTAAAAATAAGTATATTTTAAAAAAAAGCAGGTACGAATTCTTACTAAGATTGCAGTCTAAGTTAATATTACAGAAGAAAAGATTTCATTGATTAATAGTATGCTTCACCCTACCCATATTTTAATAGGCCTCCATTTTTGTGTGGAGTAACATGCTACTTTCCCCTCTTCATCGGAGCCTGCTGGAACTAGAAGAGAGCTATGTTAGCCTTTGATAGCTTCTCTATGATGGCTCTGGTTTTGATTAAATTCCTTTGATTTGCTAGTCTCTCGGTAAAAAAATAAATTGGGGGTGCTCAGTAAAAGGAAACACATGCATCTAATTTTGCTCCCTTCAGAAATCCCACTAAAACTTAGTTAAAAAATTTTTTAAGGCCAGAAACTGACAAGGTAGAAAACATGAGAAGAAACATCAATGACATTTCTTTTTTTTATTTCTAAACCATTTTAATATTTTAAAAAATAATGTATTTTCTTTTTTTTAATAGTTTATTGTCAAGTTAGTTTCCATATAACACCCAGTGCTCTTCCCCACAAGTGCCCTCCTCCATGTCTATCACCACCCTTCCCCTTTCCCCTCCCCCTTCAGCCCTCAGTTTGTTTTCAGTATTCAAGAGTCTCTCATGATTTGCCTCCGTCCTCCTCCCTAACTCTTTTTCCCCCCTTCCCCTCCCCATGGTCCTCTGCTAAGTTTCTCCTGTTAGACTTATGAGTGCAAACATATGGTATCTGTCCTCTGCCTGAGTTATTTCACTTAGCATGACACCGTCGAGGTCCATCCACGTTGCTACGAATGGCCAGATTTCATTTTTCATTGCCATGTAGTATTCCATCATCAATGACATTTCATAGGCGATGAAGCAGATAGGTTGGTCATTACCAAGAGGAGTCCAGAGAAAGTGGGCTCTTAACCTAGTAGGGGAAAAAAAAACTAATTTGCATTGCAGAAATGCTTAAAATGTCAGGGATTATCAGGACCAGGCACCTCTGGAAATGGAAATAAAAGTTGGAGGATGTTAAAAAAGGAAGATTAGTTGGAAACTAATGAAGGAACAGATAGTTAAATCTTGTTTCTTCCTCCATGCTGCTGATTATCTACTCCCAGCCCCCACCATAGACTAGAGACTCTTTTAGGGAGGGTAAAACTTAGAGTGTCTGGTCTGAGGGTCATCAGTCATAGTGGGGTAACACACCAGACATGTGGGGATGGGAGTGTATCTGAATGCTGAGTCCTCTTACTCTGACTCCAAGACATTGGCAGTCAGATTGGAAGATCCTTCTTGGAGGATCAGACCAGCCCATGAAGAAAGCTAAAGATACCAGTTCAAGGGGTCCTCAACAAACAGCCCAGCCCTAAAGCTCAGAGCTGACATTACTTAAAGGTTTCTATTTGTTTAAATTTAAATTTAATTTTCTGTGAGTAAACATACAGTGTTATATTAGTTTCAGGTGTACAATACAGTGATTCAACACTTCCATATACCACCTGGTGCTTATCATGACAAGTACACTCCTTAATTCCCATCACCTATTTCACCCACTCCCACCCACCTCCCCTCCCGTAATCACCAGTTTTCCATCGTTAAGAGTCTATTTCTTGTTTTGCCTTTCTCTCTCTCCTCCCCTCCCCTTGCTTGTTTTGTTTCTTAAATTCCACATATGAGTGAAGTCATATGGTATTTGTCTTCCTCTGCCTGACTTATTTCACTTAGCATGATACTCTCTAGTTCCAACCATATGCTTAAAACTTCCAATTAGTTTTTAGTGTCCTACTCTTAAATATGAGCAAACAATTGAGTAACAGAAAGTTGAAGAAAACCTATAAAGAAAGATACAATCCCAAATAAATAAATACAAAGAAGAATATTTGAGGAAATAGCAATGAGGCAAGGAGAGAAAAACTTAAATACAAGATAAGATATTACATTCATGAAACAAGATGCTACATAAAAACAATAGCCAGATTGCAAAAATTATTCTTTGGTATTAAAGCTATGGTAGCATAGATGAAAATCTCAACAGAAGAGTTGGAAGATCTAGTTGAGGAATCATCCAGAAATAGAGCAAAAACACCAAGGGCTAGGAAATAAGAGAGAAGAAAAAATTCCAGAGAACAAGTTCAAGAGGTCCAACATCTGAATAATAGGAGTTTCAGACAGCGAGAAGTAAGAAAACAATTGGGAAGGCGTTAACAAGATAATTTACAAAAATTTCACAGAACTGAAGCTCATGAGTTTTTAGATTGGAAGATCTCACTCAGTGTATACATATCACCAGGGATGAAAAAAGACCCACACCCAGACACATTACCATGAAATTTCAGAACATAAGAGATGAAGAAAAGAGCCTACATACTTCCAGAAAAAAAAAAAAAGAGGCCTCATACAAAGGATCAAGAATCAGAATGTTTTGACTCCTCAGGAGCAATACTGGAAAGCAGAAAGCAGTGGTGAAATGGCCTCAAAATTCCCAGGGAAAATTATTTCTATATTCTATATCTCTATATTTCTGAATTTGTTCTATATCCAGTATGCATGTAGAGGGAAAGAAGACATTTTCAGACATGCAAGATCTCAGAAAATTTATTTCCCAGGTATCCTTTCTCATGAAGTTACTGAAGGTTGTGTTGCATTAAAACAAAAGACCTATCCTAGGAGAAAAGAGAAACGAACCTCCAAGATGTTTGCCAAGGGAGATCCTAAAACAACAGATATGCCACAAGTCAAAGTTGGAGTAGGTCAGAGGCCCTGGGACAGAAGAAATATTTAGGAAGATAAAATTGACAGAATATATGAATAAATCTAAACAACCAGCAGAAAGATTGATTGAATTAGCAGTTAGAAAATTAAGCTAACACACACATTAAAATTATTAACTCCAGGGAAAGCAAAACATTCGTAGGAAAAAAAAAAAATGACCATAGACGACTCTTCTGAAAGCACCATTGAAACGGCTTAAAAGCATAAAGTTGAACAAAAATCAAAATGGCTGCACTAATGCTTAAGCAAAGCTCTATTTTAAACTAAGCAACCTTTTCCTTCTTTTCTGCAAACCTTGCCTCCTCCCTTCTTACTTGGCCTTTTGTTTTAGGAACCCAGTCTTACTCTAAAGACAGGACTAAGGAGGCCTGCAGTACACAATTCCTGTCAAACAGCTAGATCCTGTATTTCCCTATTAAGCCCCCTTCCCCCTTCCTCCAGGTAGGCTTGTAGTTTTGAAGGCCTTAGCCTGCTGCAACCTCCTTAGTCTGGCAAAGCAATAAAGCTATTGTTCCTTTTTATCCCAGATTCTGTCTTTGTGTTATATTTTGGTTCCAAAGCTTGGAGGTCAGTTTTTGACAACATGTATATGTATCATAATATAAACACCATATATTTATCTAATCACTATATTGTGATGATGAGTAATGGGTACTGATTGTATATGTGTGTGTTTAATTGCAGTGGGGTAAGGAAAGCCAACAGAGTATGTCTACCATTAAAAGAATGTGGTGTAGCAATGGAAGCATGTTAGAGTATAGAGGTGCATGGGAAGAGAGTCATCTAAAGTTGAAAGTAATTGTCTTAGATATGAGAGGAATGATGGGTAGAAGGACTGAGGACTGTTCTTTGTTTTAATATATCTTGTTGAATTTGTTCACTTTTTAAAAAAAATGAAGACAAGGGGTGCCTGGGTGGCTCAGGTCATGATCTCGTGGTTCTTAAGTTTGAACCCCGCATCAGGCTTGCTGCTGTCAGCACAGACCCTGCTTCGGATCCTCTGTCCCTGTCTCTCTCTGCTCCTCCCCTGCTCATGCTTTTCTCTCAAAAATAATAAAACATTAAACATTTTTTAAAAAATGAAGACAAGGGTTCATCGGTAATCACAATATTTCAGAGACATTATTTAGGACACTGCAATAGTTATTATTATATTTCTACCATGTCTTGTACATGGTGAGTACTCTCAGTTGTTTTCTGAATTGAACCTTGTAAAACGGTGTCAGTAGTTGTAGCAAGTCATTACTAGCCTGTAAGATCCTTGAGATCAAGGATAGTTTCTTATATATCTTTATAGTTTCTTCAGGGTGTAGTGCGGCATCATTTGCATTTTACTTGTATTAATGTGTAGGAGTTTTCAGGTTTAAGTCCCACAAAGACCTGAGTCAAATTCCTTTATATTCTTAGTTAACGTATAAATGATACTGAGTTGAATATTTAACTTTACAAATAAGTTCTGCCTCTCAATCAAGAAGTCAGCTAACAAAATTGTTTTGAGTGCTTATAATGGGCAAGACAGATCACATAGTTCTTTATTAACTATATTACATTCTCTAGGAAGAGAATCTGAGAGATTTGCCCAAGGTCATGCAGAGAAACAGGCAGCACCACCCCTCCTAAATCAGATCATTCGCCAAATTTTTGTGATAAATACACTTAAGAGTAGGTGTGAGGAAAAAGTCAAAGGGTTTATCCCACTTGAGATTAACAGGCAGTATAATTGGTCTTTGACTAAAGTGTTGACGGACAAAAGACAAAAACTGGTGTACAAATTCAGCTTTCACTCTGTTGAAAAGGGATTAAAAATAGAAAGGAATTCTATTTAGGTTTAGACAGTGAAGGTTGAGATATAATAAGAACTTTTGTAAAGGAGTGGGCTTGAGCTCTTTTTTCTTACTAAAGAGCCCAAATTATGAAGCTGCCAGAAAATCATCCTGTCTGCTTGCTTGTATTTCTGGTGTCCTGATTAATCACATGGCTGTCCTATTTAATCTATAAATTCACAGCTCCAGAGAGTTCATATGAGATTATCCAGACACCATTTAAAGGACCAGTGATCAAGGAAACAAAGGAGGCTCTTCACAAGGGGTATGCTAGTACTTTCCTAATCCCCGGGCACTTGGTAATTTTACAAAGTAGACATGGTATATCTGTCAAGCAAATCTCTTCCAACAGATTCTTCTCTCCATTTGTTCTCTCTCATAAACCAAATTTATGTTTCATACCTCCAATAGGGGGCAGTTATTTTAAGTAGAACAATTCTACTACCTTCTCTTTGCTGCATTAATAGTTGCCTCCTGTATGGAATCTTATCTTGGACATCTTAGATTTTAAAAAACCAAAAAACAAAATACAAAAAACCTCAGAAGAGCATCTGAGGACTTCAGGGACTATAAATACAATTCAGAAAACCTTTGAAAGAATGGAGTCTAGGAAACAGCAAGTGCAAGAAAACTGCATTAATAATTACTATTTAAAAGTCTGCCACAGAGAAGGTAACCACAAACTTAGAAGGGCTTGTCTATTAGCTTCTATAATTTTGGATTGATTTTCAGAGACATATTTTCTAGGTAAAATCAAAGGAAGGACTCAGCATTTTTGGCATTAATTCAATACTGATACTTTGCATTCACCGTTCCATATTTTTAAAAATGCTTTTCCATCTATATTTTGAAGTAGATAATGCTGGCATTATTATCATTTATACATTGAGGAAACTGAGACATGAGAAAGTTAAGTAACATGGCTAAGCCCTCACAACTACATCATGAAAAACAGGACGAGAATTCTTGTTCTATTGCTTCATTCTCTATCATCTATCAGTAAACATTGTATCTTTGATTAATTACAGACATTCCCACCTTATAGTTTGGTATATAAAGACAAAACAAAAAATTTTAAGGGGGTTGTTCAAGGTCATTCTGTAAGAGAAATGAATAGCTAAGAAAAATACATGAGCACTAACTTGAAATCCTTTGCTCAAATCACTTGACCACAACAAATATAAGAGTAAAAGCTAAAGAGCTATGCAGAACACATTGTCCATTACTGTTCTTAAGCTTTGTCCTAGATAAAAGGTTTCCATTAAAGTCCATCTCTTCTTGGCAAACACTGTAGCCTGTGGGTAACTATTTGTCTCCTCTAGAAATATTAGAAACAATAGAGAAAAAAAAATGTTTTTCCTGGGTAAATAATGGAAACAAACCAATCCTTTATGATGACCAAAAGTCAGAAAGATTAAATTGTTTACAACTCAAATATAGGATTATGTTCATCATACAGATTAAAGTTTAAAACAGGCATAAACTATTGTGTGGCCAAATAATCAAGATAATATTACAGTAACATTCTGTTCATCTGACTTTCAAAACTCAATTTTAAATCAAAGAAATCACTATACACCAGACAAATGATTGCTTTTGTGTTCTTAGATTTAAAAAAAAAAAAGGATACTGTAGCGGAAATTGGTCATTATTTGGGCCACTTGACCTGCTTCCCTATATTTAGAGAATTCTTCACCGTTTTTTAAAATGTTTTATTTATTTTTGAGAGAGAGAGACAGAGTATGAGAGGGGGAGGGGCAGAGAGAGCAGGAGACACAGAATCCGAAGAAGGCTCCAGGTTCTGAGCTGTCAGCACAGAGCCCAATGTGGGGTTCGAACTCATGAACCGTGAGATCATGACCTGAGCTGAAGTTGGATGCTTAACCAACTGAGTGACCCAGGTGCCCTGAGAGTTCTTCACCTTGTAAATCTTAGTGACATTCAAAAATTTCTCCCATAATGGAAATCGAAGATTGAGATACTTTCTTTGCCTCCCTTGCTGCTAAGATGCAAGCATGTATTTAATCAGACTTCTGTGCTGCACCTTTGATCCCGAGTTAAAGATATAAGCTGTTTCTCTCTTTCTCTTTGTCACTGTCTTTTCTAGTGTCATTACAGTTACTGTAAAGCAACAGTTTCTAATGCAGAAATGGCCAACGGGCATCACGTACCTGCATTCCCTCTTTTTTTAATTATTTGCTCCTATCAGGTGCCCATTTTCTTCAAGGTGGATGTTTGAGATTAACCACTTAGCTCTGAAATGCAAAAAAGTATGCTCAAATTCTGAAAATAATTGTCAACCCCTCCAAAATTGTCATTATTTGCTTTGTCATCACCATCTAGTTATTTCTTTTTTTTATAAAATTTTTTAACATTTATTCATTTTTTGAGAGAGAGACAGAGTATGAGTGGGGGAGGGACAGAGAGAGAGGGAGACACAGAATCAGAAGTAGGCTCCAGGCTCTGAGCTGTCAGCACAGAGCCCGACATGGGGCTTGAACCCACGAGGGGTGAGATCATGATCTGAGCCGAAGTCGGCGGCTTAACCGACTGAGCCACTCAGGCGCCCCTAGTTATTTTTTTTTCACAAATTGCTTCCTCCCTGAAATAGGTGTCTAGTTGATTTTTACTCTTATTCCCTTCTCTAGAAGTCCTTAGGTTTTCAAAATTTATTTTCTCTCATCCCATGAAGTGCCATATTAATATTATACTATATATACTATTTGTTAATGTTATTTATTTTGAGAAAGAGAGAGAGTGAGGGGTTTAAAAATATTGTCTCACTTTTGAAGGTAAAAAAGTACATCTTGTGTCTTCTATTTGAGGAATATATTACATAAGTTTGGGGATCATATTAAACTTTTAAGTAAAATAGTTGCAATGCTGGTATTCATCTCAAGGTGGGAGTTCAGAGGAAATGTAATCAGTATCTCTGTAGCAGTATTTGCTGCCTGTTTCCCGACTATTTTGCTGCTTTTTGCTGGCCTTCATGTATGTTATTACCTTAAGATCCATCATCACCCATTTCTAAAGCCCACCTGCTGGATGTTGGTGGAGGCTGTTAGTATCAGTCACACCAGAGAGAGGAGAGTGGGCGGGAAACTCATCAGGGGATCTTGGTTGGCCTCTATATCTTAGCTCTATTTTTAACTCCCTGCAATCAATGTTGATGACATTAGACATTTGCTTAATCTCAGTGCATTCAGTCACCCTTTCTTTGGCTCATTCCTCTCACACCTTAGAGCCTTCTCCCAAGCTACACCCTATGCTTAGAGTGACCATATGCTCTCTTTTTCCAGAGTCCCAATTTCAAATATTCTGTCCTATTGCCAAATCAGATGTCAGACCATATGCTTCATATTTTCTTTGGGGAAATATACTCACTTACCTATGCTTCAGTTCCCTCAATTCTGCTCATCAAGATCTCTATTGGTTTTGCAAAACAGTTTATGAAAAATGTCACTAATCCAAAATACAGCTCAGATATTCTCTCTTATGGGAAGCATTCCTTCATAGTCTGCCTTCCTTCAATGCTGCTCGTAAGTGTTCCCAGAGCTCTCTATGCCTCCCTCAGCAGGGCACAACCCAAGCCTCAGATTTTCCTCTCTCTAGTAGAATCGCTGTCCTTGGCATATTTGGGGAAAGTGAAAGGTGAGAAGGGTTGCTCTACATCTATTATGGACTCACCAACCCGCACTTTGCTGCTCAGGAAGGTATTCTCTGTCCAGTTAGATAGTACCCTTCATTTTTCTACTGCTAATGGTTTGGATCACAATTCTAGTCCACATTCTCTTTCTCCTGCCTGGTAGGCTCTTGATCTGAGTATTCCCCAAACAGTACATGTCCCCAGCTTGGTTGTTTCAGTCTAGAATAATACCATGGGTGAGGGATGGGAGTTTCAGGTGGGCTTTCGACTCTAAATCCAGTTGCACAGGCTAGAGCCTAGAAAGAGCTTCCATATTATAAGGATCTAGGAGGCAATTATCAAATCATGCACATATACACACATTGATTTCTCAAGGATAAACATCAATTTTCAGAGCAGTACCAATAAAGAGGAAGTTTGCCCCACTTTCCTGGTCCCTCAGTTGCTATTCTGAAGCCAAAGTTGAGAAAGGATGGTTTAAGGTTTCTTGGTCCCCAGCAGGTGAGGAATAACATGTATCAGTTGATTGCAATGAATGGAGACTGTAAACTTTCAGATTGAAAGTTTTCTTGGGGCACCTGGGTGGCACAGTTGGTTAAGTGTCCAAGTCTTGAGCTCAGCTGAGGACACGATCTCAGAATTTGCGAGTTTGAGCCCCATATCGGGCTCTGCACTGATGGCACAGAAACTGCATGGGATTCTGTCTCTCCCTCTCTCTGCCCGTCCCCAGTTTGTGCTCTCTCTTTCTCTCTCAAAATAAATAAATGAACTTTTTTTTAAAAGAAAAGTTTTCATTTGTTTGAGAAGCATTTACTGAGCACCAGCTAAATGCAAGATGTTGTGGACATATTTTCCGAGCAATTTCCCCACACCTTGAATATGGGTCTTGGGACTTACTTTGGCCAACACAATGTGGTAGAAGTGACATTGTGTGCCAGGTCTTAGCCCAGACCTTGCATGCTCTCACTTTTACTCTTACAACCCTGAGTCCATGAGGCTGAGCTCAGGCTGGTCTGCTGGAGGATGAGAGACATGTGGCTTGGTCACCCTCATTCCGCAGCTGACTATGAATGAGTCCAACTGTACCAAAGGAGCTTCCCATGTAAGTTCAATCCTAACTGCTGACCCATAAAACAATGAGTTAAATAAATGGCTGTTTTAAGTCATACAAACTTACACATACATACACACACCTGGTTCCTACTCTTACTACTAGTGCCTAAGTGACTTGGTCAAATTATTTAAACTGTGCCTCAGTTTCCTCATTTTAAAAAATGATCCTAAAAATACCTGGTTGTTAGTATTAAATGAGATAGTATGTGTAAAGTGACTTACACAGTGCCAGACACCTAGTTATGTATTCAGAATATAGTAACAATGGTTATTTTTCAAGTCAGGACCCATACCTTATCTTTGTTTTCCCAACAATTAGCACAGGGTCTTCTTCATAAAAGTCCCTTAGTAAATGTGACTATTTCGAAACTGTAGCAAACTCAGTGAATGGTCTGATTATGATCTCTTTGAAGATAGTACCATATATTCATCTAGAAACCATCATCTCTATTGTTGTGACTTTAAAAGCCAAAAACAAGTCTTTGTTACCTTCATTTCCTTGAAACTTGGGACCTGTATTGGAATTCTTACTTTTTATCTTCTTGACCCTATCACCAGCATTCAGTACCAGTTGGTAATTCCTTTCTCCTTGAAACACTGCCTTGCTTTGGTTCCCTGTACACCACACTTACCTGATTTCCCTTCTATTTCACAAACCACTTGTCTGAGTTACCTTTGAGAGTTCATCCTCTTCTCCTCAGCCTCCAATTGTTGAACTGCTACAGGGCTTTAGGCTTGCTCCTTTTCTTTTCTTTGTCTTCATTGCCTGCCGTGGTGATCTCATTCTCATGTTTTTGTTGTTGTTGTTTTGGTGTTTTTTTTAAGTTTATTTATTTATTTTTAGTGATTTCTACATCCAATGCGGGGCTTGAACTCACGAACTCAAGGTCAAGCGTTGCATGCTCTTCCAACTGAGCCAGCCAGGTGCCCCTCATTCTCCTAGTTGTAAGTATCATCCCTATATACTGGCAATCCCAAATTTCTATCTCTGGCTCAGGGTTCTTACCTGATCGAATTCTAATCGCATAAATATAACTTCATACATATATAGTTCTATCTATCTATCTACATGTCTATCTATCTTACACTGCATTTGGTTATTTAATAAGCATCTGAAACGATGCACATCCAAAACTTAATTCCCGATTCCTCGCACCTCATTCCTTTTACCTCAGACCTAGTCCTGAAATTTTCCCTATCTCAGTACATAACAACTCTATCTTTCTAATTCCCTCTACTGTTAGAAGAACCTAAAATGCAAGGAGCAATCCTCTTGGAGTATTTCCCAATGTTCTGCTTCAGATGACACATGGCAGCCAGGGCTGAACGGTGGGAGATGAGTCACGACAGTACAACAATGCTCAGTTGTCCATCTCAGCTTGAGGCCATTTGTCTCTTGCCTCTGCACCAAAACTATCCTGCCCACATTGCTTTTCCTTCTCATCATTCTAGGTGATAGGACAGATACTCTGGTAAAACTCTAGTTTTAAGGTAATAGTTTTTCCAACAAGCTTTGTGTCCCTAAAAAAAATCTCCCTGTTAGTGGGCTCCTCTGAAGTTGTATCTTATAACAAGCTACTTATTCCAAGATAATGTATATATTTAATGGCAACCTTCAATGTCTTTAATTCAAAACAGTAAACACTAGCCACCATAGCATGACCAGTGGACTATATTGTGGGGCAAGATAGTCTTTTGGTACCAGTCAAAATTATCATACTTGGCCATCTACTTATACTTCTCATGAACCAATCCCCCTATTCCTAGAGGCTAATTCTGGCTCAGAAGTATCATTCTAACATTTTTTTTAAAATATTCTTTTCTTCAGATGAGTTTCCTGTGCAAGGAGCCCAGTTCTTTTTCCAGAAGAGTATTTCTGAATGAAATGCAGTCTGTTTCCTTTTTCATAAACTTATCCAGAGTCTGAAGGAGTTAATTTGCATGGGATGGGTCATATTGTATAAAGTTTCAAAATTACTTGCACATCCACTTTCTTAATTTCATTACTGTCTTCATTATAATACTGTTCTATCCTAATTCTATTACTACTATTACCATTGTACAGTTACCCCCGCTGCCTTTCATCTCTGCAATGAACTGGTACCATACCCTTACAAACTGATGATTTGTACAGCTTCCTAACAGATTCTCTGACTCCATATTCTTTGCTCAAGTGCAGCATGCATTACACTATTTAAAAAAAAAGACCCTGATTTATCAAATCTGGACTACCTGTTCTTTCTTTAATCCTTTTTCCCTTTGGTTTTGTATAGGGCTTAACAATTTCCAAGGTGTTTTCACATTTATTATATTTATTGAATTGCTTAATTCTTGTAAAGCATGATTAAACCTCCTTTAACAGATGAGGCAGCAACGCGTTCAAGGAGGAACTATTAGCTAAGAAAGTCACATAGTTAATAATTTTAGATTTGTGATTCAAACCCAGATCTTTGTATTCCCACTCTAGTATTTTTGAAAACAGAGATGCCTCTACCCTCTGCCTAGCCAACTTCTTAATAAACTGCACATTATCCTCAGCCCCTTCTGTATAATAGGCCTACTTTCCAGGTTAGTACCACATACTCTCATACTCCAGAGCAATAGCTGGGTGGCTATTTGACCCAAATTGTGCCATTCAAATTCTTCATTCCAGGAAATTGGAAATGGATCACAGAGACTTGGATATGTTGTTGGGAACCAGTGCTAGGAGATAGGGTGTTTGTTGCTCTTTTTTTTTATTCTACGTGCATATCTTGGCATTTACTTCTTGGATGCCCCAAACTGACAAGAAAGAGAGGAGGTGGGGGAGAGAGAGAGAGAGAGAGAGAGAGAGAGAGAGAGAGAGAGAGAGAAGTAGTAGACAATAAAAAATAGAAATGAAGGGAAGATTAACCTTGGCTCTTAACTTTCCAGGTTCTGCTTCCACACATTTATGGGGCTCAGATACACTTCCTCTCCATTCTTGAATCTGTGAGAAATTCTTTTTAAATAGATCCTACTTTATCTAAACTTTATCTAGTGGATTTTTGGTCTTGCCATCAAATATTATTCTTTCCACTCATTTTTCCTCCTTACTTCCCACAGTTTACAGTTTTGCTCATGCCACTCCTTCTGCCCAGAATGCTTTCTTGTTCTATTGTCTGCCTTTCAAAATTCTGCCTTCCTTCAAGTCTCCTTCAAACACGATGTCTTCCCTAATGCCTTCTTTGTTCTGAACAATCGCTCTGTATAACTAGAGCATTCAATTGGTATCAACAATATAACACTCATCACAAACTGCTTTATCGATTCTTTGTGTGCATGTCTCATCTGGCCTGTTGTTGAGAAAATACCCTTCTTGAGGGTAGAAAGCATAGCATGTTAATTTTTATGTTCCCGCCTCCCCTACTGAGGCAACACAAGACAGTTGTTCAATTAATTGTGAGAGAATCAATGAATATACATACGAAGACCTTGACTCACCCAGTTCTGAAAGGAACTGAGGCCTGAGGCACATCTGGATATCAGAAGTGGAGCCATGTGTCTTATACATGTAACTGTTCTCACATAGTACCAATGGATTTCCTTATTGGCTTAGTTACACTATCTTTGGAATGAGATAATAAAACTACTGAGCTAATAGCTATTTGAACTCTTGGTGACTCAGGACAGAACAGAGGTGAAGTGGACCAAAACATTTAGGTTAATTGCCTCCTAGATCCAAAGGGAAAAATTTAGCTCAGGATTTCTTATACTGTGTTCAATTCTGAGCCATTTATTATAGAGCCCATAGTTGTATAGTGACAACATTGATGATGACAATGATATGGATTTCCGACTTTATTATTTGTAATTCCTGTACACGTGAGTAGTATTGTCTCCAAATGTGATTGGGAATTGCAGTTAAGAAGATAATATTTTAGGAGCGCCTGGGTGACTTAGTCGGTTAGGTGTCTGACTTTCACTCAGGTCATGATCTTGCAGTTCACGAGTTTGAGCCTCACACTGGGCTCTGTGCTGACAGCTCAGAGCCTGGAGCCTGCTTCAGATTCGGTGTCTTCCTCTCTTTCTACCCCTCCTCTGCTCTCCGTCTCTCTCTCTCTCTCTCTCTCCTTCAAAATTAAATAAACATTTAAAAAAGATAATATTTTATTCATATTTTTAAATGTTATATATATGCCCACACATTACTATGGCAAAACTACTTTATAGTTATTTTTTTATTAAAATACATTTTAAACATTATGTGGATACTATGTTATAAACTCTTTCATGAGATGATTTGTACTGTGAGCAGTCATACCTCATGCCCTCAACACCCTCACTCTTCTCTCCATTAGTACTTGCTTGGCAAAAATCCTGGTGTAATACAACTTCCTACATACTCAATCTTTTTTTTTGTTGTTTTTTGAGTTTATTTTGAGAAAGAGAGAGAGAAGAGAGAGAAAGAGAACCAGTGGGGGATGGGCCAAAAGAGACAGGGACTGGAAGCAGGCTCTGTGCTGACAGCAGGGCTTGAACTCACCAACCCTGAGATCATGACCTGAGCTTAAGCTGGATGCTTAACTGACTGAGCCACACAGGCGCCCCTTCCACCTACTCAATCTAATCAACTGGTGAGGGGGGAAAAATGTCACGCTGACTGGACTCACTTTAAAATGTGATCTTGGCAGCTCTTTCTGCCCAAGGGTCCTATCCCCATGCTTTAATAAAATCACATTTTTGCACCAAAATAAATACATACATACATACATAATAAAATAAGATAAAATAAAATAAAATAAAATAAAATAAAATAAAATAAAATAAAATCGTGACCTCAAGTTTCAAGTGGGTTCTCAATGTTGTCCAGCCATTCTTTCCATTTCCCTAGTCATTTGACTCTCCCACTCTTTCCGATGATGTCATTCCCCTCCTGTCTTTTCCTCTCTTCTCCATCTTAGCTGATGACTTATGACTTTGCTTTTTATTTCACTGAAGGAAAAGTACTTTCACAACTTCTCACCACTAATTCTACCCACTCTGTGTATCTAAACTTTCCTCCTGTTATGAAGGCTGAACTGTGTCTGTTGCCATCTGAATTCAACCCCTTCTTTGCTCTGAGTCTTATGCCTTTTGCCCATTCAAGAACTTCACTTCTAGGGGCACCTGGGTGGCTTAGTTGGTTAAGTGTTGGACTCTGGATTTTGGTTCAAGGCATGATCTCACGGTTTGTGAGATTGAGCCCCAAGGGCTCTGCTCTGATGGCTTGGAGCTTATTTGGAATTCTTTCTTCCTCTCTCTCAGCCTCTCCAGGACTTGCATGCACTCTCTCTCAAAATAAATAAATAAACATTAAAAAAAAAAGAGAGAACTTCACATCTAAAATTATCCTCTTTCCTGTATCAATTTTCCTCTTTTTGTGGGATCATTAATACTAACATAGACATATATTTAATATCTCTAATTTAATAAAAGAAACCCTCTCTTGATCTCTCATCCCTCTTTAGCCACTGCCTCATTTCTTTAATCCTCTTTACAGGATTAAACTCAAAAGAAAATTTTGTAAATGTGCTGTTCCCATGTAATCATCGTTCATTCTGTCTTGAATTCACTGCAATAAGGCTTTTTGCCCTCATCATTCCATTGCTAATACTCTTATCAGGTCTACCATTGCCCTTCATGTCATTAAATTCACTGCTGAGTTTTCAATCTTCATCATGCTTCACCTCTCAGGCGTATTCAACACAGTTGATCTTCTCGGAATACATACTATGTTAGCTTTCAAGAAACTTCCCTCACTTGGTTTTCCCCTATCTCTTTGGCTCCTTCTTCACAGTCTACTCTGTTGGTTCCTCCTCATTTCTTTGACAAATAAATGTCAAAGTTGGGGTTCCCCAAGGCTCAGTTCTCCTTTATTTGTCCTTATTCCCTGGGAGATCTCAGCCAGTTTCGTGGCTTTGCAAACCACATATATGTCTTTTTCTTTCTCTTTCCTTTCATTCAGTTCCTTTCCCTTCCCTGTAATCTTGAAGAGCAGCAAAGTCATGAAAATCAAGGTAAGACTAAGAAATTGTTCCAGAATGAAAAGGACTAAAGAAATGATTCTGAACAGAATCCTTTTAATATAAAGGTCATTAGGATTGGATGGTGGTAATATGGCCACCTTAATTTCTGGATTTCAATGGTTTTATTGTGGTTATCCAGGAAAACACCCCTATTTGTAGAAAGAACACACTCAAGTATTTGGGAGTGATGGGGTATTGGGGCAGCATTCTCACTGGGTCAGTATTAAGTCAACATTGACTCAAATGACTAAGGAGACAAGTTGTGCTGTACTTGCAACTTTCCTGTAAGTTCGAGATTGTTTTAAAGAAAACCGTATGTTGATGAGTCTTGAATCTCTCTCTCTAGCTTGTAAGATCATATAGGTAATTTTAAGGTTGAAATCTTCACCCGGATGGCTAATTGTTGACAAACTTAAAATGTAAAATTGAACTTTAGATTATGTACGGTCTTCCAATCCCATTTGTCCCTTCCCCAATCTTCCCACCATTTATCTAGTTGCTTGAGTCAAACTCTTAAAATCAGTCCTGACTGCTTTTTAACTCTCAGGTCATCAGCAAATCCTTTTGGTTTTATTTCCAAAATATATCCAGGATCCAGTCACCTCTTCCCACCTCTCCCAATATGTCTCTATTTCAAGCTACTGTCACCTTTTATCTGATCTTCTAAACTACTTTTCTTTTTTTCTTTCTTTTGTTTTTTAAATTTATTTAAAAAGGGAGAGGGTGAGAGAGAATCCCCTGAGAGAGTGGGAAAGAGAGAGACTCCTGCACTGACAGTGTGGAATCTGATGTGGGGCTCGAACTCATGAACTGTGAGATGGTGACCTAAGCCGAAATCAAGAGTGGGTCTCAACTGACTGAGCCACCCAGGTGCTCCCTAAACTACTTTTCTAAATGGTCTCCATGTTTCTATTCTTGTTTCTCCATAATTAGTTCTCAACTCTACAGCCAGATTGATCTTTTTAAAATGTGTTTTTTTACTGTTTATTTATTTGTTTTGAAAGAGCGAGAGCAGGCAAGCGCATAAGCCCATGTGCAAGTGTGTGTGGGGGGGGGGGGACAGAGAGAGGGAGAGAGAGAATCCCAGGCAGGCTCCATGCTCAGTGTGGAAACTGATACAGGGCTTGATCTCACTACCCTGAGATTGTGCCCTGAGCCAAAATCAAAAGTTGATGTTTAACCAACTGAGCCACCATGGTGCCCCCAGATTGATCTTTTTAAAGCATGAACCGATCTTGTCACTCCTCTACTCAAAATGGCTTTCCATCAACATAGCATGAAATCTAAGTTGTACATACTAAAAGTGGGCCATGGTCTACAATGGCCCTCTATCATCTTGGCCACTAGCTTCCTCTCTCCACTCCCCCAATCTCATCTCCTGTCACTTTCCTTTTAATCACTGGCCCCAATCAGACTGGCTTCTCTTTGCTTCTTAGAGCACACCAAGGACTCTGCCTTATCTAAAATGGCACTTCTTATTCCTTTACGGTGTTTTATTTAAAATTTTTTTATTTTTTAAGTTTTTATTTTGATCTCAATTAGTTAACATACAGTGTTATATTAGTTTCAAGTGTACAATATAGCGATTTAAACACGGTTTTTTCTTAATTTCATTTATCACCACCTGACGTTATATTATACTGTCTTTTTTTTTTTTTTTTAAACTGCTGGTGTTTTCTGCAAGTACCTACAAGTTATCCTGGACTTCTGTCTCATGTTTATTGTTATATCTAAGCACCTAGAATAGTGCCTTCTACTTAAGAAGTACTCAATAAATATTTGTTTAATGAATGAATGGAAATGCTTACTATTAAAGTGACCAAATGAAAATGATATAGACATCTTTGACCAATGGGGCGCCTGGGTGGTTCAGTCCTTTAAGCCTCAGGCTCTTGATTTCAGTTCAGGTCATGATCCCATGGTCATGATATTGATTCCCATGTTGGGCTGTGCGCTAACAGCATGGAACCTGCTCGGAATTTTCACTCTCTCTCAAAAATAACTAAATAAAAAAGAAAAGAAAATAACTAAAAAAAAAAGAAAAGAAAAGAAAAAGAAAGCTTTAATACAGAGGGAAGGGCAAGGTTTTGAAGTAATATCCCTCTAAAGGCAGAGTTTTGGGGGATAAGGAAAGGTCATATATTTCTGATTAGAGAAAAAGGTAATAAGGGAATCATGCCAGGGACACAAATCTACTATGTGCCTACACGATCCCTTCACCTCTTTCTGTTTATCTACTTAGAAGGGAAGTTTTTGGGGGCGCCTGGGTGGCTCAGTCAGTTAAGCATCTGACTTTGGCTCAGGTCATGATCTCACAGTTCACAAGTTCGAGCTCTGTGTTGGGCTATGTGCTGACAGCTCAGAGCCTGGAGCCTGCTTTGGATTCTGTGTCTTCCCCTTTCTCTGTTCCTTCCCCACTCATGCTTTGTCTCTTGCTCCTTCAAAAATAAATAAACATAAAAAAAAGAAGGAAAGTTTTTGGATAAGAGAAAGTTAAAATATGTAGACATGTAATTCAGTACCAAGCTGTGTAATATAGTCAGTCATTGGAATTATCCCCACAAACTGAAGTAGCCACACATATATCTCGAAGGACTTTTGAGTTTTAAAGATGTGTTTGATTTTTTAAACCATTTTTTAATGTTTCTTTATTTTTAAGAGAGAAAGAGAGAGAGAGAGAGAGAGAGAGAGAGAGAGAGAGAACGAGTGGGGGAGGGGCAGAGAGAGAGGGAGACATGGAATCCAAAACAGGTTCCAGGCTCTGAGCTGTTAGCACCTGACATCAGGCTCAAACCCATGAGTGGTGATATCATGACCTGAGCAGAAGTCAGATGCTCAACAACTGAGCCACCCAGGCACCCCAAGATGTGTTTGACTTTAAAGAGGGCAGACAAATATGTATTCCAAAGGGTTTTTAAACTCTGAGATGAAGAATTCAGGGTTTATTAAAGGAAGGCTTCTTAAGTAAGTCTGAAAGTATTCATGGTGGAGTGGGGAAGAGGATGTAGGAATTCAAATAAACTATTGATAAAAATTACTGCTTGGAGAGAAAAATACCAAATTTTACTTTATATATAAGTGACTACTTTGTGATTAGTTTTTAAAATCATTTTTTATTCCTGTTATTCTAATAAAGGATTTTTTAAAAGCATAATTTATTGGACAACTGGTAGTTCTCTCTTAGTTAAACATATCTCTGAAAAGCCTGGCTATTTGCATCCTGAAGCTGTAAGAAATGTAACAGGAAGTTGCATAGAAAATTTTGAAAGAAGCATTCCAATATAACAGGTGGGGTTTTTCAGAGTGAAGTACCAGACCACCTAGCAGAAATTTCAAAACAAATTTCCACTGGTTAGATGGTTCTTAAAAACCACAAGAGTCAGGCAGTGGAAAGTGAGATTGCATTAGTGAAGTGGTATTCTTCGGAGAAAGCAATGTTGTACATCCTTCACCCCTTTCACTAAGGTAGAAAAGGGGAGGGTGCTTGCCCTTTTACCTCTGGCCTAGTGAGTGAGGATTCTTATAGGATTATTCAGAAAACTATGGTGGGAAGGATGGGGTATAAAGGACTGATATCTGACTCTCCCTTAGGAAAATCTAGAGGACCAGAAAGTGATGGCTTGGCAGGCTCTTAGTTATTGGAGAACATATTCCCAGTTGCACTGAGACCAGTGAGCACTCTCAGTATTTGTCAGGACAGATGATGCATAAAGCTTCCTGCAGACCAGATGTGGGCCACACAGGGGAGAAAGAGCCAGTCCAGAGATCCTTTTTTTTTTTTTTAATTAAAGTTTATTTATTTATTTTGAGAGAGAGAGAGCATGAGCAGGAGAAGGGCAAAGAGAAAGGGAGAGAGAGAATCCCAAGCAGGCTCCCCACTGTCAGTGCAGAACCTGACTTGGGGCTTGAACTCATGATCCATGAGATCATGAGCTGAGCCGAAATTAAGAGATGGATACTTAACCGATTGAGCCACCCAGGTGTCCCCAGACATCTTTTTGACTTCTACCCAAGAGAATTGCCTGGTAGGTCAATTGGGCTCAAAAAGAATGAACTGTATGGTGTGGATATCCAAAAAAAACCCCAAAAACAAACAAACAAAAACAAAAACACCTGTGGCTAAGGAAGGAATAGCCCCAAGAGTAATAGAATATATGTGCAGATGTTGTTGCAGGAGTTAGAGCTTGACTGACCAAGCATGAATCTCTGAGGAACTCACAGAGGTTCCCGCAAGACAAAGAATCAGTTTTAAACATCTGCCAATCCCAGCAAGTACAAAGTCATCTCCCTGCAGTACCAGCCAAGTAAAACCTATCTGCTCCCTTTTCCCTGTTCCCTCTCTGCACAGAAACCCAGGGATTCCATCACAGTAGCTGCTGCTTAGGGAAGAAAGTAAACAGGCAAGAGAGAAAGAGCTGACCACATTCCTTTTCTCTAGACTTTCCTTTCTAAATGTCAGACTGAGGCTCGATTTTGTGATTTAAAGTGATTATAAGAAAAGGGAGCAGAAAAGTCATGAGACTTGCTGGAATTCTCATATTGGTGGTCAGGGGGGAAAACTCACCTCTGAATTCATTTCAAGAGAACAGTTATGTTTTGACTATATCTCATCTCACAAGTCACACTACCCCAAGGTAACATATACACAGATTTTCCACTGTACAGTTAGCGGAAACCTTTTAGACCTTGCAGGAACAAGTCTTAGGAGGAAACATGCATTGTAAGCCCAAATTGATAAAATAAAAATTTCATAATTTTGGTATTAGTTTCGTTCACCAATTACTACAGTAGAATCCTGAAATAAAGGAATGTAGAAAAAAGCTCTACAGAAGAAATAAATGTAAAATTTGAATGGAAAAAATTCAGTTTTCCTAAAGTAGGGAAAAAATGCAGTATACTTTCAGTGAGATTACCAAACCAAAATGTATTTAAAATACACCTTTTAGGGGTGCCTGGCTGGCTCAGTTGGTAGCACATGAAGACTGTTGACCTTGGGGTTGTAAGTTCCAGCCTCATATTGGGTGTAGAGATTACTTAAAAAACAAGTATAAACTATACCTTTTAGCCATGTTATTAAGAAAATAATTCTTGGGGCACTTGGGTGGCTCAGTTGGTTCAGTGTCTGACTTTGGCTCAGGTCATGATCTCACGGCTTGTGGGTTTAAGACCCAATTCAGACTCTGTGCTGATAGCTCAGAGCCTGGAGCCTGCTTCAGATTCTGTATCTCCCTCTCTCTTTCTGCCCCTCCCTCACTCATTCTCATTCTCTCTCTCTCTCTCTCAAAAATAAACTTTTAAGAAATTAAAAAAAAAAAAGAAAACTGCTGAAGTTCTCATCCAAGCTTTCTGTATCAGCCATCCTAGGTCCAAATAAACAATATCAATTTTAAAGGAATTGCATTATTATGAAACTACTTTAATTCTCTATTCTAAAATCAAGGGAATCCATTAAGGAGTATGAATGTAAAATAAGGTTTAAGGGTAAGAGCATGAGTTAGATCCAACTGCAGTGAATAAAACCAAAAATAACAAATAATAATGCATTATATAGGTATTTATTCTCTGTAAGTTTTGGAAGTTGGCATTTCAGTGGGTTGGAACTTCTACAAAGTCCTAAGGGACCTAAATCCTTTCAGTTCATCACCCCACCATTTCTATGGTGTACTCTTGTCCTCTGGTTCAAGATGGTTGCTAGATTTACCATCATATCTATGTTCCAGGTAGCAGGAGGGAGGAGAGAAGAGCCCATTTCTCATCTTTGAAGAAAATGTCTCAGTTCTTTTTTTCAGAATACAAGGCTGCAAGGGAGGTCATGAATTGTAGTCTTTTAACTATGCACATTCTAATCTTGAATAAATCTTGGGTTTTGTTATTAAGGTGGAATGAGAACATGGATGTTGCAGCAAGCAGTCAGGAGTCACCGGCATAGAGACTTAAATATATTTCTTCTAAAAAAAATGGCTAGGTCAAACCTTGATTTCTAACAAATTAGAATTATTGATAAAGATCCTTACATATACTGTAGATATGATTTCCTTTAAATGCTTGCTTTCTCTATGAAGAAAACATTTTGTCACTTGCAACCAAAGGAAAACTACAATTAGTAGGAGACTCAGTAACGTATATTATTTAAGCTCTCTGTGTTATTGAGAAGAGAAGCATCTCAATAATTTCTAAAACAAATTTGGGAATGTGTTCATTTATGCTACTACTCATATCATAAAGCACTGGCTGTCTAGGTAGTAGGGGAAGGAAAAGACAGGAAAAGACAAGATTTTAGTCTTCAAAGATCTAAGATCTAGTGGAGATAGCCATAAAAAATTTAAATGTATGGGTTACAGGTGCTGTAAGAAAATATGTACCAGCTGTTGTGGGATCACAGCAGAGAAAGATATTAATTCTATAAAAGAGATTGAAGGTTATGTATCCAAATAAGGCAGAAAGTGATGTGAAATTAAATGAAAATTATGCAATTTATAATATACCAAAAAGTGTAGAAAATAACACAATTGATATCCATTTACAAGCTATCTACCTTATGAATGAAGATATTAGAAATATAATCATAGGACATACTTTTTGTTAAAAATAATCCAAAAACCTGTATTTTGGTATAAAGTTTGAAATTATTAGCATTGATGCATATAGGTATAAACATTATAAACTAATGATCTTCCACAAGAGGTTGTGATTGTCATTAAATCAAAGAATTAAAGAGTAGTAAGAATGTTTCTGAAATTGGAGAAATGCTAGAGAAAACGTTAGGGATCTTTCAATACATTCTAAAGCAACAGTGTTTATCATTTAATAATTCTCCATTACTTTTGGGTTAGGTAGACTCTAATAGAACTTAGACATAAATCTTTTTCCCCCCTTTCAAAGTTGTAGCTTATTTTGTATGTGGCAAAGGGAAAAGGGACTAAAAAATGTCTTGGGGGGGGAGCGGTGGGAGGTGGTAGAGAGGGCGTGGGTTTCTCTTGACTCAGAAGAGGAAAGTGGTAATTTTCCTCTGTTTACCATGAAAGTATTTGTAATTTTTGAAGTTGATTTTCTGCAAAACATATGTATTTAAGGAATATTCCTGATATGGCCAAAATCTAAATTCTAGGCCTGTGGCAAGTACTTCAAGGGAACTTGGAGTCACTGCCAAAGCTATGTTTATGTGCCTGTTGTAGGGAAAGCATCAGGAACAAAACTCTGCTAAAATGGCTTATACAACATCAACACAGAGGCGGGCTCCCTCTTTGACTATGTACTTTCTTTCTGTTATTAAAACACAGTTTCTTTTCAATAGTTTCTTTACATTGTTAAAAAGCTACTTTTTAACCATTTTTTACATTGTTAAGAAAAAGTAATCCAATCTAGAATGCTAGATAATTACCTAAAAATTTGAGGAATATATATATTGCCAATTTCAATATTTTAAAAGCTGGGATGCCTGGGTGGCTCAGTTGATTGAGCATCTGACTTTGGCTCAGGTCATGATCTCATGGTTCATGAGTTCTAGCCCCATGTCAAGCTCTATGCTGACAGCTCAGAGCCTGGAGCTTACTTCGGGTTCTGTGGCTCCCTTTCTCTCTGCCCCTCCCCCACTCACGCTCTGTATGTCTCTCAAAAATAAATAACCATTAAAATAAATTTAGAAGCAAGATGGGAAAGTCCCAGGTTCTAGAAAAAGGAAAACAGAAACCAGAGCATTGGGGGGAGCCGAAGCCAAGCACATGCTGAAGCCCAATAGGAATAGGGAACAATGCTATGAGACTGGAATACTGAAAAGCAATGACTGCTGATACATGCAACAACGTGGATGAAGCTCAAAATAAGTATGCCAGGTGAAAGAAGCAACACAAAACAGAATGCATGTTGTACAAGTCCATTTATAGAAAACTCTAAAAAATGCAAACTAATCTATAGTGACAGCAGATCAGTGGTTACATGAGGATGGGAGAGAGAGAGTAGGAGGGACATTACAAAAAGGTCCAAGGAAACTTTTTTGGGTAATGGATATGTTTACTATTTTGACTGGTGATGACTTCATAGGTGTATGCCTAGCTCAAAACTTCTCAAATTGAATACTTTAAATATGTGTAGAAACTGGTCAGATAACATTCAAAAGAATGAAATCTGACCACTTTTTCACATCGTACACAAAAATAAACTCAGCATGGATTAAAGACCTAACTGTGTGACTTGAAACCATAATACTCCTAGAAGAGAACACAGGCAGTGATGTCTCTGACATCAGCTGCAGCAATATTTTTCTAGATATGTCTCTTGAGGCAAGGGAAATAAAAGCAAAAATAAACTATTGGGACTACATCAGAATAAAAAGTTTCTGCACAGTGAAGGAAATGATGAACAAACCAAATGGGAGAAGATATTTGCAAATAACATATCCAATAAAGGGTTAGTATCCAAAATATATAAAGAACTTATACAATTCAAGACATAAATATCAAATAATCCAATTTAACAATGGGGAGAAGACATGAACAGACATTTCTCCAAAGAAGATGTACAGATGGCCAAGAGACACATGAAAAGATGCTCAATGTCACTCATCATCAGGGAAATGCAAATCAAAACTACAATGAGGTATCACCTCACAACACAGGGAAAAACAGTTACTGGTGAGGACGCAGAGAAAGGAGAACCCTCTTACACTAGGTGGGAGTGCAAATTAGTGCAGCCACCGTGGAAAACAGTATGGAGGTTCTTCAAAAAGGTAAATATAGAACTACCATATGACCCAGGAATTGCGCTCCTGGGTATTTATCCCCAAAATGCAAAAAACACTAATTTAAAGGGATACATGCACCCCTATTTTTATAACAGCATTATTTACAATAGCCAAATTATGGGGGCAGCCCAAGTGTCTATCAGTAAATAGATGAATGGAAAAAAGAAGGTGTGGTGTATACATACAATGAAATATTACTCAGCCATAAAAAATAACATGTTGCTTTTGCAATGACATGGATAGATCTAGAGAGTATAATGCTAAGCAAAATAAGTGAGAGAAAGACAAATACCGTTTGATTTCACTCAGATGTGGAATTTAAGAACCAAAACAAATGAACAAAGGAAAAAAAGAGAGGCACACCAAGAAACAGACTCTTAACTATAGAGAACAAACTGACGGTTACCAGAGGGAAGGTGTGTAGGGGGATGGGTTAAATAGGTGATGGGGATTAAGGAGTGCACTTGGGATGATGAGCGCTGGTGATATACGGAATTGTTAAATCACTATATTGTATACCTGAAACTAATATTACACTGTATGTAAATAATATTGGAAATAAATAAATAAATAAATAAATAAATTGCAGTCTATTGTGTGCCATTTATACCTCATGAAGCTGTTAAAAACAAACAAAATCAACAAGCAAGTTCAAGACATTCTTCTTCCTGTTTTTGTTTATGTAATTTATTTGTTGAAGGAATTTGATGGTTGGTCCTCCTGTAGAGTTTCCCACATTCTGGGTTTTCTTGATTACAAAAAAAAATAATTCTTATCATTTAGAACTATGTGATGAAGTATTTATGGGTGAAATCCACATGAGGGGTGGGGAAGGGGAGATTGGCCATATTGATCATTTTTCAAGCTGAGTGGCATCTGAAGACTGATACTATTCTCTCTACTTTTTATGTGCTTAAACATTTTTGTAATAAAAAGTTAAAACAAAAGAAGTCCTGGGTCCCCTGAATTTCTTAGGGGTTGAACATAGAGGTCTACATTGTCTAGTAAACTCCCAGAGTGATTTTGTTATATGTTAAAGAGAATCACTGGCCCAGATCAAAGTAGAGGACTCTGATGGTGAGATGGATGTTGGATACTTGCCACAAAGTATGGGAAAAACAATTTTTGGCATGTGTCCTTTCTATTTCTTATCAAATTACAAAAGCTGTACATTTATTCTTTTTCAGAGAGACATTTCTGGCTCTGCCCACCTCCTCCACTGCTGACAAAATTTTCTGATCCCTACATATACACTGATTTTGTTCTTTTTTTAAATGTTTATTTATTTTTGAGAGAGAGAGAGAGAGCAAGCAGGGGAAGGGAAGAGAGAGAGAGAGAGAGAGAGAGAGAATCCTAAGCAGGCTCTGTGCCACCAGCACCCATGAAACCATCAGATCATGACCTGAGTCAAAATCAAAAGCTGAACATTCAACTGACTAAGCCACCCAGGTGCCCGTGATTTTGTTCTTATTTAATCTTAAAAGTGTGATTTTAATACAGGTTTGCTTTATCATCTGAGCTTAGTATGATTTGCCTGAATTACTCTGAGTTTCAGCCCTACATAAAACTGAAATATGAAAGTTTGTCTTCTGTATCTATGGTCTCCTCTATGACACCTTTGATCTCTCAGGTTCTTGGTGTTTCTTTATTAATCTTCCCACTAGTAAAAAAAAAAAAAAACCACTCAAAAACTATATGACAAACTCATTGATACAAGATTACTGATTAGACTCATGAAGTCCTCTTCTCAGGGAAAGTAGATTTAAAGAAGGCACAGGATTTAAGTTAAAGTTAAAAAAAGAAAGCATAGTGTTGGATTCTCAGGCATCAAGGAACCTTCGTCAGGGAGTTTTGGGGGTGGTTCCCTTTAAGACCTTTTACAATTTTACCAAGTAGTTTGTTACCTATTGATCCACTGAAAATGTTTCTTTAGAAGAACCAGATGATGCCTTTTTTTTTTTTTTGTAACATGCATGGAAAACCTAAACTTTGTAAGCAATAAAATGCCAGATTCAAAATTTTTAAGGTTTATTTATTTTGAGAGAGAGAGAGAGAGAGAGAGAGAGCACATGTGTGAGAAGTGGAAGGGTAGAGAGAGAGAGGGAGAGAGAGAATCCCAAGCAGGCTCTGAGCTATCAGTGGGGGAACCTGACACTGGGCTTGATCTCACGAACCATGAGATCATGACCTAAGCCAAAATCAAGAGTCAAATGCTTAACTGACTGAGCCACCCAGGCACTCCCATATTTGAACTTTTTAACTAGTCAAGCAAGTTTATTGGCCCAGGGAACTTACTAAATCTGGAGGAAGGGTAGGCTTCAAGCTGGTTTGAACTTTTCTATTATGTGTCAGCTTTATCCTCAGCCTGGCTTCCCTCATGGTAGCAAAGTGGCTGCAATAATTATAGGACTTAGATTCACCTATCACACTAGCCAGAGGAACAAACAGGGCACTTTCTTTTACCCAGTAAACACGAGATCTGGCCTTCCTTATGACTGGACCACTTTAGATCTGCATTAGTTTCTATCCTTGGTGGGGTCAGGGGGAGACCTGATTAGGCTAGTTAGGGACATTAATTAGGGCCCAAGCCTGGAGCTGGAGCTGGGCCTTTTCCCATTCAATCATTAGCTGCCTCACAATTGAAGAGGGGTAAAAATGCTTGCTGGGGAGTCAGCCAACAATGCCCATTATAAAAGATATATGTTTCACCCCATTAAATACCATGATTTAAATTTTTCCAGGGGTACCTGGGTGGCTCAGTCAGTTGGGCATCTGACTTTGGCTCAGGTCATGATCTCATGGCTTGTGAGTTTGAGCCCCGCATTGGGGCTCTGTGCTGACAGCTCAGAGCCTTGAGCCTGCTTTGGATTCTGTGTTTCCCTCTCTCTCTGCCCCACCCCTGCTCGCACTCTATCTCTCTCTCTCAAAAATAAGTAAACATTAAAAAAAATTGAAAATAAATAAATTCTTCCATTTTGTTCAACACATAACTTATTTCTTGTTTTTGATATTCTCAAATTTTATAATTTTCTAAAAGATTTTTCTTGGGGCACCTGGGTGGCTCAGTTGTTTGAGCATCTGACTTCAGCTCAGGTCATGATCTCACAGTTCGTGGGTTAGAGCCCCACGTCGGGCTCTGTGCTGACAGCTCAGAGCCTGGAGCCTGCTTCCGATTCTGTGTGTCCCTCTCTCTCTGCCCCTCCCCTGCTCATAATCTGTCTCTCTCTGTCTCTCAAAAATAAATAAATGTTAAAAAAAAAAGTTTTTTCTTAATGTTTATTTATTTATTTTTGAGAGACAGAGCACAAGCCAGGTTGGGGTAGAGAGAGGGAGACACAGAATCTGAAGCAGGCTCCTGGCTCTAAACTGTCAGTTCAGAGCCCAACATGGGGCTTGAACCCATGAACCATGAGATCATGACCTGAGCCAAAGTCAGACACTTAACCAACTGAGCCACCCAGGCGCCCCTAAATTTTATAATTTTTAAAAATTTTTAATTATTTTGAGAGAGAACATGAGTGAGGGAGAAGCAGAGAGAGACAGAGAGAGAGAGAGAGAGAGACAGAGAGAGACAAGGAGAGAGAGACAGAGAAAGAGAGAGAGAGAATCCCAAGCAGGCTCTGTGCTGTCATGCGGGGCTTGAACTCACGAACCTTGAGATCGTGACCTGAGCTGAAATCAAGAGTCAGATGCTTAACTGACTGAGCCACCCAGGTGCCCAATATTATCAAATTTTAAATTGGGAATTGCAGGGTAAGATAAGGTACAATAGGGAATACAAAGACTTTGAGGAAGGAAAGAATATGTGTCCTGTAGCCAGTCGATTGTCCCCATGTGAACATGTAGGTCCACTGTTTCCAAGTCTTTGATTTTTTAAAAAAGAGAATGCATGTGAAGTCTAGCTTTTAACTGTTAACTTTGGCTAGTTCGTTTAACTACCATGTAGGCCAAACAAAACATGTTTGTGCATTAGATCTGGCCCTAGGCTACTAGTTTCTGTCATGTTATGAGCCATGCTGTAAGATTTTATACCCTCCTCCACAGTGAGAGCTTTAGCCCTTTCAAGGACTAGGGCTGCTAGCATGTGCTGATGGCAAAGGAAGCCATAGTGGGGAGAAAGTGAGCAGCACACATTATGTGAAGGATGCTTTGTTATTAATTCTTTGACATGTACTTAAAATTGATTTCTTGATGGTGAGGATATGTTTGCATCGAATCACCTTCACTGTCTCTTATCTAGATTCTCCTAGGTTCTCTTATGACATCTCTTATCTAAGTTCTATTGTGAAGAACAGTCCAGTTTTTCACAATGACCCCTGGTGATTAGAGGGGTAACATGCGGCCATGGGACAGAGTTGCCCCTTTTTGTCAAAAGGCTTCTCTCCAGTGAGAGGATATCAGAAGGTAGAAACTATGTCTTTCATCTGTTGACTTCCTCCTGGTTTCTAGCGTAACTTTAGGATTTATTTAGAAGAGGTTTGTTACTTATCAGCCTATTTATTAATAGGTACTTGTTGGTTTATTAATAGATACAGATGATTTGAGTTGTTCTAAACCTAATTTTATTAAATATCAAACTTCCAGCATTTACTGAGTCAGGGCCAGAGCTAGGTAGACTCTTGGAATACAGAGGTTAAAGGACTTTCTGGGAAGGAGCGTAGAAGGTAGGGGAAACACAAAATAGTTGTAATACTCTTGACATGTCCCGTATCTCTAGACATTCAAATCAGGGAAAGTTAAAAAAGAGAGAGAGAGAGAGAGAGAGAGAGAGAGGGTCCTTTGGACAAATGTCATGTATCTCAGAATAGTTTTTGGACCTAATTGGGGAAATGAGTACAGGGGAATTGAAGTGGAACAGAGTGGGGAGTATTTTAAACTAAAGAATTCATTCTAGAGCTCAAATCATTGGACATACACTGAAGGCTTGCTGCACTGTAGTCTCTTATTCATTCAATTGCATTTATGGAGTACTTCCTATGAGTCAAGCACTATGCTAGGCATCCTGGAGGATATAAAAAATGAACGAAACAGGTCCCCAAGGATTCTCGACAGGGATAAAATATTGCGCAGATTTACCTAGATAAGGTTGACTATATTCGGGGCCACAAACCGATCGACACAAAGTGCTACGGACATTAGGAAAATTTACAGTTCATTTCTGGCTGCCGGATCTAGGAAGGAGGATACCTACACTTGAAGGCTCAGTATACAGTAATTGTAGAGGAAAAAGAGTTGGTTTCTTTTCTCTCTACTGTATCTACTCCCAAGTTTACTACTCCAAAGAATAGAATGAGGGTATATAGCATACAAGTACATGGCAGGTGTTCTCCCTCTTCCGTCTTCCGAGCCCCCCAACAACGAACCAGGAAGGGAGTGATTCGAAAGCACACTAGACACCTTGAGAAAGGCACAGAAGAGAAACTGGCGAGAAAAAGTTATTCTTTAAGGTGACTTCCCTGAGGATAACTGGGCATGAAGAGTGAAGATATGTAAACCAGGTTCCTGAGCAGGAACACAATCGCCCCAAACTTAAGAACTGGCTAAGTGCTGGGCAGGGCCGTCACCCACCCCGATCGGGGCTCGGGGACGCCCCTCGGCGACCTCGCACCGGCTGGCCCCACGGGCGCGGTTACCTCTCCGGAGGGTTCTGACACAAGGCGAAGGCCTCCCGCCCTTTTCCGGGTCCCTATTCTCACAACCCGGGTTCTATCAGGTCTCCGCTCCCCCGCCCGCAGCCCCACCGAGGCCAAGCAGGGAAGTATACGCGCGTGCGCGCCGCCCCCGCGAGGGCAGATCAGGCGCCTCCGCCCTCAGGAGCGCGCACGCCGCGCCGAGGGGTCCGGACGCGCGCGCTCCCGTCCCGCCTCCTCCTCGTCCCGCCCCCTCCCTCGCCTCTTCCTGCCGGGCGATCCTCCTCTCCCCTCCTCCCCGCTCCCTCCGCCTTGCTCCCTCCGCCCTCCCAGGGCTCTGGCGGCCGCGGAGTGAACGGGACGGGCCCGGCCGCAGAGCGCGGAGCGGCGGGTGGGACGTGGGCGCCTAGCAGAGTTGTTCCGGCCCTGCCCGCGGAGACGTGAGGAGGTGAGGCGAGGGCGGCCTCCTAGGCGCGGGTTGGCGGCAGGGCGGCCAGGAGCCGCGGGCCGGGCTGGGGGTGTTGGCGCCGGGGCTGAGCCGGGGGAGGGTCGATATGGGGGCCGGGCGGAGGACGGGATGCGAGAGGACTGCGGGGAGGAGGGCACCGGGGCTCCGGGACTGTCGTTCGCTTCCTGGACCTCACAGCTCTGCCTGCTGGTCGCTTCTCCCGGCGCGGGCGGGCGGAGTCGAGGCGCCCCTCACCTGGGGGCGGGGTGGGGACTTGGGCACTTGCCCCCAGCTGTGCCCTCCTGACAGTGCCGTCGCCTCCGCCGCTGCGCCTTGCTTGCCGCTTGGCTCGAGGTCCCCGCAGCCCCGCGTCCGGGGGGCGTGTGGTTGAGGTATTTTCTTACCCACACAGGCTTCTGTTCGTGACCGCGTTCGCCCTCGCGCTCCCCCTGCCTCCGCCCGGCACTTTGCTCGGCTCTTGCTGTTGATGCTTGCTTGTGGTTTTGCAGTCTGGGAGGGGCTGCGTCCTGGGCAGATCTCTACCTGCAAGGAATGCCCCGCTGCAGAGTTGTCCGCCTGGCCACGAGAGTCCTCCGTCCAGGTGTGGGTGCTCAGCGTCCTGATAACTGAGTCAAAGTTTCTGAGACTGGTCTAGTACTTTGGTCGCCAACGGTGCAGGGCTGGACAGTGCGTCAGCATGTGGAAAGGGGCTACCAGCCAGTGGAAGGTGGCCGGGTGCTAGCGGACTGGACCGACAGGGTTTGTTTCTGACCCTGGGGCAGTGCGTCCAGGTGCTTGTGTAGTCTCCTTGTACCTCTCGAGATTATCTTAGAAAATGTGCCAAAATGTAGGTGGTCACTTGCAGAGTTGAGGGTTTCCTGCAAGCGATGAGAAAGCCAACCTCGTTACGCAAATTAGTGGTAAGAACTTTTGCTTGCTCGAGAGATTTCAGCGGTGACTGGAAACTGATTTCAAGGCCTGCATTTTTGGTACTGGAAGGTTTAGGGATTCTTAATACATATAAATTTTCTTGTACTCGGTGGGAGGTAGGTGGTTGCTTGTTACAATTCTGAAAACACGATTTCATGAAAACATTCTGACTTTTCTTATAGTAGTGTTTATATATGGCTTCTACTGTACTTATGTAGACTATCCAATACAATGATGTCAGAAAGTATAAAAATGAAGTTTGCTTGTGGTCAGATTGGAAGTGGATTTTCGTCCACGGAAAATATTGGTCCACAAGCTGCTAGCACTGGAAAACTGGCCTGTGATTCATTATCTCAAGAGCCCGGTATGAAACTCACAATGAAATTGCAAAGGAGAAAGACCAGATGAATTTCATCCATTTGTATTTAAATGCTCACCTGTTTGGTGAGTTAAGTTGAGACTGTAGGTTAGACTGATGTGTATATTAAATCAGTACAAAACAGTGCTCTGATATTATGTATTAATAAGTTATCTTGGGAGCAGTGGATGTAGTTGGGCAGTGCCCGTATGAGAACATGTTATATAGCCTACATTGCATTTTAGAAAGCTAGAAACAAGTTAGTAGATCCCAGGACTATTGGGACATGTGTGAATAAACCTCCCAGCATAAAAAGGTGTGACAATACATTATGTGTGTGAAGTTGTTGTTGTTGTTGTTTTGGCCTGAGTTATTTGATAGGAACTTTTATATACAGTATTATGGTTTTGATATTCTGAAAGTTTTTGTTCCTTTGCTAATGTTTCATGATTCAGATAATTTTCTTTTCACTCTAGTAGTTATTATACTGTTTTTCTTTGAATGACAATTTTATAAGGCATATGAAACACAAGTTTTCATGTTTATCAGCTTACCAGAGTAAAATTTGTGACTTCTAAAAAGTTGTAATTAAAATTGTTTTCTTTGCTTTAACCCAGATTTCAACTCAATTACTCTATATTTATTTGAACTCAGATGATACAGAATAAAAGCTGAAAGTCCTTTTATCCATTCTTAATGGAAGAGTTAAAGAAGGAATTCTGTTGTGCTAAGCAAAAATATTACCAGTGGGAGACAGCCACGCTTCAAGAGATTAACTTTGAAGACAGTAGCAGCTAAGAGGCAAACATTTCTTGCATTGAGGGTATAGAACTGGATCTGCATTTCCTCCTACCGTTGTCTTGAAGAGGTGTGGGAATGATTATGGCTAGAAAGAGGGTGTTTAGAGAATCAAGTAGATACTGTAGTCTATGGGATTCCCAGGCACAGAGCTTTTTTTTTTTTTTTTTTTTTTTTTTTGCTATGTCTCACAGGTTTTAATGAGTTGCTGCGTGTATATAGATCTTGTCTTGTATAAATAGATCAGCCACTGGGTCTGAGGATGGCCAGCACAAAGCTCTTCCAGCCTCTGGTACTGCAAAGATAGCTCAGGAACTTCTTATGAAGATAGTCTTACATAGCATTTGCCATCACTAACAGTGGAGGCAGAGAAAGTAGTGACTTGGACCTGAGGTACGGTAAAAACATACTCACGTTTTAGAAGAGAGGTTTAACATTGGGAACATGGAAGAAGACCTTGCTTGACTTGTGCCTTTTCAGAGTGGTGAATAGTTTTCACTTTGGTCAGTGTTTGAGATTGGGTGTAAGTATGTGAACCTCAGTGGACCCCTAATAAGGAAGAGTTCATGGAATTTAGCAGAACTTGTATCTCAACATTCACCTTTTGATATTTCATTTACTTTCCATATTGCACTCATTCAACAGATAGGATGCAATATTTGTTTGAGTATAGCAAGTTTGTGCTCATGCTGAGTCCTTTTTGTCAAAATTTGGTACTTTTTGGTTTAATTTTTGGGGATTTTCCTTGGAAACGTCTAGGCATATGATTAGTTGATGTGGAGTTAGATTTGGGCTATGATTATTTGAAATTCTGAGTCTTGTTTTCTAAATAGCTTTAAAAATAGAAAACACCATTATTTATAAACACTCATAAAAAATCTGGTTACAGACTGTGTTGTTGTGATAGACATAGAACAGCCAAAAATATATTCAAGAAACTTCCCCTCTCCTTACCCAGTTTAGTAAGCTTAAATAAGAAATAAAGTTTTTTTTTCAATAAAAGCCTGATTTTCCCAGAATATCAAGTCTAACAACTGTTGCCTGTGCTGTTTTTTTTTTTTTTTTTTCCTCCTTGCCTATTATAATTCATCAAGTAAATGTCTCTGGTCCATGGCAAAAACTTAATGCTAGTAGGGAATTCTCAGAAATGGGAGATCTTGTTTGGGAATGCAAGCTTGTGCTGGAGAATTTGGCTTGGAAACATCAGATATAGAAATTCACTTTTTTATAACACTGGTTTTCTGTGTACCTAGGTTCTCAATGGAGTGGGGGCATGGGCACAAATGTCACAATACTTGTTTTTTTTTTCTTTTCATATTATATATTTCCTCTTCCTTTCCTCCTCTCTCCCCTGATCCTTTGCTAAATGAGCCACTGCTTCTAGTAGGGGTGTGTTTTGTCCCTAAGGTGTATAGGGTTGAACAAAGATTGAGAACCTTGGCTCTTTGCTGATACTTTCTAACCCAAATTTCCACTCCCTGTAAGTTGCCTTCTGTTGATATTAATAGGGATCTCTATAACTCTCATTTTTGAAGAGAAATAAATTTTGGTGGTAAAGAGATCACATATATAACCAAACTCAGAGTAACATTTATTGCATTGTGGAGGACACATGGAAGAGGCTAGGAGATTATTCAGCTGAATATTTATGAAACTGTTTTGACTGTGACTTACAGTAAGAAACACATTTTATACCTTAACACTCCCCCACCCCCCATGTGCCTGTGTGCAAAGTCGAAAGAAAAATTTGACAAAACAATACTTATCTTTTCAGGACCTTGTGGCTCATTGTACTGGCTTGTAGAAGCAGTGTGCCTTTTTCTTCCTACCTAGCTCCCTGTTCAGTGACATGAGCTTGAAATTGGCCATGGTGTGAGAGTATGTGGTACATAGTTCAGGGCTTTTTTTCCCTCCCCTTTCTATAGCCAGTTGTTAAACATTTTCAACACACTACTGCCTATAACACACTTTGATATTTTCTGTTACACTTTAAAAATTGCTGGGTTTGGGCTCCCAAATTGATTTTATAGCCAGCTAATGAGAGATAACAGTCTATAGTTAAAAACTGGTTTGGTCCACCCTCTCTTCACGTTGCAGATGAACATACCAAAATGTTGAAATTCAGGGTCATATGGCTAGTTACTAGTAAAGCCGGGTCTCCAGAATCCTAGTAATCTGGCATTGTTTCTAGTGGACTTCTCTCCTAACCCAAGCCGTTCATGTAGCTCAATTGAAGTGCTTCCTATGTGCAAGACATTTGTTAAGCAGTTTGAATAGAGTTAAATAAGGCATGGACTCTGACCCTAAGGCCTTTATGTTTATGTAGGGATTAAACATGGAAACAAAGATACTATAAGGCAGAAAGTACTGTGTGGTAAAGAAATAAAGATAAGGCACTCTAAGAATTTAGAGACAGGAGGGGGAGATTACTTTTAGTTGTAAGGATAAGGGAAGAGGTGACATTTTAACCATGCTTTGGAGAATAGGTAGGATTTGGACATGTGGAAATAGGGCAAATAGTATGTGAAGAAAGGCCTTTGTAACCCAGGGACCAAGGGTAATCAAAGGCATAGACTGGGGCGCCTGGGTGGCTCAGTCGGTTGAGCATCCGGCTTCAGCTCAGGGCATGATCTCGCAGTTCGTGGGTTCGAGCCCTGCGTTGGGCTCTGTGCTGACGGCAAGCTCAGAGCCTGGAGCCTGTCTTCGGATTCTGTGTCTCCCTCTCTCTCTGACCTCCCCCTGCTCACTCTGTCTCTTTCTCTGTCTCAAAAATAAATAAAACATTAAAAAAAAAAAAGGCATAGAGGGAAAGGACTAAGGAGGAAGAACAGTAGATGGTGAAGAGCCTTGAATGCCAGTTTTCCTTTCTGCTTTTCAGTTTATCTTTCATTTTTGACTCCGGAGTCATCTAGTAGTACTTCTTAACATTAAATAAGCTTTATATGCCTTGCTCCTGATTAGAATATGACCCAGAGAGCACTTGAGTATTCTTAGAGTAAAAGCTGAAGGGAAAAATTATTAGTGTTAAGGAAGCAACTTTGTGTTTACCAATCCTAAAACTGTTGGAAAATATTTTCTTTGTGAGGAGATACTATTATTTTTTGTTTTGCCAGATAGCATCAAATTTGCTGTAGTGGAGGAGGAGCAGTTTTGAAAGTATTTTCAAAGTGCCTTCTAAAATGTGATTTCAGAACGAATAGATCTTAATTTTTGGAGGCAGATCTGGTTCAGGAAGAAAGGCAGTCTTTACAGATCCATGACTGGGCTGACTAGCTTTTGGAATTTAGGGCACCAAGGCAAAGTATTTTATACCACAGCCAGATGTGAGGGATTGATAGATTTTTTTTTTTTACTCAAGTTCCTTGAATTTCAGCATTTATGCTGTTTGACAGACTGTATGGCTGAGGATGTTTTGAAGTCCTGGATGGAGCTTGCCTTGTTCCACAGGTGAATTAGGTGGCTAGAAATGAAGGTAAGTGACAGTAAGGTGTGTCTGTTAATCAGATTGACTGGTGGTAGTTCTCAAGGTTTTCTGTCTTCTGATGATTTCACACTTTACCGCTTCTAATTAAAATGATGCACAATTTGAAGAAGAGTTCTTTTTGACCTCCCAGTTCTGTAAAGGTAAAAGCCCTTTTAGAGTGTTGCCCAGGTAACAACAAATACACAGACTGTTAGAAGCATGTGGAAAATTTTGGTAATCTTGGTGATGACATTGCTACAGTAAGTAACTGCTTAGTTGGTAAAAGCTGGGCTACTGCTGGATGATTGACAAAGAATTTTTAGGATGAGCTTTTGTTCCAAAATAAATACGAATTGTGTCTTTGCCATTCTGTTTTCCTCATTTATTTAAGCGTCTGATACATAAAGTTTGGCCTGTCATTTCAGAAGGTTTCAGCAGTTTTATATGAACTGCTTCACAGGATAGCACACCCCAAATAGCATGATAAGAGTTCAGATGCAGCATGCCTCAGATACCTTACACCAGTTGAATGGAGTAGCTAATCATGCCAGCACAGGGTGTTTTTTTTTTTTTTTTTTTGATTTTTTTTTTTCTGGTGAGCTGTGTTAGGCTTCACAAATAGAACTTATGTGATATTGATGTCTTTAAGCTGTGTGTTTTCTACAGATATTCACATATGCATAAATGTGTATTATGTATGTATACAGACATGCACACCACCTACTAATTGTTGGCATTTGTGGTGAAAATATGGTCTACCTGGCAAATGCCTAAGAACAAGTGGTCAGACTCTTTGAAGGCTGTCATGTGAAACAGTGACAAATATGACAGTAACGCAAACCCAAAGGGACTTTTTGCATGCCAAATTTCCAGAAAAGGAGCACATTTAAAAAGGCAAGTGTTAGATACATTCATGTATCAGTGAAGGATTTCTCAACTTCTCCTCTACCCCATGTATACACCCATATTCGGTCCTATTTTTTAGTAGTAAGCAAAATTGCAAGACTTCAAAATCAGACTTCCATCACAGGGGCTGCAAAGAACAAACACTATTTTTAGAAAAAATACAAACCTGTGGTTTTCACTTTTACAGGTTTAAGGGATATATGATACTAGTTTTTGATAAACCATGCAGAGTATTTATTCTATGCTTCAAGATGTATTTGTCATTTTGAGTTCCTATGCTGAGAGCATTGTATAAATGCAAATGGTTAGTGGTTAATCGGGAATTTCCTTGAGCAGTTTCTCTGTGTGGTAAATTTATCCTGGTATGACATTTTAAATAGATATATTTTAGTTTAGTGAAAGGTCAACCACTGAAGGGAGCCTGTGCATATACTGGCAGACAATATGGTTGCTTAGGTTTTTGTTTTTTTTCCTTAGGGTGTTTTATAGCAGTTTTGTTATTTTAGTTTCTGATGCCATCAGACCTCATTCATTTATTATTTTCACAAAGCTCTTCCCTCATGAACTGTATTCTTTCATGTTATTGAAAAAAATTTTAAGTTTATTTATTTATTTATTTTGAGAGAGAGAGAGGGCAAGTGGGAGGGGCTGCGAGGGAGAATCCCAAGCAGGCTCTGCACTGTCAGCTCAGTGGGGCTTGAATTCATGAGCTGTGAGATCACGATCTGAGCCAAAGTTGGACGCTTAACCGACTGAGTCACCCAGGCGCCCCCCCTTCTATAATTTTAAATCTTTGTCTCATATTTGCCCTACTGTTAAGGAGTGTATGTTTGGACTACTGTTTTTGTTTGCCTTTGTCCTAGTCATTGTGTAAAGATGAATTACTGCCTATCAAGTTGGTATAGAATTGTAATTCAGTTAATGGCTTGTTTCCTCTATACATTTTCCCCCTCAATATTCTAGAACGTTATTATTATTCAGATCCTAGGACTATCTGTTTACCTATACTAGCAGACTATAACATTTTTATGCATGAGTTATGTAGCTTAATTTTTCATGAATGAGTCTAGGCCTCTAAAGTTTTTTTTTTTTTAATTCTGAAATGCATTTTATATTGTCCCCATTGTCAATAGTTTTGATAGATGAAAAAGGTTTCTCCAGTTATAGTTGGTTTCATAAACAATAAATAGCAGTCTCTACCATTCGAAGATACTACATACAGTTTTTAAAAGATAATTTAATAATAGGTTAGAGAAACCAGTTTGTTTCGCAATTAATATGATACTTCCCATTTTGCATAAAATTTTAATCGTTTGCATGCTAATCATAGTGGAACTTTATTATATTACAAAGAGGAGAATTTACTTTTTAAAATAGAGGAGTTTAGTGACTTTTGCATTTTGGAGAATTTCATTTGGAAGAGGATAATAATTTTAAAAATTTTGGTTGGGTTGGGGTATGGATATGGGCAAAAATAGTCATTAAGCTGCAAATAGCTAAAATAATTTTTTGATTTTATGGAAGACAAGGTATGTAGAACATAGGACCTTAATTCTTGATCTACTGCTACTGTGAAATTCAGCGAGAAAAAGTGATTTACCAAAAAAGTGATTTCTTTATTGAGTAATAATAATGAACTAACATTGAGTGTTTAATGGATTACTTATATAAAATACTGTGCATTATCTAGTTAATCTTGACAATAACTATGTGGGGTAAGAGTTATTATTATATCATTCCCGGTTTGTGGATGAGGAAATGGCAAATGGTCAGTAACTTGCTTAAAATCATCCTTCTCACAAGTAGATGATTGCTCCTAAATCTGCCTTATTGTGACTCTCAACTACTTTTATTGATGATTCTTTAAATGGGAGTGATGATACTTATCTTGCCTATTTCATAGGATGGTTATGAGAATAAAAATAAGATTTGCAAAACAACACCTGTCAATGTGCCTGGTGTTTTCATCTTACTGGATAATTATTAAAAATGTTTACTAATTTTGAGAGAGAGGGATCAGAGAGAGAGCAGTGTGAGAATCCCAAGCAGGCTCTGCACTGTCAGCATAGAGCCCAATGTAGGGCTTGAACTCATGAATGCATGAGAGAGTGAGCTGAGCTGTAATCAAGAGTCAGATGCTTAACTGACTGAGCCACCCAGGTGCCCCATTTACTGGATAATTTTGGAGGAGCCAAAGAAATCTTGGAAATAGATAAACATCTATATTACTTTTTGATTACTAAAATGAGTTGCGCCATAAAATAAGTTGAACAGATGAATATTTGAAAGGCTACTGTTTGCACAGTAGAAGACCTATTCTGTGTGGGTCCACAGGGTCAGTGAATGAAAAATGAAGGAAAAAATGTAGGGGTCTATTGAATAACAAGTGGATTGGATGATCTTTAGTAAATGGATTTCTTTCTGCAATGAGAAGTGTATTAAATAACATGAGGTAACTTCCAAGACCCTTCCAACATTAAGAATCTATGAGTCCTGTAATTGGGTGACTTTTATTCTTTTCTAACAACTTGAAGTAGCTAGATACAGCCAAAATAACTTCTGGCTTGGATCATCAACAATCACCATTCTTTTAATGTCAATTAAAAAAAAATTTTTTTTAACGTTTATTCATTTTTGAGAGACAGAGAGATAGAGTGTGAGCAAGGGAGGGGCAGAGAGAGGAGACACAGAATCCAAAGCAGGCTCCAGGCTCTGAGCTATCAGCACAGAGCCCGACGTGGGGCTCGAACTCACGAGCTGTGAAATCATAACCTGAGCTGAAGTCAGACGCTCAACCGACTGAGCCACCCAGGCGCCCCTTTAATGTCAAATTTTTGCACTTTGGTTGAGCAGAAGTATGTATTGCCTGGGAGAAATATAGTTATTTTGTTTTTTCTTTCCAAGATAAAAAGATATTTTTCAGGGTGAGGTGGGTAAAAGAGTTTAGTAGTATATTGTCACATGCTTGTATTTTAATACTTTTCATATGACTTTCCCTTAAGTTTAGATTTCCTGAATGTATATTTGGGAGAAGAAAATTAATGTCATTATAGGTAGGAAAAGTCATTTTTATTATATGGAATGTTATGGCTTTATGGCCATAAATTCAGTTTCATTTTCTGACATTGTTTTATTCAACAAGTATTTATAAGGCAGAGTATGGGTTCTGTGCATGAGAAGCACAAGTAAGAGACTGTTAAGCTGACAGTCATATTGGAGAAACATAAAAACGGTGGAGTTTAGCGAAGACGGGGCAGCATAGGCTGTGTCTTACAGGAAAGCTTCAGAGAGTTACGTAACCTGGCCTGGGATTGCAGGTAAGGCTGTCTGAAATATCTGAGTTGAGCTGAAAGAAGGCATGAGAGACTTATTCATTCATGCATTCATTTTTTTATGAGAGATCTTTTATTTTTTTAAAGTTTGTTTCTTTAGAGAAGGAGACAGAGCACATGTGGGGAAGGGGCAGCAAGAGAGAGAGAGAGAGAGAGAGAGAGAGAAACTCTTTACCTATGTAGGCCTAGTGTAGGCAGCTCCTCATTTCCAATCATTGCAAAAACCCCAAAATAGATGTCATTTTTATAAATAATTCTTTATAAATAAAGCTTTTTATTTCTCACTGGTAACTTATTTTTATGTTAAATATGCTTGTGGTTTCTAAGGTAGCAGATCAGAAGGGGGAATAATTTAGAAGAGGTTGGGATGTTGTCATAAACATGCATACTGATAACTGGACAGTGACATTGCTGACATGATAGCAGTGCAGAATAGGAAGAACGATATATAAACAAAATCTAAAAACTATAGATAGTTGTGCTCTCTCTCTCTCTCAAAAATAAATAAACATTAAAAAAAATATAAAAAACAGGGGCGCCTGGGTGGCTCAGTTGGCTAAGCGTTTGTCTTCGGCTCATGTCATGATCTCACTGCTCATGAGTTCGAGCCCCGCATCGGGCTCTGTGTCTCCCTCTCTCTTTGCCCCTCCCCTGCTTGCACTGTTTCTCTCCCTTTCTCTCTTTCAAAAATAAATAAACTTTAAAATTTTTTTTAAAAAACTATAGATAGTATAAGGAAAACAGGCTTGCACAACCTAATTAGCTTTAAGGTATCAATTGTATTTCTAATAGTATAGAGTAATAATGAAAATTTGTCGGTTCTCACTTACCAAGGAAAGGTTCATAACGATATGGTCTGTATAGTACATTTATGAGAGCATTAAAGTATTTGTCTTAGGAAGTTTTTTATATGGAATATAGTTGAGTGATGAACAGTGGTTTTGAGCTGCACAGGTCCACTTATAGCAGATTTTTTACTGTAAATGTAAATACTGTAAATGTATTTTCTGTTCCTTATGATTTTCTTTTTTTTTTTTAATGTTTATTTTGTTTTTGAAAGAGAGTGCAAGTCAGGGAGAGGCAGAGTAAGGAAGAGAGAGGATCCGAAGTGGTCTCTGTGCTGACAGTAGTGAGCCTGCTGTGGGACTTGAACTCATGAACCCTGAGATCATGACCTGAGCTGAAGTCAGACTGAGTCCCCCCCAACTTATGATTTTCTTAATAATGTTTTCTTTTCTCTAGCTTACTTTATTATAAGAATATAGTATATAATACTTATAACATTAAATATATGTTAATTGGTTATTTATATTATCAGTAAGGCTTGCAGTCAGCAATAGGCTATTTGTTTTAACAACTGTTATTTAAAGTTATCAATTGTTTCTTTTTTTATTTTTAACAATAGGCTATTAATAGTTAAGTTTTGGCGGGAGTCAAAAGTTATATGTGAATTTTTGACTGCAAGGGGGTCAGTGTCCTTAACCCCTGCATTGTTCAAAGGTCAACTGTAGTGTGAAAACCAGAGGGTTGGGGCACCTGGGTGGCTCAGTGGGTGAAACTTCGGACTTGGGCTCAGGTCATGATCTCACAGTTTGTGAATTTGAGCCCCGCGTTGGGCTCCGTGCTGACAGCATGGAGCCTGCTTCGGATTCTGTGTCTCCCTCTCTTTCTGCCCCTCACCTGCTCGCACTGTCTCTCTCTCTCAAAATAAATAAACATTAAAAAAAAAAAAAAAAAGGAAACCAGAGGGCAAACTCTTATTTTATTTATCAAATTGCTTATCCAGAATGATTGATTTCCGAAGGGCTTTGAATAACTGTAGAGTTTTCTTCTTCTATATGACACATGTAGACCTGCAAAGTTTACAAAATACTAGAGAAAGTTCAGCAAGGTATTTGCCATGTAAGATTGGTTAGAAATTATTTGCTTATATAAGGTATAGGAGTTAGGGTTCTTGACCATTTGAGTACCAGGTATTTTTAAAGAGCGTGGACTAGATCTCTTTTCTGTTCTGGGTGGCATGTAGTTGTGGTCTTAGCATAGATACCATCATCTTGAAAGCCTTCACTGAAACTTTAGACTCTTATATATGCTTTTACAGCATTCTGTTTTCTTCCCTGTTGTGATACTAAAACATTGTATTGTAACTTACCTGTTTCTGCATTAGACGATGGTATAGGCTTTTTTTTTTTTTACATTTATTTATTTTTGAGAGACAGAGACAGAGCGTGAACAGGGGAGGAACAGAGAGAGGACGACACACAGAATCCGAAGCAAACTCCAGGCTTTGAACTAGTGGTCAGCACAGAGCCTGATGCGGGGCTCGAATCCACGAACCGTGAGATCATGACCTGAGCTGAAGTCAGAGGCTTACCGACTGAGCCACCCAGGCACCCCATGGTATAGGCTTTTTAAGAGCCAAACTGTTTTGTTTAGGGTTCTGTAATTGTTCTACCCTAGGTTTGAATCTTGGCTCTTTGTGGCATTGGGAAGTTGGGGAAGTCTATCTGAAAAATAGGGTTAATAGTATTTACGGCATTTATTTGTTTTTAAGTTTATTTATTTTGAGAGAGAGAGTGAAAGAGAGAGAAAATGAGGGGGGAGAGCGGCAGAGAGAGAGAGAGAAAAATAGAGATTCCCAAGTAGACTTAACCCTGTCAGCAGAGACCCTGACTTGGGGCTCGGTCTCGTGAACCATGAGATCATGACTTAAGCTGAAACCGGAGTTGAATGCTTAACTGACTGAACCACCTAGGTGCCCCTGTATTACTGTTTTTGAATAAGTTAATGTAGATGAGACATGGCACAGTTCCTGGCACATAGTTAAAATCTCATATGCCTCATATCGCCATCACCTTAGTTTGTAATGGGATTGTTATTGATTTCTTTCTTGGGGAGTAAAGGATCCTGAATGTTACAGACTTACTAGCTGTGTAACCTTGGATAAGTAATCTTACTTCTGGGTTTATGTATCTGTAAAATGAAAGTAATAATAGCTCATGACTCTATGAAATTTAAGAAATAAAATAGGTGCCTGTTGTATAGAAGGTGCTCCATACATGATAGGTATATTTGGCCCTGTTACCAAGCCAGAATCCTCAGTATTTCTTACTTGTAGTAACTTTAATTGACAGCAGCAACCAAAAAATAGGAGGAGGGAGGTGTGTCTGCTGGCTAGTTGGTAGAGCATGCAACTCTTGATCTTAGAGTCCTGAGTTTGAACCCCATATTGGATATAGAGATCATTTAAAAAATAAAGATTAGAAAAAAGGGGAGGGAGAATTGGATGATCTGGGGAATGAGAGCAGAACTTTTACCCCACTTGATCTCAAACAGGAAACATGGATGGGGAGGCCCCGTGGCTTAATGTGAAGGCTTAGGGTGAAACCAGATTGATCAGATGTGGCATAATAACATTTATATTCTGGCCTAAAACCTCATAAAGCAGATGCATAGTTTTTTGTTTGTTTTTACTTATTAAAAATGCTTATGATACTACTGACTTGATTAGATAATTATTTTTCATTGAGCTGAGTCCAGTTTATTGAAGGCTTATGGATTGTTGAATTGTTCCTTTGTGATAATATGTTAAGATAATCTAAGACATATATTTTTTCCCCCATCTTTTCTCTTTTAATGCCACAAGCTGTTGAGATCTATACTGCTGCTACTGCCGGGGGGCCTGCTATTTCCTTATATCTCTTCCGTTTGCAAGGCACTGTGGTAGGTACTGTGGAGAAGTGTATGGAAGGAATAAACCATGTCTTTTAGGAACTTGACTGCAGTGGGGAAATAAATACATGTATTAAAAATAACTCATTTTTAAAAAGATCAGAATTACTGGCTGAAACAAACATCTTATCCTCTGAGCCCAATATCCCTAGCATCATTTAAGATACATAGTTTTGCTGGAAAAAAAAGTACTAAGGTGTTATATGTGCTGGTGTCAAAAAGTAATAGGAAAGTTGAAAATGGACATTTCTTTTTTTTTTAATTTTTAATTTTATAAATTTTATTTATTTATTTTTATTTTTGAGACAGAGAATGAGCGGGGAGGGGCAGAGAGAGAGGGAGACACAGAATCCGAAGCAGGCTCCAGGCTCTGAGTCGTCAGCACAGAGCCTGACATGGGAGTTGAACCCACGAATGTGAAATCGTGACCTGAGCTGAAGTTGGAGGCTTAACCGACTGAGTCACCCAGGCACCCCTGAAAATGGACATTTCTGATTAATGTTAGTTTTTTAATCTTATTTGAAAATCTTCATTAGAATTATCTTGTCCTAATTCTTTCACTAATATCTTCTAAGGATTTAAAACATTGCCAATAAATCTTAAAATGTGTTTACTCTGTCACCTTCAAATGTGATCATTGAAATGTTGGTTAATTATGTATCTAAGTAGATGAAGTTAAATCATCATTTACATATTTTCCTGTGATAGTATTTTATCTTGATTTGTGTAACACTTGAAAAAAAAATCAAGTTTGTGCCATATTTATTATTGAATCTTTTTGTAATATCCTTTTTACTTAAATGGTACACGTTGTGATTAAAAAAAAAAAAAAACAAAACATTGCCAGGGTGCCTGGCTGGCTTGGTCAGTGGTGCGTGCAATCCTTGATCTCAGGGTTGTGAGTGCAAGCACCACACTGGGTGTGGGGATTAATAAAAAATAAAATCTTGGGGCGCCTGGGTGGCCCAGTTGGTTAAGCTTCTGACTTTGGCTCAGGTCATGACCTCATGGTTCGTGGGTTCGAGCCCCGCATCTGGCTCTGTGCTGACAGCTCGGAGCCTGGAGCCTGCTTCAGATTCTGTGTTTCCCTCTCTCTCTGCCCCTCCCTCACTTGTGCTCTGTTTCTGTCTCAATAATAAATAAACGTAAAAATTAAGAAAAAAATAAAATTTTAAAACAAAACGAAAAACATTGGTGCCTCCCCCACCTTTACCTGTTGCTGTACCTTGAGAAATGCTTGGATATAAGAGACTCTAATCAGAATATTCTCTCCTCTTTTTCCGTTCCCATCATATTGTCTTTCAGATCTCTGCTCTTTTTTAATTTTCTCTAAGCCTTTTCCAAACTACCCAATCTGAAGTGGCCCCTTGATTTAGTCATGCTCTGACGCGTTGTCCTCAAAATACTTATTCCTGTCATAGAAATGTCCGTCCTTCCATCTTTCCTTCCTTCCTTCCTTCCTCCCTCCCTCCCTCCTTTCTTCATGTCCCCTCGTAGCATGAAGCTTTTTGAGAGCAAAGACAACTTTTTTCCCCCACTTTTGGTATCTCTAGAGCTTCGAATAAAGCCCTCAATAAAATTTTGTCGATTGCAGAATGAAGCAGATATTCTTGCCCTTAACTAGTTTTAAAGACTCTCTTTGACTTCATTTTGCCTTGGTTTCTTCCTTTGCACAATGGGTGGCGGATGGGGGAGGAAAGATTAAATTAGGTTATCTCAAAAATCCCTGCCAAATTTAAAGTCCTGCTCTTAGCTTGTGAGCTTTGAGTTCTTTTCTAATGGTTTAGATGAATTTGTGCTGAGTTACTTAATT
>CM053562.1:15365779-15382241 GCA_028646485.1 Cryptoprocta ferox
GAAGGGGGAGGGGGAAACGGGAAAGGGGGTGATAGTCATGGTGGAGGGCACTTGTGGGGAAGAGCACTGGGTGTTATATGGAAACCAACCTGACAATAAACTATTAAAAAAAAGACTTCTGCATATTATATAATAAGAGCAACATTTAAAGGCAAAAGTTAGTGTTGACTATGTGGCTCAGTCATGATCTCGCTCAAGTCATGATCTCACAGTGTTTTAGTTCGAGCCCGGCATCGGGCTCTCTGCGGTCAGCATGGAGCCTGCTTCAGAACCTCTGTCTCCCTCTGTCTGCTCCCCATTCTCTCTGCCCCTCTCTTTCTCAAAAATAAACATTAGGGACGCCTGGGTGGCTCAGTCAGTTAAGCATCCGACTTTGACTCAGGTCATGATCTCACAGTTCCTGAGTCCGAGTCCCACGTCAGGCTCTGTGCTGACAGCTCAGAGCCTGAAGGCTGCTTCAGATGCTGTGTCTCCCTCACTCTCAGCCCCTCTCCCATTCACGCTCTCCCCCTCGCTCGCTCTCTCTCAAAAATAAACATTAAAAACAAAGTTTTTAATAAATAAACATTAAAAGAAATTTAAAAATAAGATAAAGGCAAAAGTTTGAAACATGACAAAATGGTATTATAACAAGTTGTTAAGAAAAAAAAGATGAATACTCCAATAGAAATGAACTAAAGAGCATAAAAATACAAATGACCAACAACTATATTATATAAATGTTTTCTAGTTTCCAGTCTATCAGTTGTACAGCAGCCCCAGAGCCGCTTGGTGGTGGGGATAAGGATGAAGGAGGAAGAGAGAGGCCAGGCCTCTAACTGAACTCTAAGCCAATTAACTTAATACCTTTTACTGTAACACTTTGTTCCAAGAGGAGCCTTAAGCCAATTAACATGGCATTTTCCTTTGAACAGTACAGGAAAGAATTTAAGAACTAAACTGTCTCATCAGATTAAACCCACAAGAGAATGTAGTGGAGAGGAGAGAGAAGCTGTCCTCCCTCCAAACAACATGGCATATAGATATAAGGCCTGTAAGAGATTGCAGGTGTCAGAGAAAGGGTAAAGAATGGTTCTGGATGGACGGACGGACGGAAGGAAGGAAGGAAGGAAAGAAGGAAGGAAAAGAAAGAAAGAAAGAAAAGTTTTGACTTCACTAAAAAATTAAAGAACTTGAAGAGACATGTTTTGCAGTTAATAAGAATTACATTTTAGTTTGAGTCAAAAATAACAGTAAACTGGAATATAACACCTAAACTGTTTTTCAGAGAACCTGCTATTAAGACATATAATAGGGTAGGGGTGCCTAGGTGGCACATTCAGTTAAGGGTCTGACTTCAGCTCAGGTCATGATCTCACGGTTTGTGGGTTCAAGCCCCGCGTCAGGTTCTGCGCTGACCGCTCAGAGCCTGGAACCTCCTTCGGATTCTGTGTCTCCCCCTCTTGCTGTCCCTCCCCCACTTGCATGCACACGTGCTCTCTCACCAAAAAAAAAATTTTTTTTAATAAATTAAAAAAATTTTAAGACATAATAGGGCAGACAAAGTAGACAATGCTAAATTACATAACTATTGTTGATCTCTCTCCTATATAAAAACAAACACATATTTTCATTGCCCAAGGAAAGTAAATGTGTTGGAAAATTATAATGCCCTGTACAAATCTTACTGAAAATGTTCAGATGGAATGGTAAAGCTTCTCTAACAATGAAGGGGATTATTTAAGAGAACTATAGCAGTTGATAAAATGTGTGCATGACAGTATCATGAGCTAAGTAAGGAAAAGCATCTTTAGCTGGTCTATAAAAAATAACTTTTATATTAATACTTAATTATTCATGCAAGAGGAAGAAGTGAATAATTAAGTTGTCAAACAAATGCTCCACTGTCAAAGAACAACCATCATTCAGCCTTATGGCGAAGTCATCCAAAATGATATGATTTTCTATCTTATTCTGAACAGAATAAACATGAAATCAATGCAGAGACAGATGTTTGAGGACTTCTTGAAACTGGTAAAAGTTTTCCTTCAAGCTGGGGCACCTGGCTGGCTCAGTCGAAGAAGCCTGTCACTACTGATCTCAGGGTAGTGAAATCGGAGCCCCGCACTGGGGGTAGAGACTACTTAGAGAAATAAGCTTCTAAAAAAGAGAGAGATAAGGGTGACTGGCTGGCTCAGTCAGTTGAGCGTCTGACTCTGGATTTTCACCTCAGGCCATGATCCCAAGGTGGTGAGATTAAGCCCGCAGTCAGGCTCTGAGTTGCATGTGGGGTCTGCTTAAGATTCATTCTCTCTCTCCCTCTCTCTCTCTCTCTCTGTCCCCTTCTTCCCCTCTCTCCTGCTCATGTTCTTTCTCTAAACTAAAAATATGTATTTGTTAATAAATTTTAAAAAAGAGAGACAGATGATCCAGCTGTTAGAATTTACTGAGTACCAACCAGTCGGTAATGTGAAAAACCCAGTAGCTCCACCAAAAAAAGAGAGGGGGAGGGGGAGGAGGGGGACACAGGTATATATACTGTCATCCTAATAAGGCATGAGATTTGAGAATCTGAATGGACATGCAGACCCTTTGGTAACATTCTCCATTACAGTCTCTCCATCTGCAAACCTGTGAAAGCCTGTTGTAGTTTCAGTTCAGAGTGGCTGATTATCTGTTCTTTTCAGATTAGTCACTGGTGTTCAGTAAATTCTAACAACTGGATCCTCCCATGGGAAGACTGCTCGTGCCTTTGCAGACCTGGGCTGGAAGCTGAGTTGCCTGATGCCACTGACAGCTCTGGTCACACAATAAAGAATGTAACAACACTCACCTAACACTTTTGATTACGAGTTCTCTGTTTTCTAGGCAAGACAAGTTCTAAACTGTCTACCCCAAATAGGCAGATGATTGTCACTTCTCTACAAAGCCTCTACATCCTAGAAACAATCCCATGTGAGCAGGATTTCTCTTTCCCAGGATACACAAGATAGGAAGCATCCAGGGGAAGTGAGAATGGCATCTCTTTGTCTCAAATCCAAATAGACATTGTTTTTGCCTTTGTTCTAAAAAAAAAAAAATCAATAAGAAAATAGAAAAAAGAAAGTATACTCTAATATAAATTAATTTGCATTTCACATGAAAATATTATAGGGGTGACTGGGTGGCTCAGTCAGGTAAGTGTCTGACTTCAGCTCAGGTCATGATCCTGCAGCTCATCAGTTGGAGCCCCACTTCGGGCTCTGCTGTCAGCACAGAGCCTGTTTAGTATTCTTTTCTCTCTCTCTCTCTCTCTCTGTCTCAAAAGAAAATAAACATTTAAAAAATATATCAAATAAAAGGAAATATTAATAAATATTAAGCTGTTATTATAAAGTTTTATTTTTACAGAAAGAGCATAACTGACTTGATTGTAGACTAAGTCCTCAATTCAGATGGCCAACAGTGTCAAGGAAAATATCTAGCCAGCTGGCTCACATTGCCAAGAAAATACTATTGACCTCAATTACAGGCATTGTGCCAATAATAATTACCATTTACTGAGTATCTATGTATTTATAATACTTCTAAAAACTCTACAAGGTAGCTATTATCCTCATTTTATAGATATGAAAACAGGAAAAGAATAGTTAAGTAATTTGCTCAAGGTCACAGTGTTAGTATATAGCTAAGGCAAAACTCAAAAGCAACTCAACCAGACTTCAAAGATCCTGCTTTTTCCACTATGGAATAATGCCTCTCAAAAGAAAATGCATACAGTAGTAATACCTACCATTAACTGAGGGACTATTTTGTACTATGCACTTTGCATTCCATCTCAATTAGCCCTTAAAATATAAGGCAGAGCTAATATTAATCCATTTTTATAAATGAAGAAACAACAGAACACTAAGTGACTTACCCAAGGTCGCAAAACTAATATGGCAGTCTGACCAGAGAGGCCATATTCTTCACCACCACCACTACTCACACACACTTACACACACACACACACACACACACACACACCCCTACAATCACTTATTAAGCTTCTCGTGTAGCAGGCACTGTGCTATATACTTTTCTTTCTCACACAATCCCTCCAAGAACAAGGAAAACAAAACTCGAGATTTTTAAAAATTCAGCAACTTGTTAAGCTTCTCGTGTAGCAGGCACTGTGCTATATACTTTTCTTTCTCACACAATCCCTCCAAGAACAAGGAAAACAAAACTCGAGATTTTTAAAAATTCAGCAACTTTGGTGGGGCACCTGCATGGCTCAGTAAGTTAGGCATCGAACTCTTGATTTCAGGTCATGCTTGATGAGATCAGGTCAGAACCATGAGATCATGGTTCCTCAATTCGAGCCCCTCAGAAGCCTGCTTGGGATTCTCCCTCCCTCTCTCCCTCTCTCTCTGTCAGTCTCCCACTTGTGCTCACTCTCTCTCTCCCAAAATAAGTAAACATTAAAAAAAGAGCCCATACCCAGAAGACAAAATGAATCCAGAACAGCTCAAAAATAGAAATTTATGCTGCCACAAATTTACCAATCATATAATCTTCTTTAATCCTCAAATGCAAACCCATCCTAATCTTGCATGATTAACTCTGCTTTCCCATTGGTAAACATAGTCAGAAGCTGGCAGTTATTACTAGCATTTACAATTTTGCTTTTTGTCATTTGCTCTGCCAAGAGTTTTATATATGTTAATTAACTTGTTAATTGAGATTAACACTTACAGGAGTGAGTAAAGTGACCTCACTGGCTCACAAGTCTAACTACTGTTAAATTTTAAAGCCAGAGTTAAAACTAAACTTCAAACATAAGTAAGTATGCCAACATGTTCAGTCTAATCCTATCAATTAATAAGCTAAAACACTGGTAGAGATGCTCCAACATGAGAGTTAAGTTAGGAAGATAACTAGACATTTTCATATTACTATATTGCTGGGAGATTTGAAGTTCAGTTTAACCAAAGGTATTTTATTTTAATCTAGTTAAGTTACAGCTGAATGACAGTAAAATAAGTATTTCTACCATAAGAAACAGAGCATCGGTTATACACACAAAATAAAAAACTGCTCCAAATGGGTATGAATAGGCCCAGATATTAAATACATAGCCATAAACATAGTAACGCTACTTTATACTAGCAACCCCTTCTTGAATCCCAAAGTTTACACTTGGGAATTCACCACTTCTAAACCAAAACCCAAGCACAAAGTGAGAAGTCAAAGGGTTTTCTTTTTCCCACTTAAATTCTCCAGCTTATCTTTTTAACACACAGCTAAAGATTATTTGTTGTATTTTCTTCCTAAGGGCAAAAAATGAGGCAGAAATTCTCTCCTGCTTCTGAACAAAGGAATTCAGATAAAAACTCAAATATTTTACATCAAAATTACCATCTTTAAATCAAGTCCTACAAATGGAAAATTATTTCCAAGAAAATCAGCACAGAAACCAGCGTAGTTAACTCCACATCTGAACTTTACTTTTTTTCAAATATTAGCAAATAATTTTCCTCCCACTAGTCAGAACCAATCTCAGCCCCTTCAATTCTCTGACTTTATTTTTTATTTATGTTAATCATTTAAGTAATTTGTACCTAATACGCTAAATATTACTGGCCTTTCATAATAGTCCTAGCACACTTTGATTACATCTGATGTTGTAACAAACCAGCAGAAGATAAAAGTTTAAACATGAGGGGCACCTCGGTGGCTCAGTCGGTTAAGCATCCGACTCCAGCTCAGGTCATGATCTCACGATTCATGGGTTCACACCCCAACATTGGGCTCTGTGCTGACAGCTCAGAGCCTGGAGCCTCCTTTGGATTCCGTGTCTCCCTCTCTCTGCCCCTCCCTGGCTCGTGATCTCTCTCTTTCTTTCTCTCTCCCTCTCTCTCTCTCAAAAATAAATAAACATTAAAAACAAAAAAAAAAGTTTAAAAATGAAAAGACGAAGCCTTTTACAATGTCATAGTTTTGTCAAAATATGTCAAACTTCTATGAGCCAAGAACATATTTCAATGTATACTATCAAAAAAATGATGAAAATAAACACTTAGAGAAACACAGAAATGAAACTCATATTTGACATATCCTGAAATAAAACTCAAGTACTACAATCTGAAGTAAATTCTAATCTGTTTTAGATATAGCTACCTAGTAACTATACATTGTACTCTGGGGTGGAAAATTCTCAATATCCTTCTTGCTTCACAAAATAGAACAGTGTCCCAAACCCCGCGTCACAAAAAGTTGTACTTATACACACTGTAAAAGATTCCTATGTGCCCTAAAAATAAGAAAAGGAGCAGTCAGAGTGTGGGGCTGCCAGGGCAATAAGGACATCCAAGTGCATTATAATGGACCAAGGCTGGGTTCTATGAAAATATCTTCATTTAACTACAGTTAAAGGCATTTTCCAACAGTCTAAATACTAACTTACCTCACTCTCTGGTTTCTAACCAGTAATGGATCAAAATCCCTTATAGGAACTACTGTCCTTTCTGCTCAGTTCCACTATGAGGTATTTCCTACCTAACAAAGCACAAATTTTAGACTAGCATACTTCATAATGCAGAGCTAACTTCTGCAAAATATTCTTTTAAATAAAATGTCTTAAGAGAGTTGGAAAGAGGAAAACAAGGGAGGGAAGAAGGGACAGGCCTAATGCAAACAACTTAGAAAACCCAGCAAAACCATGTCTTAAAGCATTTCAAGTACATTTTTAAAACCAAATCAGTAAATAGTAACTGGTTCAAGAAGAGCTCCAGAATTCTTTCTCCAAAGAACAATACAATTTAGTACCAGGAATCCCAGATCTTGTTATAATTTCTAGCATCAAACAGGCTATATACAACTAAACTTAAATTTTAACCTTACTTCATTCTATAGGTAAAGGGACTATTTATCTATCATGTACACATATTTAAATCTTAATACCTTAGGATCTCCCTTAACGCATCTGAGTAAATGAATGTACAGCAAGAGACCAGTCAATATGTACTAAATAATAATTATGTGCAAAACACTCATATAAAGTTTAAGGCAAGTCAATGATTTTTGTGGGTTTTACTATACACACTACTATAAGTAACACCTCTTTTTCAAAATAGTAATAAACTAAAGCTATTTCAAATGACAAGACCCTTGAGGAACAAATATTTACTAATGCACAGTTGATCCGTATGCACCCTTTCCCAAAAATATAAAGAACATTATTGAGATTTCATTCTGACAAGAAAACGAACTCTTATATGAATAACATTCATATGGCCAAGTCTGCAATATAGGATACATCAGCATAAAAACAAAGATACCCTTTGCTTTCCGGAAGTAAGTCAAAGAAATAATATGAAGCTGAAGGGATACATGTTTTCTATTAACAGTACAAGTTAGGAATGTAACAAGTATCACATACTATGTGTTTAATGTGGCAGTTGTAATTTTTAAAGATTTAAACTAAATCTAGTTTGTTGAGATTACCATAATTCACAAATGATAGTTATCACTTTACACTATTATTTACTAAATGCTTACTATGAACAAAACAGTGCTGGGCATTTTAGTTATCTTTTTATTTATATTCACAACAATCGCTGAACTAACTGCATTCTCACCTTACAAATGAAGGACTACATTCAAAAGATTAAATAATTTGTTCTAGTTAATACACCTAGTTAAAACACAGAGTCCAGATTTGAAGCAACCAAATCAGTATCACTTTGGAATGATCTGTCTTCTACAATGATTGCTCATATGTCAGATGCCCATCTCAAGCCTAGTAGACACGGGTAGGAGTTGGGGGAGGGGGAGTTGGGGTATGGGGTGGGGGGGAGGAGACCAGGTTAAATGGTTTAAAACATGTTTGCCTAGTTCCCTGACCAAAGTTTCCATCTGAAGGGACTGTGGCTAAGGCAGGTGTCATGACTCATTGCACTGAAAAGAAAACGGATTCTTCTGTTCTACTTCTATGTGGGGGCTTTCACTTCTTGCTAGGAAGAGTGCAATACTAGAATCCTCACCACTTTTCCAACCTCCCTTTACCAATAATAAAGCTCAATACTTCTTTTTGTCCCACATTTGGAGCCTATGCTTCTGTTCTCAATTAGTTAAGAACCTGGAGAGATGCAGAAGTGACTCAATTAGAGTCAATCAATCTCCTCTCAATCTCCTACTGACATGTGCAGTAGAGTTAAAGAAATAGAGGGGTTTGAGATCAAGCAGCTATCATTAATGAAACAAACTAACAACATCAGGTGAACCACAGGGGATGGCTATTATCATTTACAAAATAAGTCAGTAACATAACTTTTTTATGCTTAACTCTACGGTTTCAGAGATAATCTATTTTTTAACATGCACTACTTCAATCTATGAAATTTTCAGACCATTTGGTCTGGCCACTTTGAAAAAAAATAAGTTAACACCACCAGCTTTTTTGTTGCTGCTCAAAAGGTGGACTCTACCAGTGCACTTAGCCCCACATTCTAACCCCATGCCTTATTATTAGTGTAGCCCATTTTCCCTTCATTAACATAGGAGCCTTCCTAGACCTTTACTTACTTTGCTGAGCCAAATCTGATGCTTTCCTCATGTACTGAATGCTCCTAACTCAAGTTTTCTCTGTTATTCCAGAAACTTCCTTGGTTATGCCCCAAGAATCTTCTAGTATTGTACTCTGTTCACTGGCTGATAAAAATTAGTAGGGCAATAAGCAAGCTGATCAAGGCATAGCAAGCAGTCATAAAACCAGCAGTAAAACCAAGGAGAAAGAACACAACAAAAAGTGGGAGGCAAAGGAAGAAGAATGTAATGTTCCACGGTTTGACTGACCAATCTGTTTTTTCTCAAACCAGTACACTTGCATCCCAGGGCATAAACTGAGGCATGGTGGGAATATACTACGAAAATGAAGGTGAATGCTAAACCTGGTATGGAGCGTCAGCGCTCTTCATTCACTCCAGTAGTCCAAAATTAACAGACCGGTAGTGAATGTTTTTTTTTTCTTCCTGGTAGTAATTAAAATATTTATATATGTATATAATCAGTATGCAAATAAATACAATTTTCATATGAATCCTTAAGATAAAACAGATAATTTAAGAAAGTTTCAAGCTACTCCAGGTATATCCTGAACTTCCAAGGGGAAGTCTTACTCTCTTCTGCCTTTGAAGTTCTGCGCAGGTAGTTTTAAAAAGCCCTATTTTACACAAATTTGGGGGGGTAAAATCCTAACATTTGGATTTGTCTGAATTAATAAACCTAAAAACTTTCTCCAACCCCTCCAAAAAGAGTCAATCACCGCCTCTACAGTTCTTCTACAAAATTTTACGTTAATTTATACTCCTACTCTAGCATTTATCATACCACATAATTGTTTACGTGTCTATCTCGTCAGTTACAAATAGTTCCTCTCGAACAGCAAGTACTCTTTATTCATCTTTGTATTTCCAGCTCCCAGGAATGTGTCAGTACCCCATCTGACAATATCACACTTGTTAAATGAATGAATGAATGAATGGGTTAAACTTATACATTTCAAAGAATAATAATTTCTCTCCAGCAAGATCACATCAACAAAAATAATTTTTTAATATTTTAATTGCATCAGACAACCCATACAAATACCAAACCCAAATCCACTTTACAACTATAATGGGATTTGAAAAGCTAATTCACTTACCCATAATCAGGAAACCACCTTCAGATTCGATATAAAGGCAAAAGCGAAACACTAACTGCACACAGTTCTTTATATAAAGTATTCCCTTTCAAATCAGAGAATTTCTGCTCATGCAAAAACAAAACTGTGATTAAAATGGAAAACCTTTACAAATGATGCTGCCATTCTGTTTATCTCAGCACATCTTATTAATGGCAAGAGATCTCAAGACGTAACAAATCTGAATTACAGTATATTAGTTTAATTACTTATGTTCTACTTCTAATTCTACACTTTAAACCTATTTGGTTCTCCAGAGGGCAAGTGTCTCTACTTTATGCAGACTCACAAGGAAAACCTTAATTACTTTAGGGGGGGAAAGCTACAATTATTAAAAATAGTGCCTATAATCTTCATATCTTTACAAAGCTTTCCATCTGATCAGAATTCTCAAGATGGTGTTCATCAAAAATGGATGAATAACTATTTTTAAAAAGATAAGCAACGTTTTTGCCTACATTCTAAAAAGGATTCTATTTATTTTAGTGTAAAATTTGCATGTTCTAGTATTATCATCTCAAAAAGTTTAATGTCCTGTATTTTACTGAATAGACACATACTTAGATGTATACATTTCCACTTAAAAATGTTAGACTACCAATAATGTAACTATGTGGCATTTTATTAATTAATGCCCCCACAGTGTTTGACACATTGTATGCAATTAATAAATATTTAATTAATTAGGTCTACAAATATTTAAGCTTCTATGACAGACACTGCTGTAAGCACAGGCATGGTAAACCTAACAGATATGGACCTTGTCTTCATGCAGCCTTCAATTTTGTGAAGGCAGAAAATAAATAAATATGGCAATTAGAATGAAACAAAACAACAAGGTTATATTATAGGGGGTGGGGTATCCTACTTTGGACTATTAAGGATGCTTCTCTGAATTTGGGCATTTGAAAGAAGATTCTCCATCCAAAGATTTGGAGAAAAGATCATTCCAGGTTATGGAAACAGCATGTGGAAAGGCCCTACGTTTCAGATACTGAAAAGCCAGTGTAACGTAATCACAGAAAACCAGAGAAAGAATAGATTTCTTAGAAACTGGCAAGGGGACAAATAATGTAGTTTTGTAGCACATTAAAGATTTTTTTTAAGTTTGTTTATTTATTTAGAGAGAGGGAGAGAGAGAAAGAGTGAAAGCGTGCGTGCATGAGCGGGGTAAGGACAGAGAGAGGTGAGCAGAGAGCAAGAGAATCCCAAGCAGGTCCCACACTGCTAGCACAAAGCTCCACGCAGGGCTCAATCCCATGAACTGGGAGCTCATTACCTGAACTAAAAACAAGAGTCTTTAACAGACTCTTTAACAGATGCTTAACAGACCCAACCAGGCGCCCCTACATGTTAAAACTTAAAGTTTTATTCTAAGTGAACCAAAAAACCTAATATAAAGCATTATAGATGAGGCGTGTATAAGAAAAACCACAATACAGAATGTCAGAAGGCCTTGGTCCTGCATCAAAAGCTTGGAAAGGAAAATAATTTTTAAAAAGCGGGGGAGGGGGGGCGGGAGAACCTGGGTGGCTCAGTAGGCGGAGTGTCCAACTCTTGATTTCAGCTCAGGTCATGATCCCACGAGCCCTGTGTCAGGCTCCACACGAAGCATGGAGCTCTCCCTCCTCCTCCCCCCTCTCCCCCTCTCTCACGTGCACACGCGCGCTCTCTCTCATAAAACAAATAAATAAACTTTAAAAGAGGGGGGCGCTGGAAATAAAGCATCTAACATTTTTAACTTTTAGTAAAAGCTCTGACTCATAAATTGGGGAATATGCCAAATGCAAGGAAGGGGTTCAAATGCTGAAAAGAAAAAAGAGTCAAACATTCACTATTCATAAAAACACCGGTGCTCCATGGAGCATGAGACTCTTGATCTCAGGGTCATGCATTCAAGCCCCATGTTGCACATGGAATCTACTTAAAAAAAAAAAAAAAATATGAAATTTAGAGTCCAAATATTATACCACAAATAACTTGTTGCTTATATGGTAAAAAAAAAAAAAAAACTTTATAACAGAACAATTAGAGTTTATCACCACTTTACCCAGTGATCAATCTCAGCATCATTAAGACAAGGACAATCAGACATGTGCCTCCAAATGTAATATATTATGATCTACACAGCAGCAACTATGAATACTGGTGACCAAAATACTTTAATTTAAACAAACTTTTAGGGGTGCCTGCGTGGCTCAGTCAGCTAAGCGACTGACTCTCTATTTCGCCTCAGGTCATAACCTCCCCGGATCATGAGTTCAAGCCCCTCGTTGGGGTCTCTATGCTGACAGCAAGGAGCTTGTTTGGGATTCTTTCTCTTCTTCTGTCTCTGCCCCTTCCCCTATGTGTCTGTCTCTCTCTCTCTCAAAAATAAAAACACTTAGAAATATATCTTTTTTAGGCGTGCCTGGGTGGCTCAGTTGGTTAAGTGTCCAACTTCTGCTCAGGTCATGATCTCACAGTCGGTGGTTTCAAGCCCTGCATCTCTCTGGGGGGGTGGGGGTTGGGGATGGGTGCAGAGAGTGAGGGAGACACAGAATCCGAAACAGGCTCCAGGCTCTGAGCTGTCAGCACAGTCTGTCAGCACAGAGTCCAATGCGGGGCTCGAACCCACCATCTGTGAGATCATGACCTGAGCCGAAGTCGGACAGTTAACCAACTGAGCCACCCAGGTGCCCCTAAAAAAACATATTTTTAAAAAAACTTTTAGATCTAGATTTTAGCTTACAGGAAATACAAAAAAAAATAGAAAACAATAAGTCAGACAAATTCAAAATGTGGAACATTTTATAGGACAACAGGCTAGATGTCTGGATAGTCATGAGAAGAAAAAGGAAAAAGTGGGGAGATGTGTTACTAAATACAACTGCGTAGTCCTTGATTATATCTTGACTTGCACGAACCACCAATAAAAGACACTGTTATGGACTGAATTATATCCCCACCAAATTCATATCCTGAAGCCCTAACCCTCAATACCTCAGAATGAAGCTATATTTGGAGGCAGGGCCTTTAAAGAGGTGATTAAGTTAAAATGAGGCGATTAGGGTGGGCCCTGATCCATTTTGACTGGTGTCCTTCTAGGAAGACACAGAGACACCAGGGATGTACGCACAATGAAAGAACATTTGAGGACACAGAGATAAGGTAGCCATCAATAAGCCAAGGAAGGAGAGAGTCCTCAGGCGAAATAAAATCTGCCAACACGTTGATCTTGGACTTACAGTTTTCAGAACTGTGAAAAAAATTTTCTGCTGTTTAAGTCACCAGTCTGTTGGTATTGTCATAGCAGCCCTAGTAAACTAATACAGACATTTCAGGTTCAAGTAGCAAAATGTTGATATGGGCTTGGTTTTTAAGATACTAAGAAATTGTTAATTTAGTTAGGTGTGATAATATGATTATGGTTATGTAAGAAAATATTATTTTTAATTTTTTTAATGTTTATTTTTGAGTGAGAGACAGAGCATGAGCAGGGGTGGAGCAGAGAGAGAGACAGAATCCAAAGCAGACTCCAGGCTCTGAGCTGTCAGCACAGAGCTCGATGCAGGGCTTAAACCCAGGAATCGTGAGATCATGCCCTGAGCTGAAATCAGATTCTTAACCGACTGAGCCACCCACGCACCCCAGAAAATGTTATTTTTTAAAGATGCATTTAAATATTTAGGTATAAAATAAATCAATTTCTGTAATCTGCAATGCCTTACCAAAAAAAGAGATGAAGATGGCAAACATAAGAACTGCTCAATGTAGATGATTATGTGGATATTAAGTAAACTACTCTTTCTTATAAATTTGAAATTTTCCATAATGAAAAGTTAAAAACTTATCTATATGAAACTGATTTATGGAGGAAAAACTGATTGTACAATAGAATGACTCCCAATTAAAAGACATTAGAATGAGGAACAAAAGGAATACAAAAATACACAAAACTTTAATTATACACTCAACAACTATTTGTTGAGTGCATAGTATATGCCAAGTACTATATACACAGGGAGGTGAACAAGAGACAAGGTCCTGTCTAATCTAATAGAGGAAAGAGATGTAATAAAACAAAATACAGAAATATAAAGAAACAGAAGAAAAAATATATAAATATGTAAGTTTTTAGAAACAATCCTTTTTTTGTTGTTTTTTGTTGTTGTTGTTTTTAACAAATTTTTCTTTGATCTCTAAAAAGGAGTTCCTCAGAATTCTATTCTGGGCCTCTTCTATTCTACCTAGTCTCAATTAGCACATTTCAAACCCAAACATCTCTCTCAAGTTTTATAACCATATGTCAGATTGCCTATAGAGATCTACAATATTTACTTCAAAGACATCAAAACCTGAACTCATATTTTCTTTCCCCAAAACTGTTCCTCCTTTAATCCCTCTTGATAGAGGCCCAAAACCCAATGATTCCTTCTCTAACCCCTAAATCTAATATATCTCAAAGTCCTATTGATTTTACTTCACGAGAACTTCTTAAATCTGCTTATTTAAGTTAAGTTCTTAATTTAAGATTAAGAAATCTCCAACTTCTCTACTTCCACACTAGATCACTTAACTGGATTACTATAATAGTTTTCTAAATTGCCCTCCTATTTCCAGCCTTACTTCTCTCCAAATTCATTCTACCTAACATAAACAGACAGCATCCAATAATCACCATGTCTTTGTTAAACAATAGGATTTTTTAATTACTTTTGCCACATACTGAAGCATATTTCCTTTAAGCATCACTCAAAAGCTAGTCCTGAAATATAAAACTACCCCATAAGCGTAATTCTCCCAGCTAGTTTAAAAAACAAGTTACCTGAATTAAAAACAATAGTTAGAATTATTTGGGAAGCATAGGGTCCCAACACTTGTTTGTAACATTCAACTATCACCAAAATATGTTACACTTAGGGTTGTCAAATAAAACACAGGACACCCAATTAAAATTTGAATTTCATATAAACATTAACTTTTAGTATAAATACATCCCAAATATTATGTGTATTTTATATGCAAAATCTGGCAACCCTAGTTATACTAACATTATTATCACAGCTGGCAAATTCTGACTTCTTTATACTTTTTTCATTATGAAGTTCACATACATTTAGGAAAAAAATTCCATAATCCTATCACATTAACACAATTAGCATTTTAGTGCATTTCTCTTTTTCTTATATACTTTAAATGTTATACTCGCCCTTCCTTAAAAGACAGGCATTTCCTTATGTTAACACGGTCAGTGTAATTATTTTCATGCTACATAATGGTTCTCAGAAGAGAAGGATCATAAATTGCCTACAATAGACTTTAAGTTGCTTCCAATATGCTGTTACTATAAATAATGCTGCTCTGAATGTTCTGCAAACACCTGGGTTTTTTGTTTTTAGGTTTTTTTTAATGTTTGTTTATTTTTGAGAGTGAGCGAGCACAAGTGGAGGAGGGGCAGAGAAAGAGAGAGACAGACAGACAAAATCCAAAGCACACTCCAAGATCCGAGCTGTCAGCACAGACCCCAATGTGGGGCTTGAACCCACAAACCGTGAGATCATAAACCTGAGCCAAAGTCGAACACTTAACAGACTGAGCCACCCAGGCGCCCCTGCAAACACCCAGGTTTTTTATCTCTTCCCCCTTTTTCTGTAGTTATTTCTTAAGAATATTCTCAGACGTGAAATTACTAACTCGAAGGCTTATTAAAAGTTTATGAGTAGTCTAATAATTCTAGATACATATTGCCAAATTACAACTCACTAGTAATATCTGAATATGCCCACTTTACTAAAATCTAACCAGCCTTACATATTAGTGTTCTTTAAAAAAACTGAAATAGGTATAAAATAGTATTTCATTTTGTTTAAAAAAAATTTTTTTTTTTACATTTATTTATTTTTGAGAGACAGAGAGAGACAGAGCATGAACAGGGGAGGGGCAGAGAGAAAGAGACACAGAATCTGAAGCAGGCTCCAGGCTCTGAGCTAGCGGTCAGCACAGAGCCCCACGTGGCGCTTGAACCCATGAATTGTGAGATCATGACCTGAGCAAAGTCGGATGCTCAACCAACTAAGCCACCCAGGCGTCGTCCCAATTTCATTCTGTTTTAATGAGTATTTCTTTGGTTACTGATAAGATCTAACATTCTTCTACCAGTTGCTTATATTTTCCTCTGCTATCAACTGCTCATTTCCTTTACCTATTTCAAAAAATGTTTTTGTTCTTTACAATAATAAAGCTTTCCCAAGTGAAGAATGAAAGGGGCAACTGTCTAAAATCTAGTCACATGGACCAAACAAAAAACTATAGTTTATTTCTTTAATCCTCATCTTCCAGAAATTACTACAAACATTTGTTATATACTCTCATTGTATATACATATATTATCTCAAGTTTCATACAAATAACTTTCATGATTAAAAATAATTAAGTCGAGTTGACTCAAATTTCCTGATATAAATACCAAAAAGATCAGTTCAACCCAATACTTGGATATGCCAAAGAAACTTATCTTATTTAATTTGATCATGTAAACAGAAATCATGTTGCAGTTGCAGATCTAATCTCTTTAATAATCCAGATACACGAAGAAACTTGATTCTGCAATCAGAGTTGATTTTCCAATGCTGTCAGTAATCTTGCAAATATAAATATGCTGGTTTCAACAGAACACAGGGTAAGAAAGTAATTAAGTAACTCAGCACAAATTCATCTAAACCATTAGAAAAGAACTCAAAGCTCACAAGCTAAGAGCAGGACTTTAAATTTGGCAGGGATTTTTGAGATAAC
>CM053562.1:15382741-15477015 GCA_028646485.1 Cryptoprocta ferox
CTCATGATTTGTCTCCCTCCCTCTCCCTGACTCTTTTTCCTCCTTCCCCTCCCCATGGTCCTCTGTTAGGTTTCTCCTGTTAGACCTATGAGTGATAACATATGGTATCTGTCCTTCTCCGCCTGACTTATTTCGCTTAGCATGACACCCTCAAGGTCCATCCACTTTGCTACGAATGGCCAGATTTCATTCTTTCTCATGGCCATGTAGTATTCCATTGTATACATAAACCACATCTTCTTGATCCATTCATCAGTTGATGGACATTTAGGCTCTTTCCATGATTTGGCTATCGTTGAAAGTGCAGCTATGAACATTGGGGTACATGTGCCCCTATGCATGAGCACTTCTGTATCCCTTGGGTAAATACCCAGCAGTGCCATTGCTGGGTCATAAGGGAGTTCTATTGATAGGTTTCTGAGGAACCTCCACACTGTTTTCCAGAGCAGCTGTACCAGTTACATTCCCACCAACAGTGTAGGAGGGTGTCTTAAAAGTTTATGAAGTTATGTTTATCAGTCTTTTTCTTTGTGATTTCTTCCTTTGCATTATGCTTGTTTCTTTCCTACTCTGATAACAGAAATAGTTGTAGCTTTTTTCTTAGTCATTTAATAATCAAACTCCTTTTGATGTTTGTTTGAAGTTTGGCTTCCGGTAGGTATCACATTGAATTTTTTCCCTAATAGTCAGTTGTCCCACCACCTTCTATTGAATAATCTCTCCTTCCACTAATGTTTAGAATCAGCCTGCCCTTTCACAAATGCTTTGTAATTTGCCACTTTTATTGGATACCAAAATCTCATGCTGGCAGGCTCTTGAATTCTCTATTCTGTTTCTTTCATTTGCCTGCGATTTCTTATATCATTCTTACATAATTTCAATTAATCTATCTTCTGTCTGGTAATATACCTTCTTTCCCTTTCCCCCATATTTTCTTGATTGTTTTCCCCCATGTTTTCTTCCAGTTGTTGATTCTACTTTATATGTATTTACTGAGTACATGATATAGGTCAAGTGGTTTTTTTTTTTTTTAACATGTATTAGCATATTCAGTCCTCATTATAAGCCAGTGATGTTGGTGTTCTATCACAATTTTACAGATGAAGAAATTGAGATACAGATAAGTTTAATACTTTAGCTTAAGAACACATTAAGGTGACAACTAGGAATCAAGCCCTGGTAGTCGGACTATAGAGCTCATGTCCTTAACCACAATCCTAAAGGTTAGATCATGTGTCAAGTGTCACAATAACTTTTTTCTTTTTTTAAAGTAATCTCTACACCCAACATGGGGCTGAAATCAAGAGCTGCATGCTCTACTGACGGAGCCAGCCAGGCACCCCCACAAGAACTGCTTTTTAAAATTTTGATGGAATTAGATTGAACCTGTAAATCATCTGGCATCTTTACAATATATAGTTGTATAATGGTCTGTTTTCTGAATCCTGCTATCCTGGAACATTACATGTATCTCTGTTTATTGGAGTTTTTAAGTACTTAGGTAGAATTTACTAGTATTTTTTGTAAGTATTCTCTATATAAGAAGTTTATTCTTACTGGCTTTATGATGGGTTCCTCTCACCCTTTTTTTGGTGTAATGAGATACAGCTGGCCTAAAAGAAAGCTGTTGAGTTTGTATATTTTGTATCTGGCAGGCTTGCTTAAAAATAAAAACAATATGGGGGCGCCTAGGTGGCTCAGTCGGTTAAGAGGCCGATTTCGGCTCAGGTCATGATATCACGGTTTGTGATTTCGAGTCCTGAGTCGGCCTCTGTGCTGACAGCTCAGAGCCTGGAGTCTGCTTCAGATTCTATCTCCCTCTCTCTCTCTGCCCCTTCCCTGCTTGCACTCTGTCTCTCTCTCTCTTTCAAAAGTAAATAAACATTAAAACAATACTGATCATCTACTATTTTCATAGAGAATATATTTCAGAAAATGTTAAAAAAATAAATAATAGTAATCTGATCGATTTATGTGTGTGCGTATTCTATTTATAGGTAACTAAGAAAATGTGAAAACTCTAGGTAATAGTTAGATACTGCTTTTAGGTTGGTTGAGATTCTTTCCAGTGATTCACAGTCCCTGGGGAGGGAGGTCCAGTCACTTTTTTACTGTATTGTTGGCCAGGAAGTTTTTGGATGGGATTACACACCTGTCCATGGCAGTGGTGAAGATAGGCATTTTACTTGCTGGACATTGCTGCAGAGGAGATCTGGCCTCTGGGGCTAATGATGTTATCATAGAAGAGCAGTAAATAATTTTTGTCCTGTGGGTGTAAATTGCTGCCTTTGGCATGAGAAAGGCAGAGAGTATCATTTTATAAAGCACAAAACTGTCAAATGTGTGAAAGTAGAGAAACATTTGTAATAATAATGACCAGCACTGTTTTTAGGACTTCTTGTGCCGTAAGAACTCTGTTATTTTTCTGAAATCTTTTATTAGTTCGAACAGTTTTTCAGTTGATGCTTTCAGATTGTGACAGTTTATATAATAATATTACTATAAAGGTATTCTGGAACAAAACCAGAAATTTTTTGATATGTAGTATTTTTACATTTTAAACAGTCTATGATTGTAGCTTTGAAGTCCTTATTGTCCTGGATATTTAGTGCTTTTTAATTTCACCATTCAGTACATATTTACATAGTGTTTACCATGCGTCAGACATTCTTTTAGGTGTTGGGGAATCATCAGTGCACCAGACAGATCATATGTTTTAGTCAGGGTTGGGGAATGTTTGTTAATAAATGAGCAAGATCTCTACTTGATATAAACTCTTACTGATAGTTTTATTGTATTTTTGTTGGAGAAATATCCTGAACAATCTCTACTCTAAAAATTATGTGTGTGTGTGTGTGTGTGTGTGTGTGTGTGAGAAAATGAACCTTTATGTTCGGCCAGAATGATAGTTCAGTATTTATGTATATATCTGTTAATGAACCATTGCCAATTAAACTCCTTGTCTGTATCCTCATTTCTTAGAAGGCACTTGATCTTTTAACAGCTAAGTTGTCTTCTGCTTGAATTGTCAGTTTTTCATTGTATTTTGAACAGTTTTTGCTCTATGGATTTGATATTAAACTATTTGGTGTATAGAGGCTTTTGATAAGAGATTTTCAGTGTGGCTTGTACTACGGAACAATATAAAAATACCTTGTTTGTCCTATTTAATGCTTTTAGGCTGAATTATACTCTGATAGTGAATCTGCCAATCTCAGTATCCTTTTTATTTTAATTTGTCTGATATGATTTGTCCAAGTACATTTAAGTGTGTCTCTTAGAAGTATATATTAGGTTGTACCACATTAAATTACCATTTCTATAGGTCAAAAAAAGTCATGTATTAGTGATTTCATATGGTCCAACCATTGTTAGTCACCAGTTTTTTTTTTTTTTAGTACTCATCATATTTTGACCCCATATAAGAATCTTTTTTTTAAAAAAGTTAATTTTTTATTTTAGAGCGAGAGAGTGCAAGCAGGGGAGAGGGGCAGAGGGAAAAAGAGGATGAGAATCTTAATGTTGGGCATGGAGCCTGATGTGGGGCTCCATCCCATGACCATGGGATCATGACCTGAACCGAAATCAAGAGTTGGACGTTCAACTGACTGAGCCACCTAGGTGCCCCAAGAATCATGTTTTTTTAATTAATTAATTAATTAATTTACGTTTATTCATCTTTTGAGAGACTGAAAGACAGAGCATGAGCAGGGGAGGGGGAGAGAGAGAGAGAGAGAGAGAGAGAGAATATCCAAAGCACCAAAGCAGGCTCCAGGCTCTGAGCTGTTAGTACAGAGCTCGATGCAGGGCTCGAACCCACGAATCGTGAGATCATTACCTGAGCCAAAGTTGACCTCTTAACCAACTGAGCCACCCAGGTGCCCTAAATCTTTTATTTTTTTAAATTCTTAAAAATGTATTTATTTATTTATTTATTTATTTATTTGAGAGCTAGAGCGAGCGAGTGGGGTAGGGGCAGAGAGAGAACAGGACAGAGGACCTGAAGCGGGCCTGATGTGGGGCTCAAACTCACAAATTGTGAGATCATGACCTGAGCCAAAGTTGGACGCTGAACTGGCTCAGCCACCCAAGCACCTGTCAAGAATCTTTTAATAGGTAGATAATATAGATACCAATAATAAGTAACATTTATTAAGTTCTGAAATGTATTGTTCTAAGCACAATACTTATGCTAATTTATTTTATATTTACAACAGTTCTGTGAGGGGGATAACATTGTCCTCCCTATTTTATATCTTTAAAAATTAAGACATGGGGAGATTAATTTGTCCAAAGTCATAAAACTGGTCAGCATAGAAGTTATGATTCAAAACCGGTTATTCTCAGTGCCTGGCTTGTTGTCAACGCTGACCAGCTTGAGTTTGGTACCTATTAAGTTGAACTCTGAACGAGCATTGAATTGGTAGTAACCATTTTGCTCTCCCAGGTGTGATGGTGATGGTGGTGAATAAGTCTGCAGGAACAGGCTTTAATTAATTATAAAGCCTGGTTCTTTCAGTAGGATTATACATCTCAGGAACGGATTCTAGGAAATTGACCTGTTTGTCTGCACTGTTCCCTGGGAAAAGTGCTGAGATTGTTACCATTTACCTAGCAGCTAGAGGGAGGCATGAACTAGACACAGTCTTTTGAATAGTCACGAAAGGCTAGAAAGTTATAAAAATAACAAGCAATGTGAAGAGACCACAGATTAGAGGTTGCTGGGGGTAAGGAGGAATGGAGAGTGGAAGTGGGTACAGAGTTTCTTTTTGAGGTAATAAAAATGTTTTGAAATTACACTGGTGATAGTTGTACAACCTTGTCAATATACTAAAACCTCTGAATTTTTTTATTGACATTTTAAAAAATGTTTGTTTATTTTTGAGAGTGTGTGCGCACACATACATGCACACAAGTTGGGGAGGGGCAGAGAGAAGAGGGCAGAGGATCCGAAGTAGGCTCTGCGCCGACAGCATTGAGCTGTGGGGTTCAAACTCAGGAACCGTGAGATCATGACCTGAGCCAAAGTCCGATACTTGACCGACTGAGCCATCCAGGTGTCCCTCACTGAATTGTTTTTAAAAAGAAGAAAAAGAAAAGAGCAATGTGAGCTTTTTGGCAAATGCTGCAGCATTTTGGGTGGGGATTGAAGGCCAGGGGAGCTTGCCTCTCTTAGGGGGAGAATGTATCTGACTTACTGCTTTATCTTTTAAAATAGGCTTTATGTTTTAGAGCAGTTTTAGGCCCACAGCAAATTTGACCAGAAGGGACAGATTTTGGTGTATACCCCCTGCCTTCATACATGCATAACATCCATTATCAACATTCTCGTAGGATGGTACATTTGTTAAAATGGAAGAATCTGCATTGTTGTCACTCAAAGTCCATAGTTTACATTAGGGTTCACTTTTGGTGTTATATATCCTATGAATTTGGACAAATATATAATGACATATATCAACCATTTTAGTATCATACAGAGTGTTTTCATTGCCCTAAAAATCCTCTTTTTTATTCTTCGCCTCCCCAGCTCTCGGCAACCATTGATCTTTTTACTGCCTACATATTTTTGCCTTTTCTAAAATATTACATAGTTGGACTCCTAGTGTGTAGCTTTTTCACACTGGCTTCTTTCACTTAGTAGTGTACATTTAAGTTTCCTATATGTCTTTTAATGACTTGATAGTTTATTTCTTTTTAGTTCTGCATAATGTTCCATTGTCTGGATGTACCATAGTTTATCCATTTACCTACTGAAGGACAGTAGGATAGAAGGATTTTGTTGCTTCTAGGGTTTGGTAATTGTCAGTAAGGCTGCTCTAAACATCCATGTGTGGGTTTTTGTGTGGACATTAGTTTTCAGCTCCTTTTGGTAAATACCAAAGTATGGTGAGAGTATGTTTCATTTTGTAAGAAACTGCCAAACTGTTTTCCATAGCGGATATCCATTTTTCATTCTCTCCAGTAATGAATGGGAATTCCTGTTGCTCCACATTCTTACCAGCCTCTGGTCTTGTTAGTATGCTGGATTTTAGCCCTTGTAATAGGTATGTAGTGGCATTTCATTGTTTTAATTTGCATTTCCCTGATGACATGTGGAGCTTCATCTTATTTCATATGCTTCATTTTCATATGGTTATTTGCCATGTGTGTATCTTTTTTGATGAGGTAGGTGTCTGTTAAGGTCTTTGTCTATTTTAAAAATCAGGTTATTTTCTTATCCTTGAGTTTTGAGAATTGTTAATTTTGGATAACTTTCCTTTGTCAGATACTGCTATTGCAAATATTTTCTCTTAGTTTGTGGCTTGTCTTTTCATTCTCTTGACAGAATCTTTTGCTGAGTGGAAAATTTTAATTTTAATGAAGTTCAGTTTATCAGTGTCTTTTATGGATTATGCTAAAGTCATCATAAATCCATAGGTCATCTAGATTTGCTCCTGTGTTATCTTCTATGAGATTTACAGTTTTGATTTTACATTTAGGTCTGTGATCCATTTGAGTCGATATTTTTAAATGTTTATTTATTTTTGAGAGGGAGAGCGAGAGCGAGAGAGTGAGAGAGAGAGAGGGAGGGAGGGACGGAGGGTGGGTCAGAGAGAGAGGGGGACACAGAATCAGAAGCAGGCTCCAGGCTCTGAGCTGTCAGCACAGAGCCCCATGTGGGGCTCAAACTCAGGAGGTCTGAGATCATGACCTGAGCTGAAGTTGGATGCTCAACCGACTGAGCCACCCAGGTGCCACAATTCTGAGTCAATTTTTGTGAAGGGAGTAAGGTCTATGTCTGGATTCATTATATTTGGGCATGTATGTCCAGTGTTTCTGTACCATTTGTTAAAAAGGCTATCTTTTCTCCATTGTATTGCTTTTGTTCCTTTGTCAAAGATTGTTCAGCTATATATGTATGAGTCTATTTCTGTGCCCTCTATTTTGTTGTGTTGATCTATTTATCTGTTCTTTTTGCCAATAACACACTATCTCGATTACTGTAAGTCAGGTAGCATCAGCCCCCAAATTTTGTTCTTCAGTATTGTATCAATTATTCTGGGTCTTTTGCCTCTTTCTGTAAACTTTAGAATTAGTTTTTTGACATCCATAGAGTGGCTTTCTGGGATTTGGATTGGGATTGCATTGAATCTATAGATCAGTTTGGGAGGAACCGACAGCAATATCGAGTCTTCCTATACACAAACATGGAATATCTCTCCATTTCTTTAGTTCTTCTTTGATATCTTACATCAGAGTTTCCTACATTTTCCTCATATACATCTTGTACATAATTTTTTAGATATATACCCAAATATTTAATTTTTGGGGTGGTATTGTAAATGATGTTTTGTTTTTAATTTTAAATTTCACCTGTTCATTGCTGGTATATAGGAAAGTGATTGATTTTTATAGGTTAACCCTGTAGCTTGCCACTTTGCTGTAATTGTGTATCCTAGTAATTTTTTTTGGTCAATTCTTTCAGATTTTGTATATAGACAGTCGTGTCATCTGTGAACATATTCTTTATCAAGTTTAGGAAGCTCCCTTCATTCCTAGTGTATAAAGAGTTTTTATTATGAGAGTATTAGATTTTGTGAAATGCTTTTCTCCATCTATTGATATAATAATGTGATTTGTCTTATGAAGCCAGTTGCTGTGATTTTTGAATGTTGAATCAGGTTTGCATACCAATTTTTGCAACTGTCACCCAGGGAACACCTCCAGGTTGCCTGGTCTGGTGGCCAGCAGGGCTTATACTTGTGGTCCCACAAGACTTTCTATATTTGTATACTTGAAAAGCTGCTACCTGAGGGTCTGGCTTCTAATCAGCTTGAATCTACCTACTAAGATTCCTTCCTGCTTCCCAATTTGGGACACAGATCTTGGCATATCCTCAATAATTGGTAACTATTAAAAATAAAATAGGCTGAGGCGCCTGCGTGGCTCAGTTCTTTGAGTGTCTGACTCTTGGTCTCAGCTCAGATCATAATCTCAGGGTTTGCGAGTTCCAGCCCTGCATCCGGCTTGGTGCTGACAGCATGGAGTCTGGGATTCTTTCACTCCCACTCTCGGTCCCTCCCCAACTTGTGCTTGCTCTCTCTCTCTCTCTCTCTCTCTCCCCCTCCCTCTCTCCCCCCAAAATAAATAAACACTAAAAAAAAAAAATAGGCTGCTTGGACAATCACAAAGGTTCAAGAGACAACCAGTATAATTGAATGATAAGGTTCATCTCCTACATGAGACTACTCTTTCAAGAGTGGGAGAGGTGGCAGTTTTATCTAAAACAGGAATAAACATAGCAAGTCAAGCAAAATGAGGAAAAAGAGGAGTATGTTCCAAATGAACAAGATAAAACCTCAGGAAAAAAAGGCCTAATAAAATGGAGTTAAATAATTTACTGGTAAAGAGTTCAAAGTAATGATCATAAAGATGCTTACTGAACTTGGGAGAAGAATGGATGAACACAGTAAGAACTTTGACAAAGAGTTAGAAATATAAAGAAGTACCAAATAGAAGTCACAGAGCTGAAGAATACAATAACTGCTCTGCAAAATATAATAGAGAAGTTCAACAGCAGACTAGATGAAGCAGGAGAAAGGATCAATGAACTCAAAGATAGGGTAGTGGAACTCATCTAATCAGAGCAGCAAAATGAAAAGAGAATGAAAAAAAGTGAAGCTAGCTTAAGGCACCTATGGGACAACATCAGGTGGTCTAACATTCATATTATAGGGGTCCCGGAAGGAGAAGAGAGAGAGAGAGAAATGGGCAGACTTATTTGAAGAAATGGTGGCTGAAAACTTTCCTAACCTGGGGAAAGGAACAGACAGTTAGATCCAGGAAGCCTAGAGAGTTACAGAAAAGATGAACCCAGAGAGACCCACACAGAGACACATTATAATAAAATGTCAAAAGTTAAAGAGAGACTCTTGAAAGCATCAAGAGGAAAACAACTTGTTACATATGAAGGAACTCCCATAAGATTATCAATTTTTTTGCAAAAACTTTGCAGCTTGAAGGGAGAGGCATGATATATTCAAAGTGCTGAAAGAAAGAAGCTTCCACCTGGCAAAGTCATTCAGAATTGAAGGATATGTGATAAAGAGTTTTCCAGACAGGCAAAAGTAAAAGAGTTCATCATCACTAAACCAGCCTTCCAAGCAATGTTAAAGGAACTTCTTTAAGCTGATGATGAAGGACCCAAGGTTGTAACAAGAAAGCATACGAAAGTATAAATCTCACTGGTAAACATAAATATATAGTAAAGGTAGTTGATTAATTACTTACAAAGTTAGTTTGAAGGTTTGAAGACAAGAGTAGTAAAAATAACTGTAACTACAATAATTAGTTAAGGGCTCTACAAGATAAGATGTAAAAGGTGCCACCAAAAACGTAAAAGGTAGAGCATGGGAGAGTAAAATATAGAGCTTTAGAATGCATTCAAACGTAAATTGTTATCAACTTAAAATAGACTATTACAGGTTGTTATATATAACCCTCATGGTAACCCCAAAGCAAAAATGTATAGTGGATACACAGAAGATAATGAGAAGGGAATCTTAAGCATACCATTAAAAAAAACCCTCATCAAACCACAAAGGGAAAGAGCAAGAAAAGAGAGGAATTAATTACAAACCCTCCAGAAAACAACAAATAAAATGGCAGTACAGATCTATCAATAATTACTTTAAATGTAAATGGACTAAATTTTCCAATCAAAAAGCATAGAGTGGCTGAATGGATAAAAGAAGAAGATCCCTTTTTATGCTGCTTACAAGAGACTCACTTCAGATGTGAGGACACAAACACTGAAAGTGAAGGGATTGAAAAAGATGCTCCATGCAAATGGAAACCTCTCAGACTTGCCCACATTGAGCCTCAATTACAATTTAAGTTTTCCTACCTCAGCACGGTTCCCATGGAAGTTTCTGCTCTATTGGGTTATGATTCTCTATATTTACCTGACAGTCTGTTCAGTTTTGGGGTCAGCAGTTTGTCTGGTCACCTCACCTCTCTTTTGGAGCTAAGAAGAATTGTTGATTTTTTAGTTTGTGTAGCTTTTTACTTGTTATTAGGATGAAGTGGCAATTTTTAAGCTTCTTAATCTGTGGAACTGGAAACCAGAAGTTCAGCGTTATTTTTGTGTTCTTACATTTAAAGAGGTTTATGTTTTTTTTTTGGCCTATGTTTGTTGATTTTTTTTTCTGCACTATAATTAGTATACTGCAGAATCCTTTCATTTTCATGTGACAAGCTTTTTGGTTTTCCTTTCATCATCCATCTGGCTTTATGTTCTTAAAATTTTATGCTTTTTTGCTGTTGCCTTATTTCTCTTGTCTCTTGTTGTGTCAGTAGATTATGGTTCTTAATTCTTTATCCAAGTGATAAAGAAACAGTCTATTACTGGTTACTTATGTGTTCTCTGAAAACATACTTGTAACAAACTTTATTTTTAATTTTCAACATGGAGATTCAAGATATAGTTGATTCTCATTATTTGTGGTGATTATGTTCTTAAACAGTTATTGCAAACACTGAACTAGCAAATACTAAAGTATTGCTTCTAGGGGATATGTACAACTAGGTTCCTGTGAGCTTCTAGTCACAACATTTTTATCAGTCGATGAGCACATTACCTCATTTTATGTATACTTCTGTTTAAAGAAATCTTTGATATATGTTTAACATATAGATTTAACACATGGCTGAAGGAAGCTTATCTAATGGAGTTTTTTCATATGGCACATCACAGTATTCTTGTGCTTAGGAACACCAGACAGCACCTCAGCACTATAGTTGGAGACATTTGAAATAGTAAAATGTAAAATGACATGACATTAAATAGACCATGAAAAGGACACTTGTTTGGAGTATGAGAGCTGAAACAAGAAGGCAGAGCACTGCCTTGTTCACCTTCAGCTGGGAACATGTGTATTGGGTGACTCAAAAGTTTTTGCCACATTGTGCATGTCTGCAAATGACTTCTAAAATGCTGTAAATATTGATTTTGGGATTACAAATAAGTTTAGTAAGTGAATTTACAAATACAGAATCTGTGAATAGTCAGGATCAACCGTATCTGTTAACTTTGAAGGTAAAACATTTTACATATGTAAATGTATATCTATTTTTGTCTTTCTTGTTAGGGTTTTTGTTGATACTCTATTATTTTGACCCAAGTTGTTATTTTTCAATGTCTACAATCAGGTTTTTCAGGAAGTTTTTACATTTACTTTATGTTTTAGGACTCACCAACAGTAGTTATTTAGACTTGCTTCTGTGTAATTGCTTTTATTGTTCACCTTTGTTCTTTGTAGACTAGCTTCCATGTCTTTGTTTTTAAATTTTGATTCTTCTCTTGTTAACCTGAAATATAGTTGGGTAATTATTTTCATGAAGAGTGTATCACATGAGTGTTCTCTATTCTGAATTTTTGTCCAGTTGAGAAGAACTTGGTCTTGTATGTGTTTAGGTATGGGGTTCACGGGTTTTGATCTTTCTATTTCACTCTGTGAAGGTTTAAGGATTGCTTCATTATAATTTGTATTTTAGTTTTCCAGAGGAAAGGGTTAAGTCTGAGATTAATTCTGTCCTCCCTGGTACTCCTCATTCTCCTCCCCTTTTCCTTTTCATAGGTAATTCTTTTTTGCCCCTTGTTTTTCTGTAGTGTTTTTAAAAAACATTTTTACTAGGCTATATCGAAGTGTTAGCATGTTTTAATTAATTTTTCTTGTGTACTCAGAATCTTTAGATGTTCCATTTCAGGTTTTCCTTCAGTTAGAAACATTTCCTTCTTATATATATATATATATATATACACATATATATATGTATATATATATATATTAATGAAACAAAACATACTTTATTTAGCAAAAACTGGTGAGTGTATATGTGGGGAGGCATGGCAGTAGTGTGCAGGGGCTGAAGGTGAGAGAGCCAGGGTGTATAGCATGGCTGAGATGTGACTCAGGATAGAGGAGTTAGAGGTCAGAAAACTCGGAGTTGGGCATTCTCTGGTAACTTATCACGTGGTCTTCTAAAGGCTACGTGAGGCTCAGGAGCCCCTGGGGTTTCTAGAGGCCTGACCAGTAAGGAGAGACTCTTAGGGACAGGCTGAACAGCAGGCAGCTTTCACACTGGCCTACAGCTCCAGGTTGGCCTCCCAAGATGGGAATGTCCAGGGTGGAGAAAGATCCAGAAAGTGAAACATCACTTCCTTGGCTCCATCATTTAAAAGTGAGAAGTACCAGCAGCAGAGCCCAGGAGAGAGTCGGGATTTCTTGGTTAGCTTATCAAATGAATTAAAAATATACTTCCTTCCCCCAAAAGTGCGCGCGCGCGCGCACACACACCCACACACACACACACAAAGATAAAAACAACCCCCAAGCTGTCTGGATCACTATCTTGATGGCTCCAGCTCAGGAGATTTGGCTCTACTGTCACAGGAATCCCCAGTATCCTAATAGAATTAGATATAATTCTTAAAGGGGTATTTGGAGGGACCCCAAGAGGTGACATGTGTGGCAGATGCCAAGTATTGGGCCATATAATGGTTTGAGCCCTAGAGGGGCAGGCGTGGCAACAAGAGGCCTACCTCTTGTAGGCCTACCTTCCTACCTAGGAAGGAAGAGGCCCCCAGCACTGGTTTTTGGGCCTTGAACACCCATGGGTTGTAAAAGTCCTGGATGATGGTGTGGGCTGTCCAGCAGATAGGGATCTGGGTTAGGACCTTTGAGACGACAAAGATGATCCCAGAGAAAAGCATCAGACGGGCCTTGGATTCCTTGTCTTCTGTCCAGGTGGTACACTTGGCTCTAGTGAGGTAGACCAGCAGACCAAGTAGAGCCAACAGGAGGGTGATGATGCAAAGGGCAAAAGCAGTCTGCACGTCCTGGGGCAGCATTAGAAGTGAGTTGTACACTTTGTACTGCATCTGACCTGTGCTCTGCACCATGTAGGACATCTGTAGCCCCTCCCATGCCACCTGGGCCACCATGATGATGTTACCGATGCAGACAGTGACCTTCCACAGGGACAGGGAACAGAATGCCAGAGCATTCAACCAGGCAGCATTAGGATGACCCCCAGGATTTGCAGACCACCAGAAGCCATGCAAGTTTGAAGTTGAGAGGAGCTGCAAAGGAGCCCACAGGGATGTGTAGGAGCCGCCAATATTTTGTTTTTTTTGAGAGACATCGTATAGTGGTTAAGATTACAAACTGAGGAGCCAGATTGCTTGATTTTCAATTCCTGCCATGGTATTAGGGTCTTTGGGCAAGGTTCTTAACATTTTGTGCCCTAGTTTACACATCTGTAAAATGGAGATAATAATAGACTTACTTGAAAGTAGAATTAAAAGAGTTTGTGGAAAGTGCTAAGAATAGTAATTGATATAGTTAGGAATTATTATTATTTTTATTATAAGCTTTATTACTATTCTGTCTTCACCCCCCCCCCTTTGGAATTGTTAAATTTAGATTGCCTCTTTGGGATCTGATCTCCATATTTCTCTTATCTTAGCTTTTGTATTTCTTTATTCTTTTATCCAATCTAGGATAAATGTTTGAGTTTTTGTCTTGTTTCTTTACTAATTTGTTCTGCTGGAATAATCCAGACCTGCTGTGGTTTTCCCCTTCGTAATCATTTTATTTTGTCCCTGTGCAGTTACTCCTAATCTTCCTTCTTCATAACTTCCTACTCTAGTTTCATGTATATAATTCTGTCTTGAACATCAATTAGAAAATTTTTAAACATGTTTCCCTGTATCTTATAGTAAATCTATTTCAGAAGAAATTTGGTTTGTTTAGTCAAGTGTCCATAATTTGTAGGATCTTTTTGGATGTGAAGTTTTTTTCTTCTTCATTTTTATAGTGGAAAGTTTCTGTTAGCCCAGTATGGGTCATAGCATAAGATAGAATCTGAGATGTATTGTAAGAGATGACTGTGGATCAAACTAAATCTTTAATAAGTTGAAGGTAGGTGATACTGCTAAAGCCCCTGTAATAACTGAGCCAGGGTTCATAGTATCATAGAAAAGAACAATAAATGATAATCACTAATATGTATTCAACTTTTTTTAAAGCGCTAGGCGGTATGCTCAGTGTTTTTATATGCATAATATCATTTAATTTTTCCCAAAAACTCTTAGGTAGATTATTGTTTTTGCTATTTTATTTTTTAAATCTTTTTTTAATGTTTATTTATTTTAGAGAGAGAGAGAGAGAGAGACAGAGTGTGAGCTGGGGAGCGGCAGAGAGAGAGGGAGACACAGACTCTGAAGTAGGTTCCAGGCTCTGAACTGTCAGCACAGAGCCTCATGTGGGGCATGAACCCACAAACCATGAGATCGTGACCTGAGCCGAAGTCAGGCACTTAACTGACTAAACCACCCAGATGCCCCTTTTGTTGCTATTTTAAACTTGATGAATTTGAAGGTTAGAGAGATTTACTTAAGGTCATACAATTTGTAAATGGTGGAGGGAGGATTAAATCTAGTTGTGTGTATGTTGACTCTGTTGGTTGAGGGTTTAACAGGTTTTTATGGCGTTCGCTGTCAATATTTATTAGAGCTTGAATCCTGTAAGTAGGTTTAGTCCCAAACTCAGACCCTGCCCCATCTCACCAATGGTGGATAGTGGGAGCTGTGTTTAGATCCCTCTTGGTGAAAGAATTCCTCAGTGCTCCACTTAATATACTTTGAAAAACCATGGAATTTGTTCACTTCTTAATTTGGGTTATTTATAAATAACCCCTCTAATGCACACAGGTAACCTTTCTCATTGCCGTACTACTTTATTGCTTGTTTCTTAAGCAGAACACAGAACTGCTGATGTCTTGCTTTTAAAAAATCTGTTGTGGTCTGTATAGATATTCTTGGAGTTTTGGGTATGTGGTTGGCACCTTTTCCTGGAGAGCAGAGAACTCCATTTTATAGGAATGTATTTTCTTTAAAAAATTTTTTTTAAAATGTTTCTATTTAATTTTTGAGAGAGAGAGAGAGAGAGAGACGGCACGAGTGGGGGAGGGAGAGGAAGTGGGAGACACAATCTGAAGCAGGCTCCAGGTTCTGAGATGTCAGGACACAGCCTGGTGCGGGGACCCAAGCTACGAACCGTGAGATCATGACCTGAGCTGAAATCGGATGCTTAACTGACTGAGCCACCCAGGCGCCCCTGTATGAGTGTATTTTCATTGTTTGCCATATTCCCTGTCACCTAATAATTGTTAGTTGAGTGAATACTGTATACATTAAATTAGATAAGGAGATACCGTAGTGTATGACATTCAGGATGGGCATATTTGAAGTGGTTGAATATGCATATCACAATCAGCTAGGAACTTTTTTCACATTACAGATTTTTTTTTAAGTTTATTTATTTACTTAGAACAAGCTTGGAAGGGGCAGAGAGAGAGAGAGAGAGAGAGAGAGAGAATCCCAAGCAGACTCCACCCTGCCAGCACGGAGCCCAATGTGGGCCTCAAACTCACGATCTGTGAGAGCATGACCTGAGCTGAAATCTAGGATTGGATGCTTAACTGGCTGAGCCACCCAGGCACCACTTCACAATGCAGATTCTTATTATGACTGGGCCTTTTTCCTTTTTCCATGTTATTAGGGATTCAGGCAAAAGAATGGTTCTAAGGTGTTGAGTACATTTGGAGACTATTAAATGATTGAATATATATATTTTTCAAAGTAGCCTCCATGCTGGACATGGAGCCCAATGTAGGGTTTGAACTCATGACTCTGCAGACCTGAGCTGACATCAAGAGTTGGATGCTTAGTAACTGACTGAGTCACCCAGGCGCTCCATTTGAATTGTTCTTTTATTCTTCTTTTTTTAAAGTTTATATATTTTGAGACAGAGACAGAACATGAGTGGGGTAGGGGCAGAAAGAGACGGAGAGAGAATTCCAAGTAGGGTCTGTGCTGACACAGCCCGGAGCCTGACATGAAGCTCGAACTCACGAACATGATCTGAGCTGAAATCAAGAACCAGATGCTTAACCAACTAAGCCATCTAGGCACCCCTTAGTAGTTCATGATAAATAATTGCTGCTTTTTAAAAAAAGAATATTTAGATGTTTGTGCTATAATGATGAAAATTTATATATGGCTTAGATCTTGTTTATAATACCTTTGTTTATAAGACCTTTTAAGGGTTTCATGAAGTAATAAACACATTATTGCCTAGTTCGTTATGGAGTTATTTACTGTATTAAACCAGTCCTACAATGACTTTGCAGACTGTGATATTACTTTTGTCTTTTAGAGTAGGAGAGACATAAAATAAATAATCCCTAGAGTGAAGGACTTGACTTAATGAGAGCAAATTTAAAATAGGTGAATTTTTAACTCTTTGAAATGTGGTATAGTATTTTGGTTTATTAAGATGATTGTTTAGGTTACACGAAAACAAATCTTTATAAAATGAAAATATTTGTAATAATCAGAAAGCAAATGAGGTAATTTTGATCAGCAACAGGGTGTATTGTACTGTACTGGGAATTAATGGCGTAAAAACATCTCCGGTACCTATTTCAGTTGTTTTTATTAGGAATTTGAGATTTTGTGGCAAGTAAGAGTAGAGGCAAGAGAAAAATCAAACTAAAATAGGTATTTGAGATGTTTTTATATAAGCTCTTATGTAGGTGGTAGCTAAAAATCTGGTATTCCTAGAATGTGAAACACATATATCACATCTTACTTGGCACATTAGTAGGATAAGCTGGCATAAATAACAATTTTTTTTCCTGATGGGAAAATTTTATGCCTTTTTATACTTAGTCCATTAGATTTTTCTCTCTAGTTACTTGAATGTCAGTTTAAAGAAACCCAAACATTTCTCTGTACACAGGCTAGATGGGCAGCTCTCATAAAATTGTTTTTGACCGTATAACCCCATAGGCTAATATCACTGGACTAGAGCAGATTTAATTAGCTGGGGAGATTGTTGACACTGCTTCTAGTGGAGATAGAAATTAATGTTTTGAAGGATTCAACTTTTGTATATCTAGTCATACTACCTTAGCATTTCTAAGATTTGAGTTTTCTGTGCCTTTAAAATTTTTTTGTTTAATTGACCTTTTCTGGAATTGAGATAGTGTTGTTTATTTCCTGCTGTATTTGTTTTCTAGTCAAATTGATTCTTAATATTTCTATTGCTATTCCTTCTAATTATGTTGCAGTGTTATTAGGTACGTAAAATTTCAGCCACATTTTTTTGTTCTTTTTGATTATATTTTGCATTTATATGAATGACCTTTATAGAATAAAGTGTGGGGCCTTTTCTTGTAAAGAGATGAAAAGTCTTTTGAGGTTGTCCTGTTTCTGTTCCAGTCATTCAAATCTGAGATCACTGTGGCTATCACTTTGCATGCTGTTTTTCCTTGACAATGAAGGAGGGCCTGACTTTTGTCATTTTCTTTTGTTTTAATTTGCTCTTGTCATTATGGAAATTTCTAGGGAACTGTTCTTTAATTTTGACATGTACTTTATTTTTTCATCATTTATTTGGGTGTCACATGTGGTAGATGCTAAAGGAAATATAGGCTTTGTTTCTTTTTTTTTTAAACTTAACTTTCCATACTATTATTACTTTATTTTTTTCTTCTATTTTGGCAAATTTTAAGCATATAAAATACAAATTTCAAGCATACAAAATCAGGGTGAATGATATAAGTAATCCTGTGACCTCTTACCAACTTTAGCAGTTATCAAATGATGACCAGTCTAGTTCCCTCTGTGGCCACCCAGATTTTATGAAAAAATCTCAGACATCATGTTATTTAATTTGTAAATATTCACTATGTGATGCCAAAAGACAAGGACTCTGTCACAACAATACCACCATTTTCACACTGTCAGAAATATCAACAATAATTTCTTAATATCATTGATTTGTCACTGTTCTCATTTTCCTTGCATAAATGGGAAATTTGGTGAGGAGGTCTCTAACATTTTAGTTTACTGTCTTTTATTAATTTTTTATTTTTTAAATATATTTTTTAAATGTTTGTTTATTTTTGAGAGAGAGAGAGAGAGTGAGAGCGAGCGAGCGAGCATGAGCAAGGGAGGGGCAGAGAGAGAGGGAGACACAGAATGAAGCAGGCTCCAGGCTCTGAGCTGTCAGCACAGAGCTCGTCCTGGGGCTTGGACTCAGGGACTGAGAGATCATGACCTAAGCTGAAGTCAGAGGCCTAACTGAAGTTGGATGCCTAACTGACTAAGCCACCCAGGCGCCCCTGCTGTCTTCTTTTTAAAAGTTACCTTAGGGGCACTTGGGTGGCTCAGTTGGTTAAGCGTCTGACTTGATTTCGGCTCAGGTCACGATATCTTGGTTGGTGAGAAAAGAGCCCCACGTCAGGCTCTGTGGTGATAGTGTGGAGCCTGCTTAGAATTTTCTCTCTCTGCCCTTCCCCAACTCGTGTGTGCTTGAGTGTGCTCTCTCTTTCAAAATAAATGATCTTTTTAAAAAATCTTTTTGTTTTAAAGGTTTATTTATTTTTGAGAGAGGAAGTGCAAGCAGGAGAGGGACAGAGGATACAAAATGGGCTCCATGATGACAGCAGTGAGCCTGATGTGGGGCTTGAACTCATGAACTGTGAGACCTGGGCTGGAGTCGGATGCTTAACCGACTGAGCCACCCACGTGCCCCCAAAATAAATAAAAAAAGTTACCTTGTTATATCCTAAGCCTGTGGAAATTCTATATAATGACAAGTGTATGCTGGTTATTTACCCAGTGAAAGAAATTGTCAATGCTATTACCATCCTTTAGAGGTAAAGTTCTGATCAGGCTGTGGGTTATTAGATGGCTCCTTGGGTTTTAGGAACTTAGAATTTATTCATCTTGGGTAATCATTAATTCATTTATTCAGCAAAAATTTATCTGTTATATGCCACACATTCTTCTAGGTGAATAAAACAAATATCCTTGCCTTTGAAGATGCTACATTCTAGTGGGAGAAGCAGACAGTGAACAGTAAATATAATACAAAAGTAAATCAGATTGCATGTTAGAAAATAAGTGTTCTGGGAAAGAAAGAGTAAGTAGATCAGTATAAAGGGGGTTGGAAATTGGTGGCGGGGAAGCAATATGAGATAAGGCAATCAGGGCAGGTTTTTCAAGAGGAGAAATTTGAGCAAAGATGTGAACAGGGAAGTAACCATGTTACCAGACACCTGGTTGAAGGGTGTTCTGTTTTGCAACAGCCAGAGCAAGCATGCCAGGTTGTTTAAGAGAAAGCAAGAAGATTGTTTTAGATGGAATTGAGTCTACAAGGGGGAGAATTGTAGAAGATAAGTCACAAAGATAAGATGGGGTGAGGGAAGTGGTGAGGAGGGGTGAGTTTATAGTGCAGTCACTTGGCTTTTATTATGAGTAAGAAGGGGGAGTCATTGGAGAGTTTTGATCAGGGGACTGGCAAGAACTAAATTAAAAAGATCTTTCAGGTTGGTTTTGAAAATAGACCATAGGGGAGCAAGTAAAGAAGCAGAGAGAGTAGTTTTGAAGGCTTTTAGAATAATAAAGGTAAGAGATGATAGTAGGTGGGGCTGGGGCTTGGTAGTGGCAGTGATAGTGGTGAGAAATGGATGATTTCTGGATGTAATTGAAGGTAGAACCAAAGTAATTTGCGGATGTTGTAGATGTAAGGTGAGAGACTGGAGAGAGAGAGAGTTAGTTTGAGGAAGGAGAAAAAGAGAACAAGAGGAGTAGAATGACTGATAATTTTGGCCAGAGTAACCAGAAGGATGGGGTGGCCATCCACTGAGATGAGAAAATCTGCAGGAGGGTGGTGTGGAGTGAGGGTAGGTGGGTTCGGGGAAAGGTTAGAAGTATGATTTTTGAGTATGTTGAGTTTGAAGTGTCTCTTAGATACCCATTTGGAGAAGATTACTCTATAACTACATTCGACAGATAGTAAGTGTTGAACATCAGCAACAACAGTGAATGCTTGTTAAAAAATTAACTGAAAGAATTCAGTTAATGGAGTGGCATTAGAACCTGGGGCTCTAATGTTCCTATCTCTGCCCTTGGTATGCAGCAAGTTTACTGTGGCTTGTGATCCAGGATTCAAAGGCATGACAAGATGACAAGTACCAAGATGGACATCAATATGTACATTCAGAAACATGAGAAGCTGTCAAATATTGGGTTTCTGATGGCTTTCCCTATTTGAAACATCAGAAAGCACTTAAAAACATCCACTAGTAGTTGGGATAGTCAATAGAAATGGTTATGGGGTCATTGAATAATTTGTTCTTCTAAGTATATAAAGTATCTTTGGGTTTTGTTTGCCTCGTGAGAGTGAAAATTGGTAAAGTAGAAAAATCTAGTACTAGAACTGTTTTTACTTGGAATTATTTTTCCAGTGAACAGGGAGTTAGTTTATAGTTTATAGTTCTAATTTAGCAAGACCCTCTTCCCTTTTGCTTTTGTAGACACATGACATTATATAATAGAAACTCTTTTAAAATTTTAGGTACATGTCATAATATTTCCTAAATATTAACTTCTTCAGATTATCCTTTGCCTTTGTGTTTGTTATGTTTCATTTGTGCAACACAATTTGGAGGTCCTTTTTTTAGGATTTCAAGACTTTTTCTCATCCTGCTTAACTTTCCTCATAAGCATCCTGTTGAATCATTTTACTGAAAAGATTAGAAAGTAGTCTGAAGTACAGTACCTCTTCTTTGTTATAAATTCTACCAAATCAAGGAAAAATGCCTTTTCTTGAAACCTAGTTAATTTGAGGGATTGTCAAGAACTCTAATTCTTTTATGTGGCTCACTAATTCTTGCAGAACTAGACAGAGATAAACGCATAACACATACATTCAGACTGTATGCCAAGAAGCATTTGGGTTTTATGTATTTAAATTTCTTCTGATGGGTTAAAAGGTGAAACATTCAGTGTTACACTAAACCCAGAGGGCTCTGTGCTTCAAAGATAGAGATCAGATCTTTGTCTATAGACTTAATTGGAAAAGAAAAACAATTAAAAAGTATCATTTGACTTCTTTTCTTTAGTTGTGTTGGTGCAGTGACTGAGGTGTCCTTCACTGCGGATCTTGTGTGGATCGAATCTCTTAGTCTTTCTCTTCCTTGTAGGAACCATGTCTAGGTTCCTTGTAGGAACCAAGTTCATGAAGTCTTGGTTGCTGAATTGGTAATTAGCATTTCTTCTGTTAGTGCCAGTTATTGTGGCAAAAGACAGTAAACATGAATTCACATCTTTTTCCTCTTAATTCTTTAAAAAATTATTTTAAATGTATTTATTTTTGAGAGAGAGAGAGAGAGAGCGAGAGAGTGAGCATGAGCGGAGGAGGGCAGAGGGAGAGGGAGACACCCGAGTCTGAAGCAGACACCAGGCTCTGAGCTGTTGGCACAGAGCCCAATGTGGGGCTTGAACCCATGAACCGTGAGATCATGACCTGAGCCGAATTTGGACACTTACCCGATTGAGCCACCCAAGAGCCCCTTTTTCCTCTTAATTCTGCTTGGTGTTATATTTTGGTATACTTTCACAGAGTGTGTTACGTGAGAGCAGAAGAGACGATTGCAATCAAAATGTTTGTAATAGCGTAATAATTACCAGTCCTTGGAAAGATAATATGCTAGTAAAATAGATTTCTCAGTTGAGAATTTCGGTTCTGTTTCAGGCTTTGTAACTTGTCAGAGATACGTAATTTTTCTGTGCTGTAGCTTTTTAGAAAAAATATTTCTGCTTCAAATATTCAGAAGATAAATGATGTGTAGAAGCTTTGGAGCTTAGAGATCTTGGAGATCAACTAGTCCAATCCCTTATTTTTCAGATAAAGAAACCAGTGTGTTCATAGAAGTGAGATGCCTTTTCTCATGGATACATTGGGCCAGAAAGAACTGTGATATGTGCTTTCTGCAGTATCATGGAAGATACCAAGTGTTAGATGGTGACCCACATATCCCAAGACTTCGGTTTTATTATACCAAGGGGGGCTATAACTATAAAATGGATACTTCAGTGATGAACTATTCTGTTGTGTGTTGGATTTTTTCCCCCCTTGACCATATGACTGTACCTGCTGGGCACAAAACTGATTATTAGCCTTAAGCCAAGTTTATGGAACTCTGAATTGTACAGACCTTGGTTTTCCAGGAAATAAATTACTATATCATTTTATCAACCTTACTCTTGAAAAATGGCATATATAATAATGGCAGAAAAACCAAGAGAAAAATATAAAGTCATTTGTCATTTAAAAATTTGAGTATATTTTCAAAGTATTTTTCATTTAGGGGCGCCTGGGTGGCTCAGTTGGTTAAACATCTGAGTCTTGGTTTCAGCTCAGGTCATGATCTGATGGTTGTGAGTTTGAGCCCTGTGTCAGGGTCTGCACTGATTGTACAGAGCCTGCTTGGGATTCTTTCTTCCTCCCTTTCTCTCTGCCCCTCCCCGCTCATGTTTGCTCCCCACCCCTCTCAAAAATAAATAAATAAACTAAAAAAAAAAAAAAAAAAAAAAGAGAATCTTTGGGCACCCGGGTGGCTCAGTTGGTTAAGCATCTGACTTCAGCTCATGTCAAGATCTCATGGTTTGTGAGTTCAAGCCCTTCTTTGGGCTCTGTGCTGACAGCTCAGAACCTGGAGTCTGCTTCAGATTCTGTGTCTCTGTCTCTCTCTGCCCCTCCTCTGCTTTCTCTTTCTCTCAAAATAAATAAACTTAAAAAAAAAAACATTTTTTAAGAGTGCCTAGGTGGCTCAGTCAGTTGGGCATCTGACTTTGGCTCAGGTCATGGTCTTTCAGTTTGTGGTTTCGAGCCCTGGGCTCTGTGCTGACAGCTCAGAGCCTTGAGCCTGCTTCGGACTTTCTGTCTCCCTCTTTGTCCCTCCTCGACTGCGCGCGTGCGTGCTTTCTCTCTCTCTCTCTCTCTCAAAAATAAACATTAAAAAAATTAAAAATATTTTTTTAAAATAATTTTTTTTCATTTACATTATTGCCTAGGAGATATTGCTGAGTAGATTTTCTTTATTTTTATTTTAGAGAGAGAGAGTGTGAGTGGGGGAGATCAGCAGAGGGAAAGAGAGAGAGAATCCCAAGCAGTCTCTGTGCTCAGCGCAGAGCCCAACATGGGGCTCAAGCCCATGACCTTGGGATCACGACCTGAGCTGAAATCAAGAGTTGGGTGCTTAACAGACTGAACCACCTAGGCGTCCCAAGAGTAGAGTTTTCTAAACTACAGTATCGTACATGGGTCAAAGCTTTATACAATTGAGTATATTTAGAATTGAATATTAGTATTAGAAGAGTAGCCTGTGGAAATACATTTTAATTTGGTGGAATATAAAAATTATAGAAATCACTAGATTTTTTACATAATAGTTGAAAAACCATATCAATATTTCCTTGAGGGATAGATTTGTTAATTTCAGTGTTAGCTTTTTCTGATTTTTATTTAATCTAAAGATAACATAATAATGCTAAAGACAGCTAAAGTTTATTTGTTTATTTATTCTTAAGTAATCCTCAAACCCAATGTGGGGCTTGAACTCATGACCCCAAGATTGAGTTCATGCCCTTCCAACTAATAGGCCAGCCAGGCACCCCTGCTGAAGACCTTTAAAAATAGTTCACTGAATTAGCCATTACTGTGGTAATGCTATATAACAATGCCAAAGTGTTTGCTGGCTTACAAAACAAATATTTAGGTTTTTAACTCATGGTTCTTTGGGTCTGGAGGGAGACTCTACCTCTTTCTGTGTATTGGATTCAGGTCTTTTTCACTAGTTGCATTTTGAGTCTTTTGGCTTTTTGGTCCACTGTCTTGAAAGAGAGAGTGTGTGAGCACAGTCAGGGGAGGGGCAGAGACAGAGGGAGAGAGAGAATCCCAAGCAGGTTGTGCCCTGCCAGCACAGAGCCCAATGTGGGGCTCAGACTCACAAACTGTGAGATCATGACCTGAGCTGAAGTCGACGCATAACTGACTGAGCCACCAAGGTGCCCCTGGGCCATTACCTTCTTATGATAGATGGCAGAGGCTCAAGAGACCAAGCCAAATAACTCAAGACATTTAAAGTCTCTGCCCAAATTTTGTTTATTGGTATTCCATTGACCAGAGCAAATTACATGGCTAAGCCCCAAATTATTTGGGCAGGGAAATATTTTGCACTACTTACTCTAATGAAAGGTGTTACAAAGTCACATGACAAGGGGCCTAAATGTACAATTCTGTAATAGGGAGGGAGTATAGAATTGGTAACAATAATCTGATCTACAATAGTCACCTATAAATCTTACCATCCTAATACAGGTTTTTGTTTGCTTTATTTATTTATAGCAAGTGTTATACAATATAATAGTATTCAGTGATTGTGAAGCAAGCAATATTTACGTATTTGTATTCTCTCATTATAGCTAATAGTTTTTTGAGTATTTTTATTTTTAATTGAAGTATAGTTGACGTATAATAGTTTTAGGTGTACAAGATAGTGATTCAAAAATTATATACATTTTGAAATGCTCCCTATGTGTAGTTACCATGTGTCACCATACAGACTTATTATAATATTATTGACTATATTCCCAATGTTGTACTCTTTATCCCCATGACTTATTTATTTATAACTGGAAGTTTGTACCTCTTAATCCCTCTCACCTGTTTTACTTATCTCCTCTACTTCCCTCCCCTCTGGCAACCACTAGTGTCTGTATTTATGAGTCTGTTTCTCTTTTCTTGTTGCTTGTTTGTTTTGCTTTTTAGATTTTACGTATAAGTGAAATCACATTGTATTTGTCTTAGACTTATTTCACTTAGCATAATACCCTCTGAGTCCATCCATGTTGTCACAAATGACAAGATCTCATTCTTTTTTATGGCTGAGTAATAATTCCATTGTGTATGTATACCACATCTTCTTTATCCATTCATCTTCTGATGGACGCTTAGGTTGCTTCCATATCTTGGCTATTGTAAACAATGCTACAATAAATATAGGGGTGCACATATCTTTTTGAATTAATATTTTCATTTTCCATGGGTAAATACCCAGAAACGGAATTACTGGATCTTATGGTACTTCTAATTTTAGTTTTTTTTTTTAGGAATCTTCATACTGTTTTCCACAATGCTGCACTAATTTCCATTCCCATCAACAGGGTATGAGAATTTCCTTTTCTCTACATCCTTGTTAACACTTGTTATTTGTCTTTTTGATATTAGCCCTTCTGACTGGTATGAAATGATAATATCTCATTGTGGTTTTGATTTGCATGTCCCTCATGATTAGTGGTATTGAGCACCTTTTCATGTGTCTGTTGGCCATCTGTATGTCTTCTTTGGAAAAAAGGCTGTTTAGTCCTCTACCCATTTTGTGTTGGATTTCTTTTTTAAAAAATTTTTTTAATGTTTTTATTTATTTTTTTTGAGAGAGAGACAGCATGAGCAGGGGAGGGTCAGAGAGAGAGGGAGACACAGAATCCGAAGACAGGCTCCAGGCTCTGAGCTAGCTGTCAGCACAGAGCCTGATGCGGGGCTCGAACCCACAAACCGTGAGATCATGACCTGAACCGAAGTCAGATGCTTAACCGACTGAGCCACCCAGGCGCCCCTCTTTTTTTGTTTTTGTTTTTTGTTTTTTGGTTTTTGGTTTTTTTTGGTGTTGAGTTATATGAGTTCTTTTTATATTTTGGATATTAACCACATATCGGATATATCATTTGCAAATGCCCTCTTTCATTTTGTAGGTTGGCTTTTCATTTTGTTGATGGCTTCCTGTGCTGTGCAAAAGTTTTTTAGTTTGATTTAATCCCAATTGTTTATTTTTGTTCTTGTGTACCTTGCTGAGGAGACATATCCAGAAAAATATTGCTAAGGTTGATGTATACGAAATTACTGCCTATGTTTTCTTTCAGGAGTTTTTATGTTTTCCAGTCTCATATTTAGGTCTTTAATCCATTTTGAGTTTATTTTTATATATGGTATAAGAAAGTGGTCTAATTTCATTCTTTGCTATGTGGCTGTTCAGTTTTCTCAACACCATTTATTGAAGAGACTATCTTTTTACCACTGCATATTCTTGCTTCCTTTGTCGTAGATTAACTGACCATATAAACAGGGATTTTTTTTTTTTTTGGGCTTTCAATTCTATTTTGATGATCTGTGTGTCTCTTTTTGTGCTATTACCATACTGTTCTGATTAGCTTTGTAGTATAATTTGCAATCTGGGCTTGTGATACCTCCAATTTTGTTCTTCTTTCTCAGATTGTTTTGGGTATTTAGGGTCTTTTATGATTCCACAAAATTTTAGCGTCTTTTGTGATTCCACAGATTTAAGGATAATAATAAACTCATCTACCATAGTCACGTATAAACCTTAACCATCCTAATACAGGTTTGAAAATAATTTTTCCCTGTTTTGCATTCTATTTTTATGGCATAGGATTATTAAAGAGCAACAGTAATTTGTGCCTATCATTTAAAATTCTTCTTTTTCCTGTAATGGCTTCCTATTTTGGTTATAAAACATTATATTGCCTTTTATTTTATTTTTATTTATTTTATTAAAAAGTTTTGTGAGAGAGCATGAGCTGGGGAGGGGCAGAAAGAGAGAGAGAGAGAGAGAGAGAGAGAGAGAGAGAGAGGAGAGAGAATGAGAATGAGAATCCCAAGCATGCTCCACAGAGCGCAGAGCCTGATACGGGGCTTGAGCCCACGATGATGACTGGAGCCGAAATCAAGAGTCAGACGCTTAACTGAGTGAGCCACCCATGTGCCCCTCTACTACCTTTTAAAGCATCCTTTGTAAGTACCACTTGTATTATTCTTTTGTTCCTCCTGTAATTATTTCAAGTAAGTAATTTCTCCCCTTTTTTTCTTTTATCACATCCAGTATACTGTTTATCTGGGGAGTTGTCAACTTTTTATATACTATCTTTTTCATTCACCTAGATTTTTGTTCTGATATCTACAATATGAAATCTATTAAAATATATCTTTTATGTCTTTTTGCTAACATATAATTATATTAGGTCTTAATAGGTTTCATGTGACAGAAACTCAATTTAAACTAACTTATGCAGGGGTGCCTGGGTGGCTCAGTTGGTTAAGCGTCTGACTTCAGCTCAGGTCATGATCTCTCAGTTTATGAGTTCAAGCCCGGCGTCCGGCTCTGTGCTGACAGCTCAGAGCCTAGAGCCTGCTTCAAATTCTGCGTCTCCCTCTCTCTCTGCCCCTTCCTGACTCACACTCTGTCTCTCTCTCAAAAACGAATAAATGTTAATTTATTTTTAAAAAACTAACTTATGCAAAAAGAATAAGGAACAGTGGATTTACCAAGACTGAGGGTGGGAACAGATAGAGTTACACCTCAGGATTGCCTCAAACAAAATGATAGGGACTCGACTAAGACTCTCTTGCTTGTCTAGATTTAGGATTTACTTTTCTCTTTCACTGCACATTGGCCTTCTTCATAGGGGGAAAAACATGGCTACCAACAATTCTTAGTTTATATCTAAAAAATTTCTGCTGTAATACAGGCAGCTGTCATGATGAAGTCTCTGGTCACCAGTCCAAAAATCTTAGGAATTGGGTTAATTGGTCTAAATAGTTTGGATTCAGTGTCCATCTTTGGGACTGTTTGGCCATGGTATTGAGATTTCTATAAAAACCGTGAAGTTTGAACAGAGAGAAGGCTTATTCTCGGAAAAAAGGTCCCATGATTATTGCTGGATAAATAAAAATAGGTATCCACTAAAGTAATGTGAATTACTGAGGCCCTTTTGTGCTCTCTTCAGGGGCAGGGATATACTTGCATACATACATTCATATTGGTGTGCCTCTCGCCTGAGAACTGGAATAGTGGATGGACTGTTTAGTCAATAGAAGCTATAGTAGTTTTTTTTTTTTTTAAGACTAGATTGGTTTTTTTTTTTTTTAAAGCACAGAAGAATTATAGTTGGTAAATGTTGTATCAGATTATTCATGTCTGTTTTCTTATTGTAAATTAAGAATATTTCCTGTTTCCAGTGTTGTAATGGGTCTACTATAGTCATTTGAATTCTCATGCCTAATAGAACTTGCAGCCTGTCTTGTCCAATTTTGACTCACACTCATATATTCAGTGTTCTATTTTCGTTCAAGAGCTACTTGAAAATGAATAGGTACAAACACATAAGCTAAAAGCAAGAAGCTGGCTAACCACATTTGGCACAAAAAGAAATTGGACCATGTGCACCACGATTTTATACTTTTGAATGTGTTCAGTTATTTTGGGAAGAAGATAGCTTCCAGTTAGACTTTGCTAAATGTTGCTACACTGTTTCTAGTGTATATGTGAAAATTGTAGTTTTAGGCATCCAAGTGAGGTGTTAATTTAAAATATATTGCTCATTTGACAAAAATGATGTGGACTTAAAGTGAGAATTAAAAGCCATTTCACCTGGTAGAATTGGTAGAATTGCTATAGGTGTGGGGATAAGTGTGTGTTTAAGCGATTCAATTCAATCAGAAATATTTATTGAGCTCCTTTGAGAATGGGAAAAGGGGATGAAAAAACATATATCAGATTTTCTGTAGGACTGATAAGTTTTCTGTCCCTTATTCTCTTATGCCTTTAAAATGCCTAAAGAATAAAAATGTGTATGACTACAGTGTAGTTCCCAGTATTTTTTTTTAATATCTGAAGAGACATAAATTTTTTTTGTCAGATCTTACAGTCTAATTTTTGGATTATAATAGGGTAGCCTTTTAACTAAATGCCTTTGAAAGTCGTTTTGCTTTTGTGCACTGCTCTGTTTTACATACTGAGTTGAAATGGATGTATTTTGAGTTCACAGAACAGTGAGCTCCATATTATTTAAAAGACCCCTGCAAGTTTTCCAGCTGCTGTTTCTTTTGATTGGAAGAAATAATAGTAGATTGCCATACATAAAGAGAAAGTAACATTAGCCTGTTAGCATATTGCTGCATCGTAGTAGATTTAGTAAATTATATTTTGAATTGACTTGTAAAATGGAATTCTTCAACACATCACATGGAATGAGAATCTTAAGATTAAGTGACTTTAGAATTCATTCAGTCCAACTTTGTCTCTGATGCGGGAGTCCATTCTACTACATCCAAGAAAATTGACTTGTTTATTAAGCAGACATTTTTTGAGCCCATGTTATCTGTGCTGACACTGTGCTGGGTTGTTGGTGAGTAAAATAAAAATAGGCATGGTTCCTGCCCTTTGTGCCCATAGTTGGCTTGTAGTTGACAGTGTGCTCAGTTGGGTCATTTAGTCTTAGCAGGTAGGGAAAAATTGACATGTTGACAGTATTGAGTTTCTAATCCATGAACTTTGAGTATCTCTTCACTTATTTACATCTTTTAAGTTTCTTTCATCAGGGTTTTATAGGTTTTTTACTTATAGATCTTACATGTATTTTGTTAGGTTTATAGTGAAGTATTTCATCTTTTTGTGCTATGGTAAATGGTACTGCTCTTTTAAAACTTCAAATTCCTCTTGTTCATTGTATGTATGTAGGGAAGAAATCGACATTTGTTTGTTTAACCCTGTATGACCTTCCTAAATTTATGAGTTCTAGGAGGTTTTTTTTTTTTTGGTAGATTCTTTGGGATATTCTACACAGATAATTATGTAATCTGTGAATAGAGACTGTTTTATTCTTCCTTTTCAATCTGTATACTTTTATTTCTTATGGTGTTGAATCAGAGTGGTGAGAGTGGGCATCCTTGTGTTGTTCCAGGTCTTAAGGGGAAAGTGTCCAATTTCATAACTAAGTATGTTAGCTGTAGGTTTTTTGTAGATACTGTTAATCAAGTTGAGGAAGTTTAATCAATTGCTAGGTTGCTGAGAGTTTTTATTTTTATAATGGATGAGTGTTGGATTTTTTCAAATGCATTTTCTGTATTAGCTGTCATGATCATTATTTTTCTTTAGCTTATTGATAGTTTTATTACGCTGATTAATTTTTGAATGTTGTCAGTCTTACCTGGGGTGTAATTCTTTTTATATACTGTTGAATATAATTTTATAATATTTTGTCTATAGTTTTCTTATAATCTGGTTTTGGTCTTAAGTTAATGCTGGCCTCCCAGAATGAGTTAGAATGTGTTTCCTTTTTTAGTTTTTCTGGAAGAGATTATAGAGAATTGATATTATTCCTTAAATGTTTGGAGAATTCTCTGGTGAAGCCATCTGTGTCTCGTGCTTTCTCTTTTGGAACATTATTGATTACTGTTAGTTAAATTTCTTGAAAATTAAAGGGCTTTTCAGGATTTCTAATTATCCTGGTGTGATATTTGGTACTTTGCCTTTTTAATTTTTATTTTGGTGCTTTGTCTCTTCCAAGGAACTGTTCCAATTTACCTAAGTCACCTATTTGTGGCCCTAGAATTCTTTGTAGTATTACCCTCTCAGTGTCCACGGGATTGGTAGTGATGACCCATCTTTTGTTTTTTATATTGGCAATTTGTGTCTTCTCTTTTTCTTATTTAGCCTGGCTAGCGGCTTATCAATTTTGATTATCTTTTGGCTTGGATATATGGAGTTTTCTGTATTTTCCTGTTTCAATTTCATTGATTTCTGTTACATATTTTTTTTTTTATTATTTCTCTTCATTTGCTCTTCTTTTTCTAGTTTCCTAAGGTTTCTAAAGAATCTTAGGTTATAGGGTCAGCTGTGTGGCTCAGTTGGTTAAGCATCTGACTTCAGCTGTGGTCATGATCTCGTGATTTGCAGGTTCGAGCCCCACCCTGGGCTCTGTGCTGACAGCTCAGCCTGGAGCCCGCTTCGGATTCTGTGTCTCCCTCTCTCGTAGCCCCTCCCCTGCTCATGCTCTGTCTCTGTCTCTCAAAAATAAATAAAAACATTTAAAAATTTTTAAAAGTTTAGGTTATAGATTTTAGATACTTTTTCTTTTCTAGTATGTGCATTCAATGAAACAGGTTTCTAAGTATCATTTTCACTACATCCCACTTTTGATAAATTGTATTTTCATTTAGCTCAAAATATTTTTAAGTTTCTCTTGAGTTGTCTTTGGTTAATGGTTACTTAGAAGTGTGTTTAATTTACAAATATTTGGGAATTTTGCAGCTGTCTTTCTGTTACTGATTTCTAGTTTAATTCCATTACGATTGAGAAGATATTTATATGATTTTTATTTTTTCAAACTTGTCAGGGTGTATTGTGTGACCCAGAATATGATCTTCCTTGGTGAATGTTCCTTGTGAGTTTGAGAAGAAAATGTATTCTGTTGTTAGATGGAATATTTTATAAATGTCAGTTAGATCAAATGGATTAGTAGTGCTATTCAGGTCATTTATGTCCTTACTGATTTTTTGTGTGCTTGATCTGTCAATCTCACAGATGGGTGTTGAAGTCTTCAACTATAATACTGCCTGTCTGTTTGTTCATTCAGTTTTATCAGTTTTTGCCTCATGTATATTGACTCTGTTGTTAGGTGCTATCTTGTTTAGGATTGTTATATTTTCAGGGTGCCTGAGTTAAGTTGGTTAAGCGTCAGACTTTAGCTCCGGTCATGATCTCATTGGTGGATTCGAGCCCTGAGTCTGGCCCTGTGCTGATAGCTCGGAGCCTGGAGCTTGCTTTGGATTCTGCGTCTCCCTCTCTCTCTGCCCCTGCCCCACCATGCTCTGTCTCTGTCTCAAAAATAAACATTTTTTTAAAAAAAGGATTGTTATATCTTCTTGGAGAATTGACCCCTTTATCATTATATAATGCTCCTCTATATCTCTGATCATTTTCCTAGTTCTAAAATCATTATAGCTCTTCTAGCTTCCTCTCTTCTTTTTTTTGAATGTTAGATACTTCTTTATCATTATTATGAAGCACCAGTTCAATATGCACAAAATTTCAAGTTACCCTTCTTTAACCCACTTTTTCATCCCACACTGAAATTCCACACTTAGCCTCCAGCAATTTGTCAGAATTACCAGTTAAGTGTTCCTACCAGTTTATGGCTCCAGGAACTTCTGCTTCAGGTAAAGAGATCTGACTTGCTACCTCTCTGGATTCCCTGTCTCTCCAGATTTTGGGATGGCAGTTTTTTCCATGAACCCAGTTCTCTGATGGGTCCCAGAAAAGCTAGTGACTTTTAGTTTGTCCAGTCTTTTCTTGTTGTAAGGGAGTGATGACTTCCATGCTTTTTAGCTGAAACCAGAAGTTGGGATTATTTGTCCTTTGATTATTGAGTTGTAAGAGTTCTTCATACCATCTGTATACAAGACCCTTATTGAATATATTATTTGCAAGTATTTTCTCATCCAGTGGTTTTATTTTTGCTGTCTTTAAAAAAATTTTTTTTAACGTGTATTTATTTTTGAGAGACAGAGTGCAAGCCGGGGAGGGGCAGATAGAGAGGGAGACACAGAATCCGAAGCAGCCTCCAGGCTCTGAGCGGTTAGCACAGAGCCTGATGTGGGACTCGAATTCACAAACTGTGAGATCATGACCTGAGCGGAAGTCAGATGCTTAACTGACTCAGCCACCCAGGTGCCCCAGTTTTACTTTCTTTGTGGTATCATTTTCAGCACAAAAATTTTAATTTCAGTATAGTCCAGTTTATCTATTTTGTGCTTTTGGTGTCATTTCAGAAACCATTGCTTAACTGAAGGACATGAAAATTTACTCCTGTTTTCTTCTAAGAGTTTTATAGTTTTAGCTCTTACGTTTAGGTCTATGGTCCACTTTGAATTAAGTTTTGTGTATGAGGTGAGGTTGGGGTCAACTCCATTCTTCTGCATGTGAATAACGAATTGTCCTAGCACCATTTGTTGAAGACTATTCTTTCCTCATTTAAATCTTATTACCTGCCTGTTGAAATATTACACAAAATTTTTTTAATGTTAATTTATTTTTGAGAGAGGGGAGATAGAGTGCCAGTGGGGGAGGAGCAGAGAGAGAGAGAGGGAGACACAGAATCCAAAGCAGGCTCCAGCCTCTGAGCTGTCAGCACAGAACCTTATGCTGGGTTTGAACTCAAGAACCATGAGATCATGACCTGAGCTGAAGTTGGACACTTAACTGACTGAACCATCCAAGTGCTCCTGTAATATTTTAAAGTGTTGGCTTTGCATTCTCAGATTTTTGTGTTTGTGTGCAAATTTAGTAAGCATCTGCTTTGAGGTTCAAAGAAATGTTCAACCCAATAAAGCAGCATTAGGCAAACTTCTAAAAGTATTCCTAAAGCCCTTGGAGGCAGCGTTTTATGCTTGTAATGAGAGCTGACTTAATTCTGAGTAAAATGAGAAATTCTGGGCTGTGTTTTGAAGAGATCGCAAAATTACATTCGGTAAACTAATAGTTTTCTGTTTAGCCTGGCAGAATATCTAACATTCTTCTTTGGCTAAAGAAAACCTCTTAATAATGGACATCTTATTTGAATTGCATAACCATTAGTATTCATTAACATGCTGATTTATTTTATTTATTAAAAACTATTTTTTAGTGTTTATTTTACTTTAGAGAGAGAGAGAGAGGGCATCAGCGGGGGAGGGGCAGAGAGAGAGGGAGACATAGAATCTGAAGCAGGCTCTAGGTCCTGAGCTGTCAGAACAGAGCCCAACACGGGCTCGAACTCACAGACTGCGAGAATATGACCTGAGCTGAATTTGGATGCTTAGCCCACTGAGCAACCCAGGCGCCCCCTAGCATGCTGATTTAGAGTTAATGGCTAGGGTAGCTATTTATCACTTACCCAAGATTTTTTTTTTTTTTTTTTTTTTTTTTTGAGAGAGAGAGTGTGTGCGCGCGCTAGCCGGGGAGAGGACAGAGGTAGAGAGAGAATTTCAATCAGGCTTCTTGCTCACCATGGAGCCCAGCATGGGGCCAGATCCCATGACCTTGGAACCATTATCTGAGCTGAAATCAAGAGTCAGACACTCAACCGAGTCAGCCACCCAGGCACCTCAAAGAAGAATGTCTTGGGAGAAGACATAACTTTTGATAGAGAGGAGAGGTACGGAGAAGGTTCAGTGTGTATATAGTGACAGATACCAACCCTCGGTCTCTAGGAATAGGTGAGAAAACTTCAAGATATAATATAATGGTTCAGAGCATGTACTTTCAAGTCTGAATACCTGGTCTGAATTCAGAGCATGTACTTTCAAGTCTGAATACCTGGTCTGAATCCTGGCTCTACATTTGTTGTTTGTGAGAACTTTAGCCTGATAGGTGCTCTTAACAACAAATTGTTCAGCACATTTATTGAATATCCACTGTGTACTAGCTGCTACACTAGGCATGTGATATTCTCAGGTAAACAAAAGAGTTGGAATTTAGGTGGGGGTTTATTTAGATAGCCTTAGCTTCAGGGGGTGGCCTCAAACTTCCCTGCCTTTTTTTCCATATCTCATCGTGTACTGCTCTCACCCATGCTTACTGTGATCTAGCTATTATTGGCCTCCTTTCTCATAAGCCTTTTCTCATATCTGGGCTTTTTGTATTTGCTATTTCCTCTACTTGAAATTCTTTTCCACTAATTGTTTCTATGGCCTACTCATTCTTATTAAGCCCAAATGTCAACTGGGTCCATATTGCCTCCTACCTTCTCATTACCTTTTATAGTATATATTCCAGTATGTGATCTTGATTTATTTATTTTTTCTATGTTATTTCTCTCTTCCATAAGAATGTTAGCTCTACGAAGACTGGAACTAAATTGGTCTTACTCATTTTTTAGTCTCCAGGTCCCATGATTGTTTCTAGTGCATAGTAGAGACTCATTAAATATTTGTTGAATGGATGAATGAAAGCTGATACCTTAGGAGTCAGCCATATGAAAGGAGGCAAGAGCTAAGACCCTAAAGTGGGAAAGAACCTTCTGTAATTAAAAAGCTATAATGGTAAAGGCACAGAGGGAAAGGTGTGTTGGGCTTTGTAAGTCCTGGCATAGTTCGGATTTTATTTGAATTTTAGTGAAAAGATTAAATTTTTTTTAAAAAGTTTATTCATTTTGAGAAGGTCAGAGACAGCGCAAATAGGGGAGGGGCACAGAGAGAGGGAGGGAGAGAATCCCAAGCAGGCTCTGCACTGTAGTGTAGGGCCCAATGTGGGGCTGGAACCCATGAGACCGAGAGATCATGACCTGAGTGGAAACCAAACCAAGAGTCTGATGCTTAACTGACTGAGCCACCTAGGCACTCCAGTGAAAACATTTTAGAATAGAGTTTTAATGTAATCTTATTTATTTCCCAAAAGATTTCTTTGGCAGCTCTTTGAAGAGTACATTAGGGGAAGAGAGAACTGGAAGTAGGAAGATGGGTTAGGAGACTCTTGGTAGATGAGAACATTGCCTGGATTAGGTTGATAAAAATGGCCATGAAGAAATGGGATAGATGTGGGATTTATGTTGGAAATGGGGCTAACATGACATGCTGATGTGAGGAATGAAGAAGTAGAGATGAATTAAGAATGATATCTAAGATCACTTGTTTGAGTAACTTGATAGTGGTATTATTTACTGAAATGGGAAATCTGAATGAGAAGCAAATTTGGAGGAGACATTAAGAATTCCATTTGGGTCACATTTAAGGTATTGATAAGAATTCCACATGGAAATATAAAGTAGAAAGTTAGATTCCAAATGAAGAATTTAGAGGACATTTGGGTGGGGAGAGAAATTTGGGAGACTATTAGATATAGATGGTATTTAGAACCATGGCAATGAGAAATACTGCTTAGAGTGTGTGGCAAGGAATCACAAGTTCAGGACTTGAATTTGGGGAATTTCCAACATTTAGATGTAAAGTTGAGAAGTGGCAACTTGGGCTTGAAGAAGGATTAGCCACAGAGAGAACTTCTGGAATGTGTAGGTAATCAAGGATTCTTGGGCAGCCAGGAAGGGCAAAGACGTGGCCTCTAACACATACTGCACTTTCAGAAACATTTATTTGCAAAATGAAAATCCTTTAGAGGACAGATATATGTGCTTGAAGGATTTAAAATTTAAAAGGAAGGATATTCACATGTCCAACAGAATGAAATGATGGCTAGCTGATTACACTATTCTAGAATAAATAGTTATTCTTTATTTTAATGTTATTGGGAATTGTGAGTTTTGATAAAGATGGGAGTAAATTTTTAAAGTGTAACTTGAAGCTGAGAGTAAATCTTTTTTTTTTTTTTTTTTTATGCCAAGAGTAATGGTGTTAGTGTCACCTAAAGGCAAAATGAGATATTGCAGCCATGTTCATGTGAGGCAAAGAGCAGAATAACCTAATTGGGATGAGAAAAAGAACAGTTCTGGGTAATTTTAAGGCATGGATCAGCAGACTTACAGAGTCCAGTGTTCTTTAGCCCTAGTTTACTTGTTCTACCTCTCTACCACATTGCCCGTTTGGTCACCGAGCAGATTAATACAGGGTTCTCTTTCATCTTTTACATTTCAGCTCAGATATTTCCCTAAGAGTTCTTTCCTACCACCTTACTTAAAGTTATCCCTATGCTTTTTATAGCAATTCATTGTCACAGTAACCTGCCTTATCTTCTTCATAGCCTTTAGAATGATTTGGAATTACATTTGCTTACTTGCTTGATTTCTTACTAAGATGTAAGCTCTAGGAGAGCAGGCAACTTGTGTGCCTTAGTCACTCAAATAACCCTAGTGCTGAGTACTGTGTCTGTTATGTAATACACAGGTTCAGTTAAAATTAGCAGTGTGAATATTTGAACTTTCGGAAGTGATAGACGCTTAGTTTATGTGGTTATAGATCTATCCAGAAAGCAGAATTACACTGTATTTACACTGTTTGCCATATGAATGCAATGTGAAAGCCCTGGCTTTTTCCCTACCCCCTTGTACTGATAAGTGGTAATGTGTCTGGAAAAGAAAAGATACATGGCTTAGGGTATTGAATTTTTTTTCTTTAATAATTATTTATTTTTGGGAGACCACAAGTGGGGGAGGGACAGAAAGAGGGGGACCAAGGATCTGAAGTGGGCTCTGTGCTGACAGGCTGATATGATAGCAGCAAGCCTATCCCTGCACAGGGCTCGATCTCACAATTGCGAGATCATGACCTGAGCTGAAGTCAGATATTCAACTGACTGAGCCACCCAGGTGCCCCAGGGTGTTGAATTCTTATTAATTAGTCAACTTCAGTGACACAAACAAAATATTTTAAGATACAATAACTTTGAGGAGATACGTTTTTGTAAACATTTGGATTTAATTATAAAGTAATTTCAGTGAGTATTTTTTTGTATGAATTTGGTTTCTAGTATCATGCTTAATTATTTCCTCTGTTTATTAAAAAAGAAAAAAATAGTATTTCTATGAGGAATACAGAATCAAGCAGTAGTGAATCTGTTTAGTTGAGATATGGGTGTTGTTTTTCAGGGAACAATATGGTTCTTTTAGTCTGGGAATTCAGGGTGAAGGGACTACATTTCCATTATGTGGCCCAGTCCAAGAAGGGTAGCCTCCCTAGTTTTGAGATAATTAGCCAGCAGAATTCTTTATCACATGAACCATTTTTAAAGGCTGAGTATTGATCATGTTTTTATTTGCGTTTTTTTTTTTTTTTTTTTAATCTCTGTAGTTTTGACCAGGTGGATGTGGGAAGAGAAGTTTGTAGAATTGAAATGGAGGTCAGAGCTTCATTACAGAAGGTTAGTGGGTCATCGGATTCTGTGGCTACACTGAACAGTGAAGAATTTGTTTTGGTTTCTCAGCATGCAGATGATACGTCTACAAAAGATGATGAAAAACCTGAACTGAAGGTATTTCTTTCTTTCTTACTTTTTTTATTTACAAACGTTACTAGTTTAAATTATTGTTTTTTTTTAATGAGGTGAGACTGATTTCAAGAGTTGGGTAAAATACAAAGGTTTTTCTCAAATACTGACCTTGAATTGTATCAGTGTTTGATTTATGCAGAGGCTAATTATTTGGTTTGTGTATTTTTAAAGTTTTTTGCTTTCGGTTATTTATTTTTTAATTTGGAATTTTAGGAAGAAGGATTAGAAGGGAAAATAGAAAGGAAAAGATAATTGGGGAATTTGACTTATATTTACATAAAACTTAACTATTATCTGGATATTTTTGTCTCATTGCTGGGTTGTTAAAGTTAATTACATGAATAATTATGTTTTATTTGTACTTAAGAAACAACTGTATGGTTTTTATGTTTCAAATCAGCTGGTAACATTCTACTATGTGATTGAATAAGTGGCTTATCTGAAAAAAATTTTTTAAAATATTTTTTTAATGTTTATTTTTGAGAGAGAGAGCAGGGGAGGGGGCAGAGAGAGAGTGGGAGACAGGATCTGAAGCGGGCTCTGGACTGACAGGAGAGAGCCCGATGAGGGGTTTGAGATCATGACCTGAGCTGAAATTAGATGTTTAACCAACCGAGCCACCCAGGTGCTCCTTGTCTGAATATTTTTAAAGTATATGTCTTATATTTTTAGCAATTGAGTTTTTATTTGGATATGATCCTTTTTCATTTTTGTTGTTTTTTTCTAACTCAAAAGAAAAAGAATCAAACAAACCCAGGTATACATGCATGAGAATTGCATAACCACCCTCTAGAAACAGGTGTTTCTAGAGAAATTAGCCCGATGTGCTACATATTGTTTGGCTTTATTTAGTATTAACTATGGCATCAAAAGTATCTATCAATCTAATAAAATTTTATAAAAATTATATTTTTAAATACCCATTTTACATATGTTGAGGGTATATAGTTTTATAAGTATACTAAAATAGTCAATGGTTTTATTTAAATATAAGTAATATGTATGTAAATACTGTGTAAAAAATAAATAGCTGCATTTTAGTTAATGTGTTTAAGACCTTTATTAGGCTTTTTGTCTCACCTGCTTTTAAGAGAAGGATGAGTCAACTTAAAATTCTCTTGGCGGCAAGCAAAATTTGTAAAGAAATCACAAATATGTTTATGCTGTGATAGCAAGAAATATGACCTTTTAAATAACAGTCACAGTAGATACTGTTTACTTAAACTTACCTGTTTTTCCCTTTAAAACACATACATTTAAGATTACCTGGTTTTTAGAATGTGTTCTTAAGGAAAAGAAGAAAAGGAAAGAAAAATCTCTGTAAATTAGATCTTAGGTACAGTTAGGTACAGCTGTATAAATTCTTGGTATTCAGTAACTTATATTTAAATTTAAAATTTAGGTTGTTTTAATTTCTTTTAGAAACAAAATACTAGAAATAGAAATAAAAGATTAGAAACCTTAAGTCAGAACCATAAATATGATTGAAACAGAATCATCTTGCTTTGTCTATAGATAGTTTCTAATGGTGATGAACAGTTGGAAAAAGCCATGGAAGAGATTCTGAGAGATTCTGAGAAAGGGCAAAGCAGTCCTCTTGCTGATTGTCAGAGTTCCAGTGAGAGTTCAGACCATTCATTTGGAGATGTTTCAGCCAGCCAAACAAATAAGCCATCCCTTCAGTTAATTTTGGATCCATCGAATACAGGTACTGCATTGAATATTATAAAAGAAATGGGATAAAGTGATCATGAAGATGAAAATTAAAAAAAATCCTATTAGCTTTGTTTTCTAAGATCAAGGCCACCAAGTTTTTGGTTCTGCTTGAGAGTTCCCACTTTATTTCTTAAGTGTTTGTTTGTTTCTCTACCTGTAAAATCAATGTCAGTGTAATTTGAGATCAGTGAGTCTTCACTTTACTCCCAGTACTTGGCACATAGTAGGCACTCAGTAAACCTTACTGAACAACTGAATAAATTCAAGAAATAGTGTAATGAACAGAGTGTTTCATATGATGCGCCTTTTTACTCAGTTTGACTAGTTACTTCAGATTATCATTTGTGAAAATTCTAAGTAAAATAGCGTATCAATTCCATCAGGGTACTTAAATAATAAATGCATTGAGGTGCATGTGCTTCTTTGAATCAGCAGTTTGTATCCTTTGCATCAATACCTAATGGTGGAATTAAACAATAGCCAAACTATGGAAATAGCCCAAATGTCCATTGACTGATGAATGGATAAAGAAGATGTATATATACGTAATGGAATACTATTAGGTGATGTAGAAGAATGAAATCTAGCCGTTTGCAACAATGTGGTTGGAACTAGAGTGTATTATGCTAAGTGAAATAAGTCAGTCAGAAAGATAAATATCCTATGATTTTACTCATTTGTGGAATTTGAGAGACACAACAGATGAACATAGGTAAAGGGAAGGAAAAATAAGATAAAAACAGAGAGAGAGGCAAACCATAAGAGACTCTTCAATACAAATAATAAACTGAGGGTTGCTATAGACGAGGTGAGTAGGGGAATGAGTTAAATGGGTGATGGCAGGAAGGAGGGCAATTTTTGGGATGAGCACTGGGTGTCATATGTAAGAGATGAATCACTGAGTTCTACCCATGAAGCCAAGACTACACTGTATGTTAACTAACTTGAATTTAAATTAAAAAAATAAACCTTGATAAAAATATAAATGCATCCATGATTGAGTAGGATTTGTAGTAGAAATATCAGCTTATAGTGCAAAATGGTTTTGGGTACAAGAAAAGCCATACAAAACCAAAGCCAATTCCTATTTCAGCTGGTTTAAATACTAGATAGAGGCTCTGATCATGGTTTTTTTTGTAAACTTCTCAGCTTTGATCTTCTCCTTTGTCACCTTTCTCTCCAGCTGGCTTCCTTTATGGTTATAAAGTAGTTAGCAGAAATTGGTAAGTAAGGCCAGGTGATTTGTTCATGGATGGTGGCAGAGATAAAGGCTCTCTTCTTTTACCTATTGAATAAAACTTGTGAGTTTCACTCAGTTGAACCATTTTCTAGTAGTTAAGGGATCACATGAACTAATAGGCCTTGGTTACATTCAAACTCCTCAATAAGTCACACTGACAGTCAAGATGAGATTAGCCTGATTGGCTTTGGACCAGTGATCCATTTCTGAATGTTGGTGCAGGGGAAGTATAGATACAGACCAAAGTGCTACACAGTGTGGCTGTGATGACCCTAAATAACATTGTACATGACATTTATTCCTAGTGAATCAAATATTGAAATGTGAAAAATAAACCTATAAGAAGAAAATATTGGAGACTATTATTGTGATTGGGTAGGAAAAGCCATACCATAAAAAATAGTTTTATTTTAATACATAAAAACTTAAACCTTCTGAACGAGAATGGTGCCATAATAAATATTGTTTTTTGCTTTGATATGCATTTTAACTAAATTGTTAAATAACACATTTTAACATTAAAAAAAAAGACATTCATATATCCTAATTATGGGATTTCCTTCAAATAGGCCATTACTGTTAGGCACCAAAAATTGCAAGTTTTTTTTTTGTGTGTGTGTCTTTGTTTTTTAACCTGCCCCACTGATACATCCTTAACCATTTTATATAATAAGTATGGCTTAATGATAGGAGAAGATATTTGTAATGTGTTGGGGGTCCTTAATAAAACCCTCTGATTTGGTGACTCACTATAAATACTTCTAGGTCTCAACATATAGTCATACTCACAGCTAGAATAAGTTCAAGAGAATTTAAGGTAAACATTTATGTATATATATTTTAATTAAAAATATAGGATTGGAAATTTTTTTTTTTTTGGGATTGGAAATCTTAAAAAGGATTTTTATTCTTGATTAAGGGAACATGAAAGATTGTATTATTTATTGTGCTTTGCTTAGCTTTATCTTTTGAGTTTTTAAAATCTCTACCCCTTCCAAAAAAAAACTAAAGCATATTGGCATCACATTTATATAATTACTTTTTGGTTAATATATTAATCAAAAAGAAGGAATACCTTTTATCTTCTAATGTAGCTCTGATGAGCTGTTGGAATTAATTATTCTTTACAGTGGCTTATGATTCTTATTTCTGAATATATTTGATAGGGACCATGTATTGTGTGCTCTTTTTGTGTTTTCACCACCTGTTACACTAAATACATTTTTAGAAAGATCTCAGTGGAAAAGAAGAAATTTCCTTTGCTTTACAAGTAAGTTTTTAGTATTCTTTTCTAGTTGTATATTTTTAGTTTTTAATTTTCAATAAAAATACATGTTATACTCTGAATGTTCTTGTCCTCAGAATTCATGTTGAAATTCTAACCCTCAAGGTGATGATATTAGGAGGTAGGGCCTTTGGGAAGTGATTAGGTCATGAGTGTGGAACCCTCTTGATTGGGGTTAGTGCCCTAATGAAAGAGACCCCAGAAAGCTAGCTTGTCCCTTCTGCCTCTGAGGACACAGTGAAAAGATGCTGTCTGTGACCGAGAAAGTGGGCTCCCACCAGATGCCAAATCCGCCAGTGCCTTGATCTTGGCCTTCCTGGCATCTAGAACTATGAGACGTAAATGGCTACTGTTTATAAACCACCCAGTCTGTAGTATTTTGTTATAGCAGCCTGAATAGACTAAGACATTTCAGCTGCCTTTTTCTAACTGCAATCAACACAGGTTTTGCTTAACAGAATTACTGTGGTTGGTTTAAAATGACACATAACTTCAGTAGCAAGGAACTGTATCCAGAAAGTATCTAGATTTAAGTGGCCTACAATGCATATTAAAGTTATGTTGTTTTTCAGTTATAAAACCAGATAGATGAAAGCTTTTATTTAGATGTCACGATAACTTGTTGGTTTATGTCATTTGATGATCTTATATACTGTCTGCTTGGATGCAAATCTAATAGTTAAATCTTTGCTAGTTAAAAAATTTTTTTTAATGTTTATCTTGAGACAGAGAAAAAGGGAGAGAGAGAGAGCGAGCAAGTGAGCATGAGCAGGGGAGGGGCAGAGAAAGAGGGAGACACAGAATCTGAAGCAGACTCCAGGTTCTGAGCTGTCAGCACAGAGCCTGACGTGGGGCCAAATCCATGAACCGTGTGATCATGACCTGAGCTGAAGTCAGATGCTTAACTGCCTGAGCCACCCAGGTGCTCCATTCTTTGCTAGTTTTTGGAATGTACTAAAATACTGGTTGGATTCAAAGGTGAATTGTCTCTCTTATATTCTTTGTTACTTTTTCTGCTGAGGAAAGGATGATGGAGTTAAAGAAGTATGAGTTGAATAGGACTAAATTTATTTAGGTGGAAATGAATTCCTTACATTAGTGTGTGATTTTACTAGGTCTAAGACTGTTGCCTTGGTAAAAATAGTTCGCTATTTGCCTCTCTAGCTCTGGATCTCCACTAGTCATAATTGGCTAGTTACCAATGAGTTTTGTATACAGGAAGGCTGTAATTATGATGATGTGTGTTTCCCATGATAGATTGTTGAAAGGATTACTAGCCCTGAAACATTTTCATTTATTTAGTGATTAATTCATTTGATATATATTATCTAGATTTTTTGACACTATTAATAAATGCTGTGAATAAAAGAGTATTTTCTGTTGATACATGTTAAGTTTATTCTTTACAAATCTCCATCCTTTTGAGGCACTGCTGAATTTTTAGTTTTAGATATTCTATTTTTGTCTTCTTAAATTTACTTTGGTTCTTTTTACATTTTCTGTTTCTCTGCCAAGGATTTCAGTATTTTCATTCAATTCAGGTGTGTTCATTCACCTTTATATCATGGAGCATGGTTTATAATACCAATTGTAAAGTCCTTGATAATTTTAACAACTATACTTTTAGGATTGGTATTCGTTGATTGTTTTTCCTCTTGAGAATTAGTTACCTTTTTCTTTTCTGTTTTTTGTTTGTTTGTTTGTTTGTTGAGTAATTGGGTTACTTTCCAGGCTTTTTGAATCTTATATATTGAGGTTCTTTTTCAAGATAAAATCCTCTGAAGAATGTTGATTTTGTTTTATTTTAGCAGGCAGCCTACCTGGTAATGTCCAGAATGCAAGTTATGGTTTGTTACACACATGTACAGTATGGTGTTGAGCCCAAAACTTGTATTAGTTCATACACAAAATTAGGGAGTTACTTTCTCCTCAGCTCTCCTTCTTGGGATTTCTCCCATACTCTCTGGGTTCCTGGGGCTCATTTTCCTTCTTCTCCTGAGTAGGAAAATCAGATTTCTCACTTACAGTTTTTATTTTGTTGTGCCATCTAGCAATCTTGCATGCCTTAGAGTCTACTTTGGGACAAAGTGGTAAGAGAAAAGAAAGAAAAAATAGTGGAGGTTTCCTTTTCCATTTTCAAATCACAGAAGTGAACTCATTGGCTTGGGTATTCTAGATATTGAGAGAGGTTTTCCATCCAAGTTGTAGATGTCTGTGCCCACCGCCGTTTCCCCCCATTGCAGTGTAGCTCCATAACTTGGGCTGGCCTGTGGTAGAACTGGGAGAGAGAAAAGAGAGCGAGAGGAGACAAAATAAAAAACGAGTTATATAGTTCCCCAAATACTCTGTGCTTTGTGGGCACTCCTTTTTCTGTTTTTTAATTTTTTCCACTGTTTTGTTGCTCATTGTACAGGTTCTGCAGCTGGGACTGCCTTTAGGTCAAATATTGGAGATAAAAGATAGGGGAAGAAAAAGAAAACTCAACACTATACTGATAATTCTTCAGGTTTTGACTCCTTTCTTCAATCTTAATTATTGTTTAGTTTTTAAAAGAGAATTTTTATATTTAAAAAAATTCATTTAGTGTTTTCAGTTAAGAGAGATAAGCTATAGCAGACTTATTACTTCAACTTGACTGCTTCTGTCAGTTTTTGCTCTAGGTATTTTGAAACTCTGGTGTTGGGGGGCATAACCATTTACCAGTACTATGTTTTCATGGTGATTTGACCCTTTTATCATTGCCAAATGTCTCTTTTCTCCTTGTTAATACTCCTTGCTTGAAGTCTAATATTTCTGATATTAATATAACTACTCTAGTTTTCTGAATTAGTGTTTGCATGGTGTGCCTACTCCTATTTTTTTAAATTTAGTTTTAGTCTATTTGTATGTTTATATTTAAAGTGTGTTTCTTGGAGATAGCATATAGTTAAGTGTGTCTTTTTTTAATCCAGTCTGATGAACTGTCTTTTAATTGGTGTGTTTAGACCAGGGGTCAGCAAACTACTTCCATGGGCTAAATCCTGCCCACTGCTTGTTTTCAGTGTGGCTTGCAAGGTAAGAATTGTTTTTACATCTTTAAAGGATTGAAAATAAGTCAAAGGAGAATAGTATTTTATGACAATGAAAGTTACATTAAATTCATATTCAGTTACATAAAATCCATAAATTTTCAGTTTTGTTAAAAAGAATTTTAGAAGGCCATGTCACTTGGTCTTTATATAAGTATCTGCATAACGTCCTAGATTTTTTTTTTTTTGGTCCACAAGCCTAAACATTTATAAATATGGCTTTTTATAGAAAAAGCTGGTGACCCCTGTTTTTGACCATTTACATTTAGTGTAATTTTAAAAAAATGTGTATTTATTTAATTTGAGAGGGAGAGAGAGAGCATCTGCTGTTGGGGGGGGGTGGGCAGACAGAGAGGGAAAGAGAGAATCCTAAGCAGGCTGTCAATCTCATGAACTGTGAGCCAAAATCAAGAGTCAGATGGTTAACCCAATGAGCCACCCAGGTGCTCCTACATTTAATGTAATTTTTTACATGTTTGCATAAAAGCATACCCACTTTATTGCTGTTTGTTTTCTCTTTGTCCCTTTTGTTTTTTGTGTCTTTCCCCCCTTTTCCAGCCTTCCTTTGAAAAAAACATTAAAAAATTTTTTTATGTTTTTATTTTTGAGAGAGAGAGAGACAGAGCACGAGCAGGGGAGGGGCAGAGAGAGAGGGAAACATAGAATCTGAAGCAGGCTTCAGGCTCTGAGCTGTCAGCACAGAGCCTGACGCGGGGCTCGAACTCACAAACCCTGAGATCATAACCTGAGCCAAAGTCTGATGCCCAACCAACTGAGCCACCCAGGCACCCTGAAAATACTTTTTTTGATGTTTATTTACAAAAAATAAAATATTATTTTTGAGAGAGAGACAGAGCGTGAGCAGGGGAGGGGCACAGAGATGGGGGGACACAGACTCTGAAGCCTAGCTGTCAAAACAGAGCCCGATGAAGGGCTCAGAGTCATGAACCATGAGATCATGAGCTGAGCCGAAGTTGGAGACTTAACCAACTGAGCCACCTACCTGCCCCTTCCTGCCTTCCTTTGGATTGAATATTTTTTAATACTACATTTTATCCTTATTACTGGCATATTAACTGTATAATTGTATACAGTTGTATACAAATGGTATAATTTGTTTTATTATTTTAGTGCTTGCTCTGAGATTTTTATGACCCGAGTCTTTAACCAGGTCTGTTTTATTTTTGTTTTTTTAAAGTTTATTTTGAGAGAGAGACACACACACACACACAGACCGAGAGCACGCATGAGCAGAGGAGGGGCAGAGAGAGACAGAGAGGATCCAAAGTGGGCTCTGTGGTGACAGCAGAGAGCCCGACAAGGAGCTCAGACTCACAAACTGTGAGATCATGACCTGAGCCAAAGTTGGCCACTTAAACCAACTGAACCACCCAGGTGCCCCAACAGGTCTATTTTTTAATAATATTTATACCACTTCCTGTAAACTGTGAAGATCTTCCATGTCTTGCAGACTTTATGCTTTTGTTGTCATTGGTTTTGCTTGCACATGTTACAAATTCTACGAAATGCCAATTTCTACCCTTTTTTTCTTTTTTTGAACAAAAGAGATGCTTACTGAATTCATCTCAAGAGAGCAGCATGCAGGACAGCAAAGGAGAGAGTGTCTGTCTAATTTTTCTCTTTGAATAATCTGTTATATTTTAAAGAAATTAAAATGCAAAGACAAAGTGTTGCCCTCATATTTGTAACTTCTGATGCTCTTCAGTTTTCCTCTAGTATCATTATTCTTTATCCCAAGGAACTTTAATATTTTTCTTTTCTTCTGTATTTTAGAATCTGTTCTTATTCCATTTTTTAGCTTTAGAATTTCTTTTGGTCCTTTGCCTATCATTTTTCTCCTTATTTTGTGAGGTACTTTTCTTTACATCCTGTATCATATTTATAATAGTTATTTAAAGACCTTGTCTTTTTTTTTTTTTTTTTTGATCAGTTTCTGTACTGTTTTCTCTACTTGGGGTTTACACAGTTATATTAATTTGAATTACATAGATTAGTAGAATATTTATTTTAAAGAAATAAATAAAGCTTTTTTGTCCCCCTTTTTTCTGTTGTTTTTTTTTTTTTTTTGGTATGACTCCAACTGTCTATAAGTTAACAGTGTTTGAACTACTTTATCTGTCATGATCATCAGTTACTGAAATATGATTTAGTCATAGGATCTTGCAAATAATTGTTTTGAGTGCTTGCTTAAATTAACAAAAATGCATAGAATAATAATAAGTCTAATAAACATTAGCATCCAGCCTTAACGTGTCCTGTTTTTTAATTTATCCCTTTTGAAATACAGCACATTGAACTGATTCAAAAGGAGAAAAAACATGTTTCAGTGATTGAAGAACATGGTAGATGAAATAATTCATTTTGAATGGCTTTAGTTTCTCAATAGAAGAAAAGTAGGTGATGAGGTTGCATGTTTTAGTATAATAATTGGGAGCTGGAGTGGAGCGGTTGGGAATAGCTTTTGTGAATTATTAAAGTCCTGTAAGTGGAATTCTGGTAATGAGGATCTGAGCATGGTGCAACGATCTAGTTCGGGTGAGACAGGCATGCTTAATTTTGTGCAAAATGGATATGGATAATGGGAAAAAGTAGAGACTAGCTGAATGTGGGTTTCAGGTGCGGATATAAAGAGTGGCAAATAGGGAGTTTAATAGTGTCTGATACATGCAGATGGTTGGTTACTCTATCCACAGTTGGGCCTTTTGCTGCAAGCTGTGCTTAGAATTAGAGTGAACAGTTTTATTTTATTCACTTTTTTTATTTTTTAGGAAACTCATTAATGGGAAGGGGAGAATTGGGGGAAGCAATCATAGGATCATTCATCAGAATAACTATTTTGATGAAATAAATTTCCATTGGAATACTTACATAGTTCATAGAAGTCAGCAAGCCAGGAAGGGTGAAACATGGGGCTTGTTTTTGTTGTGATTGGTATGAGATGCGTCCTCTTCATATGGTTTACTTTTGCTTGGGAAGTTAGGCTACTTAATAAATTGGGTGCCATGCAGGATTGTTACAGCCAAGTCAAACTTTTAACTGATTTTAGCTTTATTTAATCCTAATTATTCTTAGGTTGCTTCACACTACCGTTAATGTAGTTTTTTGTCTTTATTGTTCTATATCATTTGAACTCTTATTTTTGATTTTTTAAAATAAAAACTTTAAATTTTTAAATTTTTTTTCTAAAAAAGTTGTAGTTAAGTAAGTTTAAAATTTTGAGAGACTTGAAAGTACAAAAATTCCAGAACTCTGAATTAAGATGTAGGATAAACATCAAAAGAAGTGAAAACACAGACCTAAATTTTGTTTGCAGTTTTTCATTTGTGTTTGGCCAGTAGGTGAAATTATACTGTGAAGTTTTTCATTAACTTTTTGAGTGTATGTGTTTTGTTTTCTTCAGAAATTTCTACACCCAAACCATCTTCTCTAAGTGGATTACCTGAAGAAGATAGTGTTTTATTTAACAAACTGACATACTTAGGATGTATGAAGGTTTCTTCCCCACGTAATGAAGTGGAGGCTTTACGGGCAATGGCCACTATGAAATCTTCCAGTCAGCACCCCTTTCCTGTTACTCTTTACGTGCCAAATGTTCCAGAAGGTTCTGTGAGGTAAGCTCTAATCTTTTTTTATTTCCCCTAGACATGCATGAAGTTTTTTGTATGGTAGTGATTATGTTACATCATAAATCAGGCCTAGGACTTACTGTGATTTCACTTTTACTCTGTAGACATGAAAAGTAAACGTGTTTAGGCTTACACCATGTTGCTTGTTTACAAGAGGCTTTTACAGAATTATGCTTGGGGTATTATGAATGGAAATAGAACTTTAAAAATACCTATAATTTGTGTTTCTTGATTCAGAGGGAATGTAAAAATCCACTGTGGTTCAAAAACCACAGAGGTTTTGTGAGCTGCAGATCCTATACTTTTTACATCAGACTGGGAAGTAGCAAAATGGCTTTTTCTCTTATGCTTAAGTAGGAATAAGAGTTAATTATAAATCAGATAATGTTGTTCTACCCTCAGTGGCCTCCAGTCACGCTTGTGATTATATTCAAAATCCTGACCATGTCTGGCCAGTGATAAACTACTGCTTTGACCTGATCTTTCACCCGTTTCCTCTCTCCTTACCTCCCTTCTCCTTTGCTCTTTCACCATGTTCACTCACTGTATTTTGGTCATAGTAGCTTCTTTGTTCTTTCTCAAACACCGTCATAATTCTTGCCTCAGGACTTTTGCCTGTTCTCTTTCCTTTGCCTAAACAATCCTTTCTTGCTTTCCCAGTGGCTTTACTTCTTTACAGTTTCATCTCAAACATTTTATCAAAAGAAGCTTTGATTGATTATGTAACTATTCCTCATTTCCCCCTTATTGGGCCTTTTTTTTCTTCTTCATAGCACTTTCTTTGACTTGGTATTGTATACATATTCTCTTCTTGGTTTATCATCTGACTTCTTCACTAGAATATAAGGTCCATGGGAGCAGATTACTTGTATTTTTCTCTGCTTTAACTTTAGTGTCTAGAGCAGTATCTGGTCCATAGGAGGTTTTCAGGAAATGTTTGCTGAATAAACAAATAAAATGAAAGTCTTAGAAATTAGGTTGAATGTATCCTGAACCTATAATATTCTCAAAGGCCAGTTTAATCTTTTTTCAAACTTTCTGAAATGCCTTATTCTTTAAGGTTTAGAATGTGAAAAAGTGTTAGCTTAGTTCTAAGTACTAAAATAATAGCAATATAAATTTACAATGTTTGATAAAAATGCTTTGAATTTTTCAGGAAAGGGTTTTGTAGATATATTATTTGTATGATATTTTTTACAAAATGGCAGAATGCCTTTTAAAGTTAATATTTTTATTTTCAAAAAGCCAAACACACCTTGACAAAGACTTAAGTGTTTTGACTTGCTCTCTATTCCAATTGGGTACCCCTTGGTTTTACAATTAGGGAGATTTTGATGTGGTCTTGAGATTTTAGATCAATCTAGGGCTTAGGATTTACATAGGGAAAGTCAGATAATTATTTGCTTTTAAATCCCACAAACTGCTTTTACTTTCTTAAATTCTTTGATTAAATTCATCTTTGTAACCATTCTGACCTTTTTTGCTTTGGGGTAAGAGAGGTCTTGGTCAAACAGTGACCTAGGTGTTGGGTAAACTTACAAGTGCTGTTGTAAATAGAAGCTTTCTACGGCTGGTCTGTGCCATTGTGTAGTAGCATTCCTTTTGACATAACAGAAAAGGCTGGCATTTGGGGATGAGTGACATAGATTTTACTAGGCAGTATGTATTTGGCTTTGGGAGTAAATGAATTGGATCACAGGAGATACAGAAATGAAGTAATTGTCAAAAGAAGGCAAAGAATTTGTATACACACACACACACACACACATATATAGCAAACTATGGTAATTAATTTTAATACATTATTATAACCAGTTTATTTTTATGATTTTAAGATAATTATGTTTGTTATTAGTATGTAAATTCCTCTGTTCTTTGATAGTTAATACTTTATCTTATTTTTTTTATCGCTGTTCTGTAGAATTATAGACCAGTCCAGCAACGTGGAGATAGCTTCTTTTCCAATCTATAAGGTGTTATTCTGTGCACGTGGACATGATGGGACAACAGAGAGCAATTGTGTTGCATTTACAGAGAGTTCCCATGGTTCAGAAGAATTTCAGATACATGTTTTCACCTGTGAAATTAAAGAGGCAGTAAGTACAATATATTGTAGCAGTTTGCTATCAAGATGAATTAAGGTAAAATATTTTTGACCCCTAGTCTCACTGTCATATAAGTTAGGATGTATCGCCGTATACTCTGTTACGTAAATTTGAAGTAGATTTCTCAAGAGAACCTTGATATTTGTAATGGCATAGGGGCATCTGGGTGGCTCGGTTGAGTGTCCAACTCTTGATTTGGGCTCAGGCCACGATCTCACGGTTCATGAGTTCGAGCCCTGCACCAGGCTCCGTGCTGACAGTGTGGAGCCTGCTTGAGACTCTCAACCCCTCTGTGCTCCTCCCCTGCTCTCTCTCTCTCAAAGTAAATAAACATTAAAAAAATTGTAATGGCATAGAACTCAATATGGAAAGATAAAGCTGATAACTGCGTTAAAGTGGTGTTCTCTGTGGGGCACTCAGCTTAGCAGGTGTAGCAGAAAAACCCTTCTTGATGATCTCTCCTCCTACCCTACTGTGTAGTAATTGCTCAGACCTAGAAGGGCCTTATTGTTTTTCCCAAGTTGATGGGTCCATGTGACTTTGTAAACATGTTTTCTCTGTCGGGACTGATAGTTGTATATTGCTTTCTCTTTGATAATGGGTTAAGATTGTTTCCTAGATCTCTGTGGTTTTCACTGGTGGTTATTTGTTATGTTCATTTACTCAGAGGATATCTTTGAATATCTGTGAAACTGGCCTAATTAAAAATACAAAGCTCACATACAGCAGAAATATCAACCTGTAGTTCTTTGAAGATACTAGTTAACTTTCCTTTAGTAATTATTAACCGGTGGTTTATTCTGAGACTGGAGAAGTAGTTCAGAATCAAATGGTTGTCATATACATGGCGAAATTGCCTTCTTTTCTGTATTTGTTGGATTCTCCCCAAATTAAAAATAGGTTGCACTTAAAAAAAAATCCCACTATAGTTAACATACAGTGTTAATAGAAGTTTCAGGTGTAATTAGGTTGTACTTTTAGAACTTTACTGCCTATGACCATTTTAAAGGCACTGATAAGTGGGTTTGGATGGGCAGATCCCAATTGTGTTTGTTTTTGGAAAGATAAATTGTCAGCAGGAATTGCTAAAAGCAGCTACTCTATTTTCTGTTTACCATGAAACATAAATAAACCACTGTATTAACGGGACCTCTGAGAGTCTATTTCTGGCCACAGCATGGCAGATGTGCATTTCTGTGTGTTTGACACTAAGTATGAGGGTATGTCAATTCTTTTTTTTTTAAATACATTTTATTTACACTAAAATGAACATGCGTAGACACATGTAATTTAGATTGTAACCATACAAGTTCTGTGCCAGAACCCATGGCCTGTATAAGAAATTCCAAGTCTGAATCTGTTTCATACCCACATTTCTGTATTTATGTGTACACTGACTGCTCGGTCACAGGTGTGGTAGGAGAGTGAGTGAGTACAGGTGTGCCTGGCACTTAGGAGGCAGGGAATATAAATACGTTGACAGAATATGTACGTGTTTGTAAAGAAAGGGCTATTTCTGACCCTTTCAACTCCTCTAGAGGAGTGGTGGGGAAGCAGTGGGCAGAGTCCTGGCATTTCATGCTGGCGGCATTTAACACACCTGTGTGATTTCTGGGTGATTGGCACTCAACAGCAAGGAAATGAACTTTGAAGACTTGGAGAACCTGTTGCTTGGAAAGATGGAAACACTGCTGCAGAAGGAAATTGAAAGGGACCTGGCTTGCAAGCATTTTTCATAATTGTGACGGTATGGAACTCTCTTTTTGGATTATAGCATCTTCTTGTTTATGGGTGGGAGAACCATGTGTCAATTTTGAGAGCTCTAACAGTGGGTAACCGGTGGACAAAGCTGTAGGGAGTTCTCAGCCCGACCATTTTGGATATGGTATTAAATAGTATTAATTATATTTCTAGAGAGGATATTTGGTTCACTGCAGGTTGTGAGAAAGTGATATCCATGTATTATTTAACTTTTTTTAGAGTACATTTTTAAAAGTGTTCCATTATGGGATATTGGTGGCAAAATTCATTATTTTCAGGAGAAATACATGTCAGTTGTCATTAAACTTTATTATGAGAACTATTTCTAAGTTAAAAATAACCCAGAATAAATGTAGAGATTATGCAAGGCACTGTGCTAAGCCTTTTCTTGACACTCCTGAACTCTCCATGATATAGAGAATATTTATTTTGACTAGTGATCTTGTGCTCCTCTTTGCCTGGAGCAGTTCTAGTTTATGTCTGTTGTCCAGGTAATGTTATTAATAGCACTCCATCTTATTCTCAGAAGAGTTCTGATTTGACTGATAAATTGTATGTTTACCCCTTGTTTATCCCGAGGCTAAGAGAACAGACAGTAGAGCTGGGTTTTAAATGGAAGTCTCTGACCCTGAATACCCATATTATTTTCAGTGACAACTTTACTGTTGCTTAAATATTATAAAAAGCAAATGTGGATTTTTGTTTCCATGATGCTTTATAAAGTATTTATTGTTCATATAGTTTACATTCCAGCCACCTTTGAGTTTTACCCATGCCTTTTACAGAAGATGTCCAACATCTCTCTCTTTCCCTTCAAAAAATAATTACCTATTTTATTAATCTCAAGTCTTAAGTTGCATTTACTTGTCTGGTTATCTGGTTCCCGGGTTTCATGTTCTGTGGTGAAAGCACAACTTTAGTCCTTACATTTTGGGACCCTCTTAATGGGCACAGACAATTGGTAAAGATAGTTCAGGAAAAAGCGACAGACATTCTCATTGCCTAAATATGTGCCGTGCAGCAGTGTCACTAACTTGTGTTTCCCGTGGTTTGCAGAGTCCTGGATGAGATCTGAAGAGGTTTGTCACTTAAAGGCAAGAAGACATCTTCTCCAGCAGGAGTAGTGACATGGCTGCCACTACCAACTGTCCCTGTGATGCTCTTATATCTCCATAAAATTCCATAAGCAGCAGGCACCAATAGAGTTAGGGGGAAGCCAGTGAAGGTCACAGCTCAGTTGCACCTGTGACATAAGAATTAGGTGCTCCCACAGGAGGGTTAGGTTACATTTGACTTGATAGACCCTGGATATTCATCTGTACGACTCTGCTGGAGTGCGTCTTGATTACCTGTGGCAAAAGAGTTGGGGAATCTGACCAGAGACATTGATGCCAATGATTTTGTGTAGGGAAAATGATGTGCTTTGTTTCTGCTTAAGAATTGCAGACAAAACAAAATATCAGAAAACATAGTGGAAAAAGCCAGGGAGGCACATATCCTTGTTTCATCTTTATGAATACATTTTATAAAACTGTTTTTAAAGATACTTTTAAAAGGCTTAGTTGACTCTCTTTAAGCATTTATTATGTCATTCTAACCATTTTCCTCAAAGTAGATTTGATGTGTGTTGTTTGTATGTTTTAAAATACTTAACTATTACTAGCAATTCTTTGTGTTATATTTTAGAAGCATGGTTATTATCTGGTGTTAAAAGCATTTAGAAGTATTTCATGATCAACATGAAGGGTATCATTGAGAAAATCTTCATCATTTTTTTTTAAACTTTTTCAGGATTTTATATTTTTTATTTTTATTTTTTAAAGTTTATTTATTTTTGAGTTGGGGAGGGTTAAAGAGAGAGAGAATCCCAAACAGGCTCCTAACTGCTAGTGCAGAGCCAGATGCGGGGCTGGAACTCACAAAACTGTGAGACCATGACCTGAGCTGAAACCATGAGTTGGATGTTCAACCAGTTGAGCCACCCAGGCGCCCCAAGATCTTCATTCATAATGTACTTTTTAAATATTTATTTATGTAATCTCTACACCCAGTATCGGGCTTGAACTCATGACCCCTAGACCAAGAGTCGCATGCTCTTCTGACTGAGCCAGCCAGGTGCCCCTGCACTGCTTTTTTTTGTTGTTGTTGTTGGGTGGGGGTGGGGGTGCGTTGCTGAAATGCCCGTGTATTAGGAAACCTTATTCCTTGTATGGGAAATTATTTCTAAACATGTATTTGTTGAAATGGCATCTTAGCAAAATGTTTTAATTTGGAAATTAATCCTGAAATTATGTTATTAGTGTTTTCCATAAATAAATTTTTATACTTTTTAAAAAAAGTTTCTTGTATGATATGCTTCTTATTTTAGCTCCTTTCAGTGAGTAATATATTTGAATAATTTCTTTAAAAAAATTTAACACGTATCTTTCAGGGTGTCTTATAGAATGATTTTTTCTTACATCTATTTCTTGGGTGAACATTTTCTTAACCTATAGTATTTTTAAAAGAGTCCGTTCTCTTTCCCCAGTGTTAATGAAAAGGCTTTATCTTGGAAAAATTGGCTGTGTCATTTAAGCAAATACCTTTTTATTTAATAGCATTTTTTTGAGTATTCACATGTAATATATATTTGAGAATTTGGAAAATACTGAAATAAAGAAGAAAATAGAAGTTACTCAAAATTCCACCAGAGTTAAGATTTCGGTGTATCTCCTTTCCACATCCACATGTGCTCTCCTTCCACCTCTTCATAATCAACACCCCTCGAGGATATTTTTGTGTTTAATTAGTGCTTTCTATAGGTCTAGCCTTCTGGGGAAAAATTATACTGTATTTTTTGTCAATAAGCCTTTGCCTTCTGCAAAGAATACACCTATTCTAGGTCATTTGTGTGTATGTTTAATAGTGTGACATGTATAGAAATGTTTGCCATGGCGTGTGTTTTTAGTATTTTTTTTTGTTGTTAATATTTATTTGTTTATTTTTGAGAGAGAGAGAGAGAGAGAGAGAGAGCATGAACATGGGAGGGGCAGAGAGAGAGAGAGGGAGACACAGAATTCGAAGCAGGCTCCAGGCTCTGAGCTGTTAGCACTTAACCGACTGAGCCACCCAGGCGCCCCTTTAGTATTCTTTTCATGATGTTATTGGTTACTCAATTTGTTTCAATAACTGTAGACATTGATAATCATTGTTCCTGAAGATACTGTACTTTACTAATCCTTGGATCACCATTCCAGCTTATTCACACTCTAGAATTCACAAATGATTTTAACCTTGTTTTTGGAAGTAGCAACTTATAAGACATGGTCAGGATTAAATGTGGTTTGATTACTGTCAGTGTACTGCTGTGTCCTTCCTCCAAAAAGAGAAAAGTGTAGTCTGATTTTTTTCCTTCCCATCATTCTCTACTTCTTTGGCTCAGTCCCATATTATTTAATAACCTTTTTAAAAAGTTTATTTATTTATTTTGAGTATGGGAGGTAGGTGGGAGAGAGACACAGAGAGAGAGAGAAAATCCCAAGCAGGCTCTGCAGTATCAACGTGGAGCCTGATGTGGGGTTTAGACTAACGAACCATGAGATCATGACCTGAGCAGAGATCAAGAGTCGGATGCTTAACCGACTGAGCCACCCAGGCACCCCTTAATAACCTTTTTAAAGAGAAATTCCTGAGCCTCGCCTTCTGCTTTAGAATTTGCCAAGTTCCCTTGACAGTTTTTGGTGTGGCCAAAGAAAGACATGAAATAGAAGAAGATATGGGAGAGGAGAAAAAAGAATAAATATGGTTGGGATTTGACTCAACTGTTGTATCAACCATTATCTACAGATATTCCCCTATATTTACATAGAATGTTTTCTTAAAAATATGCTGAAGTTGAATGTGTAAAAAGTAAACAATAGACTTCACATTTTATTTGAGGTTGGGATATGGGGAGTACCCAACTAAAAGTAGTTTAAAGTTCCTATTTACACTTTGCCTTGAGACATATTCTTCAATGACTTATTTCTAGGGTATTCTTTGATTCTGTTTTCTTATGTGACACTTAAATTATTGAGCTAAATCAAGTAAGTATCCAGTTGAGGCTAAATATTTCTGCTTTTGGCTTACCTTAATGATTCCTTCTCACCCACCCTAAGCACATTCAACTTACACGTGCTGGACTGTAAGTATTATAATAATAATACTAAGTCTACAGAGGGCACTCCCAAAATACTTATTGAACGAATGTGTGAATTCATCATCTTAACTGTATAAGATTTGAGGCCTGCAGTCAGTCCTTTGTTGCTTTTGTTGTTTGTACTCATGTACATAAAATTATAATGGTGTAACACATTAAAATATTTTAAAAAATTTTGTAAGTACTGTGGTACAAACATACTACTGCTGGATGTGAACTTCCGGTTGGCAGGCAGCATTCTTCTACAGTTAAAAGTGTAGAAGTCAGTTAATTTAAGAAACTTAATTTGGCAATTGAAAGGCAGTTTAGGATAATTACTGATTCATAGATGTAAGTGTGGTTATTGGAAGTTTGAGAACCCCTTATTTTTGAATGTGATAGATGGAGGAAAGGTAGAATATATGGATATAACAAAAATAGAAAAATGAGGAAAGACCCCATACTTTAAGAAATGCTATTGATGAAAGTGCTCTCATTTCAAGCAACTAACAAAATATTATAGTTTTAAGCTAACACAATTCAATGAATAATTTGAATTCCCTTTATCTAAAGGGATGGATTTGTTCATATTTGGAGAAGTCTCTCATATCTCCCAGTGTGTGGTTATGACCTTTGTTCAACCCTTCTTCATCATTGTTTTCATTGTTCAACCTATGGGTGGCCTGAGAAATTTGGAAGTTCTGTGCTTTTAAGCTTACAATTTTGAGATGGTGTTATGCTACTTTTGGAACCAAGGAAGAGAATAACTTCTGAAAGAGTGTGGGATTTAGAGTACTTCTCCTCTTTAGGGAAAGAGTATAAGCCATACATATTTTTTACAGTGTTCACCAGGGTGGCTTAACGCTAATAAAATAAATCATTTCATCTGGGAATCCTGCATTGCATTTATAGCACAGCAACATTGAGTTATAACATTCGAAGCTCTTTTAATCATGTTACCATGTTTGCTTATTGCTAAAACCAGTATTTATTTCATTTTTTAATATATTTTTTTATTTTTGAGAGAGAGAGAGAGAGAGAGAGAGACAGAGAGACAGCATGAGTGGGGCAGGGGCAGAAAGAGAGGGAGACACAGAATCCAAAGCAGGCTTCAGGCTCTGAGCTGTCAGCACAGAGCCTGATGCAGGGCTCGAACTCACAAACCACAAGATTGTGACCTGAGCTAAAGGCGGGTGCTTAACCGACTGAGCCACCCAGGTGCCCCAGTATTTACTTCATTTTGTGCTTCAGTGTGTAGCTCACTGAAGCCAAGGGAAGTGAGAAGAGAAATTTTACTTAGAGAACTTAGACTAAAACCTTGTTTGTGTGTGTTCATTGGTAAGATTTAGATGCCAGCACCATTCTTAGGATTACCTTAGGATTCATTCATTGCAATATAGTATATTTTGAGGCCTAGAAACATCTATAAATAGAGCTCCTTTTGTGAAGTTCAGTTAGTTAAACGTCTTCATTACCATGTTTAAATGCTAGAGTTGAAGTAGACAATATGTATACAAATAAAATTATATATTATGTATAATATGTAAGCAAATATTTAAATACACAAATACAAGCTTATAAGCAAACAATATAAAATGTTATATAGTATATATATATATGTAAACATATATGCTTAGATTATATCTGCTAAAGTAAATTGTGACCATGGAAAGTAATAGATTCAAGAATTAGGAGAGAGGGGTATCAAAATGAAGTTAAAACCTTTGCCTAATGGTATTTCCATTTTTATCCTTTTAGGTAAGCAGAATTTTATATAGTTTCTGTACAGCATTCAAACGTTCTTCCAGACAAGTGTCTGATGTTAAAGACTCAGTTATTCCTACCCCTGACAGTGACGTGTTTACCTTCAGTGTCTCTTTGGAGGTAAAAGAAGATGATGGAAAAGGAAACTTTAGGTGAGGTTATTTGGGAAGAATAAAATTGGTATTGTGTCTGAAATATAGTATTGGCTAACATAAAGCTTCCAGAAGCTATACAATGTTGGTATAATGCTTTAAAATGATAAAAAAAATATTTGGCTGCTGAATGAATATGTTTCAATATTCTCATTCCTACAGATGTTTTATGTAAAATATCCATGTTTAATAATAATGATATTATAGAAAAATATAATAAAATAATAAAAGCAGAATAAAAAGTTATACTTCTGTCAACCACAGTCACTTTTAATACTTGATTTATTCCCTTTGTTTATTTCTAAGAGGTATTTTTATACAGTTGTATATACACAACTTTTTTCTTTTATTATGTAAGAATTTTTCCATTAAAATGTTCTTAATCAAAATAATTTTTAATGGTACCAATAATAAATTGGGTGGTTTGATCATCATTTAACCATTTTCTTCTATTGTATATTTATCATGTTTTTCTCTTGTTCACAAATAGATGATAGGACATAGTTATGTTTTTTAACAAATTGTTAGGTAGATTTTTTTGTCTGTTTTTTTTTTTATAGATATAGAAATTGAGTCTTAGATAAGTTGCTCCAGTTAGTTTTTCTTTTCAGATAAGATTATAAATCTATGTATCTATATCTATCTCTCCCCCTCTCTCTATATGTGTGTGTGTATACAGATATGCAAATATATTTGTATACACACACACACACACACACACACACAAGTTCAAGTTAGTTAACATATAGTGCAGTATTGGTTTCAGGAGTAGAATTCAGTGATTCATCACTTACATACAATACCCAGTGCTCATCCCAACAAGTGCCCTCCTTAATGCTCATCATCCATTTAGCCCATCCCCCCACCCACCTCCTCTCCAGCAACCCTCAATTTGTTCTCTATAGTTAAAGAGTCTCTTTTGATTTGCCTTGTTTTTTTCTTATTTTATTTTTCCTTCCCTTCCCCTATGCTCATCTGTTTTGCTTCTTAAATTCCACATATGAGTGAAATCATGTGATACTTAAGACAGTCTATATTTTAGACACTTAGATTGTCTTAATGAATTAATTCTTAAGAATAGTCAGTCTGGCCAAGGCTAGAATTTAAGTTTCCCCTGATCCTCAGCTCTTTTTCCATCTTTTATTTATATTTACTTGAGTATGTATGTTACATTTATCTCAAATTGTAGATGTTTAAAAGTAAGCTCTTCTCACTTTGTTTTGCCTTGGGTTTCAGTGTGTTAAAGGTTCTTATGGCCACACAGCTAACTAAACCAGAATAGTTTTAAAAATTAATTAAATAAGCTATATTCCTAAATTTGTTAAATTTAGAAACTAAAATTGAAATGATGTCATTTAAAGAATCTAGATTTTTAACCTTTGTTAAGAAGTAAAATATAAGCCTCTTATAAATCCAATTTAGAAATTAATTAGTGACTTTGTTTTGCTGCCTATAACATTGGTAGTTAGCTCCTCGGGCAAGATGAGAGTTTACTGCACCTTAAAAATAAGGGTGCTGGAATTCTAAACTTGCAGTAGATTATTTTATTGTGTTGTACTGATAATTTCTGTTCTTGTTGCATATTTCAGTCCTGTGCCTAAGGATAGAGAGAAATTTTATTTCAAGTTAAAACAAGGAATAGAGAAGAAGGTGGTGATTACAGTGCAGCAACTTTCTAACAAAGAATTAGCTATTGAAAGGTAAGCAGCTTGCTACTAAATGCTACCAAAAACTTGTGTTGACATTGCTGTTGTTTTTCAAGAGACATACTATTGAATCTCAGCTTTACTACTTGCTGTGTCTTTTCACCATACTTCAGTTTCTCCATGTAAAAATGAGAATGAGAATCATAATGCTTTACTCACTTCAGTAAGTTAGATGTAACTGGTTCACTGAAAATCTCAGTTGGTGGGAGCACCTGGGTGGCTCAGTTGATTAAGTTTCCGACTTTGGCTCAGGTCATGATCTCATGGTTTGTGGGTTTGAGCCTCTCATCAAGCTCTCTGCTGTCAACTCAGAGTCTGCTTCAGATCTTCTGTCTCCATCTCTTTCTTCTCTTCCCCCTTTCTCTCTCTCTCTCTCTCTCTCTCTCAAAATAAACATTAAAAAAGGGTTATTAAAATGGTAAATTAAAAAAAAAAGAAAACCTCAGTTGATGGGGAAGTAAACATGATTCTCCCCCCAACCTCCCCCCCAGTAATAACTACGTCAGCCCTGTTGGGTCACATCCCTTTTTCCTGCTGTCCCTTTTTTTACATATAGGACAGATACCTTAAATTCTCAATCTCTGATACTTAAAAAGTACATTTAGTTACTGGGCTTTCAGGAGCTTAAGAAAAATAGATATATATCTTTTAAGTATATAAGTATATCTTATAGGACTAAAGATCCTATAAACAGAGGATAACAAATGATAGTTGTAGAAAAAGTATTTGTACTGTAGATGACAGATGAAAGGCTAATGTCTATAATATACATAAATTTCTCAACAATTTGCAAAAATAAAAAGGGAAAACAATGAAGAGCAAGAATCGACAAATCACAGGAAAGCTATTGACATGGCTGACAAACCTATGTCTGTCTGTAAAGATGCCCCAGTTCGCGAATAGAGAGGGAAATGTAATGAAGGCAGCAGTAAGATATGATGCTGCCAAAAAAAACACGTGAGGCTGGTAGGGATATGGGGGAAAGGGTAAAGTGTGTGTACATCCCTTTTTGAAAAAACAATCTGGCAACATCTATAAAAGTAAAAAAACAACCCAAATGGATACTTGCATACATCCATCTCCATTCTAGGGAATCTATCCTATTAAAAATAAAAGTACCACTGTCTAAGGACATATTTCTGAGGGTGTTTATTACAGCCCTTTTTATAGTGGCCGAAAGCCAGAAATAAAAACAAATGCCCATTCACTTGGTTTCTAGAAGTGGGAGCAGTTGGTGACAGTCATAAGAGAAAGAAAAGCCTCTTCATCAAGATTGCTGTGGAGTGTGACTCTCCTCCCCATCTGTAGGATGGGGTGAAGGTGGGGATCAGGTGAGGTGCTGGCTGATGGCATATGGCCACCGCTGTTCCTCTTAAGTCTAGGAGAAGGTGTCTGGCCCCCAATTATCTGCAGCTTTCTTTAGAATGTCAGGAATTTAGCTTTGCTTTGTTCCCATCCTTGTGTTTTGCTGCTGATATCCAGATAACAGGAAAAGTTCTGCCGTATAAAGAAGTTGTCATCTTTTTTCCTTTCTTACTGGTAATAAAAAATAGTTGTGAGTCTTAATAATTCATGAAACATAGCGGAAGATTAAAGGTATTATTGATTTTGAATAATAGAATGATGAGAATTCATTGTTGTTAACAGTAGCTGTAGCAGTGTTTGAATCTTTATTTGGAAGTATGCAATTTCAGACTTACAGAAGAGTTAAAAAAAAGTGGTACGGAGAACACTTTTGTACTCCACTTAGAATCATATGTTGGTAACATTTTACCCCATTTGCTTTGCACCCACTTTCTCAATTTCTCTCTTCTTTCTCTGTCTCTCAATCTTTCCCTACCTACCTACCTACCTACCTACAGACACATAGACCCACATTATTGTTTATCTGAACAATTTTATTCCTATATACTTCCTTAGGAAATGAATATTTCTCAAAAATATATGAGCACATTATTTGTAGCAACTTCCATAAATTTAGTATTCATACAATACTTTTTAAAAAATTTATATACTTCAAGAGAGAGCGAGAGAGAGAGAGAGAGAGAGAAAGAGCAAGAGAACGAACAAGTGGGTGAGGGCCAGAGAGAGAGGGAGAGAGAGAGAATCCAGAGCAGGCTCCACACTGATGGCGCGGAGCCCTTTGTGGGGCTTGAACTGACTAACTGTGAGATCATGACCTGAGCTGAAACCAAGAGCCAGACGCTTAACCGACTGAGCCACCCAGGTGCCCCATATATAATACTTTTTATTTAACTTACTGTTTGTCTCCAGTTTTGTCAGTTAACTCAGTAGCATCCTTTTTTCCTCCAGCTCAGGATTTACACTAGGATCAGATCCTGCATTTAGTTGCCATATTATCTTTGGCTTTCATTAATCTGGTAATATTTCCACAGCCTTTCTCTGTTGCTTATGACATGTAATTTTTGAAGAATACATCAGTTTTTCTGCTTTTTAATGTAACATTACTAATTTGGGGTTTATTTAATACTACCTTATGATTAGATCCAGGTTACTTACTGCTACGTGGGTGATACTGTCTTCTTCATAGTGGATCGCATTTGGAGGTACCTAATAACTATCTGTCCCTCACTGGTGATGTTAATATTGATTGCAGAAATGCGATTGTGAAAATACCTGGTTTCTCCACTGTAATTCCTTTATTCCCCCTCCCTTGCAGCAAGTTAAGTGGTCTGTAGGGAGGTAAATGAAAATATTCTTCTTCTCGTAAACATTTTCTTCTTAAGTTAGCATTCATTCAGATTCTTGTCTCATCTAATCTTTACTGTGAGGAATGCAAAATTATAATTTTCAGTCTCCTGCACCTTCTTGGTAGTTTAGATAGCAGTCAGCCATAGGCATTCTAATGTAAGCCAAAGATCTCCCTTCTCTTCCACTTTTTTATCTGTTTGTTATTGGTGTAGACTCTTGAATTTCTCTCCTCTCCCCTGCAGTACTTTATAATTCACTACAGAGCTTAATTACCTTAGCGATCATTGTCCAGAATTTGCTACTGGGAGTCCCTTCACTCCCTACGTCTTTAAGACATGTCCCCAGAACTTCCTTTCTGGCATAACAAAAGGCAGCTGTCCATTTGATAAGTTTGTAGTAACATAGGCAAAGAAGTATTAGGTATTGAGTAATTTAACTCTTAGTAATCATTATTTAAAAATCTTGGAGTTTTATGGTGAAATGGTATGTTATGTCTCTACTGTGGAGGCCCATGCTATGCTTGTATTTAGTCAGTCCTTCCTTTTCCCAATGAGAAGCTTCAAGTTTGGACAACTTGAGTATATAAACATGGATGAGTATATGTAAAATAGTTGAATGCCTGCTTAAAATGTTTTCTTCATTAGCTTAATTAAACATTTACAAATGCATTCTAAATATATTATGCAAAATAATAACTTAGAAATGGGGCTTTTTGCCCACTCTCATATTCATAAAACAATTTCAATTCAGACTCAGTAATCTTAAACATCGATTTCTTCTTCATCATGCTTTCTGAGAAATTTTAAGGCATTTTTCCAGAGTGCATTCTCAACTTCTCCTTAAGTTGTTTGAGATAAGCACTTTTTTGATCAGTATATATTGCTCTTATTAGAAATTTGGGGTACCTGGGTGGGTCAGTCAGTTAAGTGTCTGACTCTTGAAAGCTCAGGTCATGATCTCACAGTTCGTGGGATTGAGCCCCATGTCAAGCTCCATGCTGTCAGTGTGGAACCTGCTTGGGATTCTTTCTCCCTCTCTCTATGTCCCTCTCCTGCTTGAGCTCTCTCTCAAAATAAATAAATAAACATTAAAAAAAAATTTTACCTAAGCCACAAATGTCCATTTGTATAAAATTAGGATTGTTTTTTTAAAAAAATTCATTCCATATATCACCACATATTCCACATATTAATTTTATTTTAATATAGTTAATCTTGATCGTATTATCTAACAAATCTGGGTTCATATATCTGGCAGTAATTACTAAACCCATGTTAAGTTTCTTTGCTGCTTTTTTTTTTTTTTAACACATTTTGTCAGATAGCCCCTATAAATACCCAGACTAAAATTGACTGAGATTGCTTTAGGCTAATGGTTCTCCAGACAATACTTTGTTCAGCATAACACACAGTTCGTACTTGGATTTGTCTTTTTTGGCTTGCCTTTTATTAGATTCTATGTAGCATTTAATGTGTTTAAATTATAAAATGTAAATGGTGGAATTTAAGGTAATCCACTAGGTGGCAGTCTTGTCAAGAGGACTCTTAACACCTCTGAATCTTAAACATTGTGGCTGACAAAGTTTGTCATAAAGACATTGGCGTGAAAAAAAAAATCAGGTTACATCATTTGGCTTATCTTCTAAAAGAGAAAATGATTTATCATTTTTAAAAACAACTTTCCATTGTATAAAATTTCCAACATATGTGAAAGTACAAAGAGTAATATAATGAACCTCATCACCCACCCCAAATGCTGATTTTTAAGATTTGGGATTTTTTTAAAAAATATTTTTATTCTGAAAGAATCCATTTCTCTGTGTATTCAAGAGTTCAAGCCTTCTTCCTTTGTAGATATTAAATTATACTGAGATTATCTTTCTTAACTTCTTTGAAGGCAAATACTATGTCCTCTATTTAAGAATCTCTAACATCTAGCGCATTGCTAGCAGAACTTTGTAAATTAGCTACTTACTCCTTAGCACTTTCTCTGTGCTGGTCATGGTTCTCCATACCATCTATGAGGTGTAGCTACTATTTTCTGCATTGTACACTTGAAGAAACTGAGGCACAGAATGGTTCAATAACCTGCCCAGGTCATGTAATTAATATTTGAACTGAGTCTGTCTGATAGCAGAATAAAAACCTTGTTGAAAAAAGTGAATAAAAGGTATGTAAAAATTTTATATTGACCAAACTCATTACAATATGGAGGGACCCTGCACCTGATAGAATCCTACCTGTTTAGAGAAGGTGTGAAAACTGCTTTCATATCTTGAAAACTTCTAATATTCTTTTGCCTTCTTTCCATGTTACATTTTACATACTGAGCTTTATTTAGGAACTGGACATAAGAGAAAATAACACACAACAGTTATTGAGCACTTACTATGTGATGGCCATGGTACAATTATTGTAACAACATATAAGAAGGTTGTATAATTATGACCCCATTTTTGCAGATGATGAAACAGGCATAAGGAGGTTAAGTAACCTTGGTCACTTGGCCAGAACCTGGTGGAGCCAGGGTTTAAACCAAAGCCATCTGGTTCCTGGATGTGTGCTCTTGAAGACTAAAGATGGTACCCAACTAAATCTTGATTGTACACTAAGCTTAAAGTTAAACCAGTTAGAAAATAAATGAACTGGTATTCTTTATTGTATTTCTAGCAGAATTAGAAAATGAAAATAGAGATGTGGGGGTGTCCAAGTGATTATTCAGTGACTTCAAACTTGGGGCCACCATGTCCTGGCAGAAAAGCTGATGGATTTGTGGAAGAGAAAACCAACAATAACAACTGATGGGAGGAAGTAAGATGATTGTCCTCTGAGATGTATGAGAAGAGCAAGACTGAAACCTAATTATTGCAAGCCCCCAGTTAAAAATGTTAAAGCATGCAGATTTGATCAGGCCATTACTTCTGGTGTTTCCAGAGCAGAAATGGCAATTATCTCTATGCCTGACCAGCTGAAATTTCTATGGTTTTTGGTATCACCACAAGTAGAAATGCTGCAAAAAAATTTCTTGCAAAGTACTGAATTGATACAGATTTTTAAAGCTTTATAAATATACTATTATTAGCACTATTACATAGCATGCACCTCAATGCTTTGAATAGGTGGTTGGTTATGTGTCATACTCAAGAAGTGAGGGGGAGGTTTTTAAGTTTTTGCTGTATTAATTTTCTGACTGGTTGATTTTTGTCAAGTATTCTTATTTTGTAATAAAATGATTCAGGACAATAATACAATATACACTTAGAAAATGGATCTCTGTAAAATTCTCTAACAAGAAGTGGTGTTCTAATGACGGTAGTTTCAGGCCTTGTGGAAGGTTAGTTGGGAAGAGATTTTTGCCTTCAGGGTTTATATCTGTCAAATCACCCTGTTCCCAGGGCTCTGCCTTGACGCTTTGCTGTGTGAATCAAAATGAAATATGGATATAGCAAGCAAGCAAAGGACGATTATTAGGTTTGTCATAAACATATAACTCTGTGCTGAGTAACATGGACCACACTGCTAGAAAGAAAGAATTTCCATGAGTCACTTTGATCCTAATTTTGGAGAATACATCCATTACACATACATTAAAAAATACATAACACATCATTAACAGAAGGTAGTTTGATCATTTGTGGAGTGATTCAGAGGCGTGCTTGTGTCAATAGTATACTCTGCTTCTTAACTTGTGCTTGCTGGCTTGCAGCAAAAACCATACAATGAGAAATTTAAGTGTAAGCACCATATGGCATAGCGTGAGTGATTGAGAGGTACCTTTCCTGATGTTATTTTCTTGAAGAAAAGATTTCCAAGCTAGGGAATATTAAAAAAACAAAACAAGACAAAACAAAACCAACCACCTGGGGCTCTTTTCTTCTTTCAGAACAATTTTCTAATATGATTTGGTACCACTAATGTAGGAGAATGATAGAACTTCCCACTGTTTATTATATTTGGGCTGATCTAATTTCATGTTTGATCATTCTGACAGTTGTTTGCTGGGTTTACCTAGCACTTATTTTTACATTTCATTCTAACAAGTTATAATTTTATTTAGAAAGAAGCTCAAGTCACTAACTTTAGGTTGCCTATATGTTAGTTTGATTTCCATCTTTTATTCTTTTATAGAAATTAGTGTACCTATGAAACCTGTTAACAAAATCAAGAGCTTTAGATTTTTTTTTAAGATTTTATTTTTTAAGTAATCTCTACTCCCAGTGTGGTTTATTGGGGTGACCCAAAGTCTGCACAATATTTTAAAAAGATGTCCTATGAACTTACTCATTTGTCCTCTTTGGGTTTTCTTTGAAAGCAGTAGAAAGATAACTTTCTTTTTCCTCAGGAAAATCAGGTATACTTATACAAAAAAACCTTTCATTGTTCTCTGATACTTATTTCAAGTGACAATCGGTAAAGAACTATTGGCATTATCAGGTGAGTAATTGGAAGCTTCTGTCTATCTCACAGTCTTTGGACTGGAACTTGTAATTAGGACAGAATTTTCAACATCTTCCTTTGCTGGCACCTGGTAGAGGGAAGTGTCACTATAGAAGTATGTATATAATGCTATTTCCTTTAAAGTAAGAATTAAAAAAAATATTAGCAATGAAAACATACGGTTTTCCATAATGTGTTTTTTATAAGGTGGCCTGTTCTAAATTTTTTTTAACATTTCTATTTATTTTTGAGAGACAGAGAGATACAGATCATGAACAGGGGAGGGGCAGAGAGAGAGGGACACACAGAATTGGAAGCAGGCTCCAAGCTGTGAGCTGCCAGCACAGAGCCAAGTGCGGGGGTTGAACCCACGAACGATGAGATCATGACCTGAGCTGAAGTCGGACACTCAACCGACTAAGCCACCCAGGTGCCCCTAAGGTGACCTGTTCTAGATGTCTTGGAACTCATCTTTAAATGAATTTTAAAATTTGAGACAATTACAGACTCAACAGGAACTTGAAGTTACAGTACAGAGAGGTTCCAATATACTTCCTCCAGTTTCCCCCAGTGGTAACATCATGCATAATTATAGTACAGTATACAAACTAGAAAACTTACATTGATACAATCTATGGACCTCTATTGGAGGGAGTTCTTTTTGAATCCTTTTGTAAATCATACTATTTTTCTATAATATAATTTCTTAATTATTTTTCTAGTGGTGAGAGATTTTTACTTAGCTTTCTTTAATTTAAGGTGAACATTCGAGGTAATTATGGACAGAGGGGCTCCCAGGTCCTGCTGAGGAGAGTTCCAGGTTGCTCAAATGTAGTTTTTTAAAAATTGAAATATATTTGACATTGTGTAAATTTAGGGTGTATAATATGTTGGTTTGATTTATTTATATATTGTAATATGGTTTCCTTTGTAGTAATAGTTAACACTCTGTCACCTCACATAATTATTATTTCTTTTTCATAAGATCTAGTCTCTTACCAAGTTTGATTATAATACAATACTATTTTCTATACTCACATATTATACATTAGATCTCTTGGACTTATTTACTACTGGTTGCAAGTTTGTGTCCTTAAACAACATCTTGTCTATTCACCCACTTCCCAGCCCTGGTAACCACCATTTAACTCCCTGTTTTCATGAGTGTGGTTCTTTTAGATTCCACACGTAAGTGATATCTTGCAGTATTTCTCTGTCTGACTTAGGTCCGTTAACATAGTGTGCTCAAGTTACATGTTGTGGCAAATGGCAGGATTTCTTTTTTCTCATGGCTGAATAATATTCCATTGTATCTGTATACCACATCTTCTTTATTCATCTATTGGTGAGCATTTGCGTTGTTTCCATATCTTGGCTATTGTGAATAATGTTGCAGTAAACTTGGGAGTGCGTGTATCTCTTAGATATCCTATTTTCCTTTTTTTATATCCTATTTTCATTTCCACTGGGTGTATGCCCAGAAATGGGATTGCTAGATCATATGGTAGATAAGTTTGTAATTTTTTGAGGAGCATCCATATATTTCCATAGTGGCTAAATCAAGTTACATTCTCAACTTACATTAGAAAATACTTTAAAAAATGAATTCGTGTAAGAAATTAAGGAGAAGTGGGTATTTTAACTATATCCTATGCCAGTTACCAATTTATTGCCTCTTGGTTCCAGATCTATCCTCTTACCTGATCTGCTTATGCATTTCTTCTTTGCAGCAAGCACAATATTAAATTGAGCCAGTAGAGTGTGCTGGAGAGACACTACAGAAGAAGGGTCTTCTCTTTTATGGTTCTGGTGCGCTGCGATGGTTGTTTCTTGTTCTACCTGTAAGGTTCTGGGACATCCAGTGGTGCTGTGCTCCAGCTATGCAGCCGGGACACACACTCCCTCCTCGAGCTCATAGTCCTGGTCCTGGTTCAGTAAGATCTTCCTGTGGGCTTCGGATCCCACACCATTCTGCCAGGGAGCAGGCTCCAGGAGCTCTGGTTTCCTTTGTTTACTTGCCTGCCAGACTTGGCTGCCTGCACCCAGTGGGCTGTTTCCTGCCTGCTTGTGGTCCAGCGTTGCCTGGGCAGTCCGGCAAACTTTGCCATCCGCTGCGCTACAGTCCCACCTTCTCTTGTAAGGTTAGAATACCAGCTTCAGGGAGAGGATCCTCCTTCCAAGTTTGCTCTTTCTTGGTGTACTCTCCCTCAGCCTTAGGGTATTCTTTAGAATGTTCTTTATAGTTACTCTCTTATTATAGTTAATAATTCTTTATAGTAAACTTTCCCTGTTCAAATTTCTGTGTTTCCTTTCCTAATTGGATTTCAAATGACTAATTGAATTAGTTCCTAATAAAATCAACAAGTCCCATAGATAAAGTTTCAAATACATTTCTGAGGAGTAGGGGCTGGGGGCTGGGAAGAAAGTGGTTATTTTAGATAGTTTTTTTTAGCTGTTATAATAGTAATAGTGACAAGGATAAAACACTATTTAATGATTTCTACCATATGTCCATTTCCACCCCTCGTGTTTAATGCACAGTTTTTTTCACACTAAAGAAGTCCTATAAAGTAAATTATCCTTTGAGTTAAATTTTTTGGTGGTGGTGTCGGGGAGGAAGCTAAAGCATGTTATTTTTCAGAGTGTCTTGCTATTCTTCCTAAAGCCTTTTTCAATTTGACTCATCTGTATGATGGTTTTTGGTGGGGAGGGGCAAGGGGGAGGTGTTAAGTATCTATAGATATACTTATTTTACATTACTAGTAAGCATTAGTTAAATACTAATATCTTGTCCTTTATAATGGCAGTTCAGGTTTTTTTTTTTTTTTTTAAGGTCTTTGGTTCATTTGAAGAGAAGAGGGAGGAAGAACTACATAAAACGTTATTTTTGTTTAGTAAGACATTAGGCAATTAACAAAAGTTAAATAAGTTATGTGTGAAATTTTGTATTTGTGCTTTAAATATTGATTTGATTTTTTCTATTTTAACTGTTTTAGTAAGTTTACTCATCTTTTATATTCTCACATTATTTTTCTTTTTTCTTTTTCTTTCTTTTTTTTTTTGGTAGAGAAATATTGTGTGAATGTGCATAAGCAAGCAGGGTAGGGGCATAGGGAGAGGGAGAGAGGGAATCTTAAGCAGGCTCCATGCCCAGGCTCGATCTTACAACTGTGAGATCATGACCTGACCAAAATCAAGAGTCGGACGCTTAACCAACTGAGCCACCCAGGCACCCCCTCATGTTATTTTTCTAATTGTTATTCACATGTTTTCTTTAAGGCTTATTATATATTTTGGTAAGTTATTTCATTATTCCACTGTACTATCTATAGAAGATTATAAGTTATCTTTCGATAACTCATCAAAGCTATATATAGCTTGATTCAAGGCTTTTATTTTTTATTTTTTTAAAGGTTATTTATTTATTTTGAGAGGGAGAGTTCAAGCAGAGGAGGGGCAGAGAAAGATGGAGAGAGAGAGACTCCAAGCAGGCTCCATGCTGTCAAGTGCAGACCCCAATGTGGGCCATGATCTCACCAACTGTGAGATCATGACCCGAGCTGACATTAAGAGTCAGGCACTTAACTGACTGAGCCACTCAGGCACCCCTAGAGACAGAAAGAGAGAGAGAGAGAGAGAGAGAGAGCGAGAGCGAGAGAGCGCGAGCAAGCGAGTAGGGGAGAGGAGCAGAGAGAGAGTATCTTAGGCAGGCTCCATGCTCAGAGTGGAGCCTGACATAGAGGCTCGATCCCATGGCGCTGGGATCATGACCTGAGCTGAAATCAAGAGTTGGATGCTCAACAGAGACACCCAGGTGCTCAAGTCTTTTAAATGGAATTGAACTCCTAAAGAATCTATATTATTTTACACATAGATGGCATTGTTTTATATTAAAGTTCTTTTCCCTTAAAATGTAAATATCAAGATGGGACTGTGCAGAAAATAGTTAACAGAGTAGCGCCGAAACCGCTATTCCTAAAGGTCTACTTGTAAGGTTTGTTCTTTTCTTTTTCTTTTTCTTTTTCTTTTTCTTTTTCTTTTTCTTTTTCTTTTTCTTTTTCTTTTTCTTTTTCTCTTTTTCTTTTTCTTTTTCTTTTTCTTTTCTTTTCGTTTCCTTTTCTTCTCTTCTCTTCTCTTCCCTTAATGTTTGTTTATTTTTGAGAGAGCGAGAGAGAGCAGAACACGAGCTGGGGGCGGGGTGGGCAGAGAAAGAAGTAGATACAGAATCCGAAGCAGGCTCCAGGCTCTGAGCTGTCAGCACAGAGCCCAGTGTGGGACTCAAACTCGTGAACTGCGAGATCATGACCTGAGCCAAAGTCAGACTCTCAACCAACTGAGCTGGCCAGGCGCCCCCTACGGTTGGTTCTGGAATGGCATCTGGAAACTTGGATTTTGGAGAGGTTCCCACCATTCCCAGAACTGTGCCTAAACTGTATAAACAGCGTGATGTATGCCGAACACTTGCTTTCCTACTGGAATATGGAATTTTGCTATGTCCTAGGCAGAGGATGCCTGTATGACCGGCCCCCAGTAAAAACCTTGGATACTGAGTCTCTGACTTGTCCTGATAAACAACTTTTCACACACGTCTCATCTCATCGCTGGAGGAATTAAATGCGTCCTCTGTGACGCCACAGGGCGAGGACTCTGAACTTCACCCCTTGTGCCTTTTCCTTGTGCATATTTTGCTTTGTATCTGTTCATTCTAACAAATCATAGCCATAAATGCAACTATATGCTGAGTCCTGTGAGTCCTCCTAGCAAATCTTCCAACCTAGAGTGGTCGTGGGGACTCCCGACACAAGAGCATTTTGTTATAACTAGGTTTTCATGCAGGGACCACATTTAAAATTATTATTTCCTTTCTTGGGGATGGATGCATGTGTAGCTTTTATTGATTGTAGAAAATAAGCTTTTGCCTAATTGAAAGTCTCTTATTGAAAATGTAGGATGGCTTTTTCAGACCTTTTCTTTAGGGAGCAGTAGCATTTGTGAGATGAGGTTATTAGCTAATGCATAGTGTATATATTTTTGAGTTTACAATTCTGCAAATTCATTAACTGAGAGTGTCTTTGGATACCCAGAAGTAGTTATCTTTCCTTGATGCACTTCAAGTAAAAGCTCCTCCACACTCATATATTCTGTTTGCATTCCTACCTCCCATCAGTAATAGGGAAAGGATGCCCAGAACCCCATGTTCCTCTGGTAGTACTGCCCCTCCCTTGACTTGGGCACCTAAGTTATCCAAAAGTGGAGTGAGCAGGGTATTCCAGAGTTGTGCATGCTCTTGCCATGATCCTCCTTCTTACATTCAACCTTTAGCCTCACTGAATTTTAATTCTGATTTGGCTGTTTCTTTCAGGCCTTGTAAGATGTCCCAGACTCCTGCTCCTGGATTTCCATCAATACTCAAATCCTGATCCCCACGTGACTCTGTATATCCTGTCTTCTGATTCCCATCGTCCGCATTTACCCAGCTTTTGGAACATTCCATTTTGCACTCTAGAATTCATAGTCCACCATCAGCACAATTCCTTTTGTCTTCAACCTGAGTTCTGAATATTGCCTTCACTTTATATAAACAGGGCTTTCCCTAAGTCTACTGCTTCCTTTATAGCCTTCTCAAGTGATGGCTGTTCCCTTCCTCCCACTTTGTACCTTGGCCTGGAGATGTGTGAGTATCCTTCTTGCATGTCCTTGCTTCTTCCAAACCGTTTTTGCTCTTCCCTCCTTAAACTCACAGCTTCAAAGTTGCTTTCAGACTTTCCCATCTGCTAGCCTCTCTTGTTGCAGTTATTTACACATCCTTGGGATTCCCATCATTCTTTGAAGATTTTAGCTCCTGGCTCACTGTCATTGTCCAATCATTAGGCTTTTCCTAAATTATAGCAGTTTCATTATCTATGTAGATGGTTTTTCTAATAAGCTAGCTTCTTCGTTTTTTTGATCTCTTTCTCTCGAAAGATCGTTCCTCCTCCCTACCTCAGCCACTTGCTTCAGTGGTCATAGTCCGGAATTTGTCCTTACCAGTGATTGCACTCCCTTCATAATCTCAGTATCAAGTATCCTACTGTCTGATCAGTACTTCTTATCTCTCTAATTCATTTCTCATTTTTTCAATTCCATTAATTCTTTGATCTCACTGAGACTAACAATCTATGGTCCTATCATGTTTTACTGTCCCTCACCCACTCACTTTATGATTTTACTTTTTTACTTGTCTCTGTCCCAACTTAGATTCCATTATCTATCTTTATAAATTATTCCTTTGTATACTCCCACAACTCCCTTGCTCTCTTTTCCATCTTTCTATTCCACTGGCATATTCCCATCTCTTGTACCAACGCTTGTTATAACAATGCAGCTGGAAATTTAAACACATAACTGATTGGCTTTATTTCAAATTCATGACCATAACCTCAGGTGTACCTTTGTGTTGTTAGCATCCCTATTTCATTTTACTAGACAACCTATTTCATGTCTTTCCTAGGCTATTTCATATCTTCCCTTTAAAAGTCCATCATGTCCATCATGTTTAAGCCAATTATTTCTTCTTCTTTAAGATAACAGAAACAATAAGAGAACTTTAGATATTCCCATCACCTTATCTGCCAATTTATCTCATCTGTACCATATATTCAGCCTTTTTTCTTGTTACTCTGGATCAAATGTGCATGTTCTTATTTCTCCTTTTTGATGACATTATTTTAGCAGTCTTTCCTCTACCACACTCACTCCTTAATAAAGACAAAGCTATGGAGACGGTAAAAAGACCAGTAGTCAGGGTTTGAAGGGAAGAGAGTACTGAATAGATGAAACATGAAAGTTTAAGAGCAGTGAAACTATTTTGACACTCTCATGGTGGATGTAGGCGGTCATTATATACTTGTCAAAACCCATAGACTGTACAACACGAAAAGTGAACCCTGTTGTGACCTATGGGCTTTGGGTGATCAGGGGAAGTCAGTGTAGTTTCAACAAATGTACCACGCTGGTGCAGGATGTTGATAGTAGAGAAAGGAGTTGGGGCAGTATTTTGGAACCCCGTACTTTCTGCTCAATTTTTCTGAAAGCCTAAAACTATTTTAAAAAAAATCTAGTAATTAAAACTAAATTGTATTCTATGTAACTAAATGTTTAAAGCAGCAGTAGCAGTCACTTCCTGGCAAACCTGCAGTACAGAATCCAGACATTCACACCTGTACTCAAGGCATCAGGCAACACTGAGGATGGCTAGGACACAGCACAGCAAGTCCCTGGGATGCAAGTCTGTGTATCTGTGGGCTTTCCACCTATTACTTTTTATTAAGATACGGCCCATCCAAAGGGAATGATGTTGGTGTGTTCAAACCCCATCGCTTCTCCCTTCCCCATTGCAATGAATCTTTTCATTATTTTCTTATTTCTCTTAGCACATTCCGGGAATACCATGTTATCTTCTGGGCCTTGGGATGGAAAAGTGCAGGTGGGTAACAAGAAGAGAGGTCATCTTTTTGGGAGTGTCAGGCTCAGGCCTGACCTGCCTGGAGCTACAGGCAAAGCCAGCATTTTGTGTCTGACAAGAGAGGTCTGCCAGGGACCACATACTACCTGACACCAGAAGCTTGCAGGAGAAAGATCTCAACAGAAGCAGGAATGGATCGTGAATTCAAAGAGATTGTTTGGCTCTCGCAGCAGTTCTTCACCTTGCTGCCACATGCCTTCCTGTGCTGAAGTTACCACTTCAACTGTATTAATCTCTTCCTCTTTCTCACTCTTCTTACAACTTTTCCAAATCCTTGATCTCTTGGCCACCATCTTGCATTTCCTCAAGCATGAATGCATTTTGGCCTTTGGTGATGTTTAGGAATGTTTTGGTTTCTTTCAGAGTAAGCATGTTTCTGGAGCCTCACATATACCTCTATTTTTTGGCCATTGGTACTCAAATTGTTGGCACCAGTTCTGCATCATATTGTCCCAAGACACTTTGTTTATAAGCTGGAGGCAAACTGGTTGGCAAGGGAAGAATTGGTGTATTACAACAACTAAGTTTTGCGAAAAACTTGAATTGTTCATTCATTTGAGGATGATGAACTTTATTGTTTGTCCCAGGTATCTTCAGGTTGACTTCTGAAGTTGAAAAAACACTTACTTCCATTTGATGTTCTTCATTAGGTTCCTCATTAACTGGAACCAATGTGAGAACCACACTTTCTTCCTCTAATGCCACTTCAGAGAAATTCTTTCCAGGAACACTCGGAAAAAGGCAGAGCCAGCAATGTTAGGATATCTGCTACTCACTCCTTTCACCTCTTCATTTGGCATTTTAAGGTTATTTGTTCAAAACTCAAACTCTTGATTCTCAACCCTATTCCAAACCTGTTCCTCCCATAGTCTACCCTGTCTTATCAATTTGTAACTTGATCCTTCCAGTTACTCAGCATGAAAAACTTGGAGTCAGATCTTTCTTTCTGTACACCTAATTCCTCAGTAAATCGTATCAGTTCTACTGCCAACTGTATAAAGATAAAACGCCAGATGGAAGGGATAAGGGAAAAATGTATCAATAGACATGGAAGAAAATGTAGATGAAAGAGTAGAAGAAAAAAAGGAAGTGAAATTATAGCTGGGAAAAAGAAAAAGCAGGAAGTCTACATGGAATCACTATTATTCTTTTATATATATATTTAAATGTTTATTTTATGTGTGTATGGGAGAGAGAGAGAAGGGGGGGAGAGAGAGAGAGAGAGAGAGAGAGAGAGAACATGTGCACTAGTAGGGGAGGTGTAGAGAGAGACAGAGGCTCTGAAGTGCTGACAGCAGAGAATCTGATGTAGGGCTTGAACTCATGAACTGTGAGATTATGACCTGAGCCAAATTCAGATGCTTAACCATTTAACCAACTGAGCAACCCATGTGCCCCTGGAATCACTATTATTCTTATTCAGTAAAAGTTGCTGAAGTTGTTTATGCTTTACGTTTTCTTGTATAACTGATTTTATAATTTTTTGCTGATCTTTGTCTCTACCTACATTTGATTTACCTTTGTATAGGAGAAAATGAGCCCTTGTTAACCAGCAGAAGCTAGGGGGAAAATGTTATTTTTTTTGCCATGCTTTTTAAGGTTTTTGAATTGTGTTTACAGGTACATTCAATTATAAAAATACTTGTAGTTTTGCTTTTAATTATTTTGATGCATATATCTGATATATGCAAAAGCCTAAATAATGTATCATTCTCCAGATTTCCTGTATTATTCCTATTGAATAGTAAAGCAAAATAATTGATTTGCTAAATGTTTTTTAGCAGTGATTAAGCCAAGCATTAGATTTTTGAAATATATGGCTTTGTTTTAATCATTTTTAATACTATATTTTCTGACCATAGGTAAGTTCTCCTTTGTATTCATATTTGAAAATGGTTCTTGATTTCCAATTTTGATCCATTATAGTATGGGAGTTATTGCCTCTGGATGGTATGTTTGGGTGTTGTTGTATGTTCTTGAAGTTTACTGGTTGATAATTAAAAAAAGAAGAAAAAAAGGACCTAAAAATATTATCTCTTCTTTAATAGCCTCCTTGTAGATTAAATTCTCTGCACTGATAGCGGATCTAAAGCAATCCTAAGCATCTATTTTAAATTATTTTTTTCCTAGTAATTAGTCCCAGAGTACCAGGTAATCTTAGGGGAAAAAAGTAACAATTTCCTACCTGAAGAATGGCAAGAAAAGAACAGCCAGTTTTGAAAACCTCTTTTGCTTATAAGTATAAAACTTAATGGAGAGGCTTCTTCCTGTGACTGATGGCACTGACACTAGTCAAGTTTTTAAATTCACAACTGTGGAGTCCTTGATCTGGATTTGAATCCTGGCTCTACAATGACCTTGGCCAAAGTATTTAACTTCTCTGTGCTTCAGTTTCTTATATGTAAGTTGTGAATAATACTTATTAAGCATATAGGGAGGAAAAAATTAGGTAATACCTATAAAGTATTCAGAATAGTGTCTGACTCACAGTAAATGTTTAATAAATGCTTGTTGTTATTACTGTTGGTGGTATTATCACCAATACCGTGATCATGATCTTTACTGAGACTATTTTGAGTAATAAGTGGAAATCAGAGTAGCCAGCAGAATTGGAGTGAACTGCTACCATGAGAAGGCAAAGCTGTGGCTAGATTTTTTAGAACTTCTGTATGTAGTCAAGGAGGCATTGTTTTACAGTTATGATAATGCACAAATTTATGTTACTTTGGTTTAGTTAAATAATACCAGTCCTGCAGCCACGTGGTTCAAATTTTTGTTACTGTGGTATATTAATTTTGAGTAATTACAGAAAATGAAGACTTTGCTGTTAACTCTTAAGTCCACAGTCACTATATAAGTACAGCATCAGTGACCAGTCATATCACTTCTTTAAATTCTGTTGATAATAGTCCCAGTACATCTGTTGCTTAGTTAACTCTCAGACCGCAGAGTGTGTTGTTGTGTTGCTCCTTACCTCTCAGTAGTAAACCTATGTAACATTTCACAAAAATGGATAATTGAAAGAGTTGGCCAACAAAGATAAAAGAAATGGAAAGTGGTAATGCTGAAAGTGAAATTGAATGCAGTCTTAGAAGATTTGGAAATGGTGACAGCTGAATGAGAACAGGACGAGATCTAAGCCCTGCGTGAAGCTGTGGTATGAACTGTTCTGAAAAAGTCTGATGGACTCTGATGGACTCCATTATCTTTAAATTCAGTAGGAATAGAAAGGTGTTTATGGTTGAAATGCAGCATTTCCACTTTGGCTTGAAGATTGCAATAAAAAACAAAATTCTAGTTAGTTTTAGTAGCATTCAAGCCAACATTTTGAAGTTAGTTGCCACATTGAAAGGGAATGATAATTACAAGACTGGAGATGATGCAGTTTCTTTAGCTGAGTTTTGGAAGAAATATGGTAGAAGCATGCAGTTAGAAACATTCATGTATCATGACCGGAGCAGCAGTGAATAGTATGCATGTGGCATGGCAGAACCTTTAGTGCCCTGTACAAATAACTCTGCGGGATTTGAATGGGACGTAGATGGAATTAGAAAGGAATAGGACCACGGGAATGTTGACACTGCCACTATTCAGTGGAATCTAGATAGGTGGCCAGAGGAACATAGTGAGGATCAATCTAGCAGCATCAATAAAGAAAGTGGTTGTGATGAAAAGGAGGAATGTCGCAGAGGAGGTGATGCTAGCAAAAGCTTCACATTAAAGGAGCCCTCAGAGATCTTTTCATAACATTAAAAGTGCAAAGGAGAAAATATTGGAAGCGGATTCAAACTTAGAAAGGAACATGAGTTCCTCATAGAAAAGATGCTTATTCCGTATTGTGAATTGTGTGAGAGGAAAGCAAGTGCTGTTCAAACTAGTCTTAATTGTTTACAAAGAAATAAAACACTTTAATTATCAATGTTTCTAAGTGCTTTAAGTTACAAGGTACTAAATAAATAATAGTTTTACCCCCCCCCATTTCTTTATATGCTTAGAACTGACAGTAAAGAGTTTTTTAAGGTTTTGACAAAAATATTTAAAGGTTGCAAAACAACATAATTTTTCCCATTGATTGTAACATTGTTTTGTACAGTTTTGGCTTGTGTGGTTATTTTAGTGGTTCTCCATACTGTGCATAGTGAGGAATGTCTGTGTATCTATCTGTACTTGATCCCTGTAGTGAGGGAAAAAACAATCCCAACATTTCTCACCTGCGAGGCTTTCCCTACTATCTTTTTTTTTAACTTCTTTAGAGCGAGACTGGGATTTCAGTTTTTTCAAAATTTAGCTTGTAGTGTGTATATTCTGAAAACAGTATGATTGACATACAGCTTTTCTTTGTATTTCTGTTAACCTCCTTTCGACATACTGTCACTTTTCATTTTTAATAACAAAAGTTCAGTTAAGAGACAATGTTCCTTGACTGATACTGGTAGACGTTTGCCTCCTTTCCTTTTCCTTTCTTCCCTTCTTAATCTTTATTGGTAGTCTTCTCGCAGGATAAATGGAGGTAAGTAGAATCCTAATCATTTGACGGACTAAAAGCAAAAGTAAAAAAATTCAGTTTCCTGTTACGGGACATTAATATCATCTTTGTTTTTCTCACTTTTTTCCATTACTTAAGTCTAAAACAATGCTAGATATGCTGAGTTTTGGTGATTGTATGGATGCTAATTTTGTGTTAAATGCTGTTTAAAGCTCTGTTTTGAGTAAGAACTCACAGGTATTTTGGAAGGCTAAACTTTATCTTCTTTTTTTAAAGTTTTACTTCTTTTTCAAACCTTTATTTTTGAGAGAGAGAGAGAGAGACAGAGGGAGACAGAGACAGAGACAGAGCACAAGTGGGGGAGGAACAGAGAGAGAGAAAGGGAGACAGAATCTGAAGCAGGCTCCAGGCTCTGAGCTGTCAGCACAGAGCCTGACGCGGGGCTCAAACTCATGAGTGGCAAGATCATGACCTGAGCCGAAGTCGATGCTTAACCAACTGAGCCACCCAGGAGCCCCAAACTTTCTCTTCTTAATAGTGGCAATTGTTATAATAATTTATAATTGGCAAGTGCTTTATAGTTTACAGTGTACTTTTACCACTAATGTAAAGAGGTTTTTCATCTTTACGTTAGTGTAGTGAGCATATGCAGATAATATATGTATTTCAGAAATGTTGAAAGTGAAATGTTGCAGTGAATAACTTGTCCTGGATCACATAAGGAATTTATAATCTTTTCTGATAGGCTAAGGAGGCGACAGAGTATAATGTATAAAAGTCCAGCAGTTTTGGATCACGGATTTGGGCTTGAATCCCAGTCCTTTAATGTAATAGCTGTGGTGCTCTGACAAATTACTTCTACAATCCTGAAAACAAGCTTTGTCATTTTTCATATGCAGGTTGTTTTGAAATGTAAAATGCAGTAATATAGTAATGTCTGACTTAAAGTCTGGTTGGGCTTAGTTGGTTAAGCGTCTGACTCTTGGTTTCAGCTCAGGTCATGATCTCACAGTTTCGTGAATTTGAGCCCCGTGTTGGGTTCTGTGCTGGCAGCACAGAGCCTGCTTCAGATTCTTTCTCTCCCTCTCTTTCTGCCCCTTCCCTGCTTGTGCTGTCTCTGTCTCTCTCAAAACAAATAAATTTAAAAAAAAAGTTAAGGCATTTAATACACAGTATCTGTTATAATTAATGTAATAAAGGTTTGATTTCAAATTTTGGTCAGGTCAGCTCTTTACTGTATTATAAATAATGTTGGCTATGTCTTGTCTGTGCTTTATACAGCAATCCTAGAACTTACCAGATCAGGTTGTAATTCCCTGTTTACTTGTATTTTCCTTCTCTAGTAGACTGTGAGCTGCTTGAGAAAACAGGTGTGATGGCAATTTTCTATGTTATTTATAGAGTTAACAAGAAAAGGTTGAATGCTTTGACCTCTCCAATGAAACACTTAATATCTGCATTAGGTGTTTGTGGTACTAATAATATCTATCTAATTACTGACACATTATTCCTAAGAGACCTTGCTTGTCTCTGTAGGAAACCCGATGTGCTTTAATGAAATATAATTTTGAAAATGACTAATACAGCTTGCTGGAGAAAAATTTTGCAGTCTTCGTGTTGGAAGAACTTACTTAGAGTTCATGTATTATACCTCTCCCATTTTCTAGAAGAGGAAGCAGAAGCTTAAGGGAGTTCTCTAAGGTCACACTACTGGTTGGTGGCAGGATTTTTTGTTTATAACTTGGGAAAAGAACAGCACATCAAAGATCATAAAAATAAAGTGAGAGCTGCTGCCATTTAAGGAAAACCAAAACTTCCAAGGCTTTTTTGCAGTAGAATTGAACATAGAAATATTAAGAAAATATAAAATTGTACCAATTTTACCATTCACCTGCCAGTGCTTGGCCAAAAAAAAAAAAAAAAGAAATGATGAAAAGCTTTGTTTTCAAAAGAGCAAAAAGATGTATACTAGATTGTTAACATTGGCTCTTAAGGGGGCTGACATTAGGGATAAATTATATTTTCTTTATACATTTTGGTATCAATTAACTTCTTATAATGAGTATTTGATAGTTTTGTAATTTAAAAACCCTATAATATACAAATCTGTTCTTAAAAAGGCCATGAGAGATGCAAGCCAATGCAAAGCCTATAGGAATGTGAGAGAGGTCTTCTGTCCTCATTGGCCTGACTTTTTAGTTGAGGGGAGCAAATTTTATATCTGAAAAAAGAATTCACTCTTTCATTCTTACTTAGCATGTATTTAAGCAATGGTAGCTGAAATAGTACAATGTATTGCATAATTAATTAACATTTAATTTGCACAGTGTATATTACAGGAGTTAATAGGGATATTTTTTTCATTGTATAGTAATTATATTAAAATTATGGATATTAAAGTATTTCTTTTTTAGTAGATTCCATTTTGTTCAGTGGTACAGTAATGTGTTTGGACTTTATCTTTATCATGTACTTGATTGTTTTTGGATGCCAAAAGAGAAACTTGAGCAGGGTATCCTCAAGTACTCACAGGAAGTGTATATTGTTTTACCACTTACAAGACTCATATTGGGATAAGACTTACCTTGTTTATGGAAGAAAAAGCTGTGCATTAGAAAGGTAAACGTTTGGAAAATAACAAGGATCAGACTAAGTATTGATATGTCAGCTGCCAGTATTTTGAAATGAAAAAAAATCTTGGGGCGCCCGGGTGGCTCAGTCGGTTAAGCACCAACTTTGGTTCAGGTCATGCATGATCTCTCGGTCTGTGAGTTCAAGCCCCGTGTCGGGCTCTGTGCTGACAGTTCAGAGTCTAAGCCTGTTTTGGATTCTGTGTTTCCCTCTCTCTCTGCTCTTCCCCCACTCATGCTCTGTCTCTCTCTGTCTCTCAAAAATAAACAAGCATTAAAAAAAATTTAAAAAAAAAAAGAAAAAATCTTAACATATGTATTTATATTCTCTACGCCTGTATGAAATGCCCTATAGCATATTTTAAAGTTTTGGAGAGCTACAGTAAAAACACTCTAGTAAGTGTGGCTATGTGTTGTTGGCAGAGGGATACTGAAGATGGATCACATTGCCTCTAGATTTACAATATATATTTCATAGGGCAAAGAATTTGAGTAAATTGTTGAATTTCTCTGGAGTCTGCTTTTCTTACCTAAAGGCAGATGTAATAATATTGTAACAAAAATAAGAACACTAGAGTTAGCTGAATTTTAGAGGTTATAAGAATCCTTCACAAATAAAGTGGTAGTATTGATGGGATTCCTATAGCATCTGTAGCATCAGGAAACAGAGAACAAAGTAAATAGTTAATCATGTATAGTATGTTGGATAATACCTTCAGTAATATACTAGCATATTTAGTGATGAGCTTTATATAACTCTTCTTTCAAACTTAAGGTATAATAAATCTTAACAGGCTACTCAGTAAAAGTAACTGTTGAAGTCCAGGGTAATTGTTTCTGTTAATCTGGCTTGACGCAAAGAAGGAGCACAGTCTTATTTTTTTAATCTCTTTTTTCATTTAATTGGGTTCGTTGATTTTGATCTATATGTTTAAAATAATTCCACGGCAAATAAAGTCTCATTTCTACCTAGAAACTAATTCATGTCTGTCTCGTTACTGTATTTTGTTTCAGTCAATAATTTGTGGCCATTTTATCAGTTTCTGATCATTGGTAATATTTTATATGTAGAAATAAAGATCTGGGAATTTAGATTACTTATTTCTATGTGATTTTATTATGTACCTCAGTGAATTCTTTTTTGTGGTGTTGCTTAAAAAAAACTAAAGCTACTTGTAAGTACAGAGCTCAGATTGTATAGTTATTATAAAAAGGCTTTTTTGCTCACTGGGCTTCTATATATTCTTGATACCTTATTTGTCCTTTTTTTTCCCCCCCAATATTTTCAGATGTTTTGGAATGTTATTAAGCCCAGGTCGAAACGTGAAGAACAGTGACATGCATTTACTGGATATGGTAATGATAATCTTAAGCACATTAACCAAGTATAGATGATAGTTATTTTATATTTTAAAAGTATTTTCTACTTAAAGATTTTGTCATATTGTCAAAATTGTTTCTAACTTTCAGCTGTACGGTAGTAATAATTAGATTTGGAAACCCAAACGTAAAATTACTTATGACGGAGAGATTTAGGAAAATTTCCACCAAAAAAATCATATGCTAATTGAAAGCAGATAAAAGAACAGTGTTATGACAGTGTCCATCTATTCATCTATTTAGGTTTTTAGGAAGATATATTTTCTTTGAGCCAAATATAACAACTACATTATCCTAACAGGCATGCTTAGAGTGAATACAGTGCCTTTCATTTATTTTAATGCACTATTACTAATTTGAGGAATGAGATGAATGCTTTTGTTTTCTTTAAAGCCCTTCCCTTTCTGAATTTATGCTCCTTGGTAACCTGTCCTTAGCAAAGTATATTTACTGTAGTAGTGGTATTTGTTTAAGGAATGTTCTTGAAGGTTAATATATATTTGAGAGTTGATGTTTGATGTAAAAATAGTAAACTATCTTAACTTTTAAACAGAAATATTGTACTTAATAAAAATATTTACTTTGTGATTTAGAAATGTAGGAAATAGTTATGTTAGAGTAAGTATTAGGTATAAAGTAGTAAAGTATAAAGTGACTTAACTGAAATTTTTACACTTAGTGATAGATAACAAGCACTACGTGTTTTCTTCTTTTCAGCTGAGGTTTACAAATGTCAATTAAATATCATCAATTATATCAACTTTTTCTTAGAGTTATTCCATGGTAATGTTGCATTGATTTTCTAGTGGCCCTACAATGGTTGGTTGAACATTTTCGAACACATAATTGTGTGCCAAGCATTGTGTGGAGTGCTGAGCTTATAGCTCTGGTAAAACATAGCTCTTACGATCTGTGGGTTCATAGATTTGTGAAAGAAGCAGGTTCTTAAGTGTGTAACTACAGCAGTGGGTTAAGTGCTCTTCTAGATTGGTACAGTGAGCCAGAGAAATGCAGAGGACGCTTTGCACAGAAAGGTAAGGTAAGAACAAACCCGTTCCATTGAATGTGACAACAAATTAGCTACTGATCCACCTTTCTTCCATCGCTCTTTACAACATACCAGTAATACGAGTGGTAGTTTTACCTAAGGGAAGCCATAGCACTTTGGAGTCCTGAAAATTCCCTAAGGAGGTAGTTCAGGAACATATAACATAAGGTCCTAGGTCTCAGTTAGTCATGGTCCTTAGGAATTTAAAAGATTAAGGTGAATCACTGGCAGAGATTTTTAAAAAATAAAACCTGAATGCAGGTTATAGAATTATAAACTGGCATGAACTTCTAGTCTTGAGTGTCTTTGGCAGAGCAGTCCTCCACTTCGAAGAGTCCATGTTGAAATCAAAGGGTTCGTCAGCATTGAAGCTTCTGTACAACAAACAGTGGTAAAATTGGGAGGATTTGTATTTGCAGTTATCACTAGTTGTGATTTATTACTGATCTTTGTGCTATCTTAATACATGGTTATTGAGCTTTGACTAGACTACATCTCATAAAATGGAACTTATTACCTTGTAATGAAAACCATGGCACAGTTGTGATTATTACGAAGTCAATTCTTTGCAATCACCAGGAGTCCTACCCCTTTAACTTAGCCTAATTAGTCTCCATTCTGCCCTCCAGAGCAAGATGTGATGTTCTCCCAAGACTAGTTCAAATATGTGAACACTTTGAAAACAAATTTCACTTTCTTGCACTTTTTTCTGAAGAAGTTAAAAAAATCCTACAGTTGTATTTAATTTCAGAATTTGTGAGACTTTTCTTTTTATCTTGAACAATTTTTAAGAATGCTGACTTTTCTTCCCTGTGAATATTTTCTAATAAGCAAGATGAATTGAGACTTTTATAAATTTATAAATTTAGTTTAATATAAGATCTACATGAAAGTCATATTTATAGGTGAAAATATGTTTTAGTCAAATGGCCATATTACTTACGTATATATAGTATATAAAAAAATCCACATAAAAATAAAATTTGTTTTTTGGGGGTATAAGCAACAGAGACTCAATTGTCTTCTAATAGTGAGAATGTCTTTGGTGAAGATCCTTGTGCTGTAGGAATAAGGAAATAAGAATTTATGATCCACAGTCATTGATCCATTTGGTGAGGAAAACTTCCTTTACCCTTCAAGCTTCTTTTGGCTGGTCTAAGAATTAAACTAACATGAGACAGATTAACAGGAGATACTTAAATTTAATTACATATGTGTGGGGGCTGTAGCAGGGTGATGTCGAAAAGACCACCAAACGCCCAATCGAAGCGAGGCAAGATTTTATTTACAGCCGGGCCAAACCTGGTCCCTGGTTTTAAGGAGCAGAGAATGGCCCCAAACAAAGGCAGCAGTGAGATTATGTGGACATTCACAGCATTCCAGGATAGCCAATTACATTATAATACACAGACGCTAGTTTTGGTGGGAACCCATCAAGTTAAAGTTCTTTGTTCTTTAAGATGACCAATTATAGTTAGGCAGTGACTCAGCGAAATTTTTTGTTTGGGGGCTTGGCCTTGGTCGGATCATAGCAACCAGGAGCGTTTAGCAACAAGTTATCCGTTACCTTCCATATGTAGGTTAACCCATTACATTCCATAAGCTGACCTATTACAGGGGCTTCATAAGAATATGATGCCTACAGGTAGTCAGGCAATGAGGCTTATATGCCTTTCTGAGCTAAGGAGAAGGGGTAGAAGTTGGGGACCTCAAAGGGAAGGAAGACAGTTCATAGGAAGATGAAAAAAAGTAAATGTTTGGTAAACAAATGTTTGCTAGACCACTCAGAAACAATGGGACATAGGAATTATAACAAACAAACTTTGCTAAATTACTCCCTATTTCACCTACTTTATTTTATACTGTCATTACCTATGGTGACTATAACGGAGAGGTCAGAGGTTCTTCTCAGTCTTTTGTTTTTTTTTAAATAATCAGACTAAAAATAGCCTACATGCCAAAGAGACACATTTTGAGGTGGCAGATTTTACTGGGCCGTAGTACCTAGGAAAAGCCTAACTGCAAGGTACCAAGAAGAGCTGAAAACTCAGTAGAGCCCAGTTTCTTGGAACTGGAATGCAATTTAAAAGTCCTAGAAATTCCTTGGAAAGTTTGTGGAGCTTTACAATGACCATTTATTGACACTAGACCAGTAGCTGGACTCATAGTTACAAATACATTTATATTTTAATCCGGTATGCTTGTAATCTATATGTGTAAAAAAGCAGAAATAAAATTTTCATGAAACTGTTCTTACCCCTTAGGTGTGTGAGAAGCTCTGCTATTTTTCTTCTACTTGATTAAAAAGTCCAGTCATAATCCACTAAATTGATTTGATGATCCACAAATGAGTCACAAACTGCTGATTGGAAAACATATTAGCCTGTCAGCCCACGAGGGTCAGGATTGTTTTGTTTTGTTTTCCTTGCCGGATACTTAGTAGGCATAGACCATGGCTTATAGTAGGCTCATATTTGGTTAATAAATGGATGGATTAACACGAATTTACAGGTTTTACTTATTCTGTGGGTTATCTCTTTCCAGGACCATGTGTCTGCTTCATGCTGCTGCTTGCCTACTTGACCTCATAGCTGCAGCTTGCTCATGACTTGACAGTAGTTACTTTGTGGCTTACTGTGTTCTCTGGCCTCTATGTTACAACCTCTCTGCTATGCTCCCATTGTGAACGGCCACATTCTGTCTGGATTTCCTAGTTTATTCTCCTGAGGGGAGGGCATCTGGGGTTCCTGCCTGGCCTAGTTTGGGCAGAGACTTGTTGACTGGATGCCCTTATCTGCTGTCCCTGATTTTGTCAGCCCTGCTTGTGGTGGAGGCAGAGGACTTAGGAAGGACTCTTCTGCAAAGACAGTTGAAGAAGCATCTTTTTTTTTAAATCAAAATATTTTTTTAAAAATATTTATTTATTTATTTTTTGAGAGAGAGAGAGAGAGAGAGAGAGAGAGAACGAGCGAGCGCATGCGCCAGGGAGGGGGAGAGAGAGAAATCCCCACCAGGCTCAGTGCTGTCAGCGCAGAGCGCCATGCGGGCCGAACTCTTGAACTGTGAGATCGTAACCTGAGCTGAAACCAAGAGTCAGATGCTTGACTGACTAAGCCACCCAGGCGCTCCAAGAAGCATCTTTATAAGAGGCTGGGAGCAAGCCAGGCTGTGTGATAGAAAGGTCTAGTTCAATAACAAAAATGCAATACGTGATGAAGAGAAACTTGGATTGAGGGCTTTTAATGTAAGACAGTATTATTGTGCTGGTGTATTATGAGAACTACAAAGACATAAAAGTACGGTTGCTTGACTTAGGCTATTCTGGTTATAAGAAATAGAGATCCACTTAGAACACCTTGAACATAGAAGAGGTTATTGATCTTCATGAAATTGTACCTAAACACTGCAAAGTTGTTTTTGCTATTTGGACTCTTCCTGTCTGCCTCAGCTGCCCCCATGGGCTTGCTCTTTCTTTGAGTCTCTTTTTTTTTGCTTGGGCTCCTGCCCTTTTCCCACTGCTGCCCTTGCTCCTGGGGATCTGGTGCTCTGTCCCCCCCACCCCACCCCATACCTCCTTCCCTCCCTTCCCCCTTTCTGCCTCTTTCCTTCCTTCTGTCTTCCCTTTCTCCTTCTCTCCCCCTTTCCCTCCTTGCCCTCTTCTCTCCCTCCTTGCTCCTTCTCTGTCCCTTTTCTTTCTGCTCCTCACTCTTCCTCCCTCCTTCCTTGTCTCCCAGTATCTGCCTTTGTATTTTGACTGCATGATTATTTTTAATGTTTTTTTGTTTGTTTTCTCCATTTCTCTCTTACCACTTAGCAGTTTCCTAATATTCTACTATTCTTTATATGTTCTTTGCTACTTTTTAATTTCTGTTATTGTATCACTTCATTTTATATGCAGCCTGTCAGTGCCTGACTTCTTATTAAAACCTTTAAGCTTCACTGGTAACTGCCTGCTTTTCTTGGTATTTGTTAATTGAAAGAAATCATTTGATTGAGCTAGCTCATCTTTTTGGAGTCAAGCACGGCACAAGCTCTTGTCCAGAAATGGATTGGGTTTTTTTGGGGTCAGATGCCCATTCTTGTTTTGAATGAGGATCTAATGAGAAGGGAGAGAAGATAGTCACAGGAAGGGAGAGAGGAAGGGGTGGAGAGAGAGAGAGAATGAATATGAATATATGAATGTGTTGAAGGTACTGAGTGAATTTCCCTAATGTGATCTTGAGTGTACTTCATCTCCGGAATGCAGGGTCTCTGCACTCAAGCCATACAGTTCACTTAGTGAAATACCACCAATACATTAGGAAAATAGACACAAGAATTACCAAGTGACAGATACTTTAATAGGGATTCAGAGAAGCTTCTGTGTGGGGGTAAAATTGAAAAACAAGTATTTCTATTTCTTTTAGGCTGGCACTTCCTGCACTCTTCAGTTCATAATATGAGGAAATGGGCACAGGAAATTTAAAGTTCTGTGGATAATACGCTTTTGCACATGCATGTGTTTGTGTGCTGTGTGCTGTTCTCCTGTGGGCACACCTCTAACCTCCCCTGCACACATACATACACATGACTGTAGGTGATCATGCTTTCACCATAGGAGCTGCTGGATTCTTTAGTGAGGGTCAGGAGTGGACTTGATAGGAGCCTGAAAGAGTGGAGAAGATGAAGAAGAAGGGGAGAAGGAGTGAAGGGAAGGAGGGAGCAAGTAGAAGAGTAAAAGGGAGATAATCAACCTGGGTGTTGATTACACACCTCTGTGAGTCTCCTAACATTGGTTAGTGATTGTAAGCCAGTAGACAAGTATCTGACATAGATGATAGAAAAGTATGAACTTTCAGAGGTGTTAATTGTGATAAAGTAAATTAATATTTTAAGAATATATTATAAATTAGAACATTGGAAGAAAAATACCGCGTTTCCATGGATTAGCTATTAATTCAATTTAATTATCTTCAGTGAGATGTACACTATAGTTTTCATAGAAACTGTGGACATCCTTGTATGTAGGTATATGGAATTATGACCAGCAGTCTAAGATAAAGTTAAATATAACCTCATTCCAATATTATGTTGTTGTGAGTCAGCATGTGAAGGTATACCTCCTTCTATCCAAGAGGTATGTGTCTCTAAATAGAAACTCTGAAGGAAAGCTATAGGAGAATAATGAAACAAATGCTTTTGTAGGGTGATGAATAATACAGGAAAAAATCCATTTGATTGTAAATACAAATTTTAATAAATTTGATTGCTTAAACTAAGATATGTTTATAATTTAAAAGGGTGATTTTCTTGATGCATGTATTCTCAGTGATTTCTGTCTGAATTTTTATAGGAATCCATGGGAAAGAGCTGTGATGGGAGGGCTTATGTTATTACTGGCATGTGGAACCCCAATGCGCCAATATTTCTGGCACTTAATGAAGAAACCCCGAAAGGTAAATTTTCTCAAAGTATTCATTATTATTTGCTTTAAATTTTATATTATGGTCAATGTTGTTTTGCTGTGTTTTTAAAAATTCTGGAGCTTATTTAAAATGAAGTTATTTAGATTTCAGAGTTTTTAGTTTTTATTTTTAAATGTTTATTTATTTATTTTGAGAGACAGAGAAAGAGCATGAGTGGGAGGTGGGAGGGACGACAGAGAAAGAGGGAGAGATAATCGCAAGCAGGCTCTGTGGTGTCAGTGCAGAGCCCACTGCAGGGCTCAATCCCACAAACCGTGAGATATTGATCTGAGCCAAAATCAAGAGTTGGATGCTTAACAACTGAACCAACCAGGCTCCCCATAGATTTTGAAGTTTTTAAAACTTTTTTTTAAATGTTTTTTATTTATTTTTGAGAGAAAGAGAGAGAGAGAGCGCGAGCAGGGGAGGGTCAGAGAGAGAGGGAGACCCAGAATCCGAAGACAGGCTCCAGGCTCTGAGCTAGCTTTCAGCACAGAGCCTGACGCGGGGCTTGAACCCACGAACAGCGAGATCATGACCTGAGCCGAAGTTGGACGCTTAACTGACTGAGCCACCCAGGTGCCCCGATTTTGAAGTTTTTAAAAAATACTTTATGTATCTATGGGGAAAACCTCCACTTTCAACAGAATCCTCCCCAAAGATATGTGAATTAGTTTTATTATATTATGTAGAAAGTATTTGGAGTTTTTGCTTCATATGTCACTACAGAGTCATTTTATTTTGAAGCAATGATGGAAGAGTATGGAAGAAATAGGGAAAGCAAATTCTTGAATTTTGCGTATCTTTGGTCACTGTTCTCTATTTTCCTTATAGATTACTTACATTTTTTATTTTTAAATTATTTTTCCAGTCTTTTGACCTTTGGGATCTTAGTAATGTGTATTCAGGATTCCAATTGTGGTAAACACTCTTTTCCTTGTTGTTTGCCGTTTCATTTTGTTAGACATGTCTAGTGTTAAACAGATAAGTTTATGAGTGGTAAATTGTACATGTCATCATTTTTCCCATTGTGTTTATTTTTATTTCTACTTTATCCAGATATCTGTTAATTGTCTGTGTTTTTTAACCTTCTGCCATCTGTCTTTAACTAAAATTTAAATTTTTACCTCATGAGTTACAACTAAAGTTGTAAGTTATATACTAAATGCTTTACTGTGATTCAACCAATAATTTGTATTGAGAAAATAATGGATTTATTGGTTTGATCTTTGGTCTTAAATTAGTTACTTTATACCCACAGTAGATATTTTGTTAAAGACAGGAGCATTAATGAATACTAATATGGAAATATATTAATGAAGAGCATTAAATGCTAATTATTCCAAATCTCCTTAGCAAGAATATTTACCAATTCTATAAATTGCATGCATTTGATCACACAACAAGCTATTACAAAATGAGGGCTACAAAGATAGGAAAATAATGATGATTATATAGCCTTTCATGTATTAGGAATAAATAATTTTTACACCCACAGTTTGTAAATTCTGCCTACAGGCTTGTAAAGACCAGCCTGTAAACTTCTGTCTTATAATCATTCAGAAAGTAAACATGAAAATGAGAAAAATAAGCCAGTTGATAATTTTGAAGAATAAAATGTAAGAACTTCAAATAGTAAGTTATAAAAGCAATTTTTATCTATTTTTAATGTAACACATAGTTCAGTTTGATTTTGTTTTTTAATATATCTTTGGTCTTCTATTGAAAGATAATATATTTTAAAGTTTATTTGTTCTATTAAAATAAACTTAATACTATATTACAGTAATATTTTTATCCAAAAGATAATGTATTTTAAACTTAAAATTATTTCATATGCCACAAAAACATTGACTTGATTTCTAAAATTTCACTGAGATGATAACTTAGAGTATTCGTGAATAAAAGTTTGATTTCTTACAGAAGAAGTTGAAACTCTGGAGATGAAATGTCTTGCATCTTCACTCTACCACCAACTTGTGTTTTCTATTCTGTTTTGTGTGATTGTCTCTTAGACTTTTATAGTACTCGCCTTGAGCTTTAAGGTCTGCTAGGTCAAGTATAGCGAATCCTCTTTTCTCTTGAATTGGCAGGTCAAATGCTTGTATTTAGTAAGAATGTAATACATTTTTTGTTGAATTTAACATTAATAGAAGTGTAGTTGACATGTATAAATGTTGTATAATGTTTTTTAAAAACATTACTGAAGGTTTCTTCTAATGATGGGCTTGGTTATTTGAACTCTGAGAACTAAAAATGCTGGACAAAATAAAGTTTAAAAATATTTAAGAAGTAGCAAAGAGATGACATAGAATAGCCAAACCACAGACTGAAAAACCCAGTGAGAGGCGCCTAGCTGACTCAGCTGGTAGAATGCGTAACTTTTAATTTCAGGATTGTGAATTCAAGCCCCCACACTGGTCATGGGGCCTACTTAGAGAAGAAAAGGAAAAAAAAAACCCCAATGAATCTCAAGTAGGGTAAATAAAATAAAATCTGTATTTCAGCCTATTATGAAACTAAAGAAAACCATTAGACACTAGCCTACAAGATTCTAGATCTAAATTAAAAGAAGCCTGTGGCCTGGATGCCTGGGTGGTTCAGTTGGTTAAGACTCCCACTCTTGGTTCTGTTCAGGTCAAGATTTCATGATTTGTGAGATTGAGCCCAGTTTGTGAGATTGAGGCAGGCATCAGGCTCTGCGCTTCCTCTCTCCCTCTCTCCCTCTCTCTCTGCCCCTCTTCTGTTCCTTCTTTCTCTCTCAAAATAAAAAAATAAAAAAACATAAAAAAAAACTTAAAAAAATAAAAGAAGGCTGTGGTCAAGTAAACATTTTACTTTTTTTTTGAGGTTTTATTTATTTATTTGAGAGAGACAGAGACAGCACAAGTGGGGGAGGGGCAGAGAGAGTGAGCGAGAGAATCACAAGCAGGCTTTGAGCTGGTACCAGGGTTTGAACTCCTGAAACTGCGAGATCATGATTTGAGCTGAAACCTAGAGTTGGATGCTGAACTGACTGAGACACCCAGATGCCTTGGCCAAGTAAACATTTTAAATAATAACTGAACTTGTGACTGATAACACTATATTGTTGTCTAAAATTACTTGCCAGGACTCTGATATAGATATGCAACTGTACAGAAGAACCTTAGTGTTTTTCCTGAACATACAGTGAGGGGACAATGAGGGTACTGACAGAGCTTAAAGCATATACAACATTGCATAAGCATTTTCCTATACAAATTTAACATAGTGAAGGTTGAACATCTCCTTTGATTTGACAGTCCTTCCATGCAGCTCATCAAAGCAATTGGTTTCTTGTATCTCTTTTTATGATGAAAGGGCAAATCCTTGTGATTTTCCAGAGGTTTTTTTTTGGGAAATTTGAAAGATAGTTTTCGTGAAAAAGACATCCTGAAAATTTTACCTTATTTTTTATATTAAGTACCTGATTTGCGGAAGGAAAAAGTATGGTTGTCAGAGATTTTGACCATTGATTTAGATAGGATCGTGAGTATTGAGAAACATACTTGGGAAACGTGTTTACCTGTTTAATCAAAGAGACAGTACAACATTTCAAATTAAACATAGAAGGTAACATGCTTGGAAAGAATCTTAGTTCGTAAGTGAGGAACCTTTGCTTTCTTAAATAATCAAGGAATGATAAAGACAGCATAATGTACGGAAAACTTCTCCTGCAGATAAGCGAGTGTACATGACCGTGGCAGTGGATATGGTAGTCACAGAGGTGGTGGAGCCTGTCCGCTTTCTCCTGGAGACGGTCGTACGTGTGTACCCTGCAAATGAGCGATTTTGGTATTTCAGCAGAAAGACTTTCACAGAGACGTTCTTCATGAGGTTGAAACAGGTAGGACCTTTTGTTCTTTTCATATAATAACCTATATTTTTTTCTAGTTTTTTAACACCAAGATAATTTCTTAAGTAGTGATAAAAAGCAATAAAATTACTCAAATAATCAAGTGGTATTTAGAGTCAACCAACAGAATATTTGAAAAATTTACATCTAGGTAATGTAAGTTAAAAAAAAAAAAAGGCTACTATAATATGCACTTTTTTCACTAGAAACCTGTAATGTGTACCTATGAAGTATCCACATACTTAATTGAAATATTGATTTTATATATAAAACAACATCCTTTTACATATGGTTATTTAAAACCAAAAAGACAGGACACAGAAATAGCATATCTTTATGAAATTATAATAAAAAAATTTCCAAGAAGTACCTGTGATTTTCATTATTATTTCTACCAGAATATATATGAATGTATTATGT
>CM053562.1:15477515-15495412 GCA_028646485.1 Cryptoprocta ferox
ACTTATCAGTAAGATTATAAAATTATTTTAATACTAAATTAGCAAAAGTGGGTTTTTTTTGACATCCCTATATTAGGCAGTGTTAGGTAAAATACATAATTTTTGTTTTGTAGTGAAGGAAGAAGGTAACAGTGAAAAATAATTGGAATTCTAAATGTCTGTTTTGTGAAATGAGGGTAAAATGCTCCATTTGAATAATGGAAATCCTTTATATATTATTTAGTACTATAATTTCCCAAATTTAATAATGCTTTCTGCTTCATAGACTATACTGTGTGAAATGTAATGTGGTAAAAGCAAGTACCAGCACGGGGAACAAGTAAGGAAGCCACTTATCTATTTTTATATAAAAAACTGTGACTCAGGCCTAATATACTAGATACTTTGAAATTATTGTGTTTTTTGTCTTTCATAAATTTATTAGAGCAATGGTTTGACACAACTTTTATTACTATTTAGACTATTTCCTTTTTTTGTAGCATATTCTAGTGAAGATTTTATGAACAGTATTGAAAATATTAGTCTCCTGAATATCTTTTCAAATTTTATTATGACATATTTTCCTCTCTCCCTCCCTTCTTTTCTTTGATTTTTTGGTAGCTTAATTGTTCTATCGAAGAATTCATTTGTTATTTTGAGACAAAGGATTATTCAGAGTTGTGTAAGAGTAAATAAAGGAGCTATGTAGAAAGTGGTCATCATTCTTCTAGTGACAATTATTAAATTATATGAATTCTTCCTTTCTGAGACCTGATAAAAAGTTAGCTGTTTCTTGGGGCGCCTGGGTGGCTCAGTCGGTTAAGTGTCTGATTCTTGACTTCAGCTCAGGTCATGATCTCATGGTTCGTGAGGCTCTTTGCTGACAGTGTGGATCCTGTTTGGGATTCTCTCTCTCTTTCTCTGCCTCTCTTCTGCTCATGCTCTCTCTCTCTCAAAATAAATAAATAAACCTCAAAAAAAGTTAGCTTTTTCTCATATATGTGTGTTATTCAACACTTCATATAACACCTGGTGCTCATCACAAGTGCATTGTGAAACTGATTTAGATGAATATCAAATATGATGAAGATGGTTTCTAACTTTGGTATGATCCATGTTCAAGCCATGGAGACTGAAGGCATACCTGCCCTGAGCAGAAATAATGAAAATGAAAAAAATGGAAATTTAGAAAGGTTAAATGAATTACTAAAGTTTATATGGATAATTATTGCAAGGGCTGAGACTATAACTCCTTACTGTAAGTCACACTCTGTTGCTCTTAAGACTAAGCTACTTTCTTTCAGTATTTCAGACACTGGGTTGGTTTGTGGCCATTGATAGTAATTTTGAGATGTTAGTCTAGGCTAGACAGCATTGATAGAAAGAAGGAATTATGTGAGCATTGAATGCAGTTCAAGGTTACCTTGGAAACTCTGGGTCCAGGCCATTCCTAATATAAAGGATTGAAAGGAGAATGGGTTAGTTTCAGTTTTGAGTGATTTGGACTTTATGCACTTAGAATCATTCTGGGATTACTGGATTTACTGAATAAACCCAGAACTGGTCCTCTACTCAAACAGGATTAGATCAGATTCCTGGGGGATAATAACATATTGGTTGGGAGTCCCTATCCCCAAATTATTTTTTTCTTGTCACTTTTCCTGCTCTCAAATACAGCAGGAGTTTATCTGTATGCTGGGGAATGTAGGAAAGTATGACTTACCCTAATTAGTGTCTATTTGGGGCCAAATGGCATTTTCATTTCATTCATTTTCCACTTGCAGGGAGTGAAAAGAGCATGTAAGAAGGGGACTGAATCTAGGGAGTCTGGGAAAAGTTCTCAGAGAGAGCCTTGTGACCTGAGGCCTGACAGAGGAGTAGACTTTAATTAAAGTAGGGGACAGTGTGTGCAAATGCCCTGAGGGCTTGAAACACTAGAGAGTACACAAGAGGAGAAGACAGGTGATGAGAGGAAGCAAGGTCCCTGATCACATGAGAATTTGTGTCCGTGGTAAGGGTTTTCTCTACATCAGCTTTATTGAAGTGTAATTAGCATACAGTACAATGCACCATTTTATGACTTTGGGCAAATTTATACACTTGAGTAGCCACGATTAAAATTAACATAGACAATGTTTCTATTACACTTAAAAATTCCATTTTGCCATCCCAGCCCCAGGCGCAGCCTCAAACAAGCAGTAATCTGTTTCTGTCATTATAGATTAGAATCGTCTTTTTTAGCGTTTCCTATAACTGAAATTGTTCACACTATGAACTCTTTTGTGTAAGGCTTTGTTTCGTATAATAGTGTTTTTGAGATTCATCCATGTTGTGTGTGTCAGTAACTCATTCTTTTTCATTATGAAATGATAGGCCTTTGTAAGTATCTACCACAGTTTATCCGTTTATCTGTTTGGAATTTTAGTTGTTTCTCGTTTGGGCTCGTATAGTTAAAGCTTCTGTGTACATGTCTTTGTGTGGACATACGTTTCCATTTATCTTGGATAGATACGTAGAAGTGGAATAGCTGTGTCATATGATAAGTGGATGCTTCATAAGAAACAGCCAAACTGTTTTCTGAAGTGCTTGATCACTTTCTTTTCCCTCTGTCGATGTACATGTATTCAGTTTCTCTTCATCCTTGCCAACGCTTAGTATTGTCAGCCTTTTAAATTTTAGTTCTTATGGATGTGTAGATGTTAATTTGCATTTCACATATGATTTTGAGCTTCTTATTCTTATAGGTCATTTATATGTCTTCATTATAAATACTCAGATTTTTTGCCCACTTTTTCTTTGTCTTACTGAGTTGCAAGAGTTCTTTATATATTCTGAATATGTCTTTTGTCACATACACTTGTTCCAAATATTTCCCCCTAACAATGGGCTTGCATTTTTATTTTCTTATCAGTACCTTTTGAAGAGCTGAGTTTTAATTTTGATAGCTATATTTATCAATTTTTAAAATTATTTATACTTTTTGACCATTGATTCCTGGACTCTAAATTCTATGCCATTGATCTTTAGGTCTGTTTTTGTACCAATAAATACCACATAGTCTTGACCACTTCAGTGTTTTAGTAAATTTTAAAGTCTGGCGTTGTAAGATTTCTGACGTTTTTCAAAGTTGTTTGTCTGTGTCCGGTATTTTGTATTTTCATCTGAATTTTAGCATTAGTTTGTCAGTTTGTAGAAAAATGTCTGCCCCGATTTTGATTTATATTGCCTTATATCTGTATATCACTTTGGAAAGACTTACTATCTTAACAGTATTAGGCCTTTTCCATATCTGAAAAGCTAACATTATCCTCAATTGGGAAAAACTGAGAGCCTTTCCCTTAAGGTCAGGAACAAGATAAGAATGCCCACTCTCACTGCTTTTATTCAACATAATACCAGAAATCTAGCCACAGCAGTCAGATAATAAAAAGAAATGAAAGGCATCCAAATTGGTAAGGGAGAAGTAAAATTTTCACTATTTGCAGATGGCACAATACTCTACATAAAAAACATGAAAAATTCCACCAAACAACTGGTAACACAGAAAAATTAATTCAGTAAAGTCACAGGATACAAAATCACTGTATAGAAATCTGTTTCATTTCTATATGCCAGTAATGAAGGAGCAGAAAGAGGAACTGAGAAAACAATGTAATTTACAATTGCACCAAAAATAGTAGTATATTTAGGAACAAACCTAACCAAAGAGGTGGGATACCTGTATTCTGCAAACTATAAGACATTCAAGAAAGAAATTGAAGATGACACAGGAAATGGAAAGACATTCCATGCTCATGGATTGGAAGAATATTGTTCACTTGTCTATACTACTCAAAGCAGTCTGCAAATTTAATGCAACCCCTATCAAAATACCACCAGCATTTTTCATAGAACTAGAACAAATAATCCTAAAATTTGTATGGAAACACAAAAGACCGCAGATAGCTAAAGCAACCTTGAAAAAGAAAAGCAAAGCTGGAGGCATCACAATTCCAGACTTCAAAATATGTTACAAAGCTGTAGTGATCAAAACAGTATGGTACTGACACAAAAATAATCACACAGATCAATGGAACAGAATAGAAAACCCAGAAATAAACCCACAATTTCATGGTCAGTTAATCTTTGAAAAGGCAGAAAGAATATCCAATGGGAAAAAGACAGTCTTTTTAACAAATGGTGTTGGGAAAACTGGACAGCTAGCTACATGCAAGAGAATGAAACTGGACCACTTTCTCATACCATACACAAAAATAAATTCAAAATGGATTAAAGACCTAAATGTGAGATCTGAACCCATAAAAATCCTAGAAGAGAACACAGGCAGTAATTTCTCTGATATTGGCTGTAGCACCTTTTCTATAGATAAGTCTCCAAGGCAAGGGCAACAAAAGCAAAAATGAACCACTGGGACTTCATAAAAATAAAAGCTTCTGGGCAGAAGACATGAACAGACATTTCTCCAAAGAAGACACACAGATAGTCATCATACCGATAAAAGATGCTCATCATCACTTATCAGTGAAATGCAAATCCACATTACAATAAGCTATCACCTCAGACTTTTCAGAATGGGTAAGATCAACAACATAAGAACTAGGTGTTGACAAGGATGTAGAGAAAAAGGAACCCTTTTGTGCTATTGGTGGGAATGCACACTGGCGCAGCCACTGTGGAAAACAGTATGGAGTTTCCTCAAAAAATTAGAAATAGAACTATAACTATTCTATGACCCAGCAGTTAATCTGGGTCATACTTAGGAATACTAGAAATTTATCCAAAGGATACAAAAATGCTGATTTGAAGGGGCACATGCACCCCAATGTTTTATAGTAGCATTATTTGCAATACCAAGATATGGAAGCAGATCAAGTGTCCATCAATTAATGAATGGATGAAGAAGAGGTGCTTGATCTATATCTATATATCTACATGTATATATCTATATCTCACGTCAAAGGAATATTATTCAGCCATAAAAAAGAATGAAATCTTGCCATTCTCCAGGATGAAGCTGGAGAGTACAATGCTAAGTGAAATAAGTCAGAGAAAGACAAATACCATATGATTTCACTCAGATGTGGAATTTAAGAAATAAATGAGCAAAGAGAAAGAGAAGATAACCAAGAAACAGACTCTTAACTCTAAAGAACAAACTGATGGTTACCAAGGGGACATGTGTGGGGGTAGAGGTGAAATAGGTGTTGGGGATTAAGGAGTGCAGTTGTCATGATGAGCACTGGCTGATTAAAAATAAAAACTTAAAAAAACCCACTAATATCAAGCCTTCCAATCAATTTACATGGCATATCACGTAGTACATAGCTTTTCTTTAATTTCTCTGAGCAATGTTGTCAGTTTTATAGATGGGTTTTACTCATAGCTTGTTACATTTATCTCCAATTATTTAATATTTTTATGTGACTAAAAGATGCATTTTGGTTTTTTTCTGTTTATTCTTTAATTTTTAAATTTAAATCCAAGTTAGTTACCATATAGTGTAATAATGATTTCAGAAATAGAATTTAGTGATTCATCACTTACATATAACACCCAGTACTCATCCCAACAAGTGTGCTCCTTAATGCCCCATTGCCCATTTAGCCCATCCTTCAACCCAAGACCCTGCCAGCAACCATCAGTTTGTTCACTGTCTTTAAGAGTCTCTCATGGTTTGTCTCCCTCTCTGTTTTTATTTTATTTCTGCTTCCCTTCCCTTATGTTCATCTGTTTTGTATCTTAAATTCCACATATGAGTGAAATCATATGACCTTTGTCTTTCTCTGACTGGCTTATTTCACTTAGCATAATACACTCTAGTTCCATCCATGTTGTTGTAAATGGAACGATTTCATTCTTTTTGATTGCCAAGTAATACTCTATTGTATACATATACCACATCTTCTTTATCTGTTTATCAGTCAGTGGACATTTGGGCTTTTTCCATACTTTGGCTGTTGTCAATAGTGCTGCTATAAACATTGGGGTGCATGTGCCCCTTCAAATCAGCACTCCTGTATCCTTTTGATAAATACCTAGTAGTGTAATTGCTGGGTCATAAAGTAGTTTTAAAAAAAATTTTTTGACAACCTCCATACTGTTTTCCAGAGTGGATACACCAGTTTGCATTCCCACCAGCAGTGCAAAAGGGTTCTTCTTTCTCTGCATCTTGCCAACTTCTGTTATTGCAACTTGTTAATTTTAGCCATTCTGACAGGTGTGAGGTTGTATATCATTGTGGTTTTGATTTGTATTTCCCTGATGATGAGTGACATTGAACATCTTTTCATGTGCCTGTTAGCTAGCCATCTGGATGTCTTCTTTAGACAAGTGTCTGTTATGTCTTTCACCCAGTTCTTCACTGGATTATTTGTTTTTTGGGTGTTGAGTTTGGTAAGTTCTTTATAGATTTTGGATACTAACCCTTTATATGATATGTCATTTTCAAATATTTTCTCCCATTTTGTTGGTTGCCTTGTAGTTTTTCTGATTGTTTCCTTTGCTGTGCAGAAGCTCTTTATCTTGATGAGGTCCTAATAGTTCATTTTTGCTTTTATTTCCCTTGCCTCTGGAGACATGTCTAGTAAGAAGTTGCCGCAGCCGAGGTCAAAGAGGTTGTTTTGATGACTTTATGTGTTACATTTAGGTCTTTCATCCATTTTGAGTTTATTTTTGTGTGTGTAAGAAGGTGGTCCAGGTTCATTCTTATGCATGTCATTGTCTAGTTTTCTGAACACCATTTGCTGAAGAGACTGTCTTTTTTCCATTGGATATTCTTTCCTGCTTTGTCAAAGATTAGTTGGCCATACATTTGTGGGTCCATTTCTGGGTTCTCTATTCTGTTCCATTGATCTACGTGTCTGTTTTTTTTGTGCTAGTATCATAGTGACTTGATGATTACAGCTTTGTAATACAGCTTGAAGTCTGGAATTGTGATGACTCCAGCTTATGGTTTTCTTTTTCAGGATTGCTTTGGCTATTCAGCATCATTTCTGGTTCCATACAAATTTAAGGGTTATTTGTTCTAGCTCTGTGAAGAATGCTGGTGTTATTTTGATAGGAGTTGAATGCACCATTGAATCTCCATTCAGTCCACATTGAGTATGTAGATTGCTTTGGATAGTATCGACATTTTAACAATATTTGTTCTTTTAATCCATGACCATGGAATGTTTTTCCATTTTTTTTGTGTCTTCTTCAATTTCTTTTCTTTCTTCTCAATTTCTTTAGCTGTACCCATAAGATTTGATTGTGTATTCATTTGAGTTGAAATATTTTTCATCATCCTGTATTATATTTCTTTTGTGATGTATGGGTTGTTTAGAAGTACATTGTTTACTTTTCAATTTTTTTGTGATTTTTCCAGTTATGTTTCTGTTACTGATTTCTAATTTGTGTCATTTTGATCAGAGAACATAGCCTGTGTGATTTGAATCCTTTTAAATTGTTGAGATTAACTTTTTGACTCAATATATGGTCTGTTTTGGTAAATGTTCCAAGAGTACTTCTGAAGAATGTATTCTGCGTTTGATGAGTGCACTAGTCTATAAATGTCAGTTATGTTAAGTGCTATGATTGCATTTTTCTGAGATTTCTCCTGAGTTCCCGATATCTCCAATGATATTTCTCCATTTGTGTTGGAAGTAACAACTTCTGTCTATTAGTATAAGCAGTAGTGGTGATAACAGTTATTTTACAAGGATTAACCTATGTAACCTTTAGTACAACCATTGAAGTGTAGGTGCCATTGTTATCCTCATTTTTCAGATAAGCATTTAGGCACATGAAGGTTATTAGTTACCATATCAGGAATTAAACCTGAGAAGTTTGGCCCTAAAATTCATCCTTGTGAAATGTTTATGAGAAAGGGAAAATATTATAGTCATAACACTAAAATTGGGATTTTTTGGGGTGCCTGGGTGGCTCAGTCGGTTAAGCGGCCGACTTCAGCTCAGGTCATGATCTCACGGTTCGTGGGTTCCAGCCCCACGTCAGGCTCTGTGCTGACAGCTCAGAGCCTGGAGCCTGCTTTGGATTCTGTGTCTCCCTTTCTCTCTGACCCTCCCCTGCTCACACTCTGTCTCTCTCTCTCTCTCAAAAATAAATAAACATAAAATAAAATAAAATTGGGATTGTTTTTCCTTGATAACTTGTCTGTATGAGTACTGGTCATCTTTGTTATATTTCATTTTTTTTTTTTTTTTGAGAGAGAGAGAGGGAGAGACAGACAGACAGGCAGATAGACAGAGACAGCGTGAGCAAGGGAGGGTCAGAGAGAGAGGGAGACACAGAATCCGAAGCAGGCTCCAGGCTCTGAGCTAGCTGTCAGCACAGAGCCCGACGCGGGGCTCGAACCCATGAACCGCGAGATCATGACCTGAGCCAGGGCCGGACACTCAACCAACTGAGCCACCCAGGTGCCCCTTTTATATTTCATTTCAACTTGTCTTCTTTACTTGCATCATCTTTGTTGACATCACTAATTACATTAGATATAATATGTGAAGAGTTTAGAAAGAACATCTAAGAACTCCTAACATTTGAGAGAAATTGGCAGTGAACTTTACCCGTCTAAGAGAACAGGCTTAGGACACCTGGGTGGCTCAGTCGATTGAGCGTCCAACTCTTGATGTCAGTTCAGGTTGTGATCTCGCAGTAGTGAGATTGAACCCTATGTCAGGCTCTGCACTGAGTATAGAACCTGCTTGGGACTCTCCCTCTCTCTCTCCCTCTCCCTCTGCCTCTACCCCACTTGGACACTTTCTCTCAAAATAAATAAGTTTTAAATATAGAAGAAAACAGGCTCTTAGCTGCTGAAATGCAGTGATACATGATGCTGATCTAGGAAGGGCCCTCTGCTTATGTGGAATCATTTGGAAATGCTTGCCCAAAAGGTTCCTGCTCCAAAAGCCTTTCTAATACTATGAGCATCTGATATTTTACTATTAGTTGCTGATTCCACTCCTTTAAAGCTTTGCTACCTGTTAAAATGCCAGTATCCCCAGGAAATAGACCTTAATAACTTTCACCAGTAATATTGTATTCATTATTGATGAATTAATAAAAGTCTTTCCTTAGGCTAGATTTTATTAGAGGACAAGATTAAGAAATCAAGAAGGCATTCCTGCTTGATGTGAAGTTTTAGTGAATTGAGGAGAGAGGGCCAGAAGGCTTGTATAGCTTATTTTACAGTTTTTCTGAGATGCCAATACTCATTTTAGAAATGATTTTCAGTGGTTAGTTTATTAAATATTTATTTAGTGCTACAATGTGATAGACATTATGCTATGTGTTAGGGATACGTGGATGGATAATATATGTTCCATGTGTATAAGGAATAAGAATGTAGTGGTAAAAATATTATACCACTAGATAATGCGTGCAACAGTAGAAGTATACGCAAAGTACGGAAGTGGTACTCACTAATCACACTTACCACATTAGAGTGAACTCCGTCTTCCTGGGGTTGTATCTCACCTTACCATTTTCTAGAGGTTTAACCTTAGGCAAGATACTCTTTATCTCTGAAATGTGGAGTTTTATTATACCACCTGGTAGAGTTGTTAAAAGAAAACTACATTTCCTTTACCACTTCACTTTTAACACCAGAAGGAAAGGTGTTTTCCCACATCAATCAGTTGTCCAACTCTATGGACACCAACTGGGTGTCCTACAGTTCAGTTACGACATTACCTGGAGTTGGCACAGACCACACAGGTTAAAGTCTTCAGTTCCATAAGACTGAGTCCCTCTACCCCAACTTCAGACACCAGTCATAAGTCTACTTTTACACATTTTCTTTTAACCTCGGATTTGATAATTTGTTAGAATGGCTCCCAGAATCAAGAAAACAGTTTACTTACATTATTAGTTTATTATAAAAGGATGTAACTCAGGAACAGCCAGGTGGAAGAGATGGACAGGGCAAGGTGTGGGGGAAGGGTTGTGGACTGTGGAGCTTCCATGTCCTCTCCAGGCTTGTCACCTTCCCCACTCCCATGTGTTCACCAATCCAGAAGCTTTCTGAATCCCTTTATTTAGGGTTTTTTATGGACATCATGTAGGTATGATTGATTAAATCACTGACCATTAGTGATTAACTTGCTGAATAGCTCCTTCCTCCCTCTTAGAGGCTGGGGAGAGGGTCTGAAAGTTTCGACCCTCTAATCACATTCTGGATTCACCTGGCATGCAGCCCTTTCCTCCCCCTAGTCTTGGGGGCTTTCCAAAAGTCACCTCATTAACATGAACTCCAGTGTGGCTGAAACGGGCATGTTAGCAACAACAAAAGATGCTCCTTTTACCTTTATTACTCTGGAGCTAATACAGAAACTGGGGACAAGACCCAGATATCATAACAAAAGATATTTCTTTTACCTTTTTAGCTGTAGAGTGTTTGCAGGAGCCAGGATGAAGACCAAAAATACATGTATCTTACTATATATCACAATATCATGGTTGTTTTGATGAATAAATAAGAGTTCATGTAAGGCCCTTTAGAACAGTGCTTGTTACCTGGAAAATATTCAATAAATATTACTATTATTAATGCTAATTGACTACTTGTTTTTTTCTACTTAGTCTGTATTCTCTTTGGGCAGAGTCCTTTGTATCTTCAGCCTAAGATGAATGAATGCATGAATGCATGAACCAATGAATAACCAGTAAAAAAGGTCAGGCTTTTGAAGTATGACAAGGCAGAGAAGGACATTTCATTTGGAGAAAACAGTTGAGTAAATTCATAAAATTCTGATGCAAGGTGATATGCTTAAGATCTTTAGAAAAATTAGATATTGCTGAAGCATCAGTGGACATGGTGGTAATTACTCTGAATAGGTAGGTCATTACCATGCTTAGAAATTTAGAGAGTTTGCTCAGGTTGGGAGGATTTTAAAAGCTGTGAATGACTCTAGATTTATAACTGAGGAAGGTCACTCTGACAGCAGTGAAAAGTCTGTTGATACTGGAGGCAGAAAATATATGAAGTGAGTGGGCTATTATGGCCAGGATAAGAAATAATGATTGCCTAAAGATAGGCAGTGGCAGTGAGGATAGTAGAACAGAGGAATTAGAGGGGCATTAACAAAGTAAAAACAGTAAGATTTGGTGTTTGATTTGATGTGAGATTAAGGGAAAACAAGGATGCTAGGATTCCTTCCAAGTGACCCGGTGATTGTTGATCCTCTTGATGGAGATAGAGTTCCAGGTAGAAAACTTATGAGACTTGTGAGGAAAGCCAGTGGAGTTGCAGATATGCTGAATTTGATGTTCCTGTGGGGCTCCCAGGTTAGTAGGCAATTGGATATTTGTATCCTAACCTTGGGAAGTAAAGATTTTAAAAGTGGCTAATACTTGGGAACTGTAAATAGAAGTGGATGAAATCACACAGAACCCACGTGTTGAATGAGGAGTAGAGGAAATAGAGACACATTTGAAAGATTGGTAGAATAGGATTGAGCCAAATAAATCTAGAAGGATAAGCACAGATCTAGGGATGAATTCACAAGAGCATGAGACCAGGAAAGGCAAGGAGGGAAATTGTTTCCAGGAGGAGAGAATGCCTGCAGCATCAGTTATTGCAGGGAGGTTAACTAGGGAGTTGATTCCTAAATAAGAGACATGATCTTAGACTGTAGTCTTGGACAGTTTCAAAGGAGTAGTGGGGGCAGAAAGTCAGACTGCACTTGATTGAGGGTTGAATGGGAGACAAAAGAGATGCTGGGTACAGATCCCAAGTATGAGGATACATTTTACTTTATCTTATGTAGTTGACCCTTGAACAATGTGGGGTTAGAGATGCTGACCCCTCATGCAATGAAATTCCATGTATAACTTTTGGCTCCCTCAAAACTTAACTATAAATAGCCTACTGTTGACTGGAAGCCAGTCAATTAACATGTATTTTGTATGTTATATGTATTATATACTGTATTTTTACAATAAAATAAGCTAGAGAAAAGAAAATGTTCTTAGGTGAATCATAAGGAAGAGAAAATATATTGTACCATATTTATTGAAAAAAATCCATGTATAAGTGGACATGTATGTAGTTCAAACCCATGTTGTTCAAGGGTCAACAATACATAAAATTGGACTTTTAAGAAAATTCCATTTTTCCTGGGTTTGGAAGCTAAACCCTTAGTGTACCGGTAAATGAGCACCACATCAAAATACTGAGTCAAGTGTTGAACACCTTTTATTGCCAAATTTAGAAGAATGACATAGTAGATAATTTGAAAGTAAACTAATTTCTTTTGGCAGAAATGGCATAGTTAAGCAATTCTGTACAAACTGGAAACTAGTAGATAAAAAAGTTTTGGAAATCTAATGCACATCATAGTGATCGTAGTCAACAATACTGTATTATAAGTTTGTATTACAAACTTTAAAGTTGCTAAGAAACTAGGTCTTTTGTTCTCACCACAAAAATGAAATGATAATTATGTGACATGATAGAGGTGTTCACTAAAGCTACGATGGTAATCATACTGCAGTAATAAATGTATCAATACATTTATGTACCTTACACAGCATTAAATGATGATTATATCTCATTTAAAAGAAATTATGCATCACCTGATATTTTTGTTCTTCTTTTTTTAATATATGGAAGGACTTCTAAAACAGTAGAAAGTAAAATTAGAATTTTGGAATGTTCTGTTGCTTCAGATTCTATGTGGTTATCATATTAATTCAAAATGAGTTTCTGAATGACAGTTTTAAAGTACCCCAAAATAGAATTTATATTGGAGATACTCGTAACTTGTTAAAAAATGAATATCAGAAAATTTGGAGATCTAATTGACTTTATTACAATCCGCACACTTAATCCTATCAATCCCTATCAAAATACCACCTGCATTTTCACAGAACTAGAACAATGAATCCTAAAATTTGTATGGAACCACCAAAACCCCTAATAGCCAAAGCAACTTTGAAAAAGAAAAATCTGGAGGCATCACAATTCCAGACTTCAAGTTATATTACAAATCTGTAGTCATCAAAAACAGTATGGTACTGGCACAAAAAATAGACATACCAATCAATGGAACAGAATAGAAAACGTAAAAAGAAACCCACAATTATATAGTCAACTCAGCTTTGATAAAGCAGAAAAGAATATCCAATGGAAAAAAGACAGTCTCTTCAACAAATGGTGTTGGGAAAACTGGACAGCCACACGCACGAGAATGAACCTGGACCACTTTCTTACACAAACACAAAAATAGATTCAAAATGGATTAAAGACCTAAATGTGGCACCAGAAACCATGGATAACACAGACAGTGACTTCTTTGACATTGGGTGTAGCAAGTTCTTACTAGATATGTCTCCTAAGGCAAGGGAACCAAAAGCAAAAATAAACTATTGGGACTTAATCAAGATAAAACAGTCAACAAAACTAAAAGGCAACCTGTGGAATGGCAGAAGATATTTGCAAATGACATATCTGATAAAGGATTAGTATCCAAAATCTATAAAGAACTTACCAACTCAAAACCCAAAAAATCCAATTAAAAAATGGGCAGAAAACAATAGACATTTTCCCAAAGAAGACATATAAATGGCCAACAGACACATGAAAAGATGCTCATCATCAAGGAAATACAAATCCAAATCACAGTGATCTGTCACCTCACACCTGTCAAAATGGCTAACATTAATTCAGGAAACAACATGTGTTGTTAAGGATGTGAACAAAGGGGAATCTTCTCAGTTGGTGAGATTGCAAACTGGTGCAGCCACTGAGGAAAGCAGTATGGAGTTTCCTCAAAAAGTAAAAAATAGAACTACCCTATGACCCAGCAATCGCACTACTAGGCATTTACCCAGAGGATACAAAAATACTGATTGTAAGGAACACTTGCACTCTAATGTTTATAGCAGCATTATCAACAATAGCTAGGTTATGGAAAGAGCCCAAATGTCTATTGACTGAAGAATGGATAAAGAAGATGTGGAATATTACTCAGCCTCAAAAAAAGAGTGAAATCTTGCCATTTGTAAGGACATGGATGGAGCTAGAGAGTATTATGCAAAGTGAAATAAGTCAGAGAAAGACAAATACCATATGAGTTAGAAACCACACAGATGAACATGGGGAAAAAAAAGAGGCAAACCAGAAAACAGACTCTTAACTACAGAGAACAAACTGAAGGTTACTGGAGGGGAGGTGAGCAGGGGGATGGGTTAAATGGGGAATGGGTATTAAGAAGGGCAGTGGTTGTGATGAGCACTGGGTGTTGTAGGTAAGTGATGAATCACTAAATTCTGCACCTGAAACTAATAATACAACTGTATGTTAACTAGAATACATGAAGAATTGAAAAAGAAAACAAAATAATTGGCTTTATTAAATGATTCATGAATTGGGCAGCACCCCATATAGCAAGGAGAGGGGGCTCCAAGCACTTGTACAAAATGGAATGTTTTTATAGGAAGGAGGGTGGGGCAAGAAAGTTATCAGCAAAATAAAAGGATTGTTCAAGGCTAAGTCACTTTCCCTTAGGGGGATCCGTAGAGGGTCTTATCATACAGATGACCTCATCTTCTTTTGGGGGATGGAGGGCCCATTTGGCTGACTCACTGGCACCCATCAGAAAATTCCAGGCTGACTGGTGTAGACTACTTTCCCGGGGCAGGTTGAAACTGTGAGTAGATTAGGTATTTAGCCCCAGTTTACCGATTTGGGGCCTTAACCCAAGTGATGCCATTTTGGGCCCTTGGTTGTCTTTTTAACACAACTTTAAATTTATTTTATTTTAGAGAGAAAGCACTAGCGGGGGAAAGGGGCAGAGGGGCAGAGGGGCAGAGGGAAAGAATCCCAGGCAGGCTCCATACTCAGTACAGAGCCCAGCGTGTGTCGGGCTCAGTCCCATGACCTGAGCTCAAATCAAGAGTCAGGTGCTCAACCTACTGAGGCAGTTAGGCGCCCCTCTTTTTAACATAGCTTTATAGTGATACCAGCTATTGCTTCTCTGATAAATTCCATAAGAAATAATTTGATGAACTATTAGTTTTTCCCTTTCCTCTTAATGAAGATAAAGCTACACATCCAATAATCCATAAGGTATTTAGTAGAAGGATTCTTTTTTGATAAGAAACTGACTGGAATACAACCTTTGTAGTAATGTTTTTGTTTTGTTTTGCTTTGTGTTTTATAGTTTTATATTCTGCTGGTGGTATTGAACGTGAAGAACTATAAGACACTGGGAACATTTAGGTGCTACCACTTAGCTTCACATTTGCTCTCTATTGCACTATAATGTGTGTTTTCTCATGAGAATACCTCAAAAGTAATAAAACTGAATAAAGCAGTTTTGCCTTCTGGTTACTGAAATGAGAATAGTTGGTTTATTATAGGCCCTCATTGAAAACTTGAGGAATTATTAGTTGAATAAAAAGAATTGATTCTGAAAAATTAGTATTTAAAAATTTTGAGCCAGAAAGCAGAGCACCCTTAACTACATACACTCTTTTGCAATGCATTTAAAAATTAATTGGCCATTTTTAAAGCAAAGCAGGAAGGCAAGCCCGGTGAGTGGAGATTCTTAAGTATTACCATTTTTCTCCGTTGTCTTTTGTGGTATTTAAGAAAGCATTATCAAGTGGCCTCTGTGAAGAATAACTCTTATATAAAGATTTGTGTTCTTTCAGTGTGCTGAAAATTTAACAGATAAAAGGCTTATCACCACCTATAGGGTAATGTGACAGATCTACTTGGATATGATGGGAAGTAGCAATGTAATTGATATTTAATAATAAAATTTTGCTTATTTCATAGACGTACTTTCTTTAGGTCCAGATAATATTCTTTCATTTAAGACTATGGTATTTTTTTTAAGGACTATTATTCTTAAAATACCACTTGTTCATCATTTTGAAATGAAATGATTTCCTGTGAACAAAGGTAACTGCTTTTGTTCACAGTAATGCTGTGCAACATTCTTAGCTGTATTGCTCTTCACAAAAATGTTTTCTACTTTGTGCCAGTGCCAAAATGTAGTAAAAATTGGTAACAGCAAAGTTATTCTACGTATAAAAATGGGAAAGCATATGGAGATGAGCTTGGAAAATGCAACATTTACTTCAGTGAACTCAGTGATCTTTTATTTCATAATTAGGCATCTATGAGGAGAGAGTTTCAGGAAAAAATAAGAGCAGATTTAGATGATGAGATGAAGTTATTGTAAAATAGAATTCAGTTCTCCAGAGGTCAATTGAGTCAGCAAGTGAAAGCAGTTGGGGGTGGTTCTTGAATTCTTGCTTATTTTGGAGATGTGTGTGATAAGCTAGAAAGAACAATATGAGGCAATGATAGATAAAAAGCAGTGTTATAAAGAAAGAAATGCTTATGTAATACTCATTTTAAAAATAATCTTAAGAAATGTTATTTACATTAGATTAGTTTAGGAAATCCAGAACATTTTGAGGCCAGCACAGCCTATTTTAATGCAGATTGACATTTCTTGAGATACAAAGCATATGTTCTAGAATTAGTAAAGTTTAAATAATTTAAATAATTTATATTAGCATATCTTATTACCATGATGAACATATTTTATGAAAAAAATGTGTTGCTGCTTATTATGGAGTTTTAAAACTCTTAATAATAAAAAATTAAGTTGTATTTAGTTATTGGAGCATCTGGCCTGAAAGCACATATTGAATTTCACATTTGATTGAAAAGGAATCACTTACTACTGTATAGATATGTAGTGTGTATAATATATTGTGAATTTAATACATGAAAAAAGTGTTTTAGATTTGTATATGAAACAAGTATGTCAAATGAGGCTTGTTCACAATAGATAATTTAAAAAATCTTATTAGGACTCCCTTGATCTCTATAAGCCTTGGTTTCCTTATTATAAAATAAGAATGTAGGTTAATTCTGCATTACTTATTCTGTATTACTTAAGTTTTTTCCATCTCTAAAATTCTGTGACATTTGAGTTAGTGTAGTGAGCTACATAAAAGGTTTTACTACAAATAATTCCATAGTCAGGTTAATTCAAAGTTAATTTATAATATCTGCAGTAGCGGTCACAATGAGGGTAAGATATTTAAGATATAATTCTTACTCCTAAAGGATCTCTGTGTCACTTTCTATTAATAAGAAAATGTGTAAAAATCACCATTTTACAAAGGATATGATAAATACTGAATGAAAATGTACAGAATGCTGTGGGGTTTAGGAAAGGGAAGGACCACAGCAGTATAATGACACAAAGTCATTTGTGCTTTGTGCTTGTGCTTAAAAGAAGTCCCTTTGAGGAAATAGGTGAGTCATTTTTTATGAGCATGGCAGAAATTGAGAGCAGAATATGTTTTAGCCTATGAGATAATGTTTGTTGTTAAAAAAAATTCAGGTGAGTACATTTGAAGATCTAATTGGCTTTATTAAATGATTCATGAGTCAGGCAGCATTCCATCTAGCAAGTAGAAGGGAGCTTCACTGAAGTACATAAGAAATTTCTTAAAAAATTTATTTTTATTGAAAAAAAATTTTTTTGAGAAAGGTTTTTAAAATCAGAGGGCATTATAAAAAAGAAGAAAGGCATTTATTAGCAATGAACGTATTGTTTAGGCAACGTTGGGTTAGTTTCCAACTTAGTTTTAGAATGACCACTTCTTAAAAGTGCTTGCCTTGTAAACCAACTAAATAGAGGTATTTTACAAATTAATTCTTATCAGAGGTAGAAACATGTATAGAACACACATATAGACCCACATGAACATGCAGTTAAATTCAGACCTTACTAGTTTGTTTTAAAATTACTGCCATGCCAGTCAGAGTGGCTAAAATGAACAACTCAAGAGACTATAGATGCTGGCGAGGATGTGGAGAAACGGGTACCCTCCTACACTGTTGGTGGGAATGTAAACTGGTACAGCCGCTCTGGAAAACAGTGTGG
>CM053562.1:15495912-15560964 GCA_028646485.1 Cryptoprocta ferox
GAGGAAAAAGAGTTAGGGAGAGGGAGGGAGAAAAAACACAAGAGACTCTTGAATCCTGAAAACAAACTGAGGGGGGAAGGGGAAGGGGAAAAGGTAAAGCGGGGTGATGGTCTTGGTGGAGGTCACTTGTGGGGAAGAGCACTGGGTGTTATATGGAAACTAACCTGACAATAAACTATAAAGTTTAAAAAAAAAAAAATTACTGCCATGAAATAAGTGTTACTGAAAGATCTATCACAGCCCCTAAGTCAGGAAAGGAATGGGTAAGCCTCAGTCAACTGCATTGTCCACTCCACCAACTGATGAGCTCTGGTACGCTGTCTCAGTCAGCTTTCTTGAAGAATCCCATGGGGGCTGGATGGATTCAAAACTGAACGGATTTGCTAACTGTATTGCCGAATAAACCAGAATAAACCGGTCATGAGAGAAGCCAGTAACTCAAGAGACAAGGGTTTGGAAAAGAGAAAGGGAGAAATTTATTGTGAATGCTAGCAGCCGGGGACGTGGCAGGCTCAAGCCTTACCAACCACGCTCTCCCCTGGCAAAATGGACACTAAAGTTTCCTAGGAAGAGGTTCAGGAGAGTGTACATGCAAAAGAATGGGCAGAGTGTGTGATCATGAGTGGGGGTCAGTATGTGTTCACCTCAAGATTGTGGGCAAGGAAGGCGACTCTGGGGTGTGATCTTCTAGGCATTTGGTTGCTATCAAGGCTTTTCTGTTCTGCAGTTTGGAATGTTCTAGTCATTGCAAAATGTGTTTGTCAGTGCCCCCAGAAAGTGTGATAAGCAATAAATACAATGGGTTTTAGTTAGAGCATGAGTTTAGTCATCTTGTCTATTTCTGGCTTAAACTGTTCAGGTCTATAGTAGGGCAAAAGGGCTCGCTGAATTAACTATAAACCACAGTTAAAAATTTGGATCTGAGGTTTTCTGGTAGATAGAATAAGTTAAGATTATTGGTATAGATGGCAAAAGCTTTGTTTTAATATTTGTGGAGAAGATTCTTAAGATTTGTGTTTGTCCTTGGCAAGTCAAGTTTTAAATGGCTTTTCCTTCTGGTTTTTACTTGATAAGAATTACCTCCCTGCAATTTGCATTTTGAAGAGATTGGCTAGATAAAGAGTTCTCAGTAAAGACCTGTTAGAACACTGAATGTTTACATTTTAAATGCACAGGGAAAAAATGTAATCATTTTTAGGAGGTCTTTCATTTCCTTAAGACCAGAAATTTTACAGTATTTATAAGCCTTTTGAGATAATTAAGGAAGGCTTTGGGATTTGTGTAAAGGATTTTGGTCTTTGAATTGCTTCTGGAACCACACCTCTGTTCTGTGAAGACTAGGTTTATGAAGAAAGGGCAGCTGTTTCTAATTTCTTACAGAATTTGGTTGCTGCCTAAATAATATCACAGGAATGACAAACCCAACCACCTATGAGAATGCTTTTCTCCCCCTCGGTACATTTAGCATAGGGGAGAGGGCCTAAAAATTTTCTGTTAGGCCCCAGATATCAGCTTCCCAATTTGGCCAAATTTCTGATTATATTTAATAAACCTTTTACAAAATATCTTGTCAGGTTTTGTCTGGAACAAACAGTAAAGATTTCTGGAAGTATCAAAAACCTCATGGACCCAACGGACATCTTCAAATAGGGTGTTAAAGGCATTATTTTTATAGGAGCTAGAGCCACTCCCCAAGATAGCCAAAGAAAAAACTGACCACCTGCATGTCCTGGGCAGGGAAAAATTCCAAGCCATGTTACTGGGATGTAAGGTGAGATGGCCAGGAAGGAAATAGTTATTCCTAGGAGTGAGATTACTAATAACTAATGGTTCTGGCTTTGGGAAAGGATGGGACGATGTGAATTTTTATTTTCCTCTCTTGATTGGGCCCAGGAGGGAATCTCTTAAACAAAAAACAACAAACTCTTGAGGATCCTCCCTTCGTTTAAGAAATTGTTTTTATTTTGAAGCTCTGTCTTTGACCAAGAAATGGAAGATATCTGAGAAGGGTCACCTGTAACCTCAGGTGATTTTATTTTATTTTTAAAAAAAATTTTAATGTTTACTCATTTTGGAGAGACAGAGACAGAGTGCGAATTGGGGAGGGGGGCAGAAGGAGAGCGGGAGACAGAATCCAATGCAGGCTCCAGGCAGGCTCTGAGCTGTCAGCACAGAGCCTGATACAGGGCTCGAACACACGAACTGTGAGATCATGACCTCAGCTGAAGTTGGCCACTTAACTGACTGAGACACCTAGACACCTAGGAGCCCCAGTGATTTTATTTTAAAAGGTAATGGTTATTTATTTTATTTTATTTTAATTTAATTTAATTTTACTTTATTTTATTTATGTATTATTTATTTATTATTTATTTTAAAAGGTAACTGTTCAGTTCAGACAGAAAATTAGTAGACACTGACTACTCAGGTAAAAAAGGCTAGAGGGGAACAGTTTTGTCTTAGGTACCTCTTGTGTTTTAAATTTTTTATTAGCCTTTTGTAATAAATCTTGCAATGAGACAAATTTGGAATCTTGAAGCCTTTTGGAAGCTTCTTCATACCAACTAAAATAGGTGTCCCATTTCGTTTAATTTGGGAACCCTTATTTTCAATTGTACTTTTTACAGTGAGAAATCATGTCTAATTGGGAGTGTTCTCCATGATGGCCACTGCAATTTCTAGGTTATTTTTAATGAAAATGTTTTCATCTTGCCAGATATCTGCAACTTCTGGGGCTATAGTTCTTAGGCATGAAATAAGCAGGTGTGCTTGACTCTTTAAAGTGTAAGGATCCTTTGAGTTTCTCAGAGCCAAACTAATACATAAAAGTTGTGTGCTGCAGGGTTGTGCATGTTTTACTGTGTACTTTGTTGCATTGAAGTTTTCTGGAGGTTGTCACATGACCTAGTGTTAATTTAATCAAGCTGTGATCAACTCCTCCTACCACAGGAGTCTTCTTGAAGTGTCGAGTGCTCTAATAGCCTCTGAATGCTTGACCTATACCCACCACAAGGCTCTTTGCCTCCAATATCCCACTAGCAGTAGCCTTTATGTACACAAAATGACAAACAAACATGTGCCTTAGTATGGTAGCAGTACCGTGTCTTGGCCACAGGAAGGCCCTGTGCACACCACTGAAAATTCCTGTGGAGACTTGCTGAGGTTTTCTACTCAGGGAATTGTGGTCTGAGAGGCTGGGGGCTTGGTTCGGGGCAGATCCTTCTGCCAGCTCAATCAGGCCCTGGGAAAAATTGGCATCTCTACTGGGCTGGAGGCAGAACTGCCAGCTCTGTTGGGATCTGTGCATAACCGTCTGCCGGCTCAAGCTGACCTCCTAAAGCAAAGCCAATCAGATCAGAAGCTTGAGTGCAAACGAAAAGGCAGAGCTCAGACCAGAGTTGCTTACCCACAGCCCTTGAACATGATGAGAAAGACAATGAACTCCAAGGGTTTGCAGGTACCATACCTGTGTTTCTTTTTGTCCCTGAAAGCTGTTGGAATTTTACTTCAGATCCCACCACTGCCACCAAATCTGTTAAATAATAAAATTCAACTAAGCAAATGTGAAGATCTCATTTTCTTTATTGAACAATTCATGAATGGGTAGCACCCCATCTAGCAAGTTGAGTGCTCCAAAGGGTTGTATGAAATGGAAGATTTTTATAGAAGGAGGGTGGGGCAAGAAAGTCTTTTTAGCAAAAGAAAAGGATTGTTCCAGATGAGATTGCTTTCTAGGGAAAAAGCCAAGTTTTTTTTTTTTTAATCATGTAGATTACCTTATCTTTCTTTGTGGGGTAGAGAGGACCCAGGTGGGTTAATTTAATTTATTTTCAGAAATTAAATTTAATTTAATTTAAAGAAAATCCAGTTTTCTTTAATACTGGATTTTTCCGCTTATGTATTTCTTCTTGGGTAAGTATGGGTAATTTTTGGCTTTCAGAGCATTGGCCCATTTTATCTAAGCTGTCCAGTAAATATGCATAGGTTTGTTTGCATTATTCCTTTTTATATCATGGGGTCAGTTATCAGTAATTTGTACCTTCTTCCTTTTTTTTGCTTGGTCAGTTTAGAGGCTTATAATTTTATTGATCTTTGCTAAGAACTACCTTTTGATTTTTATAGATTTGTGTTGTTATGTTCATTTACTTCTTTCTACTTGCTTTGGGTTATTTTGCATTTTTTCCTTGTTTCTTACGGTAGAAAGTTAGATTATTGATTTTCGGGTGTTCTTTTGTAATATAAGCATTTGTAGTTCTAAATCTCTCTATACACACTTGTTTGATGTATTCCACTGATTTATTTCCATTTTTATTGTGTTCAGGATATTTTATAATTTTAACATTTCTCTTTGACTTTAATACATGGATTAGTTAGAAGTGTGTTACTTTATTTTTAAGTATTTGGAGATATTTCAGATGTATTCCTCTTGTTGATTCTAGTTTAATTGTATTATGCTCACTAAACATTTTTTATAACTCAATTTAAAAAACTTTCTTAAAGATTGTGTTATAACCCAGGAAAAGGTTTGTCTTTTTGAATGTTGTATGTGCATTTTGAAAAGAATGTATATTCTGCCTTTGTTATATGCAGTGGTCTATAAATGTTAGATCCTATTGTTGATGTTTAATTCTTTTATAACCTTGATGTATTTTTGTCTACTTTTTTTTATTGTGAGAGGAATGTGAAGGCTCTAATTTAAAATGTGGGTTTGTCCATCTCCTTTATTGTCATCATTTTTTTTAAAGATTTTATTTATTTAAGTAATCTTCACAAACAATGTGGGTCTTGAATTTATAATCCTGAGGTCAAGAGTTGTACACTCTTCCAACTGAGCCAGCTGAATGCCCCCATCCTTTCTTTATATATTTGAGATCCAGTTGTTAGGTGAATTTACTTATAAGATGCTTTTGTGTTCATGTTAAATTGATTTTTTTTAACATTGTTCAATTACCTTCTTTATTCCTAGTGACTTTTTTCTTGAGTGGTAGTCTACTTTATCTTATATTGATGTAGTCTGTTCTGTTTTCTTATTAGTGTTTTCATGGTATATCTTCTTCCCCCATTTTACTTTAACTTAGGTATATTTTTATATTTAAAGGTTTTCTTTTTTTTGGATAGAATACAATTGTGTCAATTGTCAATCTGACAATCTTTGTCTTTTAATTGGTATGTTTAGGCCATTTATGTTTAATACATTTATAGATATGTTTGAATTTAGCTCTACCACTTGTTTTCTGTTTTTCATTTCCTTGTTTCTCTTTTCACCTTTTATAAGGTAAAAATTATTTACTTCCATGAATTACTTGATGGATGTAGCTGATACCCCTTTATCTGAGTGTGAGCTAGTCAGTCCTAGAAATCTAGCATTACTTATCTATCTACCCAAGAATCTGTGGTATTTCAGGGTTTCTTTTTTTAAAAAGAAAATTTCTCCCAAATGGTTATTAGGTTTCATTGGTTAAAATACTACTAGAAGAATAATTCATTTAGAATATCATGTGGAGACCAACACGCTTTAAAATTTTTTTACTTCAGTCATGGTGTAGATCAAACATATGACATGCTCTTCCTAATTTCAGCTCATTTTAATGAACCATTGAAATACTGTCTTTCAGTGTTTCCTTCAAATTTCTAATATTGAAACACATGTTTATATCTTTCTCAGTATGAGGGAAAAGGCCATACCAATGCTGGAGATGCAATATATGAGGTAGTAAGTCTACAGCGACAGTCTGAGAAGGAGGAACCAGTCACTCCCACTAGTGGAGGGGGTCCAATGTCACCACAGGAGGATGAAGCAGAAGAGGGTAAGAAGTGAAACTTATTCAGTTGTCTCTCTCTATATAGCTGCTTTATTTACAGTCCTCACAGTGTGTGTGTGTGTGTGTGTGTGTGTGTGTGTGTGTGTGTGTGTGAGTGAGTGAGTGAGGGATGGAGAGGAAGAATGCTGATTATTCCTAGTTTTTGCTGCTTGTAGGCTAGAGTCTGCTAGATGCAGAAGAGATTTTGGTCCTTTGGTTCCTTGGTTACATAGTCCCCAGTTCCACTTATGCAGCTATTTAAATTTGACAGCCTCACTTTGCTATTTTGCTTCTTACTTCGTTTCAAATATTTTTGAAGTGTTTAATGAGAAGTTTCAACTTCTCTCAAGTGTTCTTAGAATTTTAGTGATATGTTATGTCGTATACTCATTTGACATTATTTAAATCTGACTTAATTTTTGTTGTTGCCTTATCATTTTACCATTCACTTGTTTGAAACAGCATGATATTTGCTCTATTTACTATGTGGATGCTGCTGAGAGTGCTGACCAACCTCACAAGAGTCATACTTCATTTGGCTTTGTGCTCAGTACTCTTTTTATAGAAACTAGAACTAAATGGCAGATCTTTACTTTAAGCTCTTAAATTATCTGCTTACAAGCCACCGGGGTGGCTTAGTCGGTTAAGTGTCCGACTCTTGATTTCTGCTCAGGTCATGAACTCATGGTTCATGAGATCATGCCTCGTGTCGGGCTCTGCATTGACAGCACAGAGCCTGCTTGGGATTCTCTCTCTCCGTCACTCTCTGCTCCTCCCCTGCTTGTGTGCACATGAGTGTGTGTGCACACTCACTCTCTCTGTTAAAATAAATAAATGGACATTTAAAAAATTATCTGCTTACAGGGTAGGGTTTATTTAAAAAAATTCTGAATTTATATCACCTCTGCAAAGAGCATCTTACAATTTCTCAGTCTTTCTATGAAATCATTCCTTTCCGTACAAATACTAGTTATTTTTGGCTAATATTTATTGAGTGTTTATTAAATGCTAGACATTATTTTAAGTGCTTAATAAAACTTTATGAAGGTATAATTTACATGCAATAGAATGTACCCAGTTTATTTATTTATTATTTTAATGATTTTACTTTTAAGTAATCTCTGCATCCAACATGGGACTTGAATTTGCAACCCCAAGGTCAAGAGTCACATGCCCTACTGACTGAGCCAGCCAGGTGCCCCACGTGTACCCCTTTTAATTTTATAGTTCATTGAATTTTGGCAAATGGATACTCTGTATAATCATCACCAGAATCAGAATATAAAGTATTTCCATTACCCCCAAAATTTCCTGCATGCCTCTTCACAAGTCATCCTTTTTCCTCACCTGTGGTTTCTGGCAACCACTGATCTGTTTTCTGTCCCTATGTTTTGCCTTTTCTATAATTTCATATATAAGAAATCATGTATAATCTTTTATATATAGCCTCTTTCACATAGCACATCTTTTGAGATTTATCTGTGTTGTATCAGTAGTTGTTTCCTCTTTATTGCTGACTAGCAATTTATTGTAAAGGTATGCCACAATTTGTTTATCATGTGATCAGTTAATGAACCTTTGAGTTGTTTGTAGCTATTGGCTAATAGGAATAAAGTTGCTATGGATGTTTGAGTACAAGTCTTTGCTGAGTATATGCTTTCATTTTTCTTGGGTAAATACCTAGGAGTGGACTGGCTAGGTCTTATGGTAAGGGTATATTTAACTTTATAAGATATCACTAAGCTGTTTTTCAAAGTAGCTGTATCATCCATCCGTAGCAGCGTGTGAGTTAGTTGCTCCATATCCTTATCTACATTTGGCATTGTCAACCTTTAAAATTTTAGCTTTTCTAGTGGGAGAATAGTGGTATCTTGTGATATTAATTTGAATTTCCCAAATGACTCATCATGTTGTTCATCTTTTCATGTGATATTTGACATTTATATATCTTCTTGGTCAACAGTCTGTTCAGATCTGTTGCCCATTTTTAAATTGGGTTATTAGTTTTCTGATTGATTTTTAAGATTGCATTTCTCTCTCTATCTCTGTATATCTAGTGATAAAAGTCCTTCATTAGATAGGTTTTACAAATATTTTGTCCCATTCTGTAGTTTGCCTTTTCATTTTATGAAAAGTGTCTTTTGGAGAGCAGGAGTTTAAGTTTTATGAAGTCTGTCTTGTCAATTTTTTTCCTTAATGATTTGTCTGTGATCCATTTAAATTTTTATGTTGGAGGTAGTTTAGAGTTCTTTTTTTTTTTTTTTTTTTTTTTTTTTTGGCTTAAAAACCAAAGCCACTTACTACCTCTTATGGTTTCTGAAGGTCAGGAATTAGGGAGTGGCTTGTGTGGGCAGTTCTGGCTATGAGTTTCTTATGAAGAGTTAAGTGTTGTCTAGGGCTGTAATCATCTGAAGACTTAACTGGGTGGGGCAGAAAGGGGCTCATTCACATAGTTACCAAAATGATGCTGGTGGTTGGCAAGCAACTTTGCTTCCTCTCAACATAGGCCTCCCCACAGGGGCTGCTTGGGTGTCCTTTTGGGATAATGGCTCCCCAGATGGCAGTCCAGGAGACCAAAGTGAAAACTACAGTGCCTTTCATAACCTACCGAGCATTGGAGTCATGCAACATTACTTCCATAGTATTATTCTCTTGATCACAGAGTTCAGCCCTTACTTCCATCATGTGACTGTGCTATATTCTAGACAAGACTCCCAGGAACATTGTTGTGGTCATTTCCTTCCCAGCCAACACAAAGAGGAAAAGACCAGAGATCACCTGCAGGAGAATTTTGGGCCATACCTAAAAACACATTGTTTTCTGGGTAAACAAAAACTACAGGACTATTTGGGAATGTCATCGAGTTATGTGCTCAAGAAGAAGGATAAACAGGTGTGACAAGCACCTACCAGAAAGTAATTTGAACATAAGATTTCAGGTAATGTCTTATAAAAATGCCATTCCCTTTAGAAATGAAAAATATATGGAACTAGAATTGGGAGAGAACAAAAATAATAGAATGACAGTTGTTACTCAATAGGAATACATTATATAATTTAGTCAATAAAAATTCCTTACTTTTATCCACTAACTTAAAAGAAGGACAACTAACATGGATTAAGTATCTGCTTTGTGGCACATAATGTATTAGATACTTAATAGATATAGTTTCATATTTTCTCATATTAGGCCTAGAAATAAAGTATTATCATCTTTATATAACATATGAAGAAAATTGACTAAAAATATTGGGGTAAATCATTTGGGTCAAAGAACTAATAATAATACACAGAATCCAAACCTGTGGTAGTGTCACTCTAAAGTCAGTGAATTTTCATGACATACAAAATCAAGGTATTCTTCTTTAAACCACTGAATTGATATAACTCTACTCTTAGTTGCTTAAAAGGTACTATTTCTAATATTACAAGATATTTTAGCTCTTACATATTATAGATCATACTCTACATCTGTCTAATGTCATACACCTTGGCTAGAAGAATATAATGCAACATAATATGAAGATATAATGTGAGACTCTGTCTTCCAAATAGCATTGTTTTATGTGAAAGCATTTTTGAAGAGTGCTTTCAGCATACAGATAGTGCATTAAAAAAGAACTTTATATATAGAATATTTCAATTATGTCAGCCAGAAGCCAAACATACTTCTTTAAAGGACGGGTTGTAGAAAAACTTATTGGAAGCCAAAATATTCTCTTCAACAGAAATATCTGAGACATACAAGCACTCCTTTAGTTTATTTTCCATGAATTTTTTATTTAAAAAGTTTTTTTAGTGTTTATTTTTGAGAGAGACAGAGAGTGCGAGTGAGGGGCAGCAGGGAGAGGGAGACAGCAGAATCTGAAGCAGGCTTCAAGCTCAGAGCTGTCAGCATAGAGCTTGACACGGGGCTCGAACTCGTGAACTGCAAGATCATGACCTGAGCTGAAGTCGAACACTCAACTGACTGAGCCACCCAGGCGTCCCTATTTTCCATGCATTTTGTCTGACATTATTCGATGCTATTCAGGGCTTGGAAAGGTATTTTTTGGTTTAGTAGTAATTACTTTAGGTGTGATTTAGAGATTTGAAAGTTGTGCAGATGCACTTTAATGGAAGAGGTGTTTACTTACGGAAAGCAACATTACTAGAAAATGGATACATTTAGAAGTAAATGGCAAACCAAATGATCCCAGGTTTAGCTTATTAATCAGCAAATATTCAAAAACATCCACTGCCAGGATCTTCAAATCATGTAGGTAAGCATTGGAAAGGCCATCATTTAGAAAAATTTTTTTTTAATGTTTATTTATTTTTTTTTTTGAGAGAGAGAGTGTGAACAGGGGAGGGGCAGAGAGAGACTGCAGCAGAATCCCACGCAACCTCCATGGTGCCAGCACAAAGCCCAACGCGGGGCTTGAACTCACGAACCGAATGGTGAGATCATGACCTGAGCCGAAAATCCAACGCTTAATCAACTGAGCCACTAGGTGCCCCAGGCCATCATTTTTTAAGTCTGACTAAACTAGGCTTAAGCTTCATTTTTACTTTTATTGAAGAATAATTTACATACAGTGTTATATTAGTTTTGGTTGTAATGTAATGATTCAACAATTATGTGCATTTCCCTTGCACACAGGTGCAGTCACCATCTGTTACCAGACAACGTTATTACTATCTTATTGACTATGTTCCCTGTGTTGTACTTTTCATCTTCATGACTGACTTATTTTGTAACTGGAAGTTTGTACCTCTTAATCTGTTTTACCCATCCTCTCACCTTCCTCCCCTCTGGCAACTGCCAGTTTGTTCTCTGTATTTAAGAGTCTAGTGTTTTGTTTCTTGTTTTTGTCTCTTTTTTCCTTTGTTTGCTCATTTATTTTGTTTTTTAAATTCTACATGACTGAACTCATATTTGTCTTTCTCTGTCTGACTTATTTCACGTAGCATTGTACCCTCTAGGTCCATCCATGTTGTTGCAAATTGGCTTCCTGACAGGCTTCTGTGTCTTCTGCAAATGCTGTTTACTCTGCTTACAGGCTTTTTCCACTCAAGTCCACCTGAGTAAGCTCTTCAATAAAGGCATGTTAACAGTCAAAAGAAAACAGTAATTTTAGCGTACTGGTAGTTTCTACACTTAGAGATGTTTCAAAATATTTTCTATGACATTTTTTTAGTAGGTTGCTCAGGCAAATTACATTTCAAATGTATTTAATGCAGAATGGCTGAGTAAGGAGCTTGGCAAATCCATTTATCAAAAAGCAATGCTAAAAGTCAGTAAAATTGTCGAAACCCAGCCAGTTCAGGACTTAAGAAAGTGACAAATTCTACAAAAAACTGAGAAGTATTTATTCTAGAAAAACCAGTGAACTCAGGGAAGAACAGTCTGTGGTACTTTGGTCCAGGTGGCTCCTCCCATTCTACTCATTCCCACCACTGGCTTATTGTTGTGGGAGTTTTCTACACGGCTGGGGCGAGATGTGAAAGCCAGGAGCTTGCAGAAACTGATCCATAGAGGGGAGGGGTGGGGGATGGGCAAAATGGTTGAAGGGGACTAGGAGATACAGGCTTTGAGTTATGGAGTAAATAAGTCAGAGGGATGAAAGTTACAGCGTGGGGAATACAGTCAGTGGTAATGTAACAGTGCTGTCTGGTGACAGATGGTCGGTACACTTACGGTGAGCTGTGCATGGCGTTTCAAGTTGTTGAATCACTGTGTTGCACACCTGAAACTAATGCAACATGTGTGTCAACTGTACCTCAATGAAAGAAAGAAAATTAGTAGTTTTGCTTTAGTTGCTGGGAGGGTTTTACGTGATTTGGAGCAAACATAGAAACCTCATATATCTGGAATGTTGTTGGAAACCTTAGTGATTTTTGTGGCAAAAGGATGGGAAGGCCAATGTCGTAAGTAGCATGAGGTTGTAATTCTGGTTGGAGAAAGCCACAGATTGGCCAGAAGTTTTTTAAAAAAATTTTTAATGTTTTATTTATTTTTGGAGAGAAAGAGAGAGAGCGAGCGAGCATGAGTGGGGGAGGGGCAGAGAGAGAGGGAGACACAGAATCCGAAGCATTCTCTAGGCTCTGAACTGTCAGCATACAGCCCGATGCGGGGGGCTTGAACCCGTGAGCAGCGAGATCATGACCTGAGCCGAAGTCAGGCACTCAATCACCTAAACCACCCAGGTGCCCCAGATTGGCCAGAATTTCAACAGGATTTAAGGAATAGGTGGGCCTTCCTAGGACTGTACATATCAGTGGTGGTCTGGAAGACTCTGAACGTGTGCAAGGCTGAGGACTCTGGAGAGACCAGAGCGGGCCCTAACTAGTTACATATCCGTGCTGGACCTGAGGTCTTGCATGTGCCTGATTGAGTCGTGTTTCCAGAATTCTGTCTCCTAAATGGTTTGCCTTTCTTTTGTATTCAATGGAGAGAGGCTATGTTCCAAGTGGAGTAGATAGCTGAAGACTGGTTCTCCCCAAATCAGGCCGTTAGTCTTCCCCTGTCAGCAGGTGGCATTTCCTAGGCTCCAAATCTCAGAATCCAGAATCCAACCTTTATCTGACTTTGTCATTTCTTGTACTGGATTATTGTCATAGCTCCTAACTGGTTTCCCGCCTTCCACCTTTGTCTCTACCACCCTAGTCTGTGTTCCACACACCAGCCATGCACATCCTTTTGAAATTTGTCAGATTACTTTACTTCTCCTTAAAATCCTCTGTGGGCTTCTCATTGCACTTAACCACAAGTTCTTTTTACTGTGGTTTACAAGGCTGAATGCAGTCTTGCTGATTTTCACCTTTAAAAAAAAGTTTTTTTTAAATTTTACATTTCTGACCTCATTCCCTACCACTCCCTCCCTTCCACATGCCACACTTGTCCTTTTGCTGTTCTTCAGACATACCAGGTGCACACTTGCCTTGGGCTGTGATGCTTGCCGTCCCAGCTGCTGGCTGGGTCTCTCTTAGATTGCCACATGGTTCCCTCCCTCCCCTCATTCTAATTTTTCTCAGACCCACCTTCTCACTGAGATCTTGCCTGCTCAGTAAATAGGATGAACACTAATAAATGAATGAACACATAATTAAAAAATATATTTATTATAATTGATATAATAATAAATATTTTTCCTTTTATAATGCCTCAAAATGATTCAGTAATGAGAAAGACTAGAAAAACAGAGGCAGCATTTCTGGGTTGCATTTGAAAATATGAAAAACATATGTAGAATTTTCAATTTCTTATTCTTATGTATATGGTCTGAAGAAGAAAATAGGTCATCAGATTTCTGTTTTTCTCTAAAAATTTTTCATTTCTGTTAACAATTTTTCAGTATTTGAGATGTCACCTTTTGAAAATCTATTAGCCATCACCTATATTTAAAAAGTTACAAAAATCACAGAGTAGGAAGTAATACTTTCTTTTATAGATCACGCATTTCATACATTTTCAATATACTTTATTATTAGTCCCGTAATTGACATTTCTGTCAACGCAAACATCAAAAGTTAGAGCTGGAGGTGGCATAGAAATGTTTTCCTGCTGGGGGGGAATAGGAGTATTCTTTTATTTAATTATTTCCAACAATTTGCCTGTCAAAGCAAAAGTGGAAGTTCAAGTCACTCTAAATTTTCTTACCTTAGCCTGTAATTTAACTAAAAAGGGGTACAGATTCAAAAGGACTAAAATTGCTCTTAATTTCCTGTGAAAGATCTAAATTAAAATGAATTAAGGTATCTTTGCATATTTTTCAAATGCTGTTCAAAAAATGAAGTGTGTTAAAGGGGATTAATTTGAATGCAAAGGAATCTTTGAAGAAAGTTAAGTCCATCAGTGCAACATCATAGGGGTTATTTTTAAATTACCTTTCGATACTCCTACATATTCTGAATTGCTCCTGCTTTTGGAACTTGGTACTGCTTCATCTGTATTTCAAACTGGCTTTCTGTTTGTTGACCTGAAGCTTGTATTTAGTTACTTGTAACATGGATAGTAAATTACATGAAGGCACCAGATGGCAAATACAATATGATTTCCTTTAAGACACATGCCCAGGTAATTAGAAAATACAAGACTCACAGTAATGTTAGGTAAGCTTCACTCCTTGTACTTTTTACGTTCATTGTAATCTGCAGTTTTTGGATGTGGATTGGTTCAAATGCTATCTAAAAAAAAAAAAATTCCTCATGATTTAAATGACTGTCAGCTGTCTAATACTACTCTTACCTCATAAACAAAGAGCAAAATAGTCTCAAACTCCATTATTTTCTTCTAATTTCTTAACTCATAGTCTAATTAGAGAAAAGGCAATCATAAACAGCTTTTACTGTAGAAACCAGTTTGCAGATGAAACTTTTGTATACTTAAATGAAAAGAAGATAGGCGATATAGGGAAGAAATTAGTTTAAGAGAATGTGATGATCATATAGCACTTATGTGTGGCAAGCACCAACTAGAGAAGTGCTTCCCAAACTTTAAATGTGTATGTACATGATCTGGAGATCTTGTTAAAATGAAGTCTTATTTCTTAGGTCTGGGATGGGGCCTAATCTGCATTTCTATACAGATCTCCTATCAGGCGCCATTGCTTTTGGTTCCACCACACTTTGAGTAGCCAGGATTTACATTACGTGCTTATATTAATTCATTTAATCCTCATATCACCCTTATAAGGTCCATACTATTACTATATCCATTTTGCAGATGAGCAAAATACATTCCAATAAAACTTTCTTTGGAATACTAAATACTATTTCTTTTACTATTGTGTGTGTGTGTGTGTGTGAGAGAGAGAGAGAGAGAGAGAGAAAAAAGAGAAGAGGCAGCAGCAGCAACAGCAGAGGGACGGAGGGAGGAAAGGACTTTATAATATTGTTTCATCCTTGCATTTTAAATTGTCCATTTCAACAAAAGGATTAAAAATATATATGATACGGTATTTAAGAGAAAGTGGAGGGAAAGAGCGTATTAGTTTTCTGTTGCTCCATAACAAGTTACCAAAAAATGTAGCATCTTGAAACAACACACATTTATCATCCTGCATTTTCCATGGATCAAGAGTGTGTGCATTTCTTAGCTGGCTTCTCCGTTCAGGGTCTCATGAGGCTGCGATCCAAAGTTTCAGTCAGGGCTTCAGTCTCATCTGAGGATGGGGTTCTCTTCAAAACTCATGCGATTGTTGGCTGAATTCATTTTCTTGTAGCAGTAGAACTCATGGTGATTTGCTTCTTCAAGGTGGACAGGAGAATCTCTTTACTCTAAGGGACGGCCTGAGCCTTTGTAAATTTAGGCATTTCCCTGATTAGGCCAGGCCCACCTGGGTTCATCTTGCTTTGATTACTTCAGAGCCAAGCTGGTTGGGAAACTTATAGCTGCAGAATCCCTTCACCTTTGCCTTATAACACACCTAATCATAGCCATCATTTATAAATGTTACCAGCACTCAAGACTAGGGATTATACAGGATGTGTACCCCAGGAGGCAAGACTCTTGGGGGCTGTCTTAGAGCTGCCTATCACAAGAGCTATATACCGAAAATGCAGGAAACTTACCATTTTCAAGCATCAGCTAGGTAAAGCCGCTTTTGCATACATGTTATCTTGTCACCATAACTATGCAAGATAAGTACTATTCCTTCATTGTACACGTTTATATTTCATTTTTTCCTATTGGACTAGGCATCCAGACATACAATATACAGTATTAGCTAAACAAAAAGTTATCTAAACAGTTCTTCAAACCAGTACATGATGAATTGCCAAATGAGTTATAAGAGCATTGATTGGTGTAGGTTTCCAGTGTCTTTTTTCAAACTATTTCTATTACTTGTGAAGCCCTCATCACCTCTGCCTGTTAAAGCCAGGGTTCAGCTATCAGCTTAAATGACATTTTCTTTATGATACTTTTTATCCCCAGTCAGAAGTGATCTGTTTTCTCATGAATATGGAATTCCACCAAAAGTTTGCTAATTTATCTTTAATGACATTTATGATATTCTATGTTAAATTACAGTTACATGTGGCTTCTCTTCCCTACTTGACTGTAAATTCTATCTGACAAGCTTGGATCTTTATTCATTCTGGATCTGTCCTCTGCCTATCAGAGAAGTTCAACACAGTGGGTCACCAGTAAATGGTAGCTTTCATTCACTTTCAAGTGATTAAGTCAGGGAAAATGTGACTGAGTTAGCAGGATTTGGAAGAGTACAAAGTAGGAAGCCACAGCATTTTGACATTTGTGAAAAACAGAAGCATGGATGCAAGCAGACTCCGCAGTGTGTCTGTGAGACAGTGAGTATGAGGTTAGAGAGACAGGCTGGGACCAGGCCTTGAAAGCTCTCATTGTAAACATTGAACAGCATAGACTTTCACTGTAGGAAGCCATGGAGAACCATTGAGGGATTTTGAGTTAGGGCATGGCGTGAGTCAAGATTTGAGTTAGGAAGATTAAGTGGGCAGTAAGCTATGTAAAAGGCAGTTAGGAACAGTGAGGAACCTGTGATTATATGTCTAATTTGAGGAGATAAAGCCTGAATCAGGGTGCTGATCCTGGAAATAGAAACTGACTGATTTCAGGGAAATAATTGACAGGAAAAGGTGATGAGTCAGACTTGGCTTTAATTGCCATCTTCAGAGGCTCAGTGCTGGGTTAGCTTGCCCTGGAAGAAAGCATCTTTGTATATTAATTTTGTTATTTATTTCTTAAATATTTTGTTTATCTACATATTTTTAGCATTATGGTTTATTCCTTAAAGGAACTTAGTCTTCTTTTAAGGTTAGTTATGTTTTATGTGGGAATAAGCATTTAAAATCATTGCAGGAATTAAGTAATACTGTGAAACATCACAGTATGTACTGCATTTGACCCAAATATAATCAAGTTCCAAATGTGTGGCTTAGATCCTAAGTGCTGTGAGATTAATTAAGATTGTCATTTGGGCTCTTGATGTTTCCCTCTACAGATAACCATTGGTGTCTCAAACAAACACCTGTAGTCTAATCATTGGATGCTTGAGTAGGATTCAGTCCCATATCAACTGAACTTCAGTATTTAATATTGATTTCCTCTCCTGTGATGTATTTCATTTAAAAGCCTAGGATACAAAATTGTGGTGCTTAATTCATAATTACAGTCTGTTGAGTCTAATCTTATTCCACCTCAATCATACAGTAACCTTTATATGTTAAAATACAGCACCTCTAAAGAATTAAAATCTAGCATTCAGTAGAAAGTAAACTACCTTCTCAAATTTCTGGGTTGCATGTCTTCTACCAAAAAACAAAAACAAAACAAAAACTCTCATGCTGTTTTAAAGAGTAATTAAGCTTTCAGTTTGACAAAATACATTTTAATAATTTCTTGCAGCAGTATTTTTGTGTCTGTCAAGTTTATTGTCCTGTCCTTAACTGGAATCTAGTATTTTTTTCTTTTAGTGATAAGATTCTTGAATTTGGCAGATTATAATCTGATTCTAACATATTTACAGTGTTATGATAATGATTACTATTATATTTAAATTGTGTAATATATAGCCTAGTCTTTTATATGATGTCCTTTTATAAGTAAGTCTTCACTTTTCATAAAATTGTTTTTTTTAAATGTATTGAGCATTTGATAAAATCATCTTTAATATTTTGAAGCAAATAGTAACAAATGGTTGTTCTGCAAGGGTCCTAGGTCTGATAAACTCTGGCCTACTAGCCAGATCTGGCCCACAATTGAGTTTTGTTGTAGTGGGTTCTGAGCTAAGAATGTTTTATATGTTCTTAAATTATTGTAATAACAACCCCATCCCACCCTCCGTCCCCCCCAAAAATAAAGAAGAGGAAAGACAAAGATATGTGATAAAGCTGAAAATATTTACTATTTGGATGTTTATAGAAAAGTCAGCCAACTGTGATAGTTACAGCATATTTATAAATAGCTTTAAGTATGTTTTATGTAATTCCTAAAATTCTGTGCAGTGTACCGTTATTTCTATGCTTTCTTCTGTGTATGGAGTGGGGGCGGGGAGGAGGGGGGAACTGTTTCAGCTAAAGTTATTTTTTATTAGTTGCATTTCTTACATAGTAAATGTCCTTTGTGTTAGTGCTCCAAAGAAAACTTTTCTTATAAAACTTTTGTACCATACATAGTGTGCTATAGTAAAGTTTTCGAGTATTTCTAGTGAGAAGTATATAAAAAAATGAAATTAAAGATTTTTTTGCATTTTGAAATGACCTTAAGTGGAGCAACTCAAATTTCACGCATTGACTTTGTTATTAATAGAGAATATATTTGAAAGGAAATATGAGAGGTAGCAAGAAAAAAAATTAAAGTGTGCTACAGTTACTGTTTCGTCATATAGGTGTGATGGAAAGCCGAGTGTGCCTAAGCGGTTTGTTAGTATTGAAGTATATTTGTACTCCTGATTGTTTTGGCAAATCCCAAGTGTGTATTTACTTCAAACTATCATAAATGGATAATCTGATAGAAAAAGTACATCTTAATATTATAAAAATGTTTCTTACATTGTTATTTAAGCACTTTCAGGGAAGATTGATCTTCAGCATAATGCAGACTTTGGTTAGAAAATCAGGTTTTTTTTTTTTTTTAGTTATTAAGTTTATTTATTTATTTTGAGAGAGAGAGAGCGAGCAAGTGAGCGGGGTAGGTGCAGAGAGAGAGAGAGAGAGAGAGAGAGAATCCCAAGCAGGCTCCACGCTGTTCAGCATGGAGCTCGACGCGGGGCTAGATCTCACAAACTGGGAGATCATGACCCGAGCGAAATCAAGAGTTGGATGCCCAACTGACTGAGCCACCCAGGTGCCCTGAAAATCGGTCTTAAAGTCAATTTTACTCAAAAGATGTTTTTTAATATAAATATATTATGTATGAACTCTAGTTGTAACTTTATAGTAAGGATAAGATTGTGAATATGGTAAATGTGATTCGTGAATTTTTGTACTGTATGCTTTTAGAAGAGATTTTAAGTGTTTATTTTAAAATGCTCCTATTTGGTTTTTAAACTTTTATAGGTTTGGTTTTTTTGGGGTGTTTTTTGTTTGTTTTTATTTGTTTTCATGCTGGAGTAAATTTTGGTTCTTTTAGCACTTTGTATGTACATTAACTGAAACATTATTATTATAATGATAACAGTATCAAGAATTACGTGATCATGTCTCCCCCTCTGTTTTTTTTCTAATTTTCAAAAAATGGTCATTTCAGAAGTTAGAAAATTAGTTTGAATTAACTCGTACTCCCATAGAAAGTTATCCCTAGTTCTTTCTTAATTTAGTGCTATTTTCATGTTATTCCAAAATGCATGCAGCTGTCCTCTATCATTTTTCTAATGCTGGTGTGGAAAAGGCTTCACATTTCCCAACTCCTAAATTCTCCTGAGTGCCAGTTACTGTGATGCTTCTTTGCCTGGGTTCATATCTCAAACTTCTTGAAAGATGGAGATTAAGATTAATATATAATTTATCTTAGAGACATTGTTGAAATGCTGCCTTTGTAATTTTCCCATGAACACTTTCTGTAAATATTATAGAATAGCATGAAGAGTGGAGAGGAAGGAATATTAGAAGATAAGAGGAGGTCGAATTCAATAAAATTTGGTTATGCAAATTGTTGGATGTAGCACAAGACTAGAGCTACACCAAGTTTGGATGAAAACTTGAGCACTTACATTTCTTATTACTCAGAGTTTCCATTACATACAAAGGTGTTTTTATTTGAAATCCCTAAAATTTAACTGATACAGGGTTTTGCCCTTCTTCATCTTTGAAACCCCTTTCTCTTAATTTAATTCATAGAATAATTGGGAATTTTGGGGAAAATCATTGGTATCTAAAGTTTTAGGTTAATACAGGATTTCATTCTTGATATTTCTTTTTTATTCTTGATATTTCTTTTTTAAGCAATATAATTACTGTATGATCTGAGGATTTTAGGTTTTGTTTAAAGTGTCCAAGGATCTCACACATTTACATGCAAAGCAATTATATTCTAAATAAAGTTGTACACTGGTACTTTTCTGGAGATAGGAAGGCTTAATTTAATCCTATAATAAATGTCTTTGTTGATAGTAGGGCTGACCTTTAAATGATAGATAAATGAACTTTGTACCTGAAGGATCACTGCAACTAGCTAAATGCCATACAGTATTTATAGAAATTTAACTTGATTTTATCTTTCTATTAATATTTTTACATGCAATTCTGTTTTCCTAAGTGGTTCATTAAAGCCTGTGTTTAAAAAGTTTGTCTAGATCCATCCAGTATATGAAGAGGGAGATAAAAATATTTATTCACAATGGCTGTAGCTTAATTTGATATCAGTAACATTTTAAATGGTAGCCTAATAAAGAGAGGAGAGTGGTTAGAAACAGTCTGTAGTTCTCAAAATAATTGTTATTGTTGGCAAATGATGATTTAAATGTAAAAGAAAAACCCCAAGTAGATTTTCTTTGAGATCAACTTCTTTTTAGCAGATGTTGTTATTTGTCATTTTAATTATACTGATTACATGAATCATCTAAAATGGTTTTGACTGTTTTTGAAAATCATTTACTTACTAAAATCTTTGAGACATTTAAATAAATTAACAGAACTACTGAAAAATTGTGTAAAGCCAGTCACTGTTTTATGACTTGGGAAGATAAGCAACTCTGTATTAATTAGAAAACAAACATAAGGGGCACCTGAGTGGTGCAGTCAGGTAAGTGTCCTACTCTTGATCTCAGCTCAGGTCCTGATCTCAAGGTTTGGTTCCATAATTATGTTCAAGCCCCGCATCCCGCATCAGTCTCTGTGCTGATGGCACTGAAGCTGCTTGGGATTCTGTCTTTCCTTTTCTCTGCCCCTCCTTCCACTTGTGTTGTTCGCATGCGCTCTCTTTCTCTCTCAAAATAAATAAACTTAATTTTTTAAAAAAAGAAAACAAACACAAAAATATATGGAGTTTTCTTTCTCTTTTTTATTGTTAAAAACTTAAAATAAATGTAAAATGGACTCTGCCCACCAATTCTAATTCTCAGAAGAAATCTTTTAATGGTTTAGCTATCTTTTTCCAAAAGGAATATTGTGTATATATCCTGTTTGGCAACTTGCTTTTCTCGTTAAACAGTCCTTTTATATTTATGTACACTACATTAAACTATTTCCCACTCATTTTATTTATTTTATTTTGTTTTTTTTCATTTATAGTTTATTGTCAAGTTGGTTTCCATGTAACACCCAGTGCTCATCCCAACAAGTGCCCTCTTTCATGCCCATCACCCCCTTTTCCCCTCTCCCACACCCCCATCAATCCTCAGTTTGTTCTCAGTATTTAAGAGTCTCTTATGGTTTGCCACCCTCCCTCTCCTTAACTATTTTTTCCCCTTCCCCTCCCCCATGGTCCTCTGTTAAGTTTCTCCTATTCCACATATGAGTGAAAATATATGGTATCTGTCCTTCTCTGCCTGACTTATTTCACTTAGCATAACACCCTCGAGTTCCATCCACGTTGCTCCGAATGGCCAGATTTCATTCTTTCTCATTGCCATGTAGTATTCCATTGTATAGATAAACCACATCTTCTTGATCCATTCATCAGTTGATGGACATTTAGGCTCTTTCTATGATTTGGCTATTGTTGAAAGTGCTGCTATGAACATTGGGGTGCATGTGCCCCAATGCATCAGTACTTCTGTATCCCTTGGGTAAATTCCTAGCAGTCCTATTGCATAGGGGAGTTCTGTTGTTAATTTTTTGAGGAACCTTCACACTGTTTTCCAGAGCGGCTGCACCAGTTTACATTCCCACCGACAATGTAGCAGGGTGCCCATTTCTCCACATCCTCGCCAGTATTTATAGTTTCCTGATTTGTTCATTTTAGCCACTCTGACCAGTGTGAGGTGGTATCTCAGTGTGGTTTTGATTTGTATTTCCCTGATGATGAGTGATGCTGAGCATCGTTTCATGTGTCTGTTGGCCATCTGGGTGTCCTCTTTGGAGAAGTGTCTATTCATGTCTTTTGCCCATTTCTTCACTGGATTATTTGTTTTTCGGGTGTGGAGTTTGGTTTCCCACTCATTTTAATTGCATAAGATTCTGTGGCATGGATATAGCATAATTTTCCAGTTCTCTTTTTAAAAGGTATTTATTTATTTTTATTTTTTAAAGTTTTTATTAAATTCCAGTTACTTAACACAGTGTAATATTATTTTCAGGTGTACAATTTAGTGATTCAGCACTTACATACAACATCTGGTGCTCATCACAATAAATGCACTCCTTAATCCCCATCATCTTTTTATTTTATTTATTTTTTCCCTATATCCAGTTCTCTTTTTGAAGGTTCTACAAGCAATTTCTGTTTTTCTTTTTTGCGATTACAAATGTTGTAAAGAATAGTCTTCCTTGTATATATAAGATTACTAGAAATTGCTGTAGTGTGCACAATCTGGCTTTCAATAAGTACTACTACTAAGTTGCTGTCTAGAAAGACTGCAAATATATATTCTGTACAGTAGTGTATCTGAGCGCCATCTTCTTCATACTTTCTCCCCAAGTCGATATTATGCATCCTACAGTGTTAACTATTCTGATTGGTGGTAAATAGCATCTCATTCTCTTTACATTTCCCTGATTACAAGTAAGGTTGAACATATTTTATGTTTATTAGGTTTTAATTAATAAAAATTAAGTTTAGTTAAGTTTTAATTTTGTAAGCACCTGTATGGCTGTTCAACTCACATAAACTGCTTTTCCTGTCAGAGATTTAACATTTCACAGTACTTACAGTCAAATTTGAAAAATATCATTTGGTTTATATATTTGCCAGCATAGTAGTCTAAGGAGAAGTTGGGAAGAAAGTGAGTATGATTTTTGTAGTATGGGGGAAGAGTCATGAAACACTATTCACTTGGACTCAGTCTTTTCGGATTTTTATCTGGTAAGTGATGTTTATTGTCTTGGGATCCCAGCATACCATGGTTAAACAAATCAAAAGTACTAATAAATCCAGAAATAATCCTTCCTATTTGAGGGGAGGGGATTTTCTCTTCCCCTCGGATTCTCTCCCTCCCTATCAGAAGTTTACTGGGTACCTACTCTTTCAGCATTGTGGTCACTTAGGATGGCTTCATTTTTGATCAGCATCTGCTTCACTTGGTGTGGTGGTAGTAAATCGAATCAAAAATGCATTTGTGTTAGATGAAAACATCTTAATCATGCTTCAACTGGCTGAAGAAATGTAAATGTTCAGGAGGATGATCGCTAGTGAAATCTGGAGACCATATAGTAGTGTTGTCAGTAGTGTTAAGGTATAGAAGGTGCCTAAAAACATATAGTACTTGAGACTTATTTTTGTGATAGTCTCTGGAGCCTGCTTCCATGATGTAATCATGGCAATAATAGGAGTTAACCTTTCTTGAATATTTATACATGTCTGAGAATATTATCAGCATGTTTGGATGTTTTCCATATTGTGAAGTGAGCCCTTTCTGGCCTCTGGACTTTTATTGCCATAAGTAGTAGTAGATGGTCTATAGTTATGCAAAGCCTACTTCAGAGACCTTGTGTCTCAGAGGGTTTCTGCAGCCACTATACCCACTTTTGCTGCCAATTTAATGATTAGGATTCAGACTAAAATATTATAGTGACCACCTGGGTGTGATCATTCACACACCCTGAAGATATTGATACAGCTTCATGTTTTCAGTGAATGTTTGAGTTAGAAGAGATCCTAGGGTCATCTACTGCATCCCCTCTCCTAAAGAATTCCCTTAATGGTTGGCAAGTAAACTGGTCTCTGTGGGAGCAGGTTGAGTCATAGATTCGCAACGCGGTTAATTCTACTTTCTAGTTAACAATAATGGGAAATATGTATGAAAAACTATGTGAATTATATTTAATTATCATACCAGCCTTATAAGGTAGTTTTTTAATCAATTTTTTTTATTATAGGAAAATTGAAGATAGAGAGGTAAAGCAGTTTGCCCAGGGTCACACAGTGTGTGAATATTTTCCTAATATTGCTAATGTATTTTCTTTCTTTTTCACACTCAGACCTTACTTAAATTTCCCTTTTCCTCCATAGGCACTGCCCCCATTACAAGTGAGGGCAGAGTATGACAGAATCCCATTGTTTATCAGCCCTGTGCTGGGTTTTGGGTTGAAGCCAGAAAGCTGATAGCAACTGTGACTCCCAGTATGTGTCTCTGGGAAGGGATTGGGGACATGAGTGTCTGAGGAGAAGACCTGAGGAGAAGGCTGCTAGTTGTTGGGTTCTCTTTATTCACTGTGTTACAATCAGGAAAATTTTGATAACCTCAAATCATTAAAATATTTCAATTTCGGAGACTGGCAAGTTAGGCATTATGTGTTCTGCTCAGAAGGTATATTCAATAAATGTTACCTGAATTTATTTATACTGAACTTTCTCATTCAGAGTTCTGGAGACTGAGCCCCTGAGATAAAGTGACAGTGTCAGGACCAGAATCTAGGCTCCTGCTTACTTTATAATTGCATTCTGTTAACAATTAACTCCTTTAACTGAAGCAAGACTGAGAGCTCAGTAACTGTTTGCAGAAAGATTATGGAAGTAATTCATATACTATTCTTGTAGCAGCAGCTAGTATCAGGAAGGAGAGGGCTTAATTTTTCAGTTGGAGAAATGATGGCTCTTGTCACACTAGGGGGATGTGGTGATCTAATGATTTGAATATGGCATTGGGAGTTGAATGACTCAGATCTCTTATAACTACAGGAAGAAGGCTGAGCTTTCTGAAAACTTAGTGCTAAAAATATCATACTGGCTTTAATTTTGGGGCTGGAGTAAATATTTGTGAACTGTATGTCAGCAGAAGGGCTGTGTAATATTGTAGTGTTTTCATGGTCCTGTAAGTAGAGACAGGCAAATTAGTCGATAAAAATTCTTAGTGATTCCCGTTTGGGCACACTAAAATATTTTGAGTTTTTTTTTTTTTTAAAATATTGAAAGTTTGTTTTAAAAAACCCAGAATTTGGCTTTAGATAATTAGAGCTTTAATCTGTCCTTTCTCTTTGTACCAAAAGCACAGACAAATTTTTCATAAGAGAAATAAGCGTTTTAGATCTTATAAGTCTCTTCAGAATTACCTGGTTTTTGTGCTTACTCTTTCCCCCCAACCGTTAGGACTCTCTAGTGCTGGTTTTTGTTTGCTTCTACCATTAACTGGCTTTGCTTGTCCCACTTACTCTCCCTTTCCATATTCTTTTTCCCATCCATCCTACATTCAATTATATTTAAAGCTTGTTACATACAAAGCACTGTACTAAATGCTTAGAACCAGTACCTATCTTCAAGGAGCTTGCAGTCTAGACGTAGAAAGAGATATGTGTAAGGTAAATCAAGATAGAGAAGTTAAGATGGTGGATTATTAGGAGGACCCTAGGCTTGTCTCAGCTCTCGAACACAGCTAGATAAACATCAAATCATTCTGAATACCCAAGAAATTGACCTGAGGACTGACAGTACAAACTGCACAACTAGAGGGAGAGAGGAGGCCACATTGTGGAAGGTAGGAGGTGTGGAGATGTGATTTTGGGGAGAAATGGATTGCTGTGCTGCTGAGGGGAGGGAACCTTGGTCACAGAGAGAGGCCAGAGAGAGGGAGAGAGGAGTGCACAGGGAATGCACAGGAAAACACTTCTCCAAAGTCATTGACTAGAAAAACGAAAGGTGCTGAGTTTTGTGAGTTTTTATACCCAGGAAGGCTCAAAGACTGGAGATTTAGAGGTCCATGGCACGGTCGCTGTGGAGTCCTGAGGGTGCTACAGGGCTCCTGTGGAGAAAGAGGGCAAAGACCCTAGGGGCAGATGGCACGATCTGAGGATCCGCTGGGACACTCTGGGAGAGACAGTTCCCCTTTCTGGGGTGCATCTAGGGGAGGTGGCATTGCCTCTCCGGGGACAAAAGAGCCCATGAGTGCCATTAACTGCCCACCCCCTTCCCTCCCCAGCCCCTCAGCATAGGTACAGAGACACCTGCTGAGGGTGGCTAACCTGGACACTGGCTCTTTGCTACTCTTCACTCCAAACTCCACACCCTTGTGCTTTGGTGTGACTGCCCTTTTGGGACAAACCTTCATTAGTCCCAGCATAGTGAGATCCTCTGCTGGACAACCAGTGCAGGTCCATGCCATGCTGGGTCCTTAAAGATTGGAGTTTTTAAAAAGCTGGCTGCCTGTGATAGAACACAGGTGCACTACACTGTTGGGCAGACAGATGAACTGGACACAGGGTGAAGACAGGGATCTGAGGGATGCCTGGGACACAGGAGGGGAGATTGTTTGCTCTTCTGGGAGGGCTTCTCAGACAGTAGGGGCACAGACTCCCCTCTTGGGGGATGAGAAAGGGGGCTGGTACCATTACACCCCCCCCCAGCATAAAATAACTTGAGTAAGAAGCACATGCCAACACTGGCAGCCTAAATCATTTATACCAAACCTACCCCCTTGTGCTCTGTAGGTGCTGCTTTTCTTGGGCAAGTATGCCTGAGAACCAGTGCAGTGGGCCTCTCGCCCAGAAGACCAGCACAAACCCCTGCACACACCATGTCTACTGACCACAGAGTTCTTCAAAGCTCTAGTGGAAATAGCATCAGGTCTCTTTTAACATAGCACCCCTAGTTAAAACTCACCACACTCTGGCCAAGGTACAAACACTTCCCACTGGAGGCAAGGAGAACCTACAGAGGACTAACATGAGGGAAGGAGCAGCCAAAACACAGCAGCAGAATGCACACCCCATATACCAGGGATACTTTCTGAAGTGCTAGGCTCTGCACAGTATATGACCTTTTCTTTATAAAGCCATTTCTCTCAGGAGCAGGAAACATAATGGACTTTCCTAACACAGAGAAGACAGATACCTAGACAAAATATCAAGACAGAGGGATTCATTCTGAAAGAACAAGAAAAAGTCTTGTCCAGGAATCTAATCAAAACAGATATAAGTAATGTGTCTCATCCAGAATTTAAAGCATCAATCATAAGGATACTAGCTGGTCTTGAGAAAAGCATAGAGGACACTAGGTAAAAGATATTAGATAAAAGACCTAAAAGTAGTCAGGTGAAAATGAAAAAATAACTGAGATTTGAAACTAACTGGATGTAATGATCACAAGGATGGGAGAAGCATAGCAATGAATAAATGATATAGAAGACAAAGTTATGAAAAATAATGAAGCTGAAAAGAAGAGGTAAAGACAATTATTGGATCACAACTATAGATTAGGGAACTCAGTGACTCCATAAAGTGTAATAACATTTGCATCATAGGAGTCCCAGAAGAAGAAGATGAGAGGGAAAAAGGGACAGAAGGTTTATTTGAGAAAATTATAGCTGAAAACTTCCCCTAATCTGGGGAAATAAACAGACATTGAAATCCAGGGGGGCACAGAGAACTCCCATCAAAATCAACAAAATCAAGCCAACATAAAGACATATCATAGTTAAATTTGCAAAATATAAAGAAGAAATTCCTAAAAGCAGCAAGAGAAAAGGAGTCCCTAACTTACAAGGGAAGACAAAGTTAGCAGATCTCCACAGAAATTTGGCAGGCCAGAATGGAATTGCATGATATATTCAGTGTGCTAAATGGGAAAAATATGCATCCCCCACCAGAGTGACCTGATTGAACAGGAAGCTGAGATGCTTTATGGATTGATCCATGCCCACTATATCTCTTCACCAACCGTGGTGTTGCCCAGATGTTGGAAGAGTACAAGCAAGGAGACTTGGCGACTGTTCCCATGTGTACTGTGAGACCCATCCAGTGCTTCCCATTAGCCTTTCGGACATTCCAGATGAAGCCATGGTGAAGCTCTACTGCCCCAGGTGCATGAACATGTACACACCCAAGTCATCAAGGCACCCTCACACAGACGATGCCTACTTCAGCACCGATTTCCCTCACATGCTCTCTCCATGATGCACCCTGAGTACTGGACAAAGTGGCCTGCCAACCAGTTTATGCCCAGGCTCTACGGTTTCAAGATCCATCCAGTGGCCTACCAGCTGCAGCTTTAAGCTGCCAGCAACTTCAAGAGCCCAGTCAAGATTATTTGCTGATTCCTCACCCCACCTGTCCTTCAGCCTTTAACACTTCTATTCTTTTTCGTTTAAATTAAGAGGGTATTTATTGTGGTGGGAATATGAAATAAAGGGGAAGAAAAGGCAAAAAAAAAAACCCATCAAAAAGCAAAAAAAAAAAAACGAAAAACAAAAAACAATACTAAGCTAAGAATACTGTACAAGCAAGGCTTTCATTCAGAATAAAAAGAGAGATAAAGAGTTTTCTACACAGACAAAAACTAAAGGAGTTTGTGATCAGTAAACCGGTCCTGCAAGAAATATTAAAGGGGACTCTTTGGGAAAGAAAGCGCAAAAGCTACAAAGACTAGAAAGGAACAGAGAAAATATTCAGGAACAATGACAAAACAAGCAATAAAATGGCACTAAATTCATACATATCAATTACTCTGAATGTAAATGGACTAAATGCTCCAATCAAAAGACATAGGGTGTCAGAATAAATTAAAAAAAAAAAACAACCCAAGACCCATATATATGCTGCCTACAAGAGACTCACTTTAGACTTAAAGACACCTGCAGATTGAAAGTGATGGGATGGGGAACCATTTATCATGCTAATGGACATCAAGAAAGCAGGAGTAGCCATACTTAAATAAGACAATGTAGATTTTAATGTTTTGTTTATTTTTGAGAGAGAGAGGGAGAGAGGGAGGGAGGATAAGCAGGGAAGGTGCAGAGAAAGAGGGAGACACAGAATCAGGAGCAGGTTCCAGGCTCTGAGCTGTCAGCACAGAGCCCAGTACAGGACTTGAACTCAGGAACTGTGAGATCATGACCTGAGCTGGTCAGATGTTTAACTGACTGAGCCACGCAGGTGCCCCAGAAAATGTAGACTTTAAACCAAAGACTGTAACAGATGAAGAAGGGCACTTTATCACAATAAAGGGGTCTATCCAAAAAGAAGATCTAACAATTGTAAATATTTATGCCCCCAACTTGAAGGCACCGAAATAATAAATCAATTAATAACATACATAAGAGAACCCATTGATAATAAAACAATAATAGTAGGGGACTTCAAAACATCCCACTTACGTCACTGGACAGATCATCCAAGCAGAAATCAACAAGGAAACAATGGCTTTGAATGACACATTGGACCAAATGGACTTAACAGATATATTCAGAACATTTCATCCTAAATCAACAGAATGCACGTTCTTTTTGTCTGTACATTCGAAAAGATATTCTCCAGAATAGATCACATACTGGGTCACAACTCAGGCCTCAATAAGTGTAAAAAGATTGAGATCATACATGTGTATTTCTGACCACAATGCTATTGAACTTGAAGTCAGCCACAAAAAAAAAAGACCATAAATACAAGGAGGTTAAAGAACATCTTACTAAAGAATGAATGGGTCAACCAGGAGATGAAAGAAGAAATTTACAAAATACATGGAAACAAATGATAATGAAAACATGATGGTCTAAAACCTTTGGGATGCAGTAAAAGCGGTGATAAGAGGCAATATGTAGCCATCCAGGCCTACCTCAAGAAGCAAGAAAAATCTCAGATATACAACCTAACCTTACACCTACAGGAGCTAGAAAAAGAACAACAAACGAATGAAGCCCAAAGCCAGCAGAAGAAAGGAAATAATAAAGATTAGAGCAGAAATAAAGAATACAGAAACACACAAGAAACCTCCAGTAGAACAGATCAATGAGGGGCACCTGGGTGGCTCAGTTAGTTTAGTGTCTGACTCTTGATTTTGGCTCAGGTCACGATCTCACTATTGTGAGATTGAGGTCCACATTGGGTCCATGTGGAGCCTGCTTAAGATTCATTGTCTCTCTCTCTTTCCCTCCCTCCTGCCCCAGCTTCCTTCATCCCTCTCCCCTGCCTCAAAAATAAAATATATATATATATATATATATATATATATATATATATATATATATATATATATATAAAATAGAACAGACCAATGAAACCAGGAACTGGTTCCTTGAAAGAATTAATGACATTGATAACCCTTTAGCCATACTTACCGAAAAGAAAAGAGAAAGGACCCAAATAAATAAAATCACTAATGAGAAAGGAGAGATCACAACTAACACCACAGACATACAAATAATTATGAGAATATTATGAAAAATTATATGCCAACAAATTGGGCAATCTGGAAGAAATGGATAAATTCCTAGAAACATATAAACTATCAAAACTGAAACAGGAATAAATAGAAAACTTGAACAGACTGATAACCAGCAAAGAAATTGAATCAGTAATAAAAAATCTCCCAACAACAAAAGTCCAGGGCCAGATGGCTTCCCAGGGGGATTCTACCAAACATTTAAAGGAGAGTTTTAATACCTATTCTTCTCAAACCGTTCCAGAAGAATAGAAATGGAGGGAAAACTTCTAAACTACTTCTATGAGGCCAACATTACCTACCTTGATTCTAAAACCAGATAAAGACCTTGCTAATAAAGAAAATTACAGGCCAATATCCCTGATGAACCTGGATGCAAAAATTCTCAACAAGATACTAGCAAAAGGAATCCAACAGTACATTGGAAGAATTATTCACCATGAGCAAGTGGGATTTATTCTTGGCCTGCAGGGGTGATTTAATATTTGCAAATCAATCAGTGTGATACACCACATTAATAAAGGATAAGAACCATATGATCCTCTCAATAGATACAGAAAAAGCATTTGACAAAGTACAACTCCATTCTTCATAAAACCCCTCAACAAAGTAGGGATAGAGGGAACATACCTCAAGATCATAAAGGCCAAATACGAAAGACCCATGGCTAATATCGTTCTTCATTGGGGAAGAAATGAGAACTTTTCCTCTATGGTCAGGAACAAGACAGGGATATCCACTCTCACCATTATTATTTGATGTAGTACTGGAAGTCCTTGCCTCAGCAATCAGACACCAAGAAGAAATAAAAGGCATCCAAATCAGCAAGGAAGGAATGAAACTTTCACTATTCACAGATGGCATAATACTCTATATAGAAAACCCGAAGAACTCCACCAGAAAATTGTGCTAGAACTCATACATGAATTCAGTAAAGTCACAGGATATTAAAACAACATACAGACATCTGTTGCATTTCTATACACAATAATGAAGCACCAGAAAGAGAAATCAAGGAATTGATCCCATTTTCAATTACACCAAAAACCGTAAGATACCTAGGAATCAACCTAACGAAAGTGGTAAAAGATTCGTATTTTGAAAACTATAGGACACTTCTGGAAGAAATTGAAGAGGACACAAAGAATGGACAAGTATTCCATAATCATGGATTAGAAGAACAAATATTGTTAAAATGTCTATACTATGCAATCTATACATTTAATACATTTAATTCCTATAAAAATACCACCAGCATTTTTCACAGAACTAGAACAAATAATCCTAAAGTTTGTATGGAACCACAGAAGATCCCAAATAGCCAAAGCAATCTAGAAATAGAAAAGCAAAGCTGGAGGCATCATAATTCTGGACTTCAAGCTGTATTACAAAGCTGTATTCACCAAGACAGTGTGGTACTGGCACAAAAACAGACACACCGGCCAGTGGAACAGAATAGGATACCCAGAAATGGACTTACAGTTCCTCATATGAGTGACTTTTTAATGCAATTTCATTTTGCCACCCATTCAGCTAAGAAGTGTGTAGAGCAAATGGATCTTTTTCACAGTGCAGACTACCGGTATATTGGCACTTACTAATGATCTCAGTTTTGAAGAGTCTGCACTATAGACTGTGAAAAATGTAGACGGTTGGTATTCAGGATATTCCCTCTAAAGAAAAAATTAATGATTTATTCTTTTATATTTTTCAAGCGTGATTCCCATATCCATTAAGATGATTAGAAGGCCATCTGTAAATCAAGTTTGTTATTTGGTATGTTTTATTAAAATTGTAAAGGTTTAATTAACTTTTAATGAGCACCCACTACTTTGCTAAGTGCTCTGGACAGAAAAATAAATAAGACATGACTCTTGAGGAGCTTTTAGTCTAGTTAAAGAAAAAGACCCACAAATAGATAATTTTAGTAGTATGTTGTAAATGCGGTAATAAGAAATGATCAGGATATAATGTGAACGGACTAAATGAAATTTAGTTGAGCCTGAAAATTCAGGAAAAACGTCTTGGAAATTGTGCCTCAGAGCTCAGTCTTGATTAATGCATATTATTTAGCTAGAAATATTTGCATGCCTGGTAAGGGAGACCTTCCAGGCAGAGGGAAAACAGCATTGTGGGTGCAGTAAGTTATATCCACTTATAAAGGTGGGAAATGATATATTATGAGATTAGAATATAGAGGCTGACTGATGGAGGGCCTTTTAGGCCATCCTAACTTTGTATTTTCTGCTTTAATCAAGGCTTGATATAAGATATTTCTATAGGTGTGGTAAAAATGTCTTCGTGGACATGATTTATTATGGAACTCATGGTATTTTGTATAAAGATTTAGGAGATTGCTCACACATCGTGGGAAAAGGTATCTTTCTAAGTGAAATTATTTTTTAAACTTTAATCAGTAAGAATTGTGCATGTGACCCTTCAGTTTTTTCATTCTTGTTTTCGGAGAAGGTTAAAGATTTAGTGTTTCATTTACCTGTTGTATGTTGTGTTTGCTTTGGTGTTTTGACCATCTTCTCTATCCCGCAATGACCCTTGACTTTTCTGTTGTAGCATGTATTCTGCTCTCTTGTCATGGATCTCTATCTGTTTCCTTTTTTCTGCTAGAAAATGAATTCCTCAAAATCAGGGGGCATGTCTCTTTCATATTTTTAAGCTTGTGTATGTGGTGAATACTTAGTAAATATTTGAATGAATCAGTAATTGATTAATTGATGTTTGCTTCATTTACTTGTGCCTATTGTTAACTTCTGTCTCAAATAATTGCTTTTGGTAAATGGATAGGGTAGATATAATAAATAAACAAGATATAAATGTACTAGCGGAATGGGCTTCATATGTCTAATTTCTTAAATCATCAGTTTCTCAATACATGAAGAGGACATTATATAATAATAATTACTGTTTATTGAGTCCTTTCTTGTGCAATTGCATATGTTGTTCCTTGTTTGAAAGATATTTGCATCAACTCTGCTTGCTTCCTTTTTCTCATCATTTAGATCCCAGCTCAAGGTGTAGGTGTTATCTCTTCAGATAGTCTTCCTTGACAACTTCTAGCTAACGTAGGCCCTTTCTTCTCTCTTTGTTTTTTTCTGCAAGTCTTCCCTTTTATACTGAGGCAGTATTAGTCTTTCTGCCATCTTGTTCTAATGGTACTTTGAACACACCATTCTAAGAATTCTAAAAATACCTTATTATAAATATGGTCTTTTAAATCCATTTCTCTCACCTTCCAGACTGAGTTCCTAAGGGGCAGATGGTATTTTATTCTCTTTTGAGTTCCCATTGCCTAGTATGTGGCAAGTGTTAAGTAAATATTTGTGTAATGAATAGAAATCTCTCTGAAATGTTAGATCAGTGAAGAACAACATATTTTTGTTTTTAAAATCTGTTAATGGGTGTTAGACTAAGTGATACAAGGGTGAATAAGTGTTCAGAACAGACTTAACATAGCAGGCTTCAGACCGCTACCCTTAGAAAAGCCTGTTTGCAAGGTCAGCCTTTGGCTCTTACTGGAAAACAGATTTCAAGAGGGTTGCCACCATTCCTTACTGAGCAGAGTGGCTCACTGTGCCTACACTTACATGGTTTTATGCTGAACACCTAATTTTCCTTCTGGATTGTGGAATTTTGGTACATGCAGGCAGAGGATACTTATGTGATCACCCCAATAAAAACGTCTTTAAATGAGCTTTCCTGGGGGCACTTGGGTGGCTCAGTCGGTAAGTGTCCGACTTCGGCTCAGGTCATGATCTCACAGTTTGTGGGTTTGAGCCCCACGTCAGGCTCTGTGCTGACAGCTAGCTCAGAGTCTAGAGCCTGTCTTCGGATTCTGTGTCTCCCTCTCTCTCTGACCATCCCCTGCTCATGCTCTCTCTCTCTCTCCCTCTCAAAAAAAATAAAACATTAAAAAATTAAAAAAAAAAGCTTTCCTGGTAGACAACCTTTCACATGTGTTGGCACAACTCGTTGCTGGAGGAGTGAAGTGTGTCCTCTGTGACTCCATGGGGAGAGGATTCTGGGAAGTTTGCACCTGTTTCCTCCAGACTTCACCCAATGTCTAGTGTGCCTTCTCCCTTTGCTGGTTTTGCTTTGTATCCACTGTAATAAATCATAAGTGTAAATACTATATGCTGAGTCCTGTGAGTCCTCCTAGTGAATCACTGAACCCAGGGGTGATCTTGTAGACCTCTGACATAATAAGATGGATCAATCTTTGGTACTCATAATTATGGGATAGATGATAGATAATAAACAAAAATATATCAAGAACTAATAATGCCATTCAGATATTTAAAATTGGCTGATTGGTCTGGTTAGCTACTTTAGATTGAAAGTTCAGGTAAAAATTTTTCTGAGGAGGTCGCATTTAAACTGAGATCTGAGTAATAAGAAGAAACCGGCCATTGGGAGATGGGAAAGAACATTTCTGAAGAGGAAACAGTGCAGAAGAAGGTGAAAGTGTGCCTGGTGTGTTTGAAGAATAGACAGGAGGGCAGACGACTGAAAGGGAGGGGGCAAGGAATAAAGTGGTACAATACAGACGTGTCTTGTAAATTCCTGGAAGCCACAGTGAGGGTTTTTTTTTTTTTTTTGAAGACTCTGAAGTGGTTTAAGCTGGGCAGAAGAGATAAGGATTTGATTCATGATTTCAGAACACTTTAGCAGCTGTATCTGTGGAGAGAAAAGTTCAGTGGAGTAGAGGTGGAAACAGGGAGACCATTGGGAGACTCATACAGTAATCTGGGCCAAAATGTTGGGGGTTTGGATGAGGATTGTAATGTGGAGAGGGAGAAAAGTAGAGAGATTTGAGATACGTTTTGGAGGTGGAATGGACAGGGCTGGGTAATTAAATGTAGATCTTGAGGGAAAAAGAATAACTTACAGATATCAGTTTGAGCTACATAGATAGTACTGTCATTTATGAACATGGGGAAGGGGAAGGAACCAGGAAAATACAGGTAGGTGACGAAAATTCAGAGTTTTGTTTTGAAATATTAGATATCCAATTGGAAATGTCACATAGGCAGCTGATACATAGGTTCTGAAAACAGTGCATTTCTTTTATTCATCAAACATGTATTGAGTGCTTACCAGTGGCCAGGTACTTAGATAGGGTGAGGAGTGCCATGATGACTAGGACACAGTCCCTTATTTAAGCAAGTAAGTTAGTTTAGAAAGGAAGGCAGGCAAGTATTCAGGCCATTACAGAGAGATGTGTTATCATAGGGTCACGCAGAGAATGTTTAGCAGATCCACCAAAATGACACTGATGCTTTAAAATTTTGGGTTTTCCTCAAAAATCTGTTATTTTTCTATTACTTTCACAGTTAAACATTTACTGCCACTGCTGAATTTCAGAGATTAACCTGAGTCTCTTTTAGCAGTTTCTGCCTTTTTCTCCCATTGTGTTTTGTACTTGGCAACGTCTTCATCAGTTACTAGCTTTCCCTGAGGGGGAGAATATAAAAAAATCCAAATGCAGAGATGAATGTAAATATATTTCCCTGAGGGGGAGAATATAAAAAAATCCAAATGCAGAGATGAACCTGATTACTTCCTTGACTGCCTGATTTCATGTGGCTGCTTTGGCTTGTCTTGTGGGCATTTCCTCCTCCTTTCTCATTTACTTGTGAGTATTTTCCCTTTCAGAGTTACACTGCTGGTTGAAGCCGGTCATCTGCCCAGTTAGAGGGCTCCTGAGTGTGTTGTGTTAGGGAGCTCTCTTTCCACCCTTCAATGAAATTTTGAGCTATTCTCATGGGTTCTTGCTTCTTTCTTTTCTAGCTTCTCTTTGTTTCTAATTTTCTCCGACCCTTGTTTAGTTTTGGCTAAGCAAGGCTGATTGCCTGCTTTTTAAAAAGTCATTCTTTGAATAATAAGTTTTAACATAATCCTTCAAATAACTTTTTACATATGTTCTTTCTTATAATCTGCCAGACCCTAATTTACTTCTTCATTACCCCATAATTTATTTTGAAGTCATTGATAATGCATTCACATAGACACTGCCCAACTTTTTATTATAAGACCGTACCTAGTCTTTCCAAACACATCAAATTGTATACATTAAATATCAACAGCTTTTCATATGTCAATCGTACTTCAATTAAAAACAAAGGAAATGAGCAGAGAATTAAAATGCATTTCCAAAGCCCTGAAAATAAAAAATGTAAATAAATACCTAAGTAAATTCCAAGTCATTACTATGTCAGAACAATGTAAAATGAAACATATAAACACATACACAAAAGGATATATTAGCCTCATGATTAAGAAAACGGTTTGTTTAATGTTGTTAAGAGCCTTAGCCTCTTTTTTCCCAGAGTTGACAGTGTTGATGGTTTAGTTGGAAAGAAATCATGCAATTTGTGGTCTCTTCCACCTTGAATCTTCTCTCTATGATAAATCACCTTGCTTTTGACAGTGGGACATGTTATCACATTTCAGAAATTAAGGATGATCTTTTGTTTTACTTTAATTATTTACATTTGTTTATCAGCTTCCACACAGAACAAGTATTTTCTGACTCTGTCATATGAGAAATGAGAGATTATATTATATTCAAGGTCATATAAATGTGGCTATAGTTTTTGGCTGCCCAAAATGACATTGTTGATTACTAAGTAATCAACATAAATCACTTTTACACTATTCCAAGTTGACAGGTATCATTTCTACAGACAGACCTGCATTTCTACAGGCTTTTCCAGAATTAGTAAGGTTTTTGTTTTTTCACCTCCATAATTGTTTCGATGAGAGTTTACAGTAACCTTTGGTTCCCTGTATCATTTACAGTGAATAGTACTTATTAAAAAAGAAAATTAAGGGGAAAATCTTTGAAAACTTGCAATAGTCACATTCTATTTATGGTTATCAGTTTTTTTTAATGTTTATTTTTGAGAGAGGCAGAGTACAAGCCAGGGAGGGGCAGAGAGAGAGAGAGGGAGATACAGAATCTAAAGCAGTCTCCAGGCTCTGAGCTGTCAGCAAAGAGCCCAACATGGGGCTGGAACTCACAAACTGCAAGATCATGACCTGGATGCTTAACTGACTGAGCCACCCAGGTGCCCCTATCAATTTTTTTATTTTATGAGTAATCCTTCAGATAATCTCATCATCTTTAGATGAAAACAAAAATGAGATTTTGTGCTAATTTGCCCCGAATTTTGTCATTTATTTTTAACTCTAAAAAAAAAAGCATTGTGTGTGTACATGCACGTGTGTGTATATACACACATATATATACATAAATATACATATAAATAAATATATTTTTTCCTTTTATGTCTGCTGATAGTAGTTCTGAAATTTTCCTTTTATAATTAGGATGAAAAACAAAACATTTTTTTTTTCAAAGCAGAGAGTGGCCAAAGTTAAGAGAGAGAGCCCATAAATTATTTTGATTGAAGTATCATACATATTTATTTTGTTTGATCTAAAAATTTACATTAATTGTATCTTATTTTGGTGTTGCACAGCTAGTTCTCTCTGCATGTTAGAATTCAGTGGATAATAAAAAATAAGGCTGGAATGCTTTTTTAGTTACTTTGAAGTGCTGGGCTGGAAACTGAGGACTCCATAACAATAAAAATAATAGAAAATGGTACCTAACATTTTAGTACGACTGTGTGACGGGCACCACATTTAGTACCACACAGGCATTTTCATTTAATTTTATAATACTAGGTGATTAATATTGTTCCTTTCATTTCAGTGATGTTTAAAGAAAGTAGTGGTCCTGTGTTGTAGGAGTCTGATGACATCTGGAATATTCCATATGGTTCTGCTTTCTGAAAAAGGACGGTGACTGTGGAGAAACTGAACTTGAGGGGGAGAATGTTCATGGAAAGGATTGAAGTTAGGCATATTAGAGGAGTCTCTAACCAAATTTTACTTTCTAAGTTTAGCAGAGTCTCTCAGAGATCTCTTCTAAAGTGAACTTTATAGAAGAAGTTGAAGTTGTTAGTTACAGATTCCCTCAACTTTCTATCTTAACATCTTTAAGCTTTTCCAAAGCCCCATATTCAGTCAAAATACGGGATGTACTTCTGGTCAGGCACTACCTCTAATCCAAACCTGGGCAATTTCATGTCTTTTTAGGGAATTGGCGTGATCCCTCATCTTTCTCTTTACAGAGTTTTCTTTCCCAAATACCTTAAGTGTATGAACGTGTTCTAAAAATGAAGCAGTAACAAAGAAATACTTCCATTTCTTCCAAAATTGAGTGTTACTGTGTGCTAAAGGCTACTCTATAAAGACAAGATATACTCCCAGCCCTGGCAGAGCTTGGATTCTGAGAAAGGGAGAAAGATGTGTAAAACATGAAAGTTATAGGTATTAAATGCATAATAACGAAAACAGGCATGTTTTCTTGGAAGTCTTATAGATATTATTGTAGGAGTCTATGTAGGAGCCAAAAAGGAAGAACTGGCCAATTTTCTGGGGGAATGGGACTTGATAAAGGAGGTATAATGCTTGAAATGACTGTGTCATTCTTTTTAGCTCTATTATACTCTCTTACCTTCCCATATCTCATGAGCTTAGAAAAAGAAGAATCGACATTTACTGTCACAATTTCATTCATTCAATCATTCTTCAATTTTCAATTTCAATACTTCAATAGAAGTATTCCGGCTTCTATCCCAGTATTGTACATCATAGGAGTTTATATTTGTTGAATGAAAACAGCTTTTAATAGCTAACATGTCTGCCTTTTGCCAGACACTGTAATATATATATGCTTTGCATAGTAATTTGCTTAATTGCTATAACTACACTATCAGATAGATACTATTCCTATTCCCATTTTACAAACAGGTGGCTGAAGCTCAGAGAGGTTAAATAACTTAAGCAGCATCATAGCCAGTAAATAGTGGAACTGGGTTTCACCTCCAGGCATTTTGGCTCCACAGTCCATTATGAATGACTGAATGGACCTGGTTCCCTGTACTCATGTCTGTACATAGGCGCTCACGTACTGAAGGCCACTAATTTTCAAGGCATACATTTTTTATAGTTGTAATGGATTTTCCTTTCTCACATCTTCTCCTCTCCAATTATCAATCTGGGAAACTTCTAACATTCTTTGGCCAAGTACTAATCTAGGCAGTGGGAATATAGAAATAAAAATCCTCACTGCCAAGATACTTAATCTAATAGAAGATGGAGAGGAAAATAGAAATTGTAATATGGTGTGATAATTGCCATGATAGAATATGTGCAGTGGAGTAGCGCTTAGCTCATTCAGAAAAGGGTAGCCTGAATTTTGATGGAAAAGTAAGATTTAGCACAGGAAGAAGGAATCCCAGCCTTCTATCATTTTTCCTTTTTTCCCCCTCTGTGTAGAATGGGATACAGTTGCTTTTTCAAAACCTTCTGAGTTATCCTTTTCCATATCCACATTGTTCTATTGTTCCTTTTCTTCTTTGTCATGTTTTACTTGCTAACTTCCTCACTGTTTCTTACTGCACTTTGGTCTCCAGTGTCTTTTTCATTCATTTTTTTCTTAGTTTGTTTCATTCTACTTAGAAACTCTGTTGTATCTAATATAGTAGGAACTTTATGTTTCGTTAGCCTCCTTTCTTCCTGTCTAGCAGGAAAACCATTAAGTATTTAAAACACCTATGGTGAGTAGTTTCTGCAGCAAGGAAGATAGATCTGGCTCACTTTTGAGGTCACTGGGATATCAATTTCATTCTTATTCTTCCTGAATGTCAAGGGGATTATACCCCTGAAGCCTTTCCATTATCTCTTGTTCCAAATTCAGTGTTTCTTGGTCATGTTGCTTTAAATATGCCTGCATTTTCCATTCTTGGTTCTGCCTTCCAGCATTTACTAGATGTTGGCACTTGGCATAGGCTGGTATCTGCTAAATGCCAAGCATAGTCTCCCATGAAAACATGGTAAGAAAAACTGTAAGGAAAGGTAGTACTTGACTCTGGATTCAAACTGAGGTTAAATTCTGGAGTCACCTATTAGCTGGGTTACTTTGAGAAAGTTACTTAACCTCTCTGTGCCTCAATTTTCTTATTTTCAAAGTGGGCAAATTAGTAGTGACTACCTTATTAGGTTATTTAGAGGAGATTGAGCCCGGTGTTGGGCTCCATGCTGACTATGGAGCCTGCTTATGAGTTAATGCTTATAAAACTAAAGAATAGTGCCTGGAATATAGATGTAAAAGGCAGACATTCAATAAAAACCAAGGATTCCGGTTTTCTTTGGATAAGTCCTATTTTTCACCCAAGTATTTGGGCTCTGTGTTGCTGTGGTTTCTGCCTTAATTGTTCATTGGGGACCTAGTTTTTCTTCAGTGTGCCCATTTTTTTCTCTTTTTTTTGTGGTTCTCCTCTGCCAGTCTAGGTGTTTACAGTTCTAATTTCCTTTTTGTGGTGGAAAATAACTTGGGAGATTGTCAGGGAGACAATATCTTGTTATCAGTGATGATTTTATGGCTTAGTAGGGGTTTATAACAATGAAATAGGTTTTCGTTTTCTGTAGCAACAGGGATTATTTAAAAGATGAAAGTCCTTTCCCCATGCTCATTATAGTTACATGTACTTATTTTAAAAGATAAGAATATTATGGAAATATAAAACTTAAAAATGAGGGGTGCCTGGGTGGCTCAGTCAGTTAAGCATCCGACTCTTGGCTTTGGCTCAGGTCATGATCTCATGGTGTGTGAGTTCGAGCCCCGCGTTGGGCTCTGCAGTGACAGTGGGGAGCCTGCTTGGTATTCTCTTTCTCTGCCCCTACCCCTGCTCATGCTCTCTCTCTCGCTCTCTGTCTCTCAAAATAAGTAAATAAACTTAAAAAAGAAGAAACTTAAAAGTGAAAGATGAATTCCCTAAATATTTATTGAATGCCTACTTTGTGGTAAGATACTGGTAGGTGCCAAAACACAGTTGGTCATAATAGTTTGGTATAGGTGCCTGGGTGCTCGGTAGAATGTCTGACTCTTGATTTCGGCTGAGGTCATGATCCCGGGGTTGTGAGATTGAGCCCGGTGTTGGGCTCCATGCTGAGTATGGAGCCTGCTTAAGATTCTCTCTCTTTCTCCCCATCTGTCCCTTTCCCGTACTAGCACACACTCTGTCTCTAAAATTAAAAAAAAAAATAGTTTGGTGTATAATCTTAACAGGGTTTTTAAAGGTCTTTGTAATCATGTAAGTAATACTACTTACAGAAATAAAACCACACTTAAAAATTACTGTTTCTTGTTTTCATCACAAAGTAATGTATTTTAGATGGTTTTCATATTAGCATATAAAGAGTTAGTCAGTTCTTTTAAACTATTGGATAGTATTCTTTGAAAGGATGTACCATAATTTAATGAACTTCTAGTAAAGACTTCCTGATAGTTTTCAATTATTATTACAAGCAGTGATACAATGAAATCTTTTACATATATCTCTTTGGCATATATGTTCCTGGAAGAATAAATTTTTAGAAGTGTAGTTGCTGAATCATGGGTATATTAATTTAGAATCTTAATACATTTTAAAAGACTCTTATTTAAACATCAGCTTTCTTGCTTGTTTCTCCATATTTTTATCAACAGTAGGTATTATTCTTTATTTTCTTTTTTTTTTCTGTTTCATTGTTTTAATTTGAATAAAAAAATAATTGAGATAGGGCTTTCCTTAATGTCTTTATTGGCCAGTTATATTTTATACAACTGTACTATGTTTATGTCCTTGGACCAATTTTCTGTTGGATTTTTTAGTTTATTGAGTATTAAGACCATTTGTCATATGTGAAAAAGTTTTTTTAATGTTTATTTTAGAGAGAGAGAGAGAGAGCATGTGCACATGTGCACTCAAGCGAGGGAGGGGTAGAGGGAGAGGGGTCAGAGGATCCAAAGTGGGCTCCAGGGTCTGGGCTGACAGCAAAGAGTCTGATGCAGGGCTTGAACTCATGAGCCATGAGATCATGTCTTGAGCTAAAGTCGTATGCTTAACCGACTGAGCCACCCAGGTACCCTGGAAATTTTTATTTTAATGTACTCTATACTTTACTTCATATAAGGTTTTAACTTATAGGTAGTCAGATTTCTTAATCTTTCTTATGGCATCTCAATTTTGCTTTATGCCTTTTCCAACAAGAATAAGAAGAATCTGAGATTTTCTGTGTCAGTAGTACTTTCAGACTTTTATTATAATCAAGATTAATGATTTGTGTCCTGTTTTCTTTTTCCTTTTCATTGTGTTCTTAGATTTTAGTTTCCAATTTAGAATGTACAACTTCATCATATACTTTGGAGCCTTGTATTATTATTTACTGTGGAGCAAAATAGAGTGTAAGATGGGACCATCCTGTACCCTGCTTAATTGAAATCCAATTTATATTATAAGTACTCATACTTGGTACCAGTTTATAAGAAGAGTGATCAGCAGTCCCTGTTTGCCTAAAAAATTTTTTTTGAAGTTTATTTATTTTTGAGGGAGAGAGAGCAGGAGTAGGGGAGGGGAGAGCGGGGTGGGGAAACAATCTGAAGCAGGCTCCAGGCTCTGAGCTGTCAGCACAGAGCCCAATAAGGGGCTCGAACTCACAAACTGTGAGATCATGACCTGGGCCGAAGTCAGATGCTTAACCAACTGAGTCACCCAGGTGCCCCCTCAGTGTAATTTTTAATAGTGTCCCTCTTCACTACCTCAGTTTAGATGAAAAATTGTAAGGATTATAAGGGATAGTTGTTTACCTGGCATAGTTCTTTAGGTTATTTTAATATTAAGGCTTCATTTGTTGCTGTTTACATCATTCCTGCAATACTTCATTTGTTTTAGTTTTTTTTTTTAAATTTATGTCTTTATTTTATTTTGAGAGACAGAGACAGAGATTGAGCGGTGGATGGGCAGAGAGAGAGAGAGAGAGAGAGAGGGAGACACAGAATCTGAAGCAAGCTCCAGGCTCTGAGCTGTCAGCACAGAGCCCGACGTGGGGCTCAAACCCACGGACCATGAGATCATGACCTGAGCCGAAGTCGGACACTTAACCGACTGAGCCACACAGGCACCCCTGTTTTAGTTTTTAAAAATCTCTCATTTTTGTTATTTTCATGAACTTGTTGGAAGGTTCACAGAATTGCTTACATGAGGTATTTACCTTCCTGACCTTCATTCCAATATCCGAATAGTGTTCACATTTTGAAAAAAGTGTCCTAAAGAAGTTGAAACATTGGTCTATGTGCGTGCACATGTTTTGATTGTATTTTACTAAACATGTGATAAAATCTTTTTGTGTATGACCAAATCTTTTAACTTGGCCAAATATACCTTCCTTTATTGTATTGTTTTTTGGTGTTAATTCTATCCACCGATATGAATTAGTTTATACTTGGATCATTGGCTTTGTGGTATGCTAAGTAATACTGTTCTGAACACAGATCCCTGTGGGATTCACTTAATGCCAACCTCTCTTGTACCATTAACAACATTGATAAAACGCTGGTCCTTGCAAAGAGCCAGACAGATTTTTATCTAGCTTATTTCATCATTCAGATAATACTTCTCCAGAATTTTCTTATATAGCACTGTGTCAAATTGTGCTCATTACATTTCCTTTCTCTACCAGCTCTGTTACCACTTAAGAGATTTATAGAGCTTGCAGTTACTCATTTTCATCACTGATTGTAAGCTGTAACTCAACACATCTTCTTCTTTCTAAAACTATTACTTTACATATTGGGATATTTTATAAAGTTGCCATTTTAAAAGGCCAAACATTTTAGTATTTCCCTTAGTCAGAAGTATTGTACCTATGGGGGAGCCTGGGTGGCTCAGACAGTTGAGCATCCGACTCTTGATTTTAGCTCAGGTTGTGATCCCAGGGTTGTGGGATCTAGCCCCAAGTAGGGTCTTGGGATTCTCTCTCTCTCTCCCTCTCTGCCCTCCTTCCCTGCTCCTGGTCTCTCTTTCTCTCCTTCTCTCCTTCTCTCTCTCTCTCCCTCTCTGCCTCTCTCTCTGTCTCTCTCAAAAACAAAAAATTTGTACCTTTAAAAGGTTAAAGTTTTAAATATTTCTAGTTGTGTGTTTGTACCATAATATATATATTTCTCAGTGTTATACATTGATAGTTCTGTTATATATTCATATATGTATCTGACTTTTCATTTCAGTGTTGGTATCAATACTAAAATATTAATATTTGAGAATATTAATCTAGTGAGTAGTGTATCACATAGGAATTTTTAATTGTGTTACCATTTGCTTTAAAATTTTACTCTCTTGGGGTGCCTGGGTGGCTCAGTCAGTTAAGCATCCGACTTTGGCTCAGGTCATGGTCTCAAGGTTAGTGAGTTCGAGCCCCACATCAGGTTCTGTGCTGACAACTCAGAGCCTGGAGCCTGCTTGGGATTCTGTGTCTCCCTCTCTCTTTACCCCTCCCCACTCATGCTCTGTCTCTCTTTCTCAGAAATAAATAAACATTTATTTTTATAAATCTTTTCTCTCTTTCTCTGTCTCTCTCAGACAGCTCTTTTCTCTTTCTCTGTCTCTCTCAGAAATAAGTAAACATTAAAAAATTTATCAAAATTTACTCTTAGATAAAGTTATTCATATCTAGGTATTTTCAATTTCATACTATGAAATATTATGAATAGGAATACTATGAATGGGAATTTTTATAAAACACTTATGCTTTGGGATTATATTTATCTAGGCACTGAAGATAATTATATTAATGAAGTTTTTAATGTTTTTTTTTGCAATGGGCATAATAATATAAGCAGAAGTATTGTTTGTTTATTAGACACACAGTCATGTTCCTTGCTTTACAGTATATACATACCAAATATATACTACAATGTTGGTCATTTTTGTTTCTGTGTTTCTTCTGCAGAGAGTGATAATGAACTCTCTAGTGGAACTGGTGATGTGTCTAAGGATTGTCCTGAGAAGATCCTTTATTCTTGGGGAGAATTGCTAGGAAGATGGTAAAAATTTATTTTTCTTATTGAAAAGTTTACATTTACCTAGTTGATATTAATTTGTCTTATTGAAATCTGTATGTTTATCTTAATATTAGTATATTAGTATATTTAGTATTAGTGTATACTAATTATATAATTAGTATATTAGTATACTATAATTCATAGATATTCTTTATGTTTGGCTGAGTCTTCCACCCAATATGGTCTTATTTAACTTACTTTTGGAAGATATATTTGCCTTAATATTTCATTCAGGCATAATGTTGCTCAGATTAGTCAACTGTATGCTTTATTGCTAAAACATGTAAATATCTATTGTTAAAGGGTTATGTTTCCTTTCTCTCCTAAGTCTGTTACCATGAAAAGAGGCCATTGTGCTTAGAGTTACTCATATCACCATTGATTATAAACTGTTAACTAAGCCCGTTTTATTCTTTCTGACTAAAACTGTTCTTTATGTTTTGGAGCATTTTATCTGGAACTACAAAAAAGGGCACTTTGTTTATATTTATTACACATACTCTGTTTATTATATTAAGTATTTTAAGTAGATAATCATGACTATCAGTTGTTAGTAAAATTAAATAATCTTGCCCACAAAAAGATTCTGCCATACCAGTATATAGAAACCACGATTTATTATTGAGTATGCATATCAAATTACAGGCATGCAGGTGGTCCAGGAGAAACTACTAAGTCTGGGGAAAGTTTCACACATTTTATACAGTAAAGCAGAAGGAAGAATTAAAACTTTATCCTTTTTTAAAAGTGTTTATTTTTGAGAGAGAGACAGAACAAGAACGCACAGGAGAGGGGCAGAGAGAGAGAGGGACAGAGGATCTGAAGCAGGCTCTGTGCTCATAGCAGAGAGTCCTATGTGGGGCTCAAACTTGAACTATGAGATCATGACCTGATCTGAAGTTGGATGCTTAATTGACTGAGCCACTCATGTGCCCCTAAAGCCTTATCTTTTGGTAAAGATAATCTTTATCAAATCTCCTATACACTTCCTGAGGGATTCCTGATTTAGGAGATACATATTTATAGTTCTGAGGGTTGGAAAGCTTATGACTTCTCACTATAAATCTGGAGACTAGGTTTATCAACTTCCTGACCAAAAGGTTGAACCTATTATGTTTTTAAGGAGATTCCCTAAAAGTTAGGGAGGGCTAGCTGTCTCCCCTTAATCAAACAAAGAAAATTAATCTTACTTATCTTGTACATACAAGTATAAAATGAACATAGGGGAGGTAGGTGTTGGGAGTGGGGAAGGGGTGCTGATCAGAGCAAGAAGATGGTTAGTCAGAGTCCAGTCTGGAAAACAGAAGCCATGCCAGCCTTTTCAGTCAGAAGAGTATTAATGGAAATAATTGGTTTCTAGTGTGTTAGAATGATGAAAGACAGAAAGAAGACATTGAAGTAACCCAAGTAGTAGGAAGCAGCTGTATCATCCAGTGTCAGAGAAATAAAATGGAGGAAGTATTGTTACCAGAATCCAGGAACTCAGTGGAGGTCTTCTGAGGAGCTGGTGCAGGGACCTCTGAGGAAGGCTGTGCAACTGGTTGCTTAGGCTTTTGAGGATGCTCAGAGCAGCTAGGGTTTAGAAGCAACCGTGAGGGGAGGGGTCATTTGGTTAGTTCTTTGCTTCTGAAGAGATACCCAGACCTCTGAGCAGGTTGGGGGGAACACTTTGTGATTGGTGCTAGTATTTCCTAGAGGGCCTCGCAGGTATTAGTAATTCCCAAGGAGTTGTGATATAGCTACTACTGGCAGTGCAATCCTAATTTTCTTCTGCAACCTTTCGATTGCATACCGCTGTTACTTATTGGTAGAACCTACCTTGGAAACTAAGTGAGTTTTACAAGGTTGTAGGATACAAGGTAAATATGCAAAACTCAATCTTATTTGTATATACTAGCATTGAAAAATTGGAAATAGAAATTTAAAAACCTACAAAAGCACTAGAAAAAAATCATGAAAACACTTAGGGTAGAAATTGAACAAACTGTTATTAGATCTATACTTTGAAAAACTAGAAAACAGTAATGAAAGACCTCAATAAATGAAACAATATACCATGTTCATAGAATGAAAGTCTCAATATTGTTAAGATTTCCATTCTTCCCATACTGATCTTTGGGGTCAATATAAGTTCAATCAGAATCCTAGTGGAATTTTTTTGGTAGCAACTGAAAAGCTGATTTTAAAATTTGTATAGAAAGCAAAGTAACTAGAATAGCCAAAGCAAGTTTAAAAATGAAGAACAAACTTGGGAGACTCATACTACCTGATTTCAGGGATTACCTGATTTCAGGGATTGCCATCAAGCTACAGTAATCAAGACATTACTGATTAAAGGATAGACATAGATGAGAGGTGCAGAATAGAGAGTTCAGAAATAGAGCCACACGATCTAAATAGACATTTCTCCAAAAGGACATACAAATGTCCAGTCACCACATGAAAAGATGCTTAACATCATTAGCCATCAGGGAAATGCAAATCAAAACCACAGTGAGATACCACTTTACATTTACAGGGATAATAAAGACAATAACAAGGTGTCGAGGGTGTGGAGAAATTAAAACCCTCTTACACTGCTGATAACAATGTAAAATGGTGCAGCCATTTTGGAAAACATTCTTGGAGTTCCTCAAAAGATTAAATATAGAGATATGATATGGCCTAACAATCCCACTTGTAGTTATATACCCAACAGAAATGAAAGCATGTGTCTACACAAACATTTGTACACAAATGTTTATGGTATCATTGTTCATAATAACTAAAAAGTGGAACCAATCCAAATGTCTACCAAATGATGAATGGATAAATAAATGTGGTATATATATATACAACAGAATATATTCAGCAATAAAAATAAAGCACTGGTAAATCTACAACAGACATGACCCTTAAAAACATGATGTTGTGTGAGAAAAGAAAATCAAAAAAGACCAATTGTATGATTTTATCTATATGAAGTATCCAGAATAGGCAAATCTATTAGAGATAGAAAATAGATTAGTGCTTGTCTAGAGCTGGAATGGAGATTTAGTGAAGTGGGGAGTGATTGCTAAGAAGTACAGGATTTCTTTTTAGGGTAATGAAAATGTTCTAAAATTAATTTTGATAATGGCCACACAACTGTGAATATATTAAAACCACTGAATTAAGTACTTCAAATGGATGAATTTTATGGAATATGAATTATATCTCAATCTAGCTGTATACAAAAAAGAAATACAATGTGGTCTATAGATTTTAAACAGAGGTATAGTTGAAATTCGATGGCGAAAGGATAGTCTTTTCAGCAAATAATGCTTAGTAATTGGATATCTATTTGCAAAAAATGAAAACAGTAAAAAAGAACCTTGAAGCACACCTTGCCCCGTATAGAAAATTAAATCAAATGGATCATAGGCCTAAATGTAAGCTAAAATTATAAAACCTATAGAAAAAAACATAGGAAATCTTTGTGACCGTTGGGTCACAGGCAGAGATTTCTTAGCTATGACACCAAGGAATGATTTATGAAAGAAAAAGCTGATAAATTTGACTTCATCAAAACGAGGAGCTTTTGTTCTTCAAAAGACATTCAAAAGAATGAAAATTTACACTCTGGGAGAAAATGTATGCAAAACTCATATCTGATAAAAGACATATCCAGAATATAAAGGAAATTCTCAAAACTTAATACTAAAAAAAGCCCATTTAAAAATAAGCAAAAGATCTGAACAGATACTTCACCAAAGAAGATATTTTGGGGGCATCTGAGTGGCTCAGTTGGTTTAAAGAGTTTGACTCTTGATTTCGGCTCAGGTTATGATCTCATGGTTCGTGAGTTCAAGCCCCCATGTTGGGCTCCACACTTTGAGAGCAGAGCCTGTTTGGGATTCTCTCTCTCTCCCTCTCTCTCTGCTCCTCTCCTGCTTGCTCTCTCCCTCTCTCTCTCTCTCTCAAAATAAATAAATAGACTTAAAAAAAGATATTTTGGATTACAAATAAGCCTATGAAAAGATGCTAAACAACATTAGTCATTAGGGAAATACCAATTAAATCCACAATGAGATATTACTATACTACTATACACATAGTTGAATGGCTAAAATTAAAAAGCCAAACAGCAGCAATAAAACAATGATAATACCAAGAGCTGGCAAGGATACAGAGCAACTGCAGTTCTTGTGTTTTGCTGGAGGAAATGCAAAATGATGCAGTTCTTTGGAAAGTTTGGCATTTTCTTGTAACGTTTAACACGTACTTCTTAAATTACCCAGCAATTCTAATTCCACTCCTGTGTATTTGCCCAAGTGAAATGAAAACCTGCATACAAATGTTTACAACATCTTTGTTCATAGTTGTCCCAAACTGGAAACAATCCAAATGCTCTCCAACCTGGATCAACTAACTGGTACAGTGGAATCAACTACTGGTTAATGGAATACTCCTGAGCAATTGAAAGAGTGAGCTACTGATACATGCAACAGCAGAATGGATCTCAAGTGCATTATATTAAGTGAAATAGGTCAGATTTGAATGGCTCAAGACTAGTTTTATTTATATAAGATTCTAGAAAAGCCAGAACTTTCTTTATAGAAAATGTGTCAGTATGGTAAAGACAGAGAGGGAGGCAAACCATAAGAGACTCTTAAATACAGAAAATAAACTGAGGGTTGCTGGAGGGGAGGTAGGTAGGGGATGGTCTAAATGGGTGATGGGCATTGAGGAGGGCACATGTTGGGAGGAGCACTGGGTGTTATATGTAAGTGATGAATCACTGGGTTCTACTCTGGAAAACAATACTACACTGCATGTTAACTAACTTGAATTTAAAGAAAGAAGGAAAGGAAGGGAGGGAGGAAGGAAGGAAGAAAGTGTATTAGGTGCTGACTACAAGAGAGCATAGGAGTTTTTGAATGGTACTATATTTTGGTTATAGTGATGACCACACAGCTATATGAATTTGTCAGAACTCACAAAACTGCGGTGAATTTTACAGTGCATAAATTGTGCCTTATATGGCAGAAGAAAAAAACAACAACACAAGAAACCAAAAACCCTGAGTATTACCCCTGAGCATTTTAGTTGCTGAAGTACAAAATACTACTACTATTACATCAGAAAAACAAAAAATGAAAAAAAGACCCAAATGCTTATTTCATGTTGTGTAGTACACAGAACACATCAGAACAAATAATAAATATGAAGGAAGGAAGGAAATGGGGAAAAAAGGGAAAAAGACGGGAATGAAATTTATGGCTTATGTGTAGAGTAGCTCTCTAAGGTACATGCTTTTCATAGGTCAGTGCCTTCATAATCCCTTGTATTCACGTTACTCTTTATTTTGATTTTTAGTATTCATTGTAAGAATCACTGTCTTGAACTAATTTTTCTATTGTAACCCTTCAAAGTTATGTCAAATGCACACGACCTCCTTAAAGTTACTATTATCTTACAGGTCCCTATCATCATGCCTAGAATATAGTAGGTGCTCAATGAATACTTATTGAATGTATTTTATAAATGAAATATTCCTGACTTACAGATTTCTGTCCCTTCAAGTCTATAAATTTTATGTGGCTACCTTTTGGTCTTGGTTATTTTCTATATGTAATTTTTAAATACATGTAAATTGATATATTTCCTGTTACGTTATAAGTAGATTCATTTTTCTTAGAACAGTTACTTGACCACTTTATGTCTTGATCATGTCATGTTATGGTGAGGTGTTTTGACTTAAACATTTAAAAAGCATCATTTTGTCTTTGAAGTGAAAAATAAATTATAAGAATGCAAAGATAGAAGCAGGCAGAATAGTTAGAAGACTATTGTAAATAATTCAGAAGAGAGATGATGATGTCTTATGCCAAGCTGATAGCAAAAGGGGATATTAGGTGGGGTGTAGCTACAGAGTAATAGCTGACTTAAGTCTACTTACTGTGTGCCAGGTGTTATCACAGCAACTCTCAGAGGTAGGGACTATTATTATCTTTATTTTAGAGATGAGAAACTGAGGTGCAGCTATGTTAGGAAGCTAGTATAAAAATACCCTGCAGATAATGGCAGTGAGTGGGTAACTTGCTTAAGATACTACCGCCAATAAGTAATTTGCCTGTGATCATGCAGCAAGTAAATGACTGAGTCAATACAGTCAGGCTCCAGAGCCAAAACTTTTTAAACCAAGTGGACAGGTGTCATTTATATAATGTGGGTAGGGTACTAGGTTAGTTTTTATAGGAACATGTAGAAGTTTTAATGAGAAAGAATAAATTAACAAAATTGATGCCCTTGCCAGCCTTCTAGTAGGCGTTTTGTTTTTCTTTTTTAAAGATTTCTTTATTTTTGAGAGAGAGCGCAATTGGGGCAGGGGCAGACACAGAGGGGGACAGAAGATCTGAAGCAGGCTCTGCACTGACAGCAGTGAACCCAATATGGGGCTTGAACTCTTGAACCATGAGCCCGTGAACTGAGCCAAAGTCAAGATGCTCAACTGACTGAGCCACCCAGATGCCCTGCTAGTATGAGTTTAAAGAGAGACCATGAGAATGGCAGGAACCAAATTATTTTGATGAATAAATAGCAAATTGAGATCTTTGCTATATTTATAAAATACAAGATTTATAACTTGGTTGGAAAATAAAATCTAGTCTCTCTTGGAACTGTACTAGACACTGCTGATTTAAAGATGAATAGGAGATAATTCCTACTCCCAAGGTATTTGCCTTCTTGTAGAGACATACCTATATAGTAAAGCCTCATGTACCCACCATCCAACTTCAGTAGTTATTGACATAGTAAAGGTAATCCTCAACAAATATTTGAAGGCTAAAATATTTGAAGGCTATTTTAAACAACTAAGATAACTATTTTTTTTAATTCTTTATTTTTTTTAAAGAGAAAGTCTTTTTTTTTTTTTTTTTGGTAATTGTTCCAGGAGTAGAATTTTGTGCATCATCACTTGCATATAACAGCTGGTGCTCATCTCAACAAATGCCCTCCTTAATGCCCATCACTCATTTAGCCCATCCCCCCACCTAGCACCCTTCCAGCAGCCCTCAGTTTGTTCTCTGTATTTGAGAGTCTCTTACGGTTTGCCTCCCTCTCTGTTTTTGTCTTATTTTTCCTTCCCTTCCCTCATGTTTATCTGTTTTGTATCCTAAATTCCACATATGAGTGAAGTCATATGATTGTTTGTCTTTCTCTGACTGACTTATTTTGCTTAGCATAATACACTCTAGTTCCATCCACGTTGTCGCAAATGGCAAGATTTCATTCTTTTTGATCACTGAGTAATACTTCATTGTATGTTTATACCACATTTTCTTTATCCATTCATTTGAGCTCTTTCCATACTTTGGCTATTGTTGATAGTGCTGCTATAAACATTGGGGTGCATGTGCCCCTTAGAAGTAGCACACCTGTATCCCTTGGATAAATACCTAGAAGTATAATTTCTGGGTCATAGGTAGCTCTGTTTTTAATTTTTTGAGGAACCTTCATACTGTTTTCCAGAGTGGCTGTACCAGTTTACATTCCCACCAGCAGTGCAAAAGGGTTCCTTTCCCTGCATCCTCACCATTATCTGTTGTTTCCTGAGTTGTTAATTTTAGTCATTCTGACAGGTGTGAGGCGGTATCTCATTGTGGTTTTGACTTTATTTTCCCAATGATGAGTGATGTTGAACGTCTTTTCTTGAGTCTGTTAGCCATAAGATAACTAATTTTTTGACCTTTACAAAATGAGCTGCATCAGGGCGCCTGGGTGGCTCAGTTGGTTAAGCGTCCGACTTCAGCTCAGGTCATGATCTCACAGTTTGTGAGTTTGAGCCCTGCGTCGGGCTCTGTGCTGACAGCTCAGAGCCTGGAGCCTGCTTTGGATTCTGTGTCTCCCTGTCTCTCTGCCTCTCCCCACTCACGATCTCTCAAAAATAAACATTAAAAAAAATGAGCTGCATCTTCTACAGTTCAAGTATTTTCATTTTATTTGGCTCCTAATTGAGTTGTGTCATGACAATTCATATGAATCGTGTAAAATTTGCCTAAATGGGAGTTTATATCTATTATATAGAGATTGATAAAAATCTTTAGTTGCTCTTGGAATATCTTTTTTATTTTTTTATTAAAAAAATTTTTTTGTCTTTATTTTATTTTGAAAGACAGAGACAGAGAGTGAGCGGGGGAGGGGCAGGGAGAGAGGGAGACACAGAACCTGAAGCAGGCTCCAGGCTCTGAGCTGTCAGCACAGAGCCCAACGTGGGGCTCGAACCCACGGACCGTGAGATCATGACCTGAGCTGAAGTTGGACGCTCAACCGACTGAGCCACCCAGGCACCCCTGGAATATCTTTTTTAAACATTAGTGTTCTTTACATTTAGCAGCTTTCAGTAAGTCTTAGGAGTACTAGTTTGGTGCCTACTGGGTAAACTGTTGTGTAAAACATGACAGTTTTGCTTTGGGGATATTTTTCTTTTAAGTGAGGAGACATCCTGTGTTCTTAATAAACCTATAAGTAAAATATAGTTGAAAACATTTTGGGGCACCTGGGTGGCTCAGTTGGTTGAGCGTCCGGCTTCGGCTCAGGTCATGATCATGCGGTTCGTGGGTTCGAGCCCCATGTCAGGCTCTGTGCTGACAGGTATCTCAGAGTCTGGAGCCTGTCTTCAGATTCTGTGTCTCCCTCTGTCTCTGACCCTCCCCTGCTCACACTGTCTCTCTCTCAAAAAAATAAAAAAAAAAACATTTTGAACTTATAATACAACAACTAGATCACTGTATTGAAATACACCGAAACTTTTATGGATAAAATCAATACACCTAGAGAGGTGTAAAGGGAAAACATTTCATAGTAATTCAGAATTATCAGAAAGAAAGATAGTATGGTAAAAAAAAAAAAGCTAAAAACAGTGTGTAAAATGTTCAGTAGTGGAGGTCTGTTATATGAGATTGTAGTTAGGTGTCTTGAAGAAATAGCTGCACAAGAACAGTGAGTGAGCTGGAATTGAGGGAGAGGGCCCAGGGCAGAGGGAGAGGAAGAGAGGAGACATCTGTGATGGGAGGATTGGAGAATCCAGAGTGGCAAGTGGTAGCAAGATTTGTGTTATGTGTTGAATATATTCAGAATAGTAATGCTGATGACTTGAGTGTTAAGTTATTTAGGGAATTTAAGGAATTGGTAAGAATTATTTCTGAATAACTGCTTCTAGTTTTGAAATTGTGTGGAAGCTATTGAATTTTGTAAAGACTAGAAAAACATAGTGCCGACCCGGAAAACTTAGATATAAAGGTCAAATTTTGTAGCAGGAAGATTTCTTAACCAAAAAAAACAGAGTGAATGAGGTAAAAATTAGGTATTGGTTAATTAAATAAAACCATCTTCAAGTTATTAATTCTCTTTTATTAGAATATCAGAAAATTGAGGGGTACCTAGGCAGCTCAGTCAGTTAAGCGTCTGACTTCGGCTTGGGTCATGATCTCACGGTTTGTGAGTTCGAGCCCTGTGGTGGGCTCTGTGCTGACAGCTCAGAGCCTGAAGTCTGTTTTGGATTTTGTGTCTCCCTCTCTCTCTCTGCTCCTCCCCTGCTCATGCTCTGTTTCTCTCTGTCTCAAAGATAAATAAACATGAAAAAAAATTTAAAAATATCAGAAAGTTGATACAGTGTTTAGTAGGCACTTTGTGTTCTTCATGGCTATACTTATCAAAGTAGGTAGGTGTTGTCTTAATTAGTGGTGTCAGCCTAACCAAGCATTGACATACTGCTGGGGAAACAAAATAAACTGTAAACTCAGAGGAAACCTGAAAGATTAGAATCACTAAGAATGAACATTCATAGCTTTCTTCCTTTTCTCATTAACATAGTGCCCCTTTTTTTCAACTGAAGAAAAATCCTGAGGGGAAAAAAAAACCCAAAGCAATATATGTGCTCTTGATCTTCAGAATAACCTTTAATCTGTCTTTTTTTCTTGAAGCTTTTTAAAATGTAGCTTGTTTAAGTAAAACTTAAGTTTACATATTTAGATCTTCTCACTGTTGGGGAAAGGAGAAATCCCTATATTTTAGTTTCAGTTCTAGCTAGTCCTTTTCCTGAGAGAACCTTTTAAAATGGGTCAGGCTGCTGCCCTCACATTCTCATATCTTCCAGCCGCCTACTTCCACCTCCCTTCTGTCAAAATTGCCCTAATTCCAACAGTGACCACTGAGTGTCTTATCTCTTGATTTCTTTGTTGTTTTTGTTAGAAATGATACCTTCCCTTTAAAATTCTCTCCAGATAGTTTTAAAAATAGAAAAAGTTCTTATATGTCCAGATAGTTTCAAGGAAAGATGCCTCTTTTGAAGGTAACTAGGTGAATACATGGCAGCTCTGTGATCTTAATAAAATCAGTGAGAATGTTTGCTTTTTAAAAAAACATTCTTTTTTTCTTAGCCTTAGTAGTTGATCATATTAATTTAATTCTATAAATCTGTTCACTCATTTGTCTAAAATGTATTGAATGTCTTCCTATGAGCCAGGCACTATTCTAGGCATTGGGGAACAAAAGTAAAGAAGACAGAGATTCTTGCTCTTGTGGAGTTTATATTTATGTACTAAAAGCTACCTGATTACTATATGTTTAGTATATATCTGCTTTATGTCTGACTTTTTGAATAATTAGATACCTCTTGTATATAGTGAATGGTTCAGCACAAGTAATAACTAGTTGCCTATTTCTAAGTCTCTTGATAGCTGTAGTTAATGTTTTATTAAAGCAATGGCCATATGTAGTTATTAATCTGGTAGTTTTATCAGAAATATTGAAAGCAATGATTATTTCTATAAATTGCTATTTCATTTGGGTCCTTCCTGTTCATAGATGTATACTAGTAGCATTTGGCTTAATATCCCTTAGTGCCCCTTAAGTACTAGGGTGCTGTATGCAATATAATTACTGTATCATTACCAGGATACTCAGTAAATTAAAGCTATTAATCATGCAGTGTTATGAGTGACCTAGTTATTTTTAAATGTCAGTCTATAAAGATAAAGGGAGCCTAGGCTTTTAAGAGAGGAGAAAAGATTTTTTTCTCATAATGTCTGGTAAGACAGAATGCTGATGGTCAGCTAGAAGTTGAATGTTGATTGAGTTGAATCATGTTATGGTTAAGTGTTCGTTAGGGATATGTGTCTATATGCATGTTTAGGAAAAGATATTCTAAATATAAAATCTTACATAAATCATTATACAAAATAATCTGAGCCAACATAATATTTAATCAAGCTGTTTGCCAGCAGTACTGAAAACATATTGTAGTAGGACAAGTGAATGTTAGGAGGCTGTTGACGTTCGAGAATGAATAGAATTGGTGGTAATGGAGACAGGGAGAAGTGCATGGTATTTGGACTCATTGATGGATTACTAATGGATTATATGGTAGAGAGCAATGTTGACAGTAATTCCTGGTTTCTCATTTGGATAGGTTGTAGTGACACTCCCTGACATGGCATACCCTGGAAAACAAGGTTTAGGAAGAAAATATGGATTCAGATTTGGACATGGTGATTTTGAGGCACCTTTGGCCCTCTGGAGCTCAGAACACATGGGCATGGATCAAAATGCTCAGAGATGAGGGAGTAATGAGAAGTAGATTGCTGAGAAAAGTGTGGAGAACACTTGGAACATTTAGGAGGTTAATAGAGGAGAAACAACAGCAGTGAGGTTTATGGGGGGTAAGGGAGAGAGCACTTTGTCATTGAAGCCAAAGGAAGCAGTGTTCAACAGTGAAAGGATTGAAGAATGTCCCTTGAACTTAGTGGCATGGAAAGAGGTCATGTATTACTTCCATGAAAACTAAGGAAAGATACAGAAGCCATGTTGAGCTCAGTTGAGGAATGAGTGGGAGAGGAGGAAATAGAGGTAATGACCAAATAGCAACTCTTATGGGAAATTTGTTGTTGCAAGGTAGGAGACTGTATGATAGCCAGAGGGTTATGTGGGGATGAAGAAAGGTTTCTTTTACATGGGAGGTATATATTGGAGCTTATTTATTTTTTCTTATTATTAATAAATAAATTATTTATTTACTTATTTATTTATAGACACAGAACACATGAACAGGGGGAGGGCCAGAGAGAGAGGGAGAATCCCAATCAGGCTCCACACGCAGCACAGGGCCCAATGTGGGGCTCGATCTCATGACCCTGGGGTCATGACCTGAGCTAAAGTCAAGAGTCCGATGCTTAACTGACTGAGCCACCCAGGTGCCCCTGTATTGGAGTTTTAATAGCTGTAGATACACAGTGATGACTTATTGATCTCTATATAACATGTAACATATGATATATTTAATTCCTTTGAATTCCACTTATATATTATGGGACTTTCAGAATAATTGCATTTAATTTCAGAGGAAGTGAGCTTAGACCATTGTACACTGTTGTTTTTAAAAAGTTAACTCAGTTTTTTTACCCTAAGAGTATAGAAACTCACTACCCTCAAACCACAAATGTTTTTCCAATTCAAAAATATAATCGGGGTGCCTGGGTGGCTCAGTCGGTTGAGCATCTGACTCTTGAGTTTGGCTCAGGTCATGATCCCAGGGTCATGCTCCATGCTGAGAGTGGAGCCTGCTTAAGAGTCTCTTTCTCCTTCTGCCCCTCTCCTCTGTTCTTCCATGCTCTCTTTCTCTCTCAAATTAAAAAAAATTAGAGCCAAATAAATTGTGAGAAAGATCATTTTATGACGTTTCCAGGCTCTCTTGTGGCATAATACTCTTTTGCTAATCTTAAAGTCAGTTGGGTAGTGAAGAAGAGGCAGCTGGAAGGAAGTTACAGGTGTCAGTTTATTTAGGTGTAGGTCTTCTCAAGAATAATGTGCTCAAGACATTTTGTGGAGCAAATTTAGCTTTGTTGCTTTTACAAGTTAACCAAAGTTATATTTTAATTTAAGTCCATGCGAGAATTTAAAGAATTGAAATGACTTTTTTTTGTATGATTATAAAAGAATTTATGATCATTGTGAATATTTCAAACAACATAGGAAAATAAAAATAAGTAATTTTCCTCTTAATTCTATTCATATTTTGGAGTATATTCTTCTATATTCTTTTCCTACGCAAGTTGAAGTCAGGTTTCTAAATAGTATGTGTTAGAGAAAGAGAGGGAGCAAGGAAGGCAGGGATGGAGAGAGAGAATAAATATGTATTTAAAATAATACTATGTATAAAATTTTGAGAAAGGGAGAGAGAGAATGTGTATTTAAAATTATACTACGTATACTCTTTTGAAACTTACTTTTTTCACTTTGATCTCTAATGTGCAGTAAATAGCATGTTAAGTCCTATAAGCTCTACCTCCTTTTATTTTGTTTTGCTTCAAGCCAGTCAGTATTGGTAGCTTAGGTTCTCTAACTGAACAGTATAAAAGTTTGCTTTGAAGAAGCTGAAACAAAGCAGAATTGATATAAATTTGATGGTTTGTTAAAAATATTAATGAGATGAGTTTACCTGAGCTTTTGAGTTATGGCAGTTACTACAATTTTTTCCAAAATGGCTAGATTATGACCATGCAGGAAAAGAATGGAACCTATTTCAGAGGAAGGGCTTCCAAAACTGAGGTCTGGGCTGAAGATGGAAGAGTGTATAAGCTAGAGAAGCTGGTGAAGTAGATGAGAGGCCAATTTTAGAAAACAGACATATTGATACTATGACTTTTAAGGCTTAACCTTTGAAACTAGAGCCTGAATGTTAGACCAAACCAGACAACATCATCAAAGTTTGGAATCCAGATGGTTATACCAGGGCCCACTCTAAGAGATCAAAACTGAGCAACAAATACAAGTAAAGATAAAATCTGAGCAAAGAGGTATAAAACATAGCTCCAGGTTCAAGCTAGGCACCAGGAGAAAGTTAAGGAAGGAATTCATAAGACTGGGAGCTGCAATTCAGTTTCTTGTTCAATTGGGAAGATTATTGTAGTAACATACTTTGTCATCATTGACTTCATGACAAAAAATATTTGCCTTTTGTTTCATTTCTAAACGCCCTTGGAAATGGGTGTGACTGATAAGTATATGCTGCTCCCCCCGCAAGGTGGAGTTGTATAGGTTGTATGGGTTTTGTAGGAAAGGACCAGGTTTTTCTAAATTTAGGGAGTACTTTGGGTCAGGATGTAGGGGTCTCGACCAGACATGATAGGCCTGTTACCACTTTCAGCGTCCCATTCCGCCATCCCCTGTCATTCCCACACTGTTAGCCAGCTTGCCCTACATTCATATCAGGGGATTCACATGGTTCTTTTTATGCCTCGAAATGTTTCCCAGAAATAAATAATTAACACATTCATTATTTTGAATACGTTCATAGGATGATTTTAAAAAGTAAATGAAGTAAAACTTTTCTCCATGGTGAAGTAACATGGTTCACCAATAAAGAAGATGGGATCGGAAACAAATGTCTAAGACATCACTGAGCTGACGTTCCTGTTACGACTTCTTGCGCTCCTCCCCAATTTTTCCCTTGACCCAGGCTTCCATTTTTATATAAATTCATTAGTATACATTCTGTAACAATAGCAGTTCAGCAGTGGTGAAGGGAGTATGAATGGTCTGTTTTCTTTTCTTAGGCACAATAACCTTGGTGCACGACCGAAGGGGCTGTCCACTCTGGTGAAGAGTGGTGTTCCTGAAGCATTGAGGGCAGAGGTGTGGCAATTATTAGCAGGTTGCCATGACAACCAGACAATGCTGGATAGATACCGACTTCTTATCACAAAGGTAGGAAGCTTTTTTCATATTCTTCTCATTGGCCAACATATTAAATATTGTTTTCATAGCTGCAGTAAGTCATAAATGTTTTGAACTTCTTTAAAAACTGTGTCAGTGCTGTGCAGAGAATAGTTCTGCCTTTTGTTTTGAGCATTTGTTGGATAGTGGTAAACAATGCCTTGGCTTTCATTTTTTCGTTGAAGTGGAATATATTTATATTTCAGGTGTTTTCAATTAACCTTATTGTATGAGATTTATCTACAATTACATTTGTACACAGTATAATTGTAGTTGATTATTATAAAATCAAATTAACTTAAAATGAAATTAAAAGGCCTCTTTGCTTATGTAACCTTACACTTACATGATGTAGATAGTTGCCCTGATCCCTACTCTGTCAGGAGCCCCTAGTTCCCATGTAAATTCCTGTGCTTATGTCCAAAGAACTGATGGTAGAACATATACAAAGATAATCCGTAGTCCTAGAGTCTCCTCATAGGTCTCACCTCCTGATTTCTTACTCTACTCTAAATCATAGCTTTAAAAATCTCGATTCATAAGTGAGATTTTTTTGATGACCAAGTCTTCGGTCCTCAAGATTTATCAACTTTTCAGATTCTTTAGCCCCTCTAATTCCTTCTTTCCTTCCTTCCCTTTGGATCTCCCTCCCTTTGACAAGTATTTTCTGAAGGCCTAGTATATTGAGTCACTGCTAAATTCAGATTATAAAAAAAAAACCTTTATCATTTTTTATGATTAGTGTGTTCTGCAGTGAAATGTGCAAGATAATACATTGATGTGTTTGTGCGTGGGGGGATATCTGAAGTTCCATTTGTATTTTTTTAAATTGCAACACAAAGGATATTCAGCTGTACTAATATTTGCTCTGCCATAGTACTGTGACCTCACTAAGTCCAGTGGCCCCTTGTCCCATGTGATTCAGGAGTGACCCAATGGAAGAAGGGCCTTGTGTACCTTGGGAAGGAATAACAGTGGTGCTCACACTCATACATGTACTTTCATGGTATTAGAGTTTTCTTGCAATTTGCATGTGCTCAAATATGTGGATTTAAAGATTGTCTTAGCCCCCACAGGGTATATGAGTGGTTTAAAGAGATGGCTATCACAGAATGTTATATATCAAGATACTAAAAAAAAAAAAAAAAAAAAAAAATCAGCACACTAATCTGTCCCTTCACGTAAGAATTAATATTGTGATAATAGATGACAAAGAAACTACTTCGGGAAATAAGCTCATGTTATAGAGAAGGACTTTTGAAACATTTGGCAATTTAAACATCACTATGTTAATATTGTCGCAATGAAAGCTATGTGCATTATTATAAAATTCTTAACATCTTCTTCCTGGAATCAGAAATTCCAAATGTGTTTAAGACTTGTACAACTGTTGCAGAAAATTTGGGACTGACTGTTAATACAAAAATATAACACCTTCTAATTTGCTAATAAGGAAGAATTCATTTGAGAAAATGAGTGATTTCCTAACCAAATTTCAACAATGTGATCGTTGGGTGGGACCGAAAAAAATGATGCCCCTCTGTTTGGGTCTCTGGATCTCTGTAAGTCCTTTTCAGATATGATAATAATTAAAACTGTGACTCGAGAAAACTGATTTTGAAACAAGTTTTCAAATTGTTTCATAAACTGCTAAACAAGTATATTAAAACATAATTCCTATTGTATGATTCTGTTACATGAAATGTGCAGAATAGGTGAGTGCATAGAGGCAGAAAGTAGACTAATGATTGCCACGGGATGTGGAAGAATTGGGAGTGCTAACAGGTATGAGGTTGCTTTTTGGGGGTGATAGAAATGTTCTGGAATTTGATAGTGTTGATTGGTTGTACAACATTGTGAAGTGTATACTTTAAAATGGTGAAATTTATGTGAAGTATATCACAGTAAAAAAATTACACAAAATAAAACATTTAAAAAATAACCCATGTTTAATATTGAATAATATTTTTATGAAGCATGCCTTTTTCATTGTCTATCTTTTTTATATCCTATCTACATTTCTATGTAGATCTATATTAGCACAAGTGCCACTGTGTGCATAGTAAAAATTAACAAAGTAAGTATACATGTATTGGAAGTTTATACCCAGAAAAGTTTTTTTTAATGGAGGTATCTGAGGAAAAATGTCCAGAGACCATAACTCTGGATGTCAGATGACTTTTTTATATAAAAAACAAACTATATACTTTTAATGGCTGCTTATAGAGTAGCAACTACTGCCATATCCCTTTCTCTACTAAGAGGCTTTTAAAATTCATGCCTTTTAGGATTTCAGACTTTGGGAGAAAAATAAAGAATAAGTCTCCCATGATACTATTTATGAACTCCCAACAATGCATTGTATGTCATACATATGATAAAAGCTTTACCATATATATCAAGCACCATGGTAATTTTGAATATACAATTTGCAGGGAGAAGATTAAGATCAAGAGGCAGAATGATAAAAAAAATGCTTTCATTGAATAAAATATTTTCAGACTCGTTTTTACTCTGGGATCTGGCTGTGATTTACTTTGTGCGTCTGGCAGTAGTAGACAGATGCCTGGGCTTTGCCAGTTGTGAGACTTGGCATCTGCCTCGAGGTGTTCCATTCTGGATTACCTGCCTTCATTCTCTAGTTCCTGTTTCCTGCAGTTTCCTAACTGGAGGAGCAACAGCACTCCCCTGATTCTCTGGACTGTAGTTGTGGTGGCGAACCTAAGAGCTAGCAGTAGTGTCCCCAGGTTTTCCAGTACTTTAGTACCTAAGTTCTTATGTTAAATCTCTCTTTCCCTGACTAAACTCTGTCTGATATTCTTGGCATGTGCTTGTCAGCTTGTTGTCACAGAAAGGCTGCTCTGTGTCTAATGTTGTGTTCAGAAAGGAAGGAAGACAAAGGCAATCAAACTGGACTTGCAGGGAACAATCCCTCTCAACTGCCAAGTGTGCCTAGGACTTCTGACATCAGCTGCAAGTTTGGGAATCCCCAAAGATACCCTCTGAGGGTATGGCAAAATGTTATACTTACAATTGCAGGGTTTTTTTTTTTTTTAATAGCAAAATGATACAAACCAGAACCAGCCGAAGGGCGAGATATATAGGGCAGAATCTGGGACTGAGAGGGTTCCAGATATGAAGCTTGCATTGTTGTCAGGGACACATTATCCTTCCCACATCGCTGTGTGGTAGTATGTACTTGGAAGATCACTAAACCCAGGAAGCTTACCAAGCTTTGGACTCCGGAGTTCTTACGGGATTTCATTACAGTGGCATGACTGTTTGAATCATCACCTACCTAGTTAAACTTAATCCTTAGGTCTCTCTTCTCCCCTTCCCTGAAGTTAGGCTGATATCACCTGGCTCAACCCCTCTAATCACGCTGTTGGGTTTTCTGGCTTGGTTAAGCCCCCAGTGCGGAGTCCTGTTTTTAACATCAACCATCTAGGGGTCTGTTGTAAGTTGCTTCCTGAGCATAAACTATCGGATGTGTGGGAGGGGCCCACTGTGAATAAAAAAAGACACTCCTATCATTTGGGAAATTCCAGGGATTTAGAGGTTATCTTCCATGAGTCTATACTGAGGCTAGACCTCTCTTTGGCATATCTGAACCAAGTCTGTTGCCCTTTTAAAGAGCTTTCCCTTGGACCTAAAAAGCTTTCACTTAATCTTTTTGACCAAAGTTCTGTTACATGGCTACGATCTCCCTGGAAAGCTGGGCAAGTTTTTTTTAAGATTGCCATAATGCTCCTCCCCACCCTCCTCTAAAATAAGGGCTTATTAATAAGGAAGAAAAGAGAAAATAGATATTGGATAGACACTTACCTTTCTCTGCAATAGTTGAGTTATGTTGTGGAATAATTTATTCTAAAAATTAAGCTTAGTGGTTTATTTTAGAATGGCAAATGTTTAAAAATTACCACTAGAGATTTAGTAACAATGTATAATTTAAGATAGTATAATAAATATTTCCACATTCAGTTTTTACATTTATGACTACATTAAATTTTTAATGTTAATTCTGTTAACAGTGCAATTTATCAAAAACAGCATCTCTATATAAACAGTATAGAAATGTGTGGCTCCAATAATGTTCCTTTATTCAAGCTCTCAAGTTATAACATTTCTATGAGAGGAAATACAGTGGTATATTCAATTTCATTGTCTTCCTTGCTTCTAGCCAAAGATAATAAAAGATGAATGTCAATATCTCAAAAAACAATTTTGTTCTTTTTCTGTGTTTAAGACTAGAAATTAGGCAGCAAGTGCTTATAGCCAATAGTGTATGTAAGTACTTTGGTGGAAAATACATGTAAGCTTACCAGCCATTCAGTAGAAAGGAAATGAATACCTAGAGGATTTTCAGTAAGAAGTGTCTCCAATATTTGGTATTTGTTGGTCGTGGTTCAGCAGTTGGTAGTGTCTTCTTTTGATCCAATTAATTTTTCCTGTCTTAACAAGAAAATGGCAATATTTCAATTTCTCTCTCTCCCCCTCCCATTAATGAAATGGTTCAGCTTGAACAAATAGTTGTTTTATAACAACCCTACGAAGGACCTAATATTATGTAGGGAAGAAATGTGAAGTGTTTATAGAAAACTTAAAAGATTTGGCTTCTAAGAAAAAGTAGTCTGTTTATCATTCAGTTCTATAGTAGTGGTGTGCTAGTCCAGAATTTGAGGCAACAAATCACATCCTTTTCAGATGTGGTGGCATACAGCCAGCAGGCTAAATCCAGCTATAATATGCTTTGTGTAACCATCAGTCCATCAAAGAATAGTATGTATGTGTGGTTCAAGCTTGTACTTTCTGTTTGGCCTTAGATTTAGTACTCTTTACTGTTTACTTTTGTTCTTCACACATTACAACACCTAAATGGCTCTCAGAGTTGTTTTGTGACTCCCATTATGCTACCACATCAACCATTGCCTTATAGGAGGGCTATCCCACTGTGCTTTTAATTGAGCGATATCTATTTCACCACTTAGCATGATACTCTCTAACTCCATCCATATCATGACAAATGGCAAGATTTCATTCTTTTTCATGGGTGAATAATATTCTGTGTGTGTGTGTGTGTGTGTGTGTGTGTGTACACATATATACATACATACACACACATATACCTTTTCTATGTCCATTTATCTATTGATGAACACTTGGACTGCTTATGTAGTTTGGCTGTTGTAAGTAATGCTGCAGTAAGCACAGGGGTGCGTGTATCCCTTTGCATTAGGGATTTTGTGATTTTTTTTTTTAAACTTTATAGTTTATTGTCAGGTTGGTTTCCATATAACACCCAGTGCTCTTCCCCACAAGTGACCTCCACCAAGACCATCA
>CM053562.1:15561464-15592394 GCA_028646485.1 Cryptoprocta ferox
AACCACATCTTCCTCATCCATTCATCAGTTGATGGACATTTAGGCTCTTTCCATGATTTGGCTATTGTTGAAAGTGCCGCTACGAACATTGGGGTACAAGTGCCCCTATGCATCAGCACTTCTGTATCCCTTGGGTAAATTTTAAAATTTAATTTACTTTTTATTTTGAGAGAGAGGGAGAGAGGGAGAGAGAGAATGAATGGGGGAGAGGCAGAGGGAGAGAGAGAAAATCCACGCTGAGCATGGAGCCCAACATGGGGCTTGATCCCATGACCTGGGGATCATGACCTGAGCTGAAATCAAGAGTCCAGTGCTCAACTGACCGAGCCATCCAGGCACCCATTTTTTCCTTTATTTTTATTTTTATTTTTTGAGTAAATACCCAGTAGTACGATTCCTGGATCACAGAGTAGTTCTATTTTTAACTTTCTGAGGATCCTCCATACAGTTTTCCACACCCAGTTTGCATTACCACTAGTGGTGCAAGAGGATTCCTTTTTCTCCATATCCTTGCCAACACCTGTTGTTTCTTGTGTTGTTGATTTTAGCCATTCTTACAGGTGTGAGGTGGTACCTCATTGTAGTTTTGATTTGTGTTCCCTGATAAAGAGTGAAGTTGAGCATCCTTTCATATGTCTGTTGGTCATCTGTATGTCTTCTTTGAAGAAATGTTTATTCATGTCTTCTGCCCGTTTTTAAATTGCATTATTTGTTTTTTGGTCTTGAGTTGGATCAGTATTTTGGGTTGTATTTTGGATACTAACTGTTCATTGGATATGTCATGTGCAAATATCTTCTCCCATTCAGTAGGTTGCCTTTTAGTTTTGTTGAGTGTTTCCTTCCCTCTGCAGAAGCTTTTTATTTTGATGTATTCCCAATAGTTAATTTTTGTTTCTATTTTCCTTCTCTCAGGAGACATATCTAGAAAAATGTTGCTATGGCTGATATCAGACAGAGCTTTTATTCCCTTCAAAGATTTTTATGGTTTCAGGCCTCACATTTAGGTCTTTAATACATTTTGAGTTTATTTTTGTGTATTTTTTGATTTTTGTGAAAGTGGTCCAATTTCATCATTTTGCATGTTGCTATTCAGTTTTCCCCTCACCATTTGTTGAAGAGACCATCTTTCTCCTATTGTGTATTTGTTCCTCCTTTGCTGAAGATTAATTGACCATATACTTGTGGGTTTATTTCTGGGTTTTCTGTTCTATTCTGTTGATCTGTGTGTCTGTTTATATGAGAGTACCATACTGTTTTAATTACTACTGCTTTGTAATATAACTCAAAATCTGGAATTGTGATACTTAACAGTTTTGTTTTTCTTTTTCAAGATTGCTTTGGCTATTTGAGGTCTTTTGTGGTTTCATACAAATTTTAGGGTTGTTAGTTCTAGTTCTGTGAAGAATGCTGTTGATATTTTGATAGGGATGGCATTACATGTGTAGATAGCTTTGAGTAGAATAGGCATTTTAACACTATTTGTTCTTCCAACCCATGTGCATGGAATGTCTTTCCATTTCTTTGCATCATTTTGAATTTCTTTTATAAGTGTTTTCAGAGTACAGGTCTTACATCTGCCAGAGTCATTCATTTATTCTTTATTTTTTCTCCTAAACTATAAGGCTTATGTTGTGTTAAGTTGTGTATAAACCTGGTAAAGTATGAAGCAGTATCTTTTCCCCAGGAATCTCACCTAGCTGGCGAGAGCTCTGTTGATTGAGTTAATTTGAGCATCAGGTCCTGGTATACCAGCTTCCATTGTTTTTTCTAGAGTAGGTAAGGGTACTAGGAATTACTGGCGTTGTTTTCCACAGTGGGTGTGGATTGAGTCACCCCAAATCTTTGTAGGTCAAGGCTAGAGAGTAATATTGAATATAGAAGAGGTTGGGAGTACAATGTGGAATAATCACTTTCTCGTCTGGTTTTTGTAATGTAATCTACAGAAAATGAGGCTTTACCAATCTTTTTGACTGGTAAGAAATGTAGTTGGACCAAAAGTTTAAAAAGGATGAAAAACTCTAGCCCAGATTCAGCAGAAGATGAACCATGACACAGGCATGGACTAACTGATAACCATAATCTGGTGCCCAAGGACTAGTCAGAGGAACTTTTACATGTAAATCATGGAGAATTATGTTGACTCCGCTGCTAGCGTCAAAATGAGCTTTCAGTTACAATTGGTCTTGGTAAAAGTGGTAGCTCCACCTTAGGAGGAAATGTTGGTGCTCACCATGGAGGGAGACCTTGGGTTTAGACTTCAAGCTCTGTTGCTACTAGTTTGTGACCTTGGGCAAGTTCCTTAACTATCCTCACTCTCAGTTCCCTCATTTGTGTAATGGTCTTAATCCATATCTTATGGAATTGTTGTGATGCGATGATTCAATAAGATAATTCACATAAAGACTGAGAGCATGCGTAATACATGGTAAGCACTCACTGATGTTAGGGGATGAGGAAAATTATGAGGCGGTATATGCTTAAATGTTAAATGAGTGGCACAGAACAGGACTATGGGAAATATGGAGATTACTATGGATTCTTGAGATCTATGCAGGTTTCAGGACATCCATCTGAGAAATGAGGAAAGAAGGAAAACAAGATGTATAACACCCTGTTATCTACTTGTGCAACTAATTCATTCTTTAACTGATCAAACATGAAGATGTCTTTTGTGTTTGACACTATGCTAGGTACTAGAGGTATAAAAAGAGTAACCCTTATACCTACCCTTGTAGGAATTTATAGTCCAGTGGGGAGGCAGTCAAGAAGGCAGAGAAATGGTGATAACATGGTAAGTGCTGTGACACAGTTAAGAGCAAAGTGTTAAGGGAGTAGAGTGGAGTAGCCAGCTTTGCCTAGGAGCCACCAATAGGAGGATTTAGGCTAAGGCAGTGCCAAGCACAAAGACACAGAGTTGTGAAAGGTCCTGCCGTGGTCAGAGGTTGCGGGAAGTATGGTATGACTCACGGGGGCGCTCTAGACTACAAACTCTGAATGAGCAAGGATTGTGTCTGGATTTTGCTTACTGGTATAATCTCAGTTTACAACACTAGGACTGCCCTCTAGCAGATGCTGGAAGACACTCGCTGAGGGAATTGATGGAGCCTGTGGGTATTATGAAGTGATAGGCTTTATGTCTGGTGCTTTCGTATGTTCTTTCCATGTAAGCCTGACCGCCTCAGTGATGCAATTCCCATACTTACCACCAAGGAAAAAGGAGGTGCAGAGAATGAAGAAATACACAATTACTAAATAATAGAATCAGTTTTTGAACCCATAAAGTAGAAAATTCTAAAAAGAGAAATGAAAGGGATAGGGCATTCCTACATTTTGTCTTTTAAAGATCCTTTGGAAGGAAAAAAGACCTTTCTCTCTATTTTTCTCATCGTTAACCATTAAAGGTAATAAAAGCCTAAAGAAATAAAAGCAGTACTTTCCCTTTTCTCTGCTTTATACTATTCATTTTATGGAAATGAATTTTATAATTTGGTTTAGGTATTATTCAGTTTATATCAGGAAATATATGTAAGACTTACAAGTGGTAGAGAAGTTCTAAACAGCATTTTATAGAACCAGTAAAAGATTTAATTTTAAGCAGTCTCCACATGCAACTTGGGGCTTGGACTCACAGCCCCAAGATTATGAGTTCCATTCTACACCAACTGAGCCAGCCAGGTGCTCCAGTAATAGAAAAGTTCTAAAATACCAAACTTCAACCATCCTTTTTAAGATGGGTCTTTACACAGTCTATCCTCCCGTGACTGAAGCTTCGGCCGTTGTCTGCTGCTGCATGATTTCTGCCACGGGCTGAGGGCATCACCACTGTTGACTGATCAGCAACATATTTCTGGTCAGCAGTTCTTTATTGCTTATAACTGATATTTCATGTGATTCCTGTGAAATTAGCATTCTTCATAATTTTGAGGTGAGAAGGATTGTGACCCTACTTCCCCTGTAGGATCAAACAAACAGAATTTAGAGCTTTTGAACTGAGGATTAAATCTTAACATCTGGTTTGAGGAGCCACTAAGTAGTGATGACATTTTCACATATTAGCAACCTTTTGACATGGGGGAGGTTATGTGTGTTTTAGGGCAACTTGGATTTTATGATGTTTCACAGAACTGTATTTGTAATTTCAGTAATTACATGACATGTGTGGTATAGTTTATCCATGTGCTGATTATCATTTGCATAAAATAGCAAATACTGGATTACAGTTCTGTACTCTTTTGTAGAAGTAATCTAATTTGTAACTTTCATACTTTACACTCTGTTAAAATTAAAACAGTGTTTTAATTTGATAAGGTTTCAGAAATAACATTGTCATAAGCCATTTCCCTACCATTTGAATTCATGTTTTTTCCAAAGGAATATCTTCTTTAAGAAGTATATCTGTGTGTGATTGTGTACATGCATGCACACACACACACACACACACACACTTTAAAGAATTTAAGTTCTAGTGCTAGATTCATCCAAATTTGAGTCTCACCCCTCCCATGTATTAATTTATGAACTTGAAAAGTTATCCCAACTTTCTAAGCCTCAGTTTCATCATTTATTAGGCAGAGATAGTAGTAATGCTGACTCGAATTAAATAAGATGATAAAGTGCTTGGCACATAGTAAGTTTTCGAGATTAGCTTCTACTGTTTTTACCAATATGATAATAAATCATGAACATGATAACAATTACAATGGATATTGGTGTCAGTCTCCATTTCTACTTTAATATGTATGTTAGACTGCTTCCAGTCACATAATTTTCACAAGAGCACATGATGTGAATAACAGCTGATGGAATTGAGAAGGAATCTTCTTAGAAATGTAAAGTGTGAGACTTGTCTTTTTTCTTTATCCCCCTGGTTGGCAAATATCATGGAATACTTGAATCCTAAAACTTGACTTTGTAGTAGTTATATGATTTATTATTTTAGTGATTATAGATAAAATATATCATAAAGTCAGGTGATGTTTTCTAAAAACCACTCCTAATGGACTGTCAAGACTATAAGGCAGGTATTAGTCTCATTCACTTATTAATTCTTTTACTGCAAGGCAGGTATTACTTTCATTTACTTATTAATTCATTTATTCATTTGCCAAGTCTTTATTGAGCATCTTTCATGGGCCAGGCTTTCTATGTTTTCTAGGGCTACATAGATGAAAAGAGTTCATACCCTTGATGAATGCAGCCTGGGGAGAGCCAAGCCTGTGCATGGATAGATTGAGTTTATATTATGATACAGATTATAATAGGTATTTAATCAAGTGTGTGGAATATACAAGAGGTAGTTGCAGCTCTGCTTGGGTGAGCTGGGAAGAATTCATAAGGAAGATGTCTGAGGTGGGAAATCAGTGCCTGAGCAGGACAGGAGAAGGGAGTGCAATATAGGATTGGCTTATGTAATGATTCAGCTGCCAGTTAGCCAGTGAGCTTGGATTGTACAGGGAGCCTTTGCAAGTAGAATCAGCATGCTTCTTTTCTTTCCTCACTCCTACCCCAGTTGGCCAACTATATCCACTCTTCATGGGTCAATGCGTGTCCTCTTGTTAAATGAGAAGAATGTAATACAAGTTTATTCTTGTTAGAATAAGTAGGTGAAGTGAAAAACTTCAGAAAATATGTCATTTGAAAATGACATCACAAGGGAATATATAATTGATTACCTAGAGTTGAAGTAGTAGAATTTTAACAAGTAATATTATAGAGTCTATTCAATAAATATTTGAGTATCTATTGTATGCCAGGTACTGTGCTAGGATGGTATTTCATGTTAATTTTTAGAATCCATGAACTAAAAAAAAAAAAAATACCATCTATTGGCTAAATATAAAACAATGCAAACTTGCAAAGAAGAGCATGTGCTCAAACCTTTACCAGAAAGCCAAAAGGGCAGTAGTGGCAAATACTGCTTTGGTAGTTGCTGCCAAAAATCTCCTTTGGAATATAAATAAAAACAACTATGAGACTGGCCTATTTTAAGATTCTGCAAGTTCTCTGCTATCTTGAGCATTGTATAGACAGGTAAGGCTTCACTGTGTCTATTCTTGTCAGGTTTTTGGTACTTCTCAGAGTAAAACCTGTCTCTGTTCTCCAGTGTATTATTGTAGCAGATGGCTTTTAATAAAACATGCAGGTAAAGAAAATGTTTTACTCTATTTTGGTGGAGCCAGTAATTATAATTACTGGACATTCTCAAGAGAAAGTATTTAAATTGGTATTTTTCTTATGATTGAGTAACATTTAGAGAATATTTAATTGAAAAGTCAAATTATGGTATCAGTTATGAATTTTTTTTTCTTTGAGAAGGTTTCACAACTAAATTAAATGCTATACATCATTTAGCCTGGTAGTTGTTTGCTTTTTGTTTACACAGCTTATTTTTCAAAAATTCAGTGCTGTATGTTAGATAACAACTCCAGATTTCATTGAGAGGCAGGGCACTGCTTAATTACACGGCTGCTCTGTTCTCTGTCATCACCTTGTCTTGTTGTAGGAAATGAGTTTTTTGATAGAATGGGGTTATTCCAGCTGGATCTGTACCGTTGGTATGTATAAAAGCCACAGACTCTCATACTGAATGGTACCTTACTGATGTAGCCATAAAATTTACAAATATTTCTCCAGAAAATTCATAATTCTGTAAAATGTACTAACCCACCCAAAATAAGGTAGGCAAGCAGAATAAAGAACATTCGCTGTGTTGTAATGTAAAGGCTTTGAACACCTAGATCCAAGAGGTCTTTATTAAAGGAAATCAAGAATTATTGAAAGAGGTTCTTTAAGATAATGTGTTTTTTCTTTTCTTGCATCATAAGGGCAGTGGTTTCTCACTACATAATTATACCTTGCTTATTACTATTTCTTCACAGCATAGGTTTTACCAAATTTTCTTTCACCCGCTGAGGTCTTTCATTTTCTGATATCTATATTGACATTGGCATGTATCAAAACTATAATTACATGTGAATCTGAGCACTGATACGTTTCTGTAAAAAATTTTAAAATATATTCTTTCATGTGCTTAAGTGACAATGTTCTGTTTCTAGTAACAGAGTTTTGTTTATCCTTTAAACACAGTAAATAGTTTTCAGGTAAATTAAGGAACAGGTTATTCATGTCATGGAGTTGGAGTTAGAGAAGAAGTACACTGTTTTGAGGGAAGTCTTTGAGGGAATTATTATTAAGCATACATCATTTAGTGGCATAAAAACTGTATTTATAGCTTTAGAATTAAGGATAAGAGGAAAACAGTGATATTCCTAAATCATGCAAATTTTCAAGTTACAGAATGACTCCTGGATCCCAATTTCGTAATAACTTCTTTTTCATAACAACTTTATTAACGTTATTTGCACTCCTTTCTGGAGTATGTTTATATTTTATTGGGTCATGTGGTTTGGTGAGTTTTCCCCCAGGGTTTTTGCATTGATTTACTTTTTCCATTCAAATTTCTGTTTGGTTCTGCTTACAGATTAGTGTAATTAGTGCCAAGGCTTAAAAAAAAAAGGGGGGGGGTGAGACAACAGGTATGAGCCAAGTACCAAAAATCCACCCCCAGCCCCATATTACACACTTCTTGTCATAGTCTGGTAACAGTTAACAGTTCCATTTTGTAGGTTCTTGTTTGATAACTTCATGCATCTTTTTCAGTTATCTTCTGTTGATCTTTTTGTGTCTCTTTGTAGTTTATATTTGTCTCTCCATCGTATCTTCCGTTATCTGTTACCTGCCTCCTTTTCTTAACTGTCCATAATGTAGCTGTGAAAAGTGGTTTTCAGTATTTGTTGTATTATATTTGCTGGGTTTCATTCTTCCTGTGAATTTCTCAGATTAGCCTGCTTGTTAGTTGACTGGCTTTTAGTTGATTTTTAGACTGATAAGACAGTAGACTATGTCCTTATAGGGCAACTGTCATTTTGTTTCTCCATACAAAGTGTACTTTGTATCTTCTGAGCCTGGCACTAGCCTTCAACATAAATATTTGTTGAATGACTACATGAAGTAAACCCTTTGGTCAGTGCTCCATGATTAAACACAAAGGAGGGATTAATTGGTTATGGCATATAATTGAAGAATTATATTAGAAGTTATGAATGTTGTTTTTTTAATAGAACACTTCAGCCTTAGACCAGAGCTGATTAGTTGAAGTCTCACTTTTTTCATCACATTTAAAAAAATGTTTTATTTATTTTTGAGAAACAGAGAGAACGAACTAGCAGGGGAGGGGCAGAGAGAGGGGTGGAGACCGAGGATTCAAAGTGGTCTCCATGCTGACAGCAGAGAGTCTGATGTGGGGCTTGAACTCAGGAACCATGAGGTAATGGCCTGAGCTGAAGTCAGACACTTAACCAACTGAGCCACGCAGGCACCCCTTTTTATCACATTTAATGAATAGCACTTAGCGACCAGATGAAAGACTAATCATTGAAAAGTTGTCTTCTTAATTTATTCAAATTTTTCATTATAAGATAAATAATTACTTCCTTTGAGCTAGTGGAATAGATCTATAATTGTTAATGTGCACAAAGGCTCCAAAATATGAAACAGAGTGCATCTCCTATGGCAAACTCATGTCCTAGTTTCTACTTCTTTTCTTATCAATAGAAAAAAAATAAACAAATAGAAAAGCCAAAGGACCATTGAGTAAATTTAAGATTATTGTAGGCCTTAGAAAAATACAGTTCCTTTGTGAAATTTCTTGAGCTTCATGAAGATACTAGATAAATACTATGTTGGGGATATTATTGGCGGTGCAAAAATTATCAGACTTTAAAGCTTTATTCCATAAACTGGCTTTTGATTTAATTAATATATTCATTCCATAGACTGTTTCAAAATAAGTGTTGTAATTAACTCAATATGCTGCAATTTAAAAATAATAGTACCATAACAATTTATTATGATTCTCATTTGGTTGTTTTTTTTCCTCTATTAAATCTTTACTTTTTCTAGGATTCACAATTTTATCAGTAATGCTTCTATTAAGAATACAATAGGCTTTCCTTTTTTACAGACAAACACTTTTATTCCTAATGAATTATGCATAGACTAGGTAAAAATTGCTCAAAAGTTTTTTATTGCTAGGTTGGAATTTTATGGGTATGCATACTTGAGAACTTTACTTGTTACTACTGTCAGAATAATTCAATCACTTCTACCCTTTAAGAGCTGATCTTTGACATGTTTATGAAAACTACTTAATCTTTTAATAGATGACTAATTTTCTGAAGACAGCATTATGAAGCTTTTACCTTGATACCTGCAAAACTGATGTGAAAAGGAGCAATTCCATTTAACTCTTTAAAACTTTAACTCTTTCAAACTTTTTTGAAAAGTATGAGGGCAAATTTTAGTTAAAAACTTAACCTTAAGTCTTAAATTGTAAGTCTTAAGTCTTAAATCTTAAAAAAAAAAGCTTATATATTTCTACCCATCTTGTCTATTTGGATTTAGGTGCTCTAGATAAGATTTCATCTCTTCATACAGATTATGTAATCGAAGTCTCTGTAGGTTTCTTTACTTCCTAGGGACTTCAGATCTTTGCTTTGAAGACTTTCAAAGCTCACACCTGTGCAGTGATGATTTAGGTATATTTACAAAATTTCTTTCTCATTTAGTCTATGGAGCTGATCATGCAGCCAAAAGGGAAATTGATCTTTATTGCATACTATTTAAAATCAAGATTCTTCAGAGTGAAAAACTATACAAGAACTTAAATTAAGGATTGAAGGGATTCCCCTAGGGGAATTACATGGAAGGAGTTACCTTCCCCCCCCTGGGGTTTGTGATATATCTCTAGGTATTGACCTGCAGTTTTTCCAACTTACTTTTACTATGAAAAGACCCTTTTCCCATTTGAACAGAAAATAGATTGAGTTTGATCCTTGGGAAAAGATGATACTTAATAGCACCCTGAGGAGAATCATTGTTCATCCCAGAGGCACAGTGTAGTCTTGCATTAAGTGTCCTGGGACTCATTAATCAGGAAACAACTGTAATTAAAAAGGAAACTGCTCATTAGCTGCCTGCTCAGGCTACAGAAAGAAACTGTAGACTTAGCTGAGTGCTCTCCAGCTTCTAGCAACATTCTTTAACTGTTTATGTCCCAGCTGAAAGGAGTAATTTAAAGATTTATAGTGGACTTTATTTTGTAGTGGTAAACTTTGATATTTAATGGGCTTCTTGATTTAGATGTCCATTTACATAATAGCAATAATTTTGGAGTTAAAATATTTTGGTTGATCTGCAAGGTTTTTAAACTTGTAATCTTACCGTATTTTTTTACATTCTGAAACACACCATGCTACTTAGAAGTAATCTTAGTAGACACCATTTGGGTATGTATGTAGATATATATAAATATAAAGAAACATATATATGTCATGTGAGATCACAGTCAACATGAATATCTGACAACTATTAGTGAATTTATCTATTTAATTCATACTGGCATTTGTATCAGCTTAACCGTTTATTTGGTTTTAACTGAAGTCTTTTTAGAGAATTACTATATAAGAGAGACTATTTTAATTTCACAAGAATGTGCATTATATATGTATTCTGTGTCTTGTTTCCCAGGCTGTTTTGTGTTTGTATGATGATAATTATATCCAGGACATAAGATTTTTCGTATTTTACCAAATAGTGATTATGAACTACTAGTAAGAGCTTTATCATTGTTCTTAATGTTGCTTTTGTTAACTTACTTCCTGTCTTTTGATATTTGTCTTAATACACATACACAGGTTTATTGGTTTCTAAAATGGGCAAGTAGTTGGACACGTTAGGAAGATAAGAATTGGAAAGCTACCCTCAGTAAGAACTGTGATTGTAACTTACTTTTCCTTGTATTCTTTGCACCCTTCCACTCCTACCTGTTGGCACACAGTAGATTCTGATTTTTATATTCTGATTATTTGTATGCAGATGATTTGAAGTGTGGTCCTTTGGGGATCACTTTATTCTTTGCTGTTACTTCAAATCAGTTATAGTTCAAGATGCTAAATCTTGTACAAATGATTGCTGACACAACACAATTTGGCAAATGTTGGATTAATTGCATTTTAAAGGTAGATGCATTTCTATCGAATTGCCATTTATTAAAAAGAAGAAAAGGAGAAGGAGAAGGAGAAGAAAAAGTTGTGAACCAGAAATGCCACTAACCTGTATTATGTGATGTCTCTGATGGGAGCAAGACAGTATCGGGAACAAGAACAGTATTAAAGCAGGAGCCAGAGCTTTTATTCAGGTTTTAGATTTCTGGGCTTCTTTTTGATTAAGGGTTTTCTTTGAACTTTGGGTATGTGGATTTACATTAATGTTTTGCATAACTCAGTTACTCAGATGTTCCCTCTTTGAAGTATTGTCATGTGCTTATTTAATACATTAAATTTGAGAATTGGTTTAGAAACATTAGTTTTTCTTTTTGATTTATCTGTGTATTAGACTGATTACAAATAATAGTATTATAGTTAATGCAGAAATCTAAAAGTTTAAATACTCAGCCCAAGGTCAAATGGCAGAGCTGTGTCAGAACCGGAAATAGAAACTAGAGTTACCTGTAATTTATCTATGATTTTTAACTCTCTTTTTAGTGTTTTCCATTGAACTTGCTTGGAGCATGAAGTCACAGAGAATAGTTCTTCTTTATATTGTGATAAAATTGCAGGTTTATCAAAGTTTTCACGAATAGATAGTACCTCCAGAGACTAAAAACTAAGAGGCAACTTGCTGGCTTTCCAGAAGTGGCCTTTCCAGTGCTGAGGTACATTAGCACATGCATAAAACTTGTGCTTTGACTGGGTTACTCACCAGTGACAGTACCTACCCTCCTTGGTGCACATGTGGCAGTGGATAAAAGCTGTGCATCAAAAGTGATGTTGAACTGATCCAGAATAGACCCTTGAATCATTTACTTTTCATTGGTAACAGATGATATTTAGATTAGTAAGGCAGTTGATATTATTTCCTCTGAAACTGTTTTTTCTGGGGGGTGGAGGTAAACCTTTTTTTTTTTTTTTTTTGAGGGACACTTTTAATTACTGCTTTATCACCAGGTTAAGTCATGCACTTACAAAGTAGTTAGAAATTTCTCAAAGACTATTGTTGGTTTTGTTTTGTTTTTTTTAAAAGCTCATTCTTATGTAAATAATATCTAGTACTTCATTGGGACACTACTGTTCAAAAGGCCCTGGCCAAATCAACCCCAAACAAAACACTCAACTCAAGGTTGTTTTCAGCCCTCTGTTAATGAAGTTGTACGTAGAGTACAAGGCCTCTAAAAGTGGACACAAAGGCAAGTTGGGGCTGTTGCAAGGCTCAGAGCTGCCAACTGGACTCCAAAATGGGAGCCTAAGTGGCTTTTTTCCAGGGCATTTTACTTGAATTATTGCTCAGTTAGACAACACAATAGGTGTTTAAAAGAGAAGAATAATTAATTAACATGATAAGGAGGTTATTCTCTTTGGACTATATGTCATTATTATGGCTAATAAATTCGGACAATCTTAACAAAAGTAGCCTCCATCATTTGTAGGTATGAAGATAATTTTCCATCAGGCTTTTAATTTTTGCTGAACAGTAATACATGATTGATGAGCTATAAATAAGACTGTTTTGTTATAAAAATACAAGCTTTTTTCATTTATTACACTTATTTAGGCATTCATTCTACTGATACTGGTTTTTTTTTAAATTTTTTAAAATATTTATTTATTTTTGAGAGAGAAAGAGTGCGAGCTGGGGAGGGGCAGAGAGAGAGGGAGACACAGAATCCAAAGCAGGCTCCAGGCTCTAGGCTCTGAGCTCTGAGCTGTCAGCACAGGGCCTGATGCAAGCCTTGAACCCACGAACTGTGAGATCATGACCCAAGCCAAACTTGGACACTTAACTGACTGAGCCACCCAGGCGCCTCTTCATTCCACTGATATTGTTAATAGAATGATTTTATTACCATATAAGAGGAAAGATTCTCTAAATACTATCTAGTTTGAGCCAAATTCAGTGGTGTCTTAAGTCATTGACAGTTCTTTAATATGGGGTCCTCTGGTGGCATATTAATTCTTTGAGAGAACAGTTACAAATTAAATAATGACTTTGGCTTTTTGTTCTGGAATGCCTATAGCATCTTTTCAAACATCTTTGAAAAACAAGAGAAACCCATGTTTACCTTGATAATTTTAAGGGTTCTTCAAGGATTCCAATGTTGCTTCAGAGAACCCTAAAGAGTCTTTAAAGGAGGGCTTAGTCCAGTAAAAAATGTTGGAGCAAACCTAGATGCCAGCACTATGTCACTTTGATTCTATTAGAGTATAAACTTAGAATACAGTCTAAAGTGCCAATTCCATACCTCTCTGCAAGTCTTGATTTAATCACCAAGCAGAGTCAATACTTGATAATTTGTTCTTGGTTTGTTTACATTCAGTTTGAATTTCACTGTTGACTTTTTGGGGTCAGGAACATTTTCTAGGACAGACCTTAGAATTTAGTGTGTATTCAGAATACCCGTGAATCTTGTTAAAATGCAGATTCTGATTCAATAGGTCTGAGTTGGGCTTGCAATTCTCATTTCTAACAACCCATTTGTTAATGCCAATACTTCTACTAGTCTATGAAACACAATTTGAGTACAGTCTGGGTCATAGGCCTTAAACTCTAAAATATTTCTGAAATACTTTTTATTTTTTTAACATTTATTTATTTTTTGAGAGACAGTGTGAGGGGGGGAGGGGCAGAGAGAGAGAGGGAGACACAGAATCCAAAGCAGGCCCCACAGGCTCTGAGCTGTCAGCACAGAGCCTGATGTGGGGCTTGAACTCACAAACTGTGAGATCATGACCTGAGCCGAAGTCGGACACTTACTGACTGAACCACCCAGGTGCCCCTCTGAAATACTTTTTAAATTATTATTGCCTGTAATTATTTCTGGCTTATTTTAAGAAAGAAATAGCTGAAAAAGTCACAATGTAATTTAAAATTTACTATAAAATAGTTTTTAAAATTTTCTATAATTATGGGTAAACCTTTAATAGATCATAGCTGAACACTGTTATTGTTATGGGCAGATAAGACAATATAGTTTAGAAACTAAAATAGTTTTTTATAAAAGAATACTATGTAAATAAATATAAAGCAAGAATCATGACATTGGATTAAACATAGTTGCCTTGTAAGGTTTAAGTTCTTTTTTCTTCATTTCTGCATTATGTAACATCTAAATCATCTGATACTTGGCTTTTACTTGATGGGAAAGAAGGAAGGAAAGTCAGAGAAACAAAGAAGTAGACAATTCTTCTGAACGATTTTTCTCTCCTGGGTTTTGGCTGTCTACTTTCATTTTTGATTCAGGCAGCTTCTTTAATTCTCAAAATGTATGGAGCCTTTTAGGTTTTCCATTTGAGCCTCAAGAATAAGAATTAAATTTTACTTCCATTAATCTTCATTCCCATTCTACTTGACCCATCACATTTAAAACCTTAATACATTTTACTTCCCAGGAAGATAAGTCCTATTCACCATTTCTTCTGTCGGGTTATATTGAGAGAAGAGTTCTTTAGGGAAAGCCAACCACATTAATTTAAAATATTCTATCATGGAGATAGTAGCTTAACACAGTTTAAGGTTACTGGAGGGCTGTTTTTTGTTTTTGTTTTTGTTTTTTTGTTTTTTGTTTTAGTTTTTTGGAAACAGGTAAAGATGTAGCCAGAAAGATATTGTGACAAGTAGTCCTCTAGGAAACCTGGCCAGTGCCTTTGCTGTAGAAATGAAATGACATATACTAAGTACCTTAACCAAAAGAGCCACTTTATTTGTATTACTTTTTAGAAATCACTCCCAGGAAGAAAATGAGTTTAGGTATTATTCATGACATATTTGATCACTGACACAGACATAATTATATGAATCTTGAGCCTACTATATATTATATTAATCTGGATTGTTGATTTGGAGAGCATTAGGTTGAATGTTACTAATTTAATTTGTGGGAGTGCTTTTTTATTTTATTATTTTTCTGTGAGAGTGCTTTTTAAATGGCACTCATAATTTAGGACATGTTTAGTATCATTCTAAATGCTCAAGAGGATTTATAAACCGGCTTTTAATTTTTATTTATTTTTTCTTTTTTTAAGTCTTTAGAGAAAGAGAGAATGGGAGAGAGAGAGAAGAGGAAGGGGTAGAGAGAGAGGGGAGAGAGTGAAAGAATCACAACTAGGCTCCGTGCTATCAGTGCAGAGCCTGATGCAGGGTTCAGTATCATGAACCATGAGTCATGACCTGAACCGAAATCAAGAGTTGTACACTTAACCGACTAAGCCATCCAGGCGCCTCTAATTTTTATTTTTATTATGTCTTTCATCTCTCCCTTTTAGGCTACTTAGTTATGTTTGAGTATCCAATGTGGATTCAGGTTTTGTTGGGCCTGAAGCATATATAATTTTGGGATGGGAGAGCTCTTTAAGGAAAAGAACATTCTTTGTTTTGCAAATTTTGCAAAAGGATATAATGATATGAATGAACATGGTACTAGGGACTTTTCCAGGACAGAATGAATTTTAAGCTAGGCTTTATCTTCTCCCAGTATCACAAACTGAGAAAACAAAATACTTTGTACTTTTTTCCTGTTGAAGTCTAGTCTAGTTAGTTTTATGTTACAGCTGGGATTCAAATATGGGTATTCTCCATCTTTTCTGCCATTACTACAGTCCAAGACACATTTTTTTAATGCAACAGCAGTAGCTTTCCAAATGGTCTTTCCACTTCCATATTTTTACCTCCTATCCCCTTTGCTCCAGCCTGTTCTCCACATTGCAACCAGAGGCTCTTTTTAAAAACTTTCCAGTGATACATTTAAGAAAATATAGATATTTATCACTGTTTTGTGCTCTTCATTTATTCCTGAAGATTCAGATTTCTCTCTGATATCATTTCTCTTGAACTGGAAATAATTTCTCCAGTATTCCATATGGTGCAGGTCTGTTGGTAACATAGTTTTCCTTTATCTGAAAATGTCTTTCTTTTGCCTTTATTGTCAAAGAGTGTTTTCCCTGGATACAGACTATTGGGTTGCTGGTTTTCCTTTAAGCATTTTGAAGATACTATTCCACTGCCTATGGTTTCTATTATTCCTGGTGAAAGCACATAGTCACTCCAGAGTGTTTTATGGGCATGTGATCTGTGCAGTTGCATAGGGCTCCACAAGTACAAAGTCTGTGTGCTTGGTTACATTTTCTGCTGTTGTCTTGAAACTCTTAATAGCTTTGAACAGCGAGTCCCATGTTTTCAATTTACACGGAGTCTCACAATTATATAGCTGGTTCTGCATCATTTGACTCGTTGCTCACCTGTATGTAATATGTTGTTTTTCTCTGGCTGCTTTCAAGATTTTCATTTTCACTTTGGTTTTCAATAGTTTGATAATGATATGCCTAAGCTTGGTTTTCTTCATGTTAGTCCTCCGTGGGGCCACAAACCTTCTTAAATCTGTAAGTTTATGTCTTTCACCAACTTTGGGAAGACGTGGAGCATTATTTCTTCAAATATCTCGTATTCCCCAATTCTTTTCTCTACTACTTGGATTTTGTCTGTTGATATTGTGTCCTCAGATCTCTGGGGCTCTGTCTTTTTTATTTTTTGGTCAGCTGTTTTTCTTTATTCTAATTTAGGTAGAATAATTTTCATTGACCTGTCTTCAAGTTTGCTTAGCCTTTCTTTATTCATCTCTATTCTAAGCCCATCCAGTGAATTTTTTTAAAGCTTATTTATTGTGTGTGTGTGTGTGTGTGTGTGTGTGAGAAAGAGAGAGAGAGAGAAAGAGAGAGAGAGAGAGAGAGGCAGACAGGGAGAGGGAGAGAGGGAGAGAGAGATCCCAAGTAGCCTCCACATTGTCATCATGGAGCCCGATGCGGGGCTCAGTCTCATGAACGTGAAATCATGACCTGAGCCAAGATCAAGGGTCTGATACTCAACCGACCGAACCACCCAGGTGCCCCTAAGTCCATCCAATGATTTTTTATGTTCGTATTCTAAAATGTTCATTTGGATCTTTTTTATATTTTCATTTTCTCTCCTGAAATTTATTTTACTTTTACTCATTGCAAGTATAGTTTTATTTATATCACTGAGCATAGTTATCATAAATGCTTCAGAGTCCTTGTCTGATAATTTCAACATTTGGGTCATTTTGAGGTTGGCTTTTGTTGATTGTCTTTTCCTTTGTGAATGGGTTACAGTTTCCTGGTCCTTTTGTTAGATAATTTTGGAATTCTGTCCTGGAAATTGTGGGAATTACGATTTTTGTTTAGCAAGTATTGTACTTGATTTTATTCAAATTTTAAACTCTGTCTTGCCTGTGGTAGGTATTAGCCCAGTTCTCTGCTCAATCCATTTATCTTGAGCCTGCCAGCTTGTAGTCTTTCACATATATGCTTGGTTTGGGAGTTACCCAGACACTTGGGAGTTGTTATACACAGAATTTAGGATTCTTATTTTCTGGCCCGCCCTTTTCCATTATTTCCTTTGTCTGTGGCAACTGTGATTACCCTGGGCATTGACCCTGGCTTCTCAGTCAGGAAGGGATAGTATGCATTCTATTGGAACTTCAGCCACCTTGTATCACATTGTGACTGTGGCATGCCCTCAGCTGCAAAAAATGCATACTTATGTCAGATATTCCCATTTTCCAAGTTTGGATTACCTCTCCAAAGTATTCCTGTTGTTTTTTTTTTTCTTTCTCACCAGAGCCCTCAGTGAGTTTTTTCATTTTTTTGTATATAGTCTAGAGCTTAGAGTTGGTCTGTTAGGGCTTAAGCTGTCATACTAGAAGTATAGCTTTCTATATGTATAAGCTTTTATTACTTTTGAGGGGAAGCAAAAATGATTTGTCTAAGGCTTAATAGCATACTGTTCTGAGAAAGTAGAAATCTGAAAATGTTTTTAGTAATATTTAATAAAATATCTAATCTTTTTGAGTATTTATTTTTGAATGTATGAACTCATTTAATTATTGCTACTTGTTTATATTTTATAATCATTTAAGTGTTATTATTGAAGCATAAAGATTTTCTATAACTTGCCCCAAGTTATAGTAATCAGTAGAGTTGTCTGGTTTAAGAACATATTCTTTGGATTACTTTTTGTAAGAAAGAGAGAGCTCTCTGTGGTTTCCTCCAGTTTGGAGACTGATTGTAAATGTAACAAACTAGAAAATCTTCTCTGCCCATTGGGTGAGAATTGTCTTGTGTGTAGGTTCCCTGTGCCTGATTAATAAGGATCATCAAGATTTAAGTAATTTCTTTTAACATTTGAACAACTTACAAAAGTTTTAAGAATAGAAAACAGAATTTATAATAATAAGATCATTTATATTTCGTAGCCGACTTAGTCCATTTGGTCTCTTATAACAAAATATTGTAAAGTGGGTGGCTTACAAACAACAGAAATTTATTTCTCATAGTTCTGGAGGCTGGGAAGTCCAAGATCATGGTACAGCAGAATCAATGTCCGGTGAAGGCTTCCTTCCTTGTTTATAGAGGGTGTCTTCTTGATTTGTCCTCACATGGTGGAAGAGGCAAGGCAGCTTTCTCAGACCACTTTTATAAGGTCACTAATCACTTCCCAGATGCTTCACTTCCTAATGCCGTCACCTTGGGGGCTTGAATTTCAACATACGAATTTTGGTACGACACAAACACTCAGTTTATACAAATAGCCCTTCTTACTTATAGTATTTTTTCTATATTTTTTCTAATTTTGTCCTTATGAAAGCCTTTATACATCAAGACCAGTGATAATCCCTTCCCCTTTATTGATGTGGAAATAGAAGCCCAAGAGAAGTTACATGAAATTGTTTTATGTCGTTCAGGTATCCATTTTTCTTTGAAGTTTTATTGGTAAAATAGTGACATTTTTAGCATACTTTATAGTTTTCCCCCCAAATTTCTCACAAATATTGTCTTATTTAATGTTCCAATTAACCATCTGGGATATGCAGGACAATTGGTATATTACTCTTTTTTCCAGATGAGAAATCCAAAGGTACAAGAATTTATTCGTATGGGATACATAAGTGATAATTATAACATATGAAGCTATAGCCTACATCACTAGAACTTAACCAACTTAGCCACCCAGGCACCCCACTACATCACTGGAACTAATTCTGTGTCCATTGTTCTGTATTAAACTATCTTATTTTGCTTTTAGGTAACTCTGACAATATAGAATATAAACTTGTCTCACCAACATTTTCCCATGGTATCTTTAGACTTTATCTGACATTATAGAAAGCACTTAACACTTCATTGAATCAACAGATAATGAACAAAAAATAAACCTTTGGCAATATCTCCCCATGTCTTTTGGACTTTTTTCTTCTTTATTCTTTTTCTGGAAAAGGCAGAATAAAACTGCTTTTTCTCTGTCTCAAAATGAACTGCATAATATTTTCAAAGTAGCGTGTACTTATACTTTGATTTATGAATCAACTAATACAAAAATTTAAAAGACTTGGGGCCAAAAGGATTACTTAAATATGCTTTGGGATGAAAATGCATAATAAATATTTATATTTGATAATTTTTCCATATAATCCTTTTGGAGGTCTTTTGAAGGTTTCCTTTTTTGTTTGCTTCCTTCTTTCCTTCCACGTTCCTTTCTTCTCTCCTGTCCTCCTTCTCTGTCCCTTCTCCTTTCTCTTCTTTCAGTCCTTCCTCTAGTATAGAGTACTGTTCTGTACAAGTCTTATCCTGTCTTCTGCCAAGCCTTCAAATCTAATTTTGGAACTTCTCTAGGTAATTTAAGTACAGAAGGTAGACTGAGTGTTCACTTTACTTTTGATTTATGTATGACATCTGTTTGAAACTAAACTTTCTCTCTTTTCAGAACCAGAAAAAAATATATTTATTTTGGGATATGTAGGCCAAAGGCAAATGATCTGAGAAGTAAGCCCCCTTGTTCCTAAAGGAAAAGTCACTTCAGTTTATAAAAAAAGATATATTTGACCAAAACCAAAGAACTTCAAAAGGAAAGCATAGTATACAGTAGGCTATCAAGAAAAAATTTAATGAATGATGAGTGAAGAAAATGTGTGTCTGTGTTTTTATGGCCTACCTAGAATATAGGATGTATTATTTCTTTTTCCTGACCCATTATCAAAGAGAGGATATAAAATTGCTGCGGTTAGTAATGTTGACCTAGAACAAGACGCACTTATGGTATGAAACGGATAACATTTGTATGCTTTATCTTCATGCCTTTAGGATTACTAGAGGCAGTGGCTCATGGTTTAGTTTCTGCTACTTTTCCATTCTCGATCTGGCATTATAAATTAGTAAAATATAGGTAGGGGTGCCTGAGTGGGTCAGTCGGTTAAGTGTCTGACTTCGGCTCAGGTCATGATCTCACGGATCGTGGGTTCGAGCCCCATGTCGGGTTCTGTGCTGACAGCTGGATCCTGAACCCTGCTTTGGATTTTCTCTCCCTCTCTCTGTCCCTCCCATGCTTGAGCTTTCTCTTTCTCTCAAAAATCTATAAACATTAACAAATAAAATTAGTAAAATGCAGATTAACCTTCATTCCGTGCCTCGAGTTCATGACATTTCTGTATTTCTTAAGTTACTAAATGCTTTTTGATAATTTAAAAAATACACATATTCGGTTTTAGAAATATTTTATCAAGTACTTCTCAGACTTTATGGCATCTCAGCCATATTTTAAGTACATAAACAATAACCATATTTTAAGTCAAAATTGGGCAGCAGTTATTTTTCTTCCCATGCAGGAAACAGAAAGGTGCTGTAAAACAGTGCCAAGTAACTTAAACTACATTCAACGCAGTAATCTCCTTCAAATCATACTTTCTGAAGTGTCTTATTGTTACTATGAAATAAAAACACGAATAAATCCCAGCCTTTAATGCATTTCATTGACCTGTATAGAGCATCATTTATAGTGTACCTTTATGTTCCAGTTGTGCTCATAATTAACACTTTACTGGCATTATTATTGTTAACAAAGTTATAGTATACCATTGGAATGCAAGTTTTTGTGGAATTAAAATAAGCCAATAGGATTATCATTTAACATTTAGAAAAGAATGGTTAAACTATCCTTGTTGGTCAGTGCAAGCAAATAATAGAGGGCTTTCTACTTGTTGTTGGCTGCTGCTTTAGTTGGTAAGGAGCACTGTTACACACTGAATATTATTTGAGATGTGTACGTCGTCATCCACAGCATTGGCAATGTTTTTGTTGTGCTGAGTTTTTTCATTAGAATTTGTTATGGCATTTGCTGTAGATAGGATTTGACCGATAAAACCAACAAATATTATAGCATGTTATTAAATTTTTAAAAATGTTTGTTTATTTTGAGAGAGAGTGTGAGCAGAGGAGGGGGAGAGACAGACAGACAAACAGACAGAGAGAATTCCAAGCAGTCTCTGCACTGCCAGAGCAGAGCCTGACACGGGGCTCAAACACATCAACTGTGAGATCATGACCTGAGCCAAAATTAAGACTCCGAAGCTTAACCAACTGAGTCACCCAGGCGTCCCTGTAGCATATTATAGTTTATCAATAGTTTTCTTTTATGTCTACAGTTTTTGTGTCCCAACCCACATTAATAATATTATTAATAAGCACCCTTGTGAATGTAAAAATTTCAGGACTCTCAAGAACTTTTAAAAAGCATCAAGTGTCGCAATTTCATGCCTCATTTGATAAACATTGAATTTTACAATTGAAACAGATTAGGCCTTTGGGACTGGAAGAATTCAAGTGACTTTCTCTCATCCAATGAATAGTGGACTAGAACACTCTTCTCTTGTTTCCAGTAGCATTTGGCTGAGACATGAAGAGTATTTCCAATAATTTTATTCAGAATTCCCCACCAACCTGGATTCTTATGAAAATTCCCCCAAATAAAGGAACAAATTAGACATAATATTTTTTATTCTAATAGATTAAAAAACTGAATAATCAAAACAAAACAAAAACACCTCAAACTGATTGTTCTGTTTGTCTTTTATGAATGATGGGGTTTAGACCAGTGTTTTCCACAAATATAATACATCCTCATGTTATTCAGTAATTGACATTTTCTCTTGATTCTTTTCATGTTGGTTAAACCCATTAATGCAAAGCTAAAATTTACAAATATAATGACATTCCAGCAATGTTGGATAAGTTATTCTTTTTGAAAATTTCCAGAACTTTTCTAATACCCATTTTGTGCACAAATACCTTAATTGTAATAGGGCCATGCATCTATTTTATTAGGAAGCTCAAAAAAGTATAATTAACTTTCATCTACTTAAAGGGAAGAGACTTTATTGGTGAAATAACATTTATTATTGAAATTATTATTGGTCGACTGGCAGAACTTTGCTGAATGTTACAATCAATTAGCCATCGTCATTTTCATGAAGTTCTGTAAGAACTTCCTACTTAATACCTTTGCTCTTGAACAACACCAGTAATTTCTTTTCCCTTGGGGCATACAGCTGTCTCCAGCCTACTCAGAGCCATGTCAGGGCATAAAATCATCTTGACAGAAAGCTTTAAATTATAAATAGTCCCATAATGACATTCAGCTTGGGCGGTACATTTATAAAAGGAGTTATTAAGGAAAATGTCATTCCAACCCATTACTATAACTGGAATCCTTCACATTTCTGCAGTCATCTTTTGATGCTCAGATAATATTTGCATATGCAAGCATTTAAACAGGGCTATTGAATTTACAAGTATAAAGACATTCTAAGGATATTGGATAAATGTCTTCCTAAAATGTTCTAAAACTTTTCTATCACAAATACATCTTCATATATGCCTTCTCCCTGTGAGGACTGTGGAGGGACTGGAGTGTTAAGACTCCAAGATCTTGACATTATTCAAAAGGCATAGCTCTGGAAATATTTCCTGTATGATAAAAGAAAAGAATCAGGTTGATTTATCTCATTGTTACCTTATAAGCAACTTCAGAATACTGGATATTGAATAGAATTCTTGTGAACACTTTTTTTTGGTAAATGTTGATTATAAATTCTTTGCTGTTAGTATTCTCAGTTTTAAATACCCAATTAATTCTAGTATCTTGCTGGCACATTTAAATTCTATGAGAATCTACTTCTAACCCAAGGTGTATTTTTTCTTTGAACAAAAGTATAGTTTCTCAGAAAAGCTTACGTCTTAAATACCTGTAGTTCTCTACATCATCTATTTTATACTCGTATGTACCGGGTTATTGCAGCACCTGAGAGCAGGGCTAAGAGACTGAATTGAAAAAGCAATGGATGGTAACATTTGAATACAAGTCCATGTTGCAGAGCCACTTACCACGCTTTAGTCTGTGTTATGACTGAATTATTGAGCCGTAGATTATTGCTGAGTTGAAGCTGGCATTGTAGAGATGCCAGTGTTAGATTAACAGGAACATTTAATCTCTGTGAATGTGTGTATATATGTGTATGTATAGGTGTGTGTAAATGTTCATTTCATTTAAAGTCCTATCCTCCAACTCAGTCTGTAAACAGTGTTGCAAGGTGCTGCCTAGTGGACCCCCCAAAATCTGCCAAACTGCTGATTTCCACTTTGGTCTTCTAATTCAAGTTTTTAATCACACTTTCTTCTTTGATCCCAAATCCTTTTCAATAGAGACATTTTCTTACCAGGCTTCTGCCAGTTTAGCAACACTTATTCCTCTTTTGGACATGTGTTGAAAACAACATAATAGGTTTATTCTTTCCTTTCTCAATTTCTGTCTCTTAAAAGTGATTTCTGTCAAAGGCTCCATGTTTCTGAGTTGTTCCCTATGCTACCTAATCACTTCAGTCACTTAGCTTTGAAACTGCCTGGTGAAAAATAAAGTTGTTCTGGCAGATATAGGTCAATTCGTTTGATTTCTCATTTTCTTCATTCCCCTATAACATGACCGAGGGATGATGAGAAAGTATAATATTTTTAGCTTTCTTTTGAAAAGCTTTATATTCTGGGTGAATTTAAGCCACACTGATTTCTGTTATTTTAGGAGAATCCAGCTGTTTATTTTAGATTAGTCTCTAGCTTTATGAAATAACCTTTTGTGTTGATATTTAGTAGGAGAGGAACACAAATGAGTTAATTTGATTTATTTAGCATATATTATTACCCTCTATCATGTGTCAGCCACTGTGCTTACCACTGAGGATAGCCATAATGAAAGATATTTTCATAGGAGCTCATAACCTAGTAAAGTAGATATACTCAAAGCTTTGTTGGTTGGTGAATTAAATTGCTAAGTAAATTATTTTAGGCCCCTGCAACAGACTCTTAATGATCTTGTGGTTAATACATTTCTGGTCTTAGGGTTAGAAGGTTTTCATTTCCTTCATTTCTGTTGACTTTTCTTCTTCCTTCATATTTTTAATGCGATCTGGAGTAAGTCATGCAATATGTTTATAATGTCAGTAATATCTGTTTATAAAGCATTATGAAGTCTTTGGGGAGAAGGTTCTGGGTTAACAGAAATGTTATCTTTTCAACAAACATTTACTGAGTATCGGTGATTGAAGCATTGTGTGTTAGGCTCCATGAGCAATACAAAGATAAATGAGATGATTGTCTTGGTCTAGGAGTTGACAGTGGCAATATATAGAGTGGTAATGGTGTGTGGAGGAAGTTTGTGGAGGAAGAGGTAAGAAGACATTTCTTTAGTACTTTCATGTAAAAGCAAATGTATGTTTAAATGAGCATCTTATGGTAATTATATTCTCTTATAAATCTTTTTCCATCTGTTCATATGATTTGTAATTAGATATTTTCCATAAGCTTAGTGGGCACTCTAGACTCAAAAATCGTTCACTTCTTATTAACCTAGTTAAATTGTTTTCTTTAGCTTTACCTCTTTTTGACTAGTATTGCCAGAGTATTTAATTATTATTATTAAAAGACATCTTTTGGGGTGCCTGGGTAGTTGAGTCGGTTAAGTGTCCAGCTCTTGATTTTGGCTCAAGTCATGATCTGATGGTTGTGAGATTGAGTCCCATGTTGGCTCTGTGCTGGGCATGGGGCCTGCTTGGGACTCTCTCTCTTCCTCTGCCCCTCCCCTGTATTTGTGCTCGTGTATGCACGAGTGCCAGGAGCTCTCTCTCTCTGGGGCCGGGGGGAGACATCTTTTGAATATCAACTATATGTGTCAGGGTTTCAACTCTGAATAATACACCACACCATTTCATGGTCAAGAGAAGTTCTTAACAGTCACCACCAGTGTTGACTATAAGTATATTTTAATGTTACCTAAATATATGGTGATATAAAATTAAATAGAAACTCTGTATACTTTCAATTCTCATGATCATAATATAATAGAAACAATAAAAATACACATTTATGGTATTAGTACCAATATAGTATGGTATTAATTTAATTAAATTTTTTTTGAGCTTGGCATAATTGTGGGGCCGTGTGCTTTCAGATGATTCAGTTTTCCCAGCATACTTTTCCAACCCACTTGGAGAACTTACTTGTATGGTATGATGTTGGGTCATGTGACCTTCACTTGGTGCATTTATTTACATATTAAGCCTCTTATTGTACTATTTTCTCAGCCTGCAACAAATTAAGAACTAGTTGGCTCCAACACAATGGTTAATGCTTCAATAAATGTTGGCACCAATATTGCATAACAATACTTTTGTTATGAGATAGCAGTCAGATTATCAGAATCTACTTTTTTTTGAGAGAAAGGCAGAGAGAGAGAGAACACCCACACATGAGTTGGGGAGGGGCAAAGGGAGAGGGGAAGATCTGAAGCAGGTTCTGTCCTGACAGCAGAGAGCCAGATGTGGGGCTTGAACTCATGAACCATGAGATCAGGACCTGAGCTGAAGTCAGATGCTCAACCAACTGAGCCACCCAGGCAGCCACAGAATCTAGTTCTAGTAAAGCTTTTAGATTTTTGTGGAAATAAAATTGAAAATTAAAAAATATTAAGAGTATTCATGGATCACTAAGGATATATTCTCAAAAGATACCTTGGACTCCAGCTTGAGAAATAATACAAAATGTAGAGTATATACAGACACATAGACACTTTATATATGTGGCGTAAACAAGTAGGAATTCAACAACTGTTATAAAATTATGCAGGCACTACATGGATATAAATTACTATAGTGCTAAATATAATGATCAAATTAACTATTGAATAATTTTATTTTGGAGGTATAGTCTAAGCACTTAATACAACTAGAAATTAAATTCCTTTTTCTGTTTTGAGTGCTTATATTCCTTTTTTGATTAAAAAAATAGGAAAAACAAGATTTTGCACAAATTAAGAATAGAATAAGGCATTGCAGATCATTTATCTGAAGGACAATGCCAGTTATTCATTTAATAAAAGGGAACATAACTATAATGGGCTCAGGATCAAAATAGTAGTGGTTATCACCAGTCATCTTTACCAGGTGAGGCAGGTACAGGAAGAGATTGTGGTTTTGTAAGCATCCTCTTTCTGCAGAGGCAGCAAACTCTGCAGTATGTATAACCGGAGGCTTTCCATACCAACAAGTACTGTCTCCCTTTCTGGATCTAAAGGAAATAAGGCCCACTTTCCCACTGAGCCCAGTCTGAGCTTCTCAAGCTGTCTTTACTAGCTCACAGGATAAACCACAGTTAGTTTAACAATAAGCCAATTCTTAAAAAAAAAAAAAAGCCAATTGTTTTTTGGTGGGAAATAGACTAAAAGATGGATAAAGAGTACAAAGAATGCAGAGGGGGTATGGAGAAACAGTTCCCAGTCCATTCTCTTCAATGCATAAATACTGGATAAATGTGCCATGTTGGCACTGTTTGTTACTACATTTGTTACCTGAATCTTGGCCACTAGTTATTAGAAAGGAACAAGGGAAACTATGAAAGTAAAGACCTAACCTTGATTTTCTAATGTAAAATGTGTAAATCTAAAATTTTAATTTCTTAATCTGGCTATCTCTGGGAAGACAGTTTATGTTACTTCCTGGTTTAAATCCTTCAAAGACTTTACCACTGCTTATAGGACCTTCATGAATTTTCTTCTGATAATCTTAGTATATCCCTTCATTGCACTTTACATCCCAGTGATATTGACCTATTTTAGTTCATTCTTTACTAGATTGTGACTTCTACGAGAAAAACTTCCCAGAACTTCACACAACATGTAGCATGCAATAGCCCTTCAGTAAAATTGTAATTTAATCGAATTCTAATTGGATGAATCTGGGCAAAGCCCTTTGGCAGTGAGTAGATCTTTTTGACTTTTAGTGTATTGTAGAGCAGAAGAGGGAGATTAGAGATAAGAAGCATGTTGGAAGACCAGAAAATCCAGATTTTGCATGAACTCTGAATAGTTGAGTTCAGTCAACGTGCATTTATTGAGTAACCAACATTTCCTGCTACTCATGGAGTTTGGTAACTTGTATGATTATCAGAGCCACATTGTTGAGTATATATAGAATGATGAGGAATATTAAAAAAATATTTAAACTGTTAGGCTGAAGTTTTTGTTTTTTTTTTTTAATTTGGACTTTAGAGACAACTTGTAAAGATAAGAGCATGAGTATTTCAAGTTTTCTTTTGAAAACTGAGTCATAGATGTTGCTTTTCAAGCCAAGTAAAGGTTTGATTATTTTACACTTCATGGCTTTTTTAAAATTCTAGTTGCTATAACAACTTTGATATTTCTTTATTATTTTTAGCACTTCAGTTGCCATAACAATAAGATATCTTTAAAAAATAGCAATTTTCTTTTGTAAGGGAAAAACCTCTTCCAATTAAAAATGAATTTGAATCAACAATTCTTTCCTATAATGTGAACCCATTATTTAAAATGTAATTGTGCTTGCTATTCTGTTTTCTTATAATTTTAACAGACTTTTGCAAGAGATGTTTTAAGGTTCAACTTTTCCCTCTCTGTTTTTATTACTGTACAAAAATTAAAGGCAGGTGGCTATATTGAACCTTTTCTGTGACATGCTACTAATATTTGATGGGATTGCATTGATCTAAAAATCATATTAAACAATTTAATTTCCAGATTTGTTTCATAAAATAAGAGAAGAACATGATTGATGAATAGCTCTTACCTGGAAGATGTAAGAAAGCTTGGAATTTCCTTTTCTCTTGTGTTATTTTTAAGTGTATTTATCATGTCTATTGCTAGACTAAAACAGTTACCACTTCACTTATCAAGAAATAACTGACAGCTCAGGCCTGAGCTATGGCATTTTATTCATAAAAGAGTACTTCTGTTTACTCCTTGAGAAAAAATTCTCATAAGCTTTATTTCTGATAGTTAAGCCTTTAGAAAATTAGAGATAGCAAATTAGAAGAGGAAAGTGGAGTGCTGCTATATTTGCTATGCAAATAGAGTCAGAAAATATGAAGCTCCATTCTTTTCTAGGTGTCTGGTTACTTGTAGGAATTAAACAGGTCTGTCTGTCTGTCTCTCTGTAAACATAAAACCTATGTATCTATATCTGTGTATACATGTACATGGACTCTAGTAGCTACAAAACTGTGATGGTGATTATAAGGTGATCTTAGGACTGTGTTCTAATTGATGTTAAGAATGATGATCCCAGCCTACCAGGCAAAATTTAATTATGTTCAGAAGTCTGAGTTTAAGAAGACAGAGGAGATGTATATGATGCATCTTATAAAGATTTAAATGTAAGAATTGATGGAGTGAAACAAAATTTTAAAAATTTAAAAAGAGAAAAACCCTCGTTATTTGGAAATTGCAGCATCCATATAATTGAGGTTTTTATGGACTAAGCTTTGGTGATTTTTACAGTACAGTGTTATAATCATATAAATTTCCTAAGCTGCATGGTCATGTTCAGATAATGTACCTATATTAAAAATGTACTTTTTAAAGGGAATGTTGAGGGAGATGGCAATTGAGTAGAAAGCAGAAGCGTTGTTATTAATTTCCTAGTCTTAGGTTATTTGCGGGTGTAGTTTCTTAAGGAGAAATGATTAGAAAGTCTGTTGATAGTAAAGAATATGCTTACCTTTACTCTCTGAGCTTTGAATGAGCTGCTGTGTGCTTTTTTTATGGTTTACCTTTAATTTCTAGTTTTCATAACCAACTTTAAGAGGTAGGTGTTACCTCCATTTTACAGATGGAAGCTGAGACGTGTGGGAAGAACGACATACCTATGGCGTCATAGTTAATGAGTGCTGCAGCCAGCAAGCCACCCCAAATCTGGTTCATTCTAAAGCCTATACTGTCTTCTTTAAGTCATAATCTTTCCTAGTCTTCAAGTATAATAAACGTTAAAGATAATAGCCCAACTTAAGGATAATGAAAAGAAAGCTCATTCTGTGCTTGGTTTTTTGTTTTGTTTTGTTTTGTTTTTTGCTCTGCATGCTATTTTTGACCGATTAACTTTATTTTAATTATATCTTTGAGGATTTCCCCCACTAAGAGGGGCTCAGTCAGTTAAGTGTCCCGACTTCAGCTCAGGTCGTGATCTCATGGTTCGTGGGTTTGAGTCTTGTGTCCGGCTCTGAGCTGACAGCTTGGAGCCTGGAGCCTGGAGCATGCTTCAGGTTCTGTCTCCCTTTCTCTCTGCCCCTCCCCCGCTTGTGTGTGTGTGTGTGTGTGTGTGTGTGTGTTCTCTCTCTCAAAAATAAACATGAAAAAATAAAGATACATATAAATTAGTATTTTTTTTCCTTCATTTTCCTTGTGACTGATTGAAGATAATGAAATTTCTCAACGTTTTTGCTTTCCTGGCCAGTTGTCTTAGATCCCGCCTAGCTGGGGCAGTCTCAGAGTGTTGTATAACTGGCATTTAATAGGAAGTCTTTTCTCACTCAGTGTCTCACTTGCATCTGGGCTGTTGTGTCTGTGAGTACAAACACTGAACCATGAGTCAGGTATCCTGATAGAGAGAGTGTGAAAGTAGGCACAGGATAGATGTACTTATTCTGTCTGTTCTTTTAGACATTTCAGTAGCTCTCTTTCTTGCTTTGGAAGATTCTGGTATTTTTCGCTCAAGTAGTTTAGGTATCTAATTTGGTGATTTTACATTTAAGAAATGGAATACTTGAAACATGCAAGTGCAATCATAACTTTATCATTCTTTTTGGCCATAAGTTACATATATGTGAAATTACACATCTTAAATGTCACATTTTAATGAGTTTTGATATGCAAACCCGCATGTTACCCGTGACGGTGTTTCCTGTCACCTCCTTATACCTCTTGTTGGTCAACACACATCCACCTCCACACCCACGAGGCAACTGTGTTCTAATTTCTTTCATCAGAAATTAGTTTCACATATTTCAGAACTTCATTGTATGGACATATCACAGTTTGTTTATCAGTTTCCATGTTGATGGATATATGGGTTGTTTTCAGTTTTTGGCTATTAAAAGTAAAGCTGTGAGGCGCCTGGGTGGCTTAGTCAGTTAAGCGTCTGACTTTGGCTCAGGTCATGATCTCGCTGTTCAGAGTTCAAGCCCCACGTTGAGCTCTGTGCTGACAGCTCAGAGCCTGGAGCCCGTTTCAGACTCTGTATCTCTCTCTGTCTCTCTGTCTCTCTGTCTCTCTCTCTGTCTCTCTCTCTCTGCCTCTGCCCTGCTCGTGCTGTCTGTCTCTCTCTCTCAAAAATAAACATTAAAAATGTAAAAAAAAGTAAAGCTGCTATTTACATTTTTATACAGGTTTTAGTTTGATACATGTTTTCATTTCTATTGGTTGGAACCGAGGAGTCATAGGTGGATTTGTTTAATGTTATAAGAAACTCCCAAACTGTTTCAAAGTTTTAAAAGTTGGGCCATTTTAAAGGATGGGGAGAAAAAGGAACATTCATGTTCTGTTGGTGGGAATGCAAACTGATACAGCTACTGTGGAAAACCATATGGAGGTTCCTCAAGAAGTTAAAAATAGAACTACCCT
>CM053562.1:15592894-15616861 GCA_028646485.1 Cryptoprocta ferox
TCCCCAGCAGTGCTATTGCTGGGTCATACGGGAGTTTTATTGATAGTTTTTTGAGGAACCTCCACACTGTTTTCCAGAGCGGCTGTACCAGTTTACATTCCCACCAACAGTGTAGGAGGGTGCCCGTTTCTCCACATCCTCGCCAGCATCTATAGTCTCTTGAGTTGTTCATTTTAGCCACTCTGACTGGCGTGAGGTGGTATCTCAGTGTGATTTTGATTTGTATTTCCCTGATGATGAGTGATGCTGAGCATCGTTTCATGTGTTTGTTGGCCATCTGGATGTCCTCTTTGGAGAAGTGTCTCTTCATGTCTTCTGCCCATTTCTTCACTGGATTGTTTGTTTTTCGGGTTACTTTGCCTTTTCTTGATGACTATTGATGTTGAGTGCTTTTTCATTTTCTTGATGACCATTTCTTCCTTTATGAAGTATCTATGACAGCATTTCCTCATTTTTAATTGGGTTATTTGTATTTTTACTAATAAATCGTAGGAGTCCTCATATATTTTGGATACAGATTTTTTGTAAGATATATGTTTTGCTGATATTTTCTCCTAGTCTTTTGATTTACTTTCTGATTTTCTTTATGCTATCTTTTGAAAAGCAGAATTTTGATTTTAAGTATAGTTTGTTATATTTTACTTATATAGTTATTTTCTGTATTTTAAGAAACCATTGTCTACATGTCATGAAGATATTCTCCTTTTAGGATGTTTCCTTCAAGAAGCTTTATATTTATAGTTTTAATTTCTATGCTTATATCTGATTATCTCAATTATATTTTTGTGTATGGTATGAGTTTGAGTTCATTTTTCTCATTATCCAGATTTTTCTAGTAACATGTAGTGAAAAGATATTCTTTTCCTCTTGACTTGTTTTAAAGTCTGTTAAAATTCAGTTGGTAAGTGTGAGTTTATTTTTGGGCTCTATTCTTTTTAAGTGATTTATTTGTTTATCTTTATGCCAGTCTTGATGACTGTGACTGTATAGTAAGTCATGAAATCAGCTTGTGAGCATCTTCCAACTTTTAAAAGATCCTTTCACAGATTGTTACAGCTATCCTGGGTCCTTTTTTGCTTACGTATAAATTTTGGAATCACTTAGAATCAACAAACAGCAATACATCCATAGATTAATTTGAGAAAAGCTAACATTCTTATTAATATTGTTGAGTCTTCTAATCCATAAAGGTAGTATATCTCTCCATTTACTTATGACCTTTTAATTTTGTAGTTTTCAGAGTAGAGGTCTAAAAAAAATTTAACATTTTTTTGTTAAATTTACCCATATTTTCTGGTTTTGGGGGGGCTATTGTAAATGGTTTGTTGTTTCAAATTTTCATTTACTATAGTTTGTTTCAAGTATCCAGAAACTCAGTGATTTTTGTATATTGTCCTTGGATTTGGACAAGATTTATCCATTAGTTCTAATAGTCCTTGGGGTAGATTTTTAAAATGTTTCTTATGTATGTAGTCATGTCTTCCTTTTCTTGTATAGCTTAGCTATTTCCTTTTCTTGCTGTTACTGGCAGGGACCTCCAGTACAAAGGGAATGGAAGTGGTGTGAGCAGACATCTTTGCCTTGTTTTCTATCTTAAGAAGAAGGCATTTACTCTTTCACCATTAAATATCACTCTAGCTATAGGATTTTCCATGGAGTGTCTTTATCAGATTGAGGAAGTTTTCTTCTGTAGTGCCAGTCACTTAATAGTTGTGAAATATTTGCAATTGTTAATAACTTGTCTACTAATGAAATAAAGTTAATAATGTAAACTTGCTTTCTATCCTTGAGAGATCACTAAATCAGTGGATTGTAATATATGCCACCTCAGAGGGTTTTTTTTTTTTAGCATTTAGACAAAATTGCTTTGATAGAACATTTGAAATACATTGATACTGCATTTTGCAGCATTTGTCATTCTTAGAAGAAGTAAATAATCATTATCTCCTTCTAGGTAGGATTTTTCAAAGCACTAGTGAAATATTCATATTAAATTGGGTTTAGGGAGAGGTATAGATGAATATTATTGCCCTTAATTTGAATATATTAGAAGGCTAATTATTCTTCCTCTACAATTTGGTTATATATTTTACAGCTTTCTTGTGACGCTTATATGTCATTCAAGGGGGATTGCAAGGAACTTTGTGTATTCCGAGGTTCACAGAAACTGGTTATTAATGTTTTCCTGTCTTGTGGACTTTTTGAGCTATTTTTATGTTCTTTATATTAAAGTTTATTAAACACGTACTTGTTTAGCTCCAATTTTATGCCCATCAGTGTAAAGTAGGCACTTAAGATATAATGAAGAACAAAACAGGTATTGTTCCCTTCTTGGGACTTGCAGTCTAGTCAGGAAGACAAAATTGAATGAAATAGATCATTATAAATTATGGTAAGTATAGAATCTGGTCTGATCTGGGAATTCTAGGAAGGTATCTGTGAGGAAGTGGAATTTGAACTAAATCTGAAGGTTGCTTCTATATTAACTAAAAGAAGTGTGCCGGCATAGTAAACAGCAGGTGTAAATGTCCTGACGCAGTAGAGAACATAGTAAATATATGTAGGACAGGGGGATGGGTAGAATAGGGGAAGGTAGAGCCAGATTAGCTAATGCTAAACAACATAGAAAAAAAGGAAGATTGGATCAGTATGTGGAGAACAGATTTTACAGGACCTGTTAGGATTTAATCCTAAGGGCAGTGTGAAACCACTGAAGTATTTTAAAAGGAGAGTGATATCATCTGGCTTGCATTTTGGAAGTAATATTCTGTCTGTGCATAATGGATTGAAGAGAGACCATAGGCAGCTCATGAGGACCGCTCTGGAAGCCACTACATGCGCTCCCACCCAAGATAATGAGAGCTTGCTTAGGGTAGTAACAGCGGAGATAGGGAAGAGTTAACGGATGGGAGGAGTAGTTGAAGAAATAGATGAATTCTGAATGCATACACCTTTTTTGTACCTTTAAAATTGGTTTAAAAACCTCTTTAATTCTGTATATGTTTACTTTTTACAGTTGTTCTCCTTGATAATCATCACCTCCTGTTTATCTTATTTACCATTGATTCTGATGTCCCTGTCTCACTCTGCTATTTAGGTCGTGTTGAGTAGTTGCCTGAAATGCTTAGATGTTTAATAATGAAATGTTGATGCATATAAAAGAATATATAAAACAACCTAAGTATAAATAAAAAAAACTCAAACACCTGTGATGTGTCATCTCATAAAGCTATAGTTTTAGCTGTTAGAAGTAATTCTGAAGTATCCCAAATAATAATTCCTCTTAGATATTTCCCAACTAGCATTCATCAGTTGAAAGGAGAGGGAGGTGGTTGACAATGATTGCAGTAAGAATGGCAATAATAAAACACCTAATGACCCCTAACATGAAGAGAATTATGCTAATTTAAAAACAAAGAATGATTTATGTAATGAGCTGTGTAAATATATGATATTAATGCTTTTTTGTTATTAAAGCTTCACATTATAAATTAGTTCCTATTATAATCAAATTAGAATAAAGGATAGAAAAGGAGAAAAATGAGGGACCAGTAGAACAAGTCAGTGTCTAAAAAGAAGAAAATTATCTTGTTAGAACTGCTGAAGCTTTTTGTGGAAGTTCGAAAAAGTTAGTGGGTCAAAGGCTCTACTTAAACTCTCTCATATTAGTATCATTTGCCTTTGAAAGCATGTACAATTATGGATTATTTAGAGTATTCATAGACTCAAATCCCTGTCAGTGATTAGTTTTGGGAAATAAATGTGTCAAACCAAAGCAGTCTAGTATTTAGATTTCCCTGTGAGATTTTTTTTTTTTTTGCCATTTCTCTGGTTTTGGAAATACTACATTCAAAACTATTTTAAAAATATACAAAGCCTATCCTTGTAAAAGATTTATTTAGATTTTGCTAATATAGATAACTTTATCTATAATTGATAGTGTTTTATTTTTTGATGGTTTTATAGTAAAGCTTAGTATTAAACTCTTTTTAATATGGAGTATGGGACCTGTCTACATTCATGAATATTTATCAAATGTAATTTTTATTTTGAATGTTTATTATTATTGTAAATGAGAATGTTAGTTAAATCCAATCTTGCTTGATTTTAATGCTTTTAGGTATCCCTAAAGGTCAAACTACTTTCCTTGTAAAATAGGACTTTCTAGTCTTTTGTATTGTACATTTAAATATTCTCTTTCAAACCTCAACATGGTACTCATTCTATGATTGTTATTCTAACTTGTTTTATAAATTAATTCTGGTAATGAGAAATGTGCTTCCATTCTTTCTCTATTTCACCTAACCCCCTGAAGATTTAAAAAAAAAATTTTTTTTACATGTATTTATTTTTGAAAGACAGATAGAGACAGATCATGAGCAGGGGAGGGGCAGAGAGAGAGGGACACACAGAATCGGAAGCAGGCTCCAGGCTCTGAGCTGTCAGCACAGAGCCCGACGTGGGGCTCGAACCCACGAACTGTGAGATCGTGACCTGAGCCGAAGTCGGACGCTTAACTGACTGGGCCACCGAGGTGCCCCTGAAGATTTTTGACAGTAATATGGACTTCTTCCTGTAAGGCAGGTCAGCATGGAAGAAAGAATAGAGTTTTCTGTTCTTTAGAAATCATTTTTGGAATCCAAAATAGTTATTCTTAGACATTACCTTACTGACAGCCATCAGTGGAAAGGAAAGGGAACGAGAGGGATTCATCAATATGGTGTTAGGAATGACACTTTTGACCTGTTTCAATGCTAGTTTCATGACTCTTGGAAGCAAGTTATACTTACTTACCTACTTCCTTTGGAAGATGATAATGATGGGTACCTACTCCATAAAGATTTAAGGTTTTTATATAGAGAAAATATATAAAGCACTTAGCATAATGCTTGGCACACAGAATGTGCTCAGCAGATGTTAGTTATCTTCCATTTTCATCTTAATTTTCCTTATTTAATTCTGAAATAATTTGTAAATTAGTTCTAAGTCACTTCAAAGAAGAGTGCTGATCCCATAAGAAATACGCTTAAAACAGAAAATGTTTGTAGTAAGTCAAAATAAATGGGAATGTTTTTAACCTCCCTCAAATAAAGTAGCTTAATTTGCTTTCTCCTCACTTGGGCATGGGTAGCTTAGTCACTGTATGACCGAGTTTCTTTGACTCTGTGAGTTTTTCATATTAGGATAAAAAGTGGAATAAACAGTCATTCTACTTATTTTCTAATGCCTACTTTTCAGAGTTCCCATTTGACCTTAAATATTTCCCCAAATAGAGTTTAGCATAGAGGTGTTAGTTCCAATGCTTTGTTAATACAGTTAAATACATCAGATTCAGCAATTTAGTGTGGGTGTGGCAGGGGCTAGAGAGATTATTCAAAGACTTAACTTCTATTAATCAAAATATACCATATTTTAGGGAGTAAAAATAGTAGCTATATCACTTGAGTCCACGAAGTCTTAGCTGATTTTTAATAATTAATACGTTTTTTCTGCCAGTGAGCATTAGATTACTGCTGACTTTTTAGTGTCATAGTACCTTGTGGTAGTTTCTCTACAGGGTTTAAAGGTGTATTCCAGTGTTTTTTTGTTTTTGTTTTTGTTTTTTGTTTTCTTGTTTTTTACTGTCCTGTCCATAGGAATTAATCTTTATAAATGCTATAAGGAGATTACCTCTAGAGATTCATACGTGCCATTAATATGTTATAAGGATTGGTCAGTCCCATTGTCTTCTTTTGTCAATCTTGATCGGAGCTTGCCGAGTAAGTCTATAAGCCTGCATGTGCCTGGCAACTGTTACCTAGTGACAGTTTCAGCTGCAGTAGCCATTGGCTGTGCTGTCGATTGGGGCAGGAGGACCGAGTCACCTTTCTGATGGTGAGTTCTGCATCAGCTCAGGATGAGGAGGAGAGGAGCAGGGCTCCGGCTCAGGCGGAGGCAGTGATACTGAGAGATTGTGAAGAACATACCGACAGCATCCTGGTAACTGCATCACAGTAAATCGGACTTCTGAATCAAGCAGCCCAGCCTAGCAGCTGATAAGAGTGAATGTAGGTGAGAAGCATTGCCTTATTCCTGTAAGAAGAGAACTATTTTGTGATAAATGAAACTAGGAATGTGCAAGGAGGAATATCCTGTGGCTATTCTAAAAGAAGGACTTCCCTGAATGACTTGGTGGTGCACGAGAAAATAACTTTCAGAAGAATGCTTTCTGTTAAGCTGCTGCTTTGTCCCTGAGGGAAATGTTTTTATTTCTAATGCATGTTACTTCTTCAAGAGGAATGACAACAAAGACTGACAAGAAACTCCCTGAAATACCTGTACTTTTCAAAAGATTTTTGATAAATGTTCACCTGATAACAGAATGACCTTGGAAGCCTTTTGGATGGATTCTGTCCTGCAAACCTTTCGGTATTTCAAACTCTAGGATTTAAACTCATCTTGTGCTTTAGAGGTATTTTAAAATAAGACCATCTTATAACCTACCTAACGACCCCTGTATTAATTGAGCACTTGTTCAAAATAGAAAACAGAAATAGAAGAGGCATTTTCATAACATATGGCTGCTGTATAACTGCAAGTATAGCAAACAAGGTAATTTTCCACTTTCAGAAGATTTAGTTGAAGTAATGATTTAACGTGTTAATCCTCTGATGAAAGTAGAAGAGAATAGAAACAGACTACGAAGCCTACTGGAAATGCCTGAGTAATAAATAATGGCAGCATTTCTAGTCAAATGAGCTTAGAGTAGATAGGAAAGTTTCTATTGTTTAAATTTCATATCTTTGTGAGGTATAGGTGTGGTTGCAGAGGTGAGAAATAACTTTGAGCTGTGTATTTATTACTCCATTATAAGGAAAGTGACATATCAGATAATGAAAGTTATTTTCAATTATTGATGCTGAAATTAATAACATTTATTTTCCCTTTGAAGAGGAAAAAGTATAAATTACATGTAGAACCAGTAATTGTAATGGACTGAAACTGTTTTCATCTGAATGCTTTAAAGATTGCATGCAGAATTAAAACTTTACAGTTATCATATTTTGTCAGTTGTTAACCCATTGCATATTATCTTCCCTACTGGAAATATGCTTTCTTTTTCTCATGAGAGTTATAGGGCAATCTGGAGTCTATTACCCCTGTTCTGCTCCTTTGTGCCCATGTAGAACTGAGTATTTTAGAATTGACCTTGTGTGCATGTGTGTGTGGGGATTTAGCTTTTTCGAGAAATGAAAAATAGACCATAAAGTTGACCCACCAGCATCAAAACCTGAACTGAGCCCAAAAACACTCTTTGCCACAATGAACTTTTTCTTAGATTTGCAACTAGATCTTAATTATTTGAAATGGTAAAATATGAATTCACTTCTCATGATAGATGAAGTAGGAAGCCTGAGACAATTTAAGACTTTTTTTCTCCCTCATTATTTCTAGTTGATCCCTAAGAAACTACCTTTCTGATGAGACCAAACAGCCCACAAAGTCTTTTCTTCCCTTGGCAATTGAAGTCTTTTTTTTTTTCTTTTTACAGATTTAATTTTCCATAGTGCAAGGTAGTAAGATATCCATTTTCTCTAGAAGTGCCTTGTGTTTTCAAAAAGTTGTTTGAGAGAGCATCAGAGGAAGCTAATCAGTGGCCTTTTTTCCACCTCCTTTCTAGCTTACTTCCCTTTCTACCCCTCCCAAAGTTGAGATGTATCACTGCTGCACTGAGGCTGATGAAGAGGCTTGAGTACTCTCTGGGATGCTCGGCTGTGACAGAAGCACTGCCACTGTCTACCGAAGCTGGTCCCGAGACACTCATGTGTAGAGTTTAACACATGCTGGACAGGGCACCTGCTTGCCGGAGCCAAGGCTACATGTTCCCTTAATTCCAAGCCATGAATGAATCCAGGTGGACTGAATGGAGCATCCTGAACATGAGCAGTGGCATTGTGAATGTGTCTGAGCGTCACTCCTGCCCACTTGGATTTGGCTACTACAGTGCGGTGGATGTGTGCATCTTTGAGACCGTTGTTATTGTCTTGCTGACCTTTCTAATCATTGCTGGGAATTTAACCGTCATCTTTGTCTTTCACTGTGCTCCACTCTTACACCATTACACTACCAGCTATTTTATTCAGACAATGGCATATGCTGATCTTTTCGTTGGAGTTAGCTGCTTGGTTCCTACTCTCTCACTTCTTCACTACTCCACAGGTATCCATGAGTCATTGACTTGCCAGGTTTTTGGATATATCATCTCGGTTCTAAAAAGCGTTTCTATGGCATGCCTTGCTTGCATAAGCGTGGATCGCTATCTTGCAATAACCAAGCCTCTTTCCTACAATCAACTGGTCACTCCTTGTCGCTTGAGAATTTGCATTATTTTAATCTGGATCTACTCTTGCGTCATTTTCTTGCCTTCCTTTTTTGGCTGGGGGAAACCTGGGTACCACGGTGACATTTTTGAATGGTGTGCCACCTCTTGGCTCACCAGTGCCTATTTTACTGGCTTTATTGTTTGTTTACTTTATGCTCCTGCTGCTTTTGTGGTCTGCTTCACTTACTTCCACATTTTCAAAATTTGCCGGCAGCACACCAAAGAGATAAATGACCGGAGGGCCCGATTTCCTAGCCATGAGGTGGGTGCCTCTGGGGAGACTGGACACAGCCCCGACCGTCGCTACGCCATGGTTTTGTTTCGGATAACCAGTGTGTTTTATATGCTGTGGCTCCCTTATATAATTTACTTTCTTCTGGAAAGCTCCCGGGTCTTAGACAATCCAACACTGTCCTTCCTAACAACCTGGCTTGCTATAAGTAATAGTTTCTGTAACTGTGTAATATACAGCCTTTCCAACAGTGTTTTCCGGCTAGGCCTCCGAAGACTGTCCAAGACAATGTGCACATCTTGTATGTGTGTGAAGGATCCGGAAACACGAGACCCCAAACCTAGGAAACGGGCTAATTCCTGCTCCATTTGAAGAGAACTATACAGTAAATCCAATGTAATCTGACAGGGGTTTTGGAGTGTATTCTTGATTCTTCTGGAAGTTTGCCACTAGAGAAATATTTACTTGAATAGTTGACTGTGAGACGAAGGGACTAAAGATTTCTTTTTTTTCTTTTCTTTTTCCACAGTGGTGGGGGAGGGGGAGCTAGAGAAAAGAGTGCATGGAGGGTAATCTCATGAGATAACTATGGTGTGTGAGTATGAATGTACAGTAATAGCAAAATTAAGCACTGAAGATGAAAAAAGTATTGAAAAAAGTATCTCAGATCTTCCACAGGACATGAGCAAAGCCCCTCGGCATCCTGTCCTTTCTCAGCTCTCTCTGTCTTTCCCTCTGATTCTGTCTGTCTCCCACTCTCTTTGTGTTTGTGGAAATTACTTACATAAATTACCCTTTATAAAAAAATGCTACATATCATATATGTGGCAAAGTGCAATTTTTTGCATCAAAGTATACTCTTAAACATACTAATCTGCAACCCATAAGTGGTCTCTCCATGAAGGATGCATGGTAAGCATTGTATTTTATTACCTGCCACATAACCCTTTGCTTGTGTTTTTATAATATCCACAGTGCAAATTGTCTGCTATATAAAAAAAAGAAACAGTATTTTTGTTTCTTCTGGGTAAAATCATGCGTACCCGCCCTCCACCCCATTTCTAACAGCCTGCTATTTTTTTCCTCCATTTTTCTTGAGCTGCATCCTTTGGTACCTTAATCCAAAAGTGTCTTAGCTAATGAAAGAATCTACTATATAAAGCAATCATAATGTTAAATAATTTATTCCTTCCAACAAAGGTTGTTTGAGATATTGTGTTAAATATTCTTAATAGCTTTTGTATACATTTTTATCTGGTTCCTTTCCAGTTAGCTCATGTGCCCAAAGTGGTGTCTTTTTTTGCTATAATAAAGCTTTGTTTTTCTTTAAGGAAATCCACAAATAATTCTAATGTAGATTTCAGAGTATACACCCAGAAGTGAGGTATTGTTCTTCAAGCCACATGGTGTGCCCCTCCCCACCTTTTTCCCCTTAATAGTAAATATTAACCTTTTTGTGTTAGGTCTACAAAGCTTAGTTTAGCGTCCACCAATCATTTGTGTGATATGCATTTGCCTATACTATATTTTTTACAACAAAGAAAATGTAAGTTATGTGATCTGTGCCTAATGTTTTCTTAGCACAATACATAGATCAATGTTGCTTAACTCATCAACATTGGAAAAAATATACAAAAACTTTGAAGAGAAAAATACTTTTGTGTAGTTGTTATTTAGATATTTATATTAGACCAAGCTGCATTCTTAGTACTGCTGAGAATACGATATACTTAATTATTAAATACAGTTAAGAGCTGTCAATATTTCCTTTTGTAATCTGTTTTCATACGCAGAGATTAAATTAACTTATTTTTTAGTGTGCTACATGGAATTGTATAATAAATTGTCAGGGGTTTAGATGTCGCAAAATGTCATTTTGGGAATTAGTGAAGCAGGTGTGAGTGGTAAAACATCTAAATCTTACTTTTTTACTATAAGTTTCCTGCCTGACAGATATTTTAAAGTTTATATCAGACTACTGAGTATTTTTCTTCTCAGCGTTTTGATTTCTTTGTTCTATGAAATGCATTTAATGAACTGTGCCTATGACTTCAAATTGGAAGCCAAGTGCGTTTGCACACGAGTGGTTGACTTCAGAGGTCCATTAGTAGAAATGTCACCGTTTTATTGAGGTTGTTCTGAACCCATGTATATTTTTAAACATGTAAGAAAGGTTTAAACTAAAGAATAAAATAGTATTCTATGTATCAAAATCAGACTTTGTTTCAGTTTCATAACAACACTCACTTAGAATCAAAATGTAATTGTTTCACATTTCTGTGGTTTGGGTTGTTTATGTTAATTCTTGCCCTTTGTTGGCAAGTGGCACTTTGGATATTCGAAATGAGCCTTTTAAGTTCAGACCAGTTAAAGGAAAATAAATTTCAAGAAAGCATAATACAACTAACTTTTTGGCTGTCACAAACAGAGTAGTCAACGTTATATGTATTATTTGGGAATCAGATTTTGGTTCCTTTAGTTTGGTGTGTAAATATAGCTCGAAAGGACTCAGTAGATACTCTGTAGAGAGAGAAAGCTTGAAGGTGCATTTATTACATTTTCCTTTTCTGGCTTTTCCTCATGATAATTAATAATGACAATTATGTGTCAAGTTTTAAACACTGTTTTTTTTTTAATTTTTAATGTTTATTTTTGAGAGAGAGAGACAGACAGAGTGCGAGGAGGGGTGGGGAATAGAGACAGAGGGAGACACAGAATCCAGAGCAGGCTAGGCTCTGAGCTGTCAGCACAGAGCCCTACACAGGGCTCGAATTCACAAACCTTGAGATCATGACCTGAGCCAAAGTCAGACACTCAACTGACCTGAGCCACCCAGGTGCCCTAATACTGTGTTGTTATATATATGTAATATATATATATATATATATATATATATATATATATATATATATATTTTATATATAACATATATATTATAACATTTAATCCTCACTACACCCCTTTCAGATAGATACTGGTATTATTCTCATCCTAGAGACAGGAAACTAAAGAAGGGTGATTGACACATGGTCTCTCAGTTCCTCCCCACGGGTCATTCATACTTAGCTGGGTTGGAGCCAAAGCCTACACACTTAATCACTCTGCTTCACTGCTTTTCTGGTTTTCTTTTTCCTCAAAAGGCTTCACACCTTTGTACCTCTGTCTGTACCTTTTCCTTGCAAATTTCTCCGAGTTTTATTTCTTTTTCTTCACCTAAATCTTTTGCTGTAGTCCTTTCCATACCTTGTGATATCTTTTCCCTCGATCTTACAAATATCTTTTATTAAAACAGCAATCTGGGAAGCCCAAACTTGCCAATTTAGTCTATAATCAAACTGAAACCCTGGGCATAGCATTTCCTTGACATTGCCTTTATTTATTTTTGTTAAGTTTTTGTTGAATAGTTTCTTCAGAGCTCTGTAAATTTCCTGTTGAAGAAAATTTTTTGAGGAAGGTGAGTGGAGAAGAAAAGTGTTACCACATTCTGAACACTTTCTATGTGCCAGGAGCCATGCAGAGCACATAGGCTACATTAGCTTGTTTAGTCCTCAAATCTAGACCAACAGGAAGGTGCAAGTCTCTGGATTTCCGTCCAGGTTTCATACACTGGAAAAGCAAGGGGAGCCTATAAGGCAAGTTCTAGGTTTAGATTTTTCATTTATAATGTTTCATGTGCAACTCTCAGGCAAGCATTTTAACTTGCTTTTGACATATTTTAATGTGTGTTTATATAATAAGATAATACTTATTTTGAAACCACTCTGTCTTTTTAAAATTAATATGTTTTAAGAATAGAAAGCATAACCATTATTCTCATCATTATATTGTATTCTGTGGTAATTATCCAATTTAGTTATAAGTGACAGCGAAACAATAATGCCGTAGTCTGTTACTAAAGGTTCTATTATCTGTGGAGTTGTTTCTAAAGTTACGTAGTATTGGAAGTCTTTATAACCTCGCAGTGTATGAAACCTGGACTGAAATCCTGGCCTCCACAGGCTGTTTATCCCTAGGTAAGACACTGAATGTTCCAAGTCCTCAGTTTTCTCCTCAGTAAAACCCAGGGACCTGTACCCTCCTGTTGGTCTAGATTTGAGGACTAAACAAGCTAATGTAGCCTATGTGCTCTGCCCCGCTCTTGGCACATAGAAAATGTTCAGAATGTGGTAGCTTCTGTTTCATTATCTTTGTGGCTGCCATATTCATTGTCACCATAGTTTCAAGATCACTAATTACAATTTAAGAAGATTACATTTTATAACAGAATGAATCCATTGAGTATAAGAGTTTCCTAAAACAGCATTTTTTTCATATCTGTTTAAACTCAGATTTTGGCTTAAACTCAGATGTTTTTAAATATAGAAAACTTCCATAATTTCTGAAAGCTCCTTTTCCAGGAATGATTATTCATGAAGACATCATTTGACATTAAGTATAACCAGCAAGCAGTTGTTGGTATGATGCTGAGATTAATTTACCTCCTTACATTATTGCATAAAATATGCCAAGCCATTTTTCTTTTGTCACGTTGGTAATAGCAAGAAAGGATCGTTCAGGAATGTTTTGCCATTTGTCATTACATTTTAATGTTCTTCACTTGCTAAAATGGAATTTAGCGTGTTTTGTTTTGTACAGGTTACCTGGAAGAAACAAAGATTAACTGATAGGTTCATTCTACATATAGCACTAATTTATGAGTTTAGAAATAAATGGAAGTTGTTGCCTTAAAGGAGTGTCCTCTGTCTCTCTCCACTGCGGAAGCTAATCATTAGGTGTGGAAAAGATAACAGCATGTGATAAATAAAGGAGATTAAGGTGTGGGGAATTGGCTAGTGTACCATGTTTGGGTGGGGCCATCACAACGCACAGGAGTTTAGGTTACTGAGCTGATGTGATTCCGATGCGTACGTTCCAACAGTTGCTCTTTTCCTTGAACAAAACTTTATTTTTGGATTAAGAAGAATATGTAGAAAGTGGCATACTCTGCAACCAAATGTATAGACATAGGGGAAAACAAAGTGACTAGAAAAGAAAAAGAAAACCAGATTCCCTTTTCAGTGTTTCTTGTAAATGAGTTTTATCCAGTGTTCATTTTGCTCTATAATTTAAAATATTCATAACCTTGTTTAATAGCATAAATGGTTGTGTTTTAAAATATTGATAGTGATGGGATTGGGCCTTCTTTATTAATATTCTGTTTAATTTTTTTTTTTTTTTTAGAAATGAGCATTTACTTCATTTGTAATCAGAAAAACAAAATTGTTTTTACTAAAAAGAATGCTGGGGAAAAAAAGAATGCTGCAGGTGCCTGGGTGGCTCAGCAGGTTGTGTTGGACTCCTGATTTCAGCTCAGGTCATGATCTCACAGTTCATGAGATAGAGCCCCATCTTGGGCTCTGCGCTGACAGTGCGGAGCCTGCATGGGATTCTCTCTCTCCCTTACTCCCCCTCCTCTCTCTCTCTCTCTCTCTCTCTCTCTCAAAAATAATTAAGTAAACTTAAAAAAAAAAGAGAATGCTGTCTAAGCAATATTTTGGCATTTCACAAAACGGTGCTTGTTGATTCTACAACTAACATTATCCAGTCATATCTCAGTACTGTCTTCTTTTAAAGATAGTTATACAGATTTCATTTTTTTTAAAGTTTTTATTTTAATTCTAGCTAGCTAATATATATAGTATTATATGAGTTTCAGGTATACAATATAGTGATTCAGCAATTCCATATGTCACCCAGTGCCTACCACTGGTACACTCCTTAATCCCTATCACCTATTTAACCCAGCCTTCTCCCCCCTCCCTCTGCAACCATCAGTTTGTTCCCTGTAATTAAGAGTCTGGTTCTTGATTTATCTCTCCCTCTCTCTCATTTTTTCCCCTTTGCTTGTTTGTTTTGTTTCTTAAATTCCACATGAGTGAGATCATATGGTATTTGTCTTTTTCTGACTTATTTCGCCTAGCTTTATACTCTCTAGCTCCATCCATGTCATTGCAAATGACAAGATCTCATTCTTTTTTTATGGTTGAATAATATTCCATTGTGTGTATATCACATCTTTATCCATTCATCAATCGATGGATACTTGGACTGCTTCCATATCTTGGCTATTGTAAGTAATGCAGCTATAAACATAGAGGTGCGTGTGTCCCTTGAATTAGTGTTTTTGTATTCTTTGGGTAAATAGGGTAGTTCTATTTTTAACTTTTTGAGAAACTTCCATACTGATTTCCACAGTGGCTGCACCAGTTTGCATTCCCACCAACAGTATATGAGTGTTACTGTTTCTCCACATCCTCACCAACACCTTTTATTTCTTCTGTTGTTGATTTTAGCCATTCTGACAGGTGTGAATGGTATCTCATTGTAGTTTTGATTTGCATTTTCCTGATAGTAAATTATAAAAACATCTTCTCATGTGTCTGTTGTTCATCTGGATGTCTTTGAAGAAATATCAGTTGATGTCATCTGCTTAATTTTAGTTGGATTATTTTGTTTTTTTGGGTTATGGTATCATTTATATATTTTGGATACCAACCCTTTATCAGATACGTCATTTGCAAACATCTTCTTCCATTTCAGGTTGTCTTTTAGTTTTTTTGATTGTTCTTTGGTGTGTAGAAGTTTTTCATTTTGGTGTAGTCTAAATAATTTATTTTTGCATTTATTTCCGTTGCCTCAGGGACCTATCTAGAAAAAAGTTGCTATGGCCAATGTCAGAGAAATTACTGCCTGTGTTCTTTTCTAGGATTTTTATGGTTTCAGGTCTCACTTTTAGGTCTCTCATCCATTTTGAATTTATTTTTATGTATGGTGTAAGAAAGTGGTCCAGTTTCATTCTTTTTCATGTTGCTGTCCAGTTTTCCCAACACGATTTGTTGAAGAGACTGTCTTTTTCCCATTGGATATTCTTTCCTGGTTTGTCAAAGATTAATTGACCACATAATTGTGGGTTCATTTCTGGGTTTTCTATTCTGTTCTATTGATTTATGTGTCTATTTTTATGCCCATACCATACTCTTTTGTTTACCACAGCTTTGTGATATAATTTGAAGCCTGCAATTGTAATGCCTCCAGCTTTGCTTTTCTTTCTCAAGATTGCTTTGTCTATTTAGGGTCTTTTGTGTTTCCATACAAAATTTAGAATTTTTTGTTCTAGTTCTGAGAAAAATGCTGTTGGTATTTTGATAGGGACTGCATTAAATGTATGCATTGCTTTCAGTAGTATAGACATTTGAACAATATTTGTTCCTTCCAGTCCATGAGCATGGAATATGTATAGTTTTTGATTTCTGTAATATTTATTTCATAAAAATTTTTCAGAGAAATTGCAACATTAAATATTCTTGACATATTTTTGCTTCAACACAATCAGTTTGAAGTATTATTTGCTGCATCCGAAATGGATCTCAGTCACTGTAGGGTTTTTCAGTGCACCAGTGATGACACATTTTAGCATTTTGCACATCTTTAAACTTTTTTAACATTTTATTTATTTATTTATTTATTTTTGAGAGAGCACAAGCAGGAGAGGGGCAGAGAGAAAGGGAGACACAGAATCCAAAGCAGGCTCCAGGCTCTGAGCTGTCAGCACAGAGCCTGATGCACGGCTCGAACTCAAAAACTGCGAGATCATGACCTGAGCCAAAGTCAGATGCTTAACCGACTTGAGTCACTCAGGCACCCCTGCACTCTCTAAATATCAGAAGAATGACCCTATATTAGGGAAATAGGGTCTAGCTCATGTGTTAACCACATTTCATAGATACACAAGAGAGTCTGCTTTTCCAGTTCCCCATCTTCAAAGATCATATCTATAATTAAAAAAAATTTAATTCTAGTAAACATACAGTGTTGCATTAGTTTCAGGTGTACATTGTAGTGATTCAGTGATTCTATACATTACTCAGTGTTCAGTATAATTTTTTAATGGTAACTTTTACTCTTTTTATTTATGATTCCCCATGAAGGTGAAAAAGATCAGAGTAATAATTTCATTAGGAGTCTGTTATATCTGATAAATATTAACATGAAAGGCATTTGTGATATCAGCACTTTCACTGTAGTGAATCAGACCAGATGAATTTTTGAGATTTTTTTATTTCTAAAATTTCTCAGTGATAAATATCAAGAAACATAGAGCATAATGGTAGAATTTATTGAATGGAAATATTTTCTAAAATTCAAAAACTTACCAAAATGCTACTTAGTGCAAGAGAAATCACACGTATCTTTGATTTTAGAAATTTGCAGTTTATTTTGTTTTCTATTTAGGCACATTAGGCAAGTGCAAGTAAGGTTGTTGCCAGTTAAAAGTGCCCAAACATACTTTATAAATTTAAAGCGATGGCATTAATTGGGCTGGGAAGCCCATAAACAAGTCAAATACAAAGTTATATAACCTGTTCTTTAAGATTAAAAATGTATCTTTTAATTCAATGCTGACCAATGCAATGAGCGCAAGAGATAACTAGTGCCCTTGTCTGAGGTTACACCGGCAGAACAGTAGTTCATGTTTAAATCTGTAAAATATAGCTGTAAAACATTTACTCTACTAACGTTCTGAGAGAGTTTCAAGTTTAAAATAGATATTATTAGATCATACATTTTTGACTAATAGCTTCTTCACAGTTATTTTGTTTACTTTTTCAGGAATTTTATAATTAAAAATGCTAAATTGGCAAAATTGGTATTATAAATGATAGGTTTGGAGAAGATTAAAAGAATTTCTGAAAAAGCAGTAAAAAAATCCTTGTTTAATGTTTTAATATATTTAAATATAATTTAGGTTAAATTGTGTTTGGATTTTTCTTATATTTATTATTTCGGCAAGGAAAGGATGATTCAAATTTTGATTTTTAGAATTGCTGGAAGTTATCAATTTTAAAATAGAACATGGTTTCTTGCTTGTAAGAAAATAAATTCCATATAAAGTATACCTAAGTTTTTGTGAAATGTTCTTCTTGCCATAAGTTGGATTTTTAAAATGTAATTTGTATTGAAATTAAAAATTACAGTGAAGTAGATGTTCAATTTTTTCCCTGTTCAAAGAGATTTTAAGGAAAACATAATATCCCAAGGATTAGTTTTCTCTCCTTACTTCTGTTGTTGCAAGTCAATTGTTTTTCAGTGTATTACATCACCAAGATCTAAAAACTTTACTAGATTTCTAGGTATATTAATTTGGAAATAAATCTGGAAAAGTGCATCTTGAAGACTCGTATTTACAGCGTCATGTTACTAAACGGCTCTTGTGATGGCTTCTGTTATTTAAGTCATCAATTTCATGTATCAGCCCTATTTCTAAATGTGATTTAACACTTATAATTGAACAAACTTGAAATTTATTAGAAAACTAGATTTGGATTTACTTTTACAGATTCTGAAGTCCAGGACATTATCCACGGGTATCATAGGGACAGATAAAGGTGTGTGTGTGTGTGTGTGAGAGGGGTGTATTACAAACTTAGGGGAAAACGCTGGCGTTCTCAATTTGCAGTCGTTGTAGGGTGTTTAGTTTCTTTTGCAATAGTTAAAACACATCTTTTTATTTTTATTTTTTTGAAGATTTTTTAAAATGTTTTTTATTTATTTTTGAGAGACAGAGAGAGACAGTGCGAGCAGAGGAGGGTCAGAGAGAGAGAGGGAGACACAGAATCTGAAGCAGGATCCAGGCTCTGAGCTGTCAGCACAGAGCCTGACGCGGGGCTCGAACCCACGAACCGTGAGATCATGACCTGAGCCGACGCCGGATGCTTAACCGACTGAGCCACCCAGGCGCCCCAAAACACATCTTTTTAAAGAAATATATTAGGATTTGAAGTATTGTTTTTGAGCAAGCTTACCATGGTATCCCATTTTGGAATGTTACTATGGCATATATTCAAATGATTCAGTATACCGTGAGCAAAATGGAGACAAGTATGTGCCTCTTTTTTGAGGGTTAAGAAATTATTAGAGAATACTGCAAGTTAAAATTTGAAAATGGTTAAAATGCTTTTTGAACATGTATAATGCCCTTGACATTCTAAAAGCTTTTGTGAGTAAGCACTGTCTCATTTCACATATAGAAATCTGAGATAAGATTGTCAAGTGACCCTAATATCGTATAGCTAGACAGAGCTAGTCCTGAGCATATGTCTTGTGTAGCAATAGTTTTGCCCATGATAAGGCTCTTGAATCATGTATTTATGGATGGCTGGTGGGAGAATGATCAGAGCATTCTTCCTTGAGTAGAAAATGAAGGCTTATTTAGTTGATACAGGAAAAATTCCATGTGAAATTTTAACTTTTAACTTATTAAGTAGGAAAGATTACCTTAAAATTAACTGGATGTTGCAGGGGAGCTTTTGAGATCATGGAAAATTTTAATTAGATGTATTTAGTACTGCTCATTGTTTTGATATTGAAACAATTTCTAGTCCATAGAGGATAATGAAAATTTACCTCTTTTAAAAACACAATAGGAATGCCTGGGTGGTTCAGTTGGGTGAGCGTCCAGCTCTTGGTTTCAGCTCAGGTCCTGATCTCATGGTTCTTGAGTTCAAGCCCTGCATCAGGCTCTGTGCTGGCTGTGTGGAGCCTGCTTGGGATTCTCTTTCTACCCCTCTCTTGCTCATTCTCTGTCTGTCTCTCTCTCTCTCTCAAAATAAATTTAAAAAAACCCAAAACACAATAGTTGTCTGCTAAATATATTAAAAGATATATAGACTAAATTGGATAGTATTAGCTGTGTATTTAAAAATATAATGATGGGGCACCTGGGTGGCTCAGTTGATTAAGCTTCCAACTTTGGCTCAAGTCATGATCTCGTGGTTCACATAATTTCACATAAAACCGAATATTTTTTTTAAAAACCAGCAAATTGTCAGGTTTACATTAGTTTGATTTGAAATGAAAGCTCTCCAGAGGATCATTGATCTTCCTGCCTTTTTCAGAACAATGGACTGCAGAGTCTTAAGACTGTAAGAATTTCTTATAGAGATAATTTGTTAGGATATTGTCTCTACTTCTTCATATATTCAGTAACTTGCCTTTCCGTAATAAGCATCTTTTAGTATCATAAATCTATAAAAGGATGAGTTAATAGCAAATCACTGTAAACTCTGAAGTTCTGTCTCTTTTAATTCTCATCCCTTCTACATCTCCAATTATTCCTTTTCATCCTCAAGATTCATTTTAGTTGTTTATATTTTTAATTTTTTTAAGTTTATTTATTTACTTTGAAAGAGAGAGAGAGCGCAAGCTGGGGAGGGGCAGAGAGAGGGAGAGAGAGAGAATCCCAAGCAGGCTCCACACTGCCAGCATGGAGCCCACTACAGTGTTCGATATGAACCATGAGGTCCTGATCTGAGCTGAAATCTAGGGTCTGACACTTAACTGACTGAGCCACCCAGGCGCGCCTGTTTTTAATATTTTAAAGAAATATTACTCCTTGGGACTCCTTGGGCTCAGTTGGTTAAGCGTCCGACTTTGGCTTTGTGGTTCATGGGTTCGACCCCCCAGGTTGGACTCTGTGCTGACAGCTCAGGGCCTGGAGCCTGGAGTGTATTTTGGATTCTATGTCTCCCTGTCTTTCTGCCCCTCCCCCACTTGCACTCTGTCTCTCTCAATAAATAAACATTAAAAAAAAAAAAAGAAATATTACTCCTTAAGGAAATGCAAGAAATATATAAAAGGACAAAAAAGAATAAATCACCCATAATTCCATTACCCACATATAATTAGATAGAACAAGTCTTCATTTTTTCCCCTTCCATTTTCCCACTATGGATTAGGACCTTTTCTATGTAAAGGATTTTTAAATGTAGTTTTTTATTTATATCTTAAGCATTTTTCCATGTTATTGCATACTCCTTATGAACATCTTTATAAATGAAACTTTGTATTTAGTATTATTTTCTTACAGTTTTTAAGAAAGCGAAATACTAAGTCAAACTGTGTGAAAGCGAAATACTAAGTCAAACTGTGTGAAGGTATTTTAAGATTATTTGCGTAATATTGCCAGTTGCTTTATCTTCACACCAGTAACTATCAAACCAGGTTGTTTTACTCCCAACTTGCCAGCAGCAGTTCTACATTAACAAGTAAATTAAGGTAATTAATTTTTCACTTTATTGCCTCCTAGCCCCGATTAGAGGTTGCTTTGTTAATGTGTTGTTTTATGGTATTTTTCTTCCCCGCTTTAAAAAAAAAAAAAGGTAACTAGGTCGGATCTGTTCAGCTGCATTTAAACCAAAGTTCCCAAATTCAATTTATTTCAAAAATCTTTGAGCTCAGATCTTTTCACTTTTAATAGCTTATCATTTACTTTGTGCTCCTGCTTTGTTAAGACCATGTATTATTTTAAAAACACTGAATTGTGTCAGTGCTGTTCTCCTCTTGTTGGTGCTGTCCTCAGTATTTCCTGTTTGTGTGCTGGGTGTGTCATATGACCACTTATATACTGGAGTTTGAGAAAAATTTAGGACATTTTTTCCATTGTACTCTTTCAGCCTCTGTTAAAGAAATAATGTCTTTGCTGGCCTCTCAACATAGGGGAGGATCTTTTTATAAGTGGAAACTTTTCAAACCCTACACCCTTGGAATATATGTGGACATCAAGACTTCGGCTGTTGAGGCCTGAGAACCCCAGGCCTAGTTTTGATACTGAGGCTTTCCCTAACCTACAAAACCATAGGTATAATTCCCACAGTGGTGACTGGAGCTATGGTAAGCAATTGAGTGGCTTTACAACTTTAGAGAAGTTATACCTCATGTGGATATCTAAGGAGCGGGGGATGCTTGTAACTCTGCACCTTTTCTCCTCACTGTGTTCTGTTTGGTTGTTTTGTTTTTTGTTTTTTAGAGCAAGACAGAAAGCATGCACATGTGTGTGCATGTGGGGGAGGGGCAGAGGGAGAGGGAGAAAGAATCTTACGCAGGCTACACACCCAGCATGAAGCCTAATGTGGGGCTCGATCTCTTGACCTGGAGATCATGAACTGAGCCAAAATCGAGAATCGGATACATAACTGACTGGGCCACCTAGGTGCCCTTTGTGTCTTTAACATCTATTTCCTCAGAGAAATCCATCATCTATTTTACATCTATTTCCTTTTTTTTTTTAATTTAAAAAAACATTTTTTTGATGTTTGTTTATTTTTGAGAGAGAGAGAGAGACAGAGCATGAACCGGGGAGGGGCAGAGAGAGAGAGGGAGACAGAATCTGAAGCAGGCTCCAGGCTCTGAGCTGTCAGCACAGAGCCTAATGATGGGCTAGAACCCACAAGCCACGAGATCATGACCTGAGCCGAAGTTGGACGCTCAGCCGACTGAGCCACCCAGACGCCCCACATCTGTTTCCTTTTATATATAGTGGCTATTTAATAATTTGTTTAACTGAGTATAAAATGCTCTCGAATTGGTAAGTCATATATTTGTTGAGTGAAATTGAATTGACTTGTTCAGATTAACTTCATTTTTGGGTCTTTCCCTTACCCCTTTCCCTGCCCAACTCAGTTGTGTATAGGTATCTACTCTAATTGAATTCTTCCTTCCAAAATATGTATTCAGTGGACTTGTAGGCTTTGAATATGTATTTTAACAGAGGGCAAATGCACTTTGGGATAGCTTTGGATTTGGCATAATTTTTATTTATGACTTTCTGACTTCTTCCCACCATGATTACATAGAAGGAATTTAAAATTTCTGTTTTGCCCAGGAACCTTGTGTATCCATTAGTAGAATGGTTGTTTCTTAGAAAAGTCTTCTCTCACTCTTGAACCATTACTCCTAAAATATGGTTTTAAAGCTCATCACCAGCTTTCCCCCTGAATGTTCTCTAGTATATTCTTTAAATGGCGCTCAGAGCTGACAATAATGTTCTGTGTGTGATATGACCATTAATAAAAGAGAATGGAGTTATCATTCTTCCTCGGTTTATATAACATTTATTATATATTTATTCAGCTGCTATTTATTCAGCACAGAAGTAAATTAGGTACCTTTGGTAGTTATATTTTATCACTTAACATATTGAGTTTATTTTCAATAAACCCTTAATTCTTTTTCACACCTGCTTAATTATATGTTCCTTCTTCCTACATGTACAATAGTTTGTGGGTTTTTTAAGCACAATTTTATCTTTATTTTCTTTAAATTTCATCTTGTTAAAGTTGGCTCAGTTGTTCCAGCTTTTTTAAAACTTCATTGTATCTTCCAGTGTATTCGTTTAACTTTTACCATCTGCAAATGCAATGAATATTTTTAATGTGTAAATCCAGATAAGTACTGTTAAAGACTCAAACAATCTCAAACTGACATATGCAAAGAATTGTGTACCGGTGAAGCTCATTAATGACTCAGCCCTCTAGGATTTTATTGGAGACTTGTCGTGTAGGTATTTTCTGCCTTGCTCCAACCAAAATTTCAAACTTCTAGAAGGAAGGCAGATATTTAGCATAAACCATATTGTTTGCATAAACAGTCCAGGCATGATCATTTAGGGAAAGTTTTATGTCATAGTGGGAAACTGTTTATCAGCCATGTTCCCAGAAGCCAACTAAGGGCCAATCTTGCAAGAAGGCTGTTCCAAAGGTAGTCTCAGGCCAGCTATATTAACTCTTTCCTATACATTATGTTGTGTTGACATTTACTAGAATATATGTGTAGTGTAAGTTTTTTAGGATATTGGTGGGATACAGTTTCTTACAGTATAAACCAGGGAGAGTCATTCAGTTCTTTTCATGCTCATAGAAATATCTTTAAACATAGGCCTTTTTGATGAGATTAGACATTTTTTTATAGCAGTAGACCTTTCATTTGAAAATACTTTACCACTTATGTTGATTTCTTCTAACCAACAGTTTCAGTTATATAATTTTGATAAGAATTTTTACACTTGCCTCTCCTTTTTCCTCCAGATTACTAATTGCAAACTACTTAGTAATTTTATAGGTTCCAGACTTCCAAATGGCTAAATTACAAAGATGCTCTAGAACTTTACAACCTAGTTTTCTGCTAATTTTTATATTTATTTTAACATTCTTTATGATTGTATAAGGTTGAGAAGAGAATTAATAATAACAACAGCAACAAATCACAATTTGGGAAAAAAACCTAAATCTTCATAATTCAAATTTCATGAATTATAATATCCTATTTAAGTTGATGCAGAAAGATACTGCTTGTTTTAGAACACCGGGGCATTTATGGAAATTCAGAAGCCTTTTTTCACTGTTGGAGAAGTACTTGATTTGGTGTAATACAAATAGATCTTTTGGATTTGTCTGAAGAAAATATGTTTTCTTCTAAGCTTATGCTGTATATTAAATTATACGTATTTATTTATTTAAGTTATTTTATTTATTTATTTTGAGAGAGAGAGAGAGAGAGA
>CM053562.1:15617361-15675408 GCA_028646485.1 Cryptoprocta ferox
GATTGTTTGTTTTTCGGGTGTGGAGTTTGGTGAGTACTTTGTAGATTTTGGATACTAGCCCTTTATCCGATATGTCATTTGCAACTATCTTTTCCCACTCTGTCGGTTGCCTATTAGTTTTTTCGATTGTTTCCTTTGCAGTTTCCTTTCCTTTTTATCTTGATAAGGTCCCAATAGTTTATTTTGGTTCTTGATTCCCTTGCCTTTGGGGATGTGTCGCGTAGGAAATTGCTGCGGTTGAGATCATAGAGGTTGTTTCCTGCTTTCTCCTCTAGGGTTTTGATGGTTTCCTGTCTCATGTTCAGGTCTTTCATCCATTTTGAGTTTATTTTTGTGTATGGTGTAAGAGAGTGGTCTAGTTTCATTCTTCTGCATGTTGCTGTATATTTTGTAGGAGATTTTTAAGAATTCCTTTTAGTGAAGAGTTTTAAGAAAATGAAAGGTAATGACCTTTGGAGTTTTTATTTAAGTGCAGTTCTGCCCAAGGACAAATGAATGATTGGATGACATTTAAAAATGATCTTACAGAGACAATTTTGTGATGCTCTCCCCATCCCTAATTTATTGTTCTCTTTGAATATTCCTACAGAGAGCTCATCCATTCTCAAGGATTGAACTACTATCCTTTTACTAATTATTCTGAAATGAAGCTCTAAATCTGGCCTGTACCTATTCTTTAGTCAAATGTATCTGCCTTCTTATTCTCGATTTCTCATAGAAATTGAAACCTGAAGAGTTAGAAAGGGAATTCATTATTGCCAACTTAAACTGATCATATCTTTGTTTTCTTATTAATTTCACTGGTACCAATATCTTCCTAGATTTCCAGCTTGCCGCTCTGTGTATTTAATAAATACTCATTGAAAAAAGACTATCAGGGCTTTTTCTTCTCCTTCACTCCTCATTTCATTTGCAATCCAGTTTGTACTGATTTTTTCTTTACTGTCTTTCAAGATACCTTTTCTGAGTAACCACTTTCATCTCTTTCTTTTATTTCAATCTTCATGTATAGTTTTATTATATTCTTAATGTACTTTGAGTCATAGGAACTTTAGGTTAACTGATAATTTATGGACTCAGCCTCTTACCTCTAAGAGTCCTTTCATAACTAGTAAAGTGGCCTCTTCAGTTGTTGTCCTGTGACTTAGAAGATGCTTCCTAATTGTGAATCCAACTCTTCTTTCTTTCTTTCTTTTTTTAATGTTTATTTATTTAATTTTGAGAGAGAGAGCGCCCATGTAAGCTGGGCAGGGACAGAGAGAAAGAATCCCAAGCAGGCGCTGCGCTGCCAGCACAGAGCCCAGTGCGGGGCTCAGTCCATCAACCTCAAGATCATGACCTGCACTGAGATCAAGAGTCAGATGCTTAACCAACTGAGCCAACCAGGCACCCCGAGTCAGCCCTTCTTTCTTAAAATGTCTGCCATTTTGATTCTATGTCATCTCTCTAGAGAAAAACAGAAATAAATCCTTTCCCTTTTCGACATGACTCTTCTGATATATAAAAATTGCTTTCGTATCTTCCTTCTTTTCCCAGATTAAGCATCTTTATTTCTCCACACTTTGCTCATTCAGTTTATTCAGCATATATTTATTGAGCACCTCTTGGGCAGAAGTCACTGTTTGAAATACTTGGAGTGTGGTGGTAAACATGAATGATTAACTCTCTTTTTTCATAGGGCTTATGTCCAAATAGAGGTAAACAAAAAGTATTTCAAATTAAGACACTGACAAGTAAAAAATAAGATAAGTTTGGATTTTGATAAATGCCATGAAGAAAATTAAACAGGATTATAGGATAGAGAAGGCATGGGGATGGGAGGCTACTTCTCCATTTACTTTGGTTTCCAAATGTCACCTCATCTTGGTTGCTCCACTACATCAATATGCATGGGCTTTGGCGCTTTTCAAATCCCTTTAATGGTGGACTTCTGACCTGGTTGATGTTTTCTGTGTATATAGGAAGGTAGAGGCTTCTTAATTATAGGTAAGATGGAGCTATTTGGACTATGGTATCGGTAAGACAACTATTAAAAAGGAAGGCACAAAAATGTACACCTTTAGGGTAGTTGTTGGACTTACAGTATTCTCTGACTTAGTGTGTTCTTCATGGTACAGTGAGACTAGTAGTGGTCATATCTAGACAGTGTGCTTCCATTTAGTGCAGTCTCAGGTATGTTGAACTGTTTGACCAGCAGTCAAGCTTTGTAGTGAACTTTTTCAAGTCTGTTGTTTTTGAACTGTTTTTCAACCAGACCTTTCCTCTTTTGAACTTGGAAAATCAATTTCTTGAACCTTATTGAAGGGTTTTACAGTCATCCCTATAACATTTCATCTCACTAGATCTTCCTTCTAGTTTTATGCGATCTTTTTGTATCTTGTTATTTGAAAAGCTCACCCTTTCTGTTGCCTTTCAAGTCAGCAATCATGATATAAACAGAAGAGTACCAAGAACAGAACTTAGCAAAATGTTCCTTCAGATGGATTTTGCTTTATTTAATTAGCACATTTTGAGTATGGCTGTATATCTACCTCTAACCCTACCTAATATCTGATTCCCTTTTTATCTGGTGTTAATATCTAGTTTTGTTTCCCTCTCTCTTATTTTCAATTATTTCATGAGATGTTTCCTAAAGAAAATGAAGCGTAATTGTTCAGCCTACGTTCCAGAGTCAAACTGATTTGGATTTTAATTTTTTCTTCTGTTCTTGTTATTTGTGTAATATTGGATATGTTACCTACCCTCTTTGACTCTTGGTTTCCTAATAATTGTACCTGCTTCATGGGCTATATGAGATAATGAATATAAATCACCTGTCATTAGTGCCTGGCATGTAGAAGATCCCAATAAATATTGGCAACACTGGCTGGAGTCATTGTTGTCAGCCCTGAAGAAATTAAATGTATTCTATCTCGGGCTTTCCTGATCTAAAACCCTTTAAGTGCATGTGCACATACACAAATATACATAGCTAGATCTTAGGGACAGGCACAGTGAAATATGTTTGTTATAAGTCTTATGAGCCACTTGCCTAGAGTTTTACTAGATAAAGCATCAAACTTAGCATTTCTGAAATTCATACTTTCTTAGAAAGCTTAAACTTTGTCTTCTCTCTAGTCATTTATTCTCTTTTCGGTGGTCCACAGTTTCTCAAAGTTTAGATATTAATACTGATCTTTTAATAGCCTTGTTGGTTTATCTTTGAGTCTAGTAAATAATGAGATCTGGGCATGGGATGCTGAAAGTATGGCCTAGGTCATTCACTTAGCCAGGGCAGAAAACAAAATTGTCTAGAGTGGGAAGAGAAATAACCTAACACAAGTACTGTATGATAAGTACCATGAAAATGTCCTCATATGTATTATTTTATTTATCTCTTTTAGGAACTTCATTATACAGCTGAGATAATTGAGCATCAAAATTCAAATACTGGGGGTGCCTGGGTGGTTCAGTTTGTTAAGGATCCAACTCTTGATCTCAGCTCAGGTCTTAATCTTAGGGTCATGAGTTCAGGCCCTATGTTGGGCTCCACACAGGGCATGAAGCCTACTTAAAAATAAAAAATTCAAATACTTAATGTCATCTCACACCCACTAAGTGATGGTATGTTTAGAATTTGAATCCAGTTTTGTCTGATACCAAAATCATGTCCTTTCTACTCCAATATATGCTACTTGTCCTTTCCCCTACTATTTGGCAATTAACATTATACTGACATGTATATCAAACTGACTATTTTTTTCTTTCACTGGGCATCTATCCCTGGGAAACTAATGAAGGATTGCTTTAGAGGAGATTTTCAAAGTCAGAGAATTGATGAGGATCGTGACGGAAATTGGCACATTTCCCCTTGATAGGAAACACGAGCATTTTAGCAGTATTATTAAACCATGGAATCTTAGAGTTGGAAGAGACCTTTTTGGTCCTGAGTTCTGTTTTCTAGCCATGTAATGGTCATATATGTGGGATACATTTGAAGAAGAATATTTTTAATGTCTTTGTATCTGAAATACTTTGTGATTTAAGATCAACTTTTGTCTTTATTATACTTCTCTATGATACATTGTTGTTTTAAAAGTTTTTTTGTGTTTCTATAATTGTTAAACAAACCTGATATGAGTGAATAAGGATAAGTGAATAGAACTGTCAGAATCCTTTTTCTGTATGTGAGAGATACTGTGAAGGTATTTTTAATTATCATGGAGGGATACTAATGACTTATGCTAAAATTTTGGAAGAGAGTTTTACATGCAAAAAAATAAGTCCAGGTAGGCTGATTTTGTGTTAAATAATTCTGTGTGTGTGTGTGTGTGTGGTTTATCAAAGCTTCTAATAATAGTTCACTTCATGTTTCTTTCAGCCATATTTACAGAGAATATTAAAGTGCATATAGAAATCATCTTTATTGTCTGATATTCTAATTTAATAACTTTCCAGCTTCATTGAGGTATAGTTAACAAAATTGCATATATTAAAGTGTCTTTTTTTAAAAAAATAAGAATTCATCCTACTCAATCTTGTTTAGTGATGGATTCATTTTCTATACTGATTTGTAATCTTGCAGTGTTATAGCATAAAATATGGTGATTATATAATTCTAGTTTAAACAAATATTATCGAAGTAAAATTTTAAAAGTTCCATATTATGGAGTGGACAGGTATTTTTGTGTAAATATCATGAATTTCAAGTAGTGGTTAGTTCTTTAGGCTAATATTGGACATTATTACCCTAAAGAATCTAAAGATAAAATTTAAGAAGAAAGAATAGACATTGATGTATATATGGTAAAACCTTTTCAGTTTTCTTTTTCTAGAACCTTAAAGTTCCATGGGGGCAAGGACTTTGGCTCATCACTGTATTCCTATTATCCAAAATAGTATGCCATACATGGTAGATGTTCAATTGAGTATTTGTAGTAAACAATGTCTATCTTGGCTTTACAGATTAGCAAACTGTTCTACACAAAAGCTACAAACAGAGCATACTTATTTGGGGTAACTGTACCAAACAAATGCTCGTGTGTGTTTATGCTCATTTCTTTTTATCTGAAATAAGAAGAATACGGCTGTGACGATGTAACAGCTTTCCATAAATTCCATAAATACCTGCTGAATGTCAGGTAAATGCTGCTTTGATTTATTGTCCTAGATAATAGGCTCAAATCTTTGTGTATATATATAATTGTATGGGAAATGTTGGTGATTAGGGATATTATTTTGGTTACAAAATACGAGAAAATTTTATGTTATTGCCTGTACTTTTCTAGCAAAGATACTTTTACTACTTTCTAGTAAATCAGATCTTTTCTCTGAAGTGAATTAATTTTTCGAAGTCACTAATCCAGCATTTCTAAGACGTATAGTCTGGACAGTTTACATCATACTCACTGTCAGTACTTATTAGAATTGAGGAGTCCCAGAGACCATCTTAGACTCACTAAATCAGAATAACTGGGATGTGAGTCTCTGAAACCCAAGTTTTTGACAAGCTCTACATATAATTTCTCTCTGCACTCAGAGGATTGAGAATCATTATATTAAATTTTGCCAGACGTGTCTCTGCCTTGGGGAGAGGCAGGATCTTGGAGGCTCTGGAGAAGGAATTCCTCACTGGAAGTTCTCTGCTCTACTTAAGTCCCACATGAATCAGTTTTAAGACACTGATTGTGTCAGTGTGAGTCACAGCCAAACATTAACCACACTGTTAGATTATAACTCTCATATATGGTCAAGTCCTGCCTACAGACATGGCCCACCTTCATTCTCTTACCAGGTGCACTGGACCACTGCCACATTTGGCAGGTACTTACCTAAATGTCCTGGCTCAGTATCACCCATCTCACAGAGTCAGTACCATTTCCTGTCTTGATCCTCCTTCTTCTCAGCTCTATTTTCAAATAGGAAAGGATTCTGAATTTCAGGGCTGAAGAGAGGCACTCTTTTGGGGTGCCTGGGTGGCTCAGTCTGTTGAGCATCAGACTCTTGATTTCAGCTCCAGTCATGGTCTCACGATCTTGGGATCGAGCCCTGCATCAGGCTGTGGAACCTGCTTAAGATTCTCTCTCTCCCTCTCCCCCACTTATGCATATGTGTGAACTCTCCCTCTTTCTCTCAAAAAAGGGCACTCTTTCTAATGCCTCAAAGTTCAGTTAAAAATGTAAATTTACATATGTATAATCTGTTTAACCTTATTTGTATCAGCAAAGTAAATGGTATTGCTACGTTTTATATACAAAGATGGTGATATTGAATTGATTTTCCAGAAGTAATAATGAATTTTAGTTTTTTATTCATGTTGTAATGCTTGGCCCTCCTTGGATTCAGGGGCATTCTAAAATGCAACATTTAGAAGACAGAACACATTATTTAACATACATAGATTACTTTCTTTTTTACATTTATTTATTTTTGAGATAAATAGGACAGAGTGAGATAGAGTGCAAGCAGGGGAGGGGCAGAGAGAGAAGGAGACACAGAATCTGAAGCAGGCTCCAGGCTCTGAGCTGTCGGCACAGAGCTCGACACGGGGCTTGAACCCACAAACCGTAAGATTGTGACCTGAGCCAAAGTTGGGCGCTCAACTTACCGAGCCACTGAGGTGCCCCAAACATAACAGAGATTAAATCCATGACTTCATTGGCATTGTGCTCTTGCCTAGTTAGTCTCAAAAGTTGGATTTTGCCTGTACATTTGTCTCATTTTCCTAGGCAAGAGTTAAAAAGACTGATACTGTGTATTAAGCTTGGAGATGATTTAGAAAAAAAATATCCTGATGTATTTATTGATACTGATTCAATGCAAGGGCATTTCAGCCACTTTGCATGGATTTCCTTGGGAAGGATCTACTAGGATTTTAAATTTCTATTCTTCTTGTATGTTGTTTTTTTGTGTTTAAATTCAGTCATATTTAGCACTTCCCTGTCTTCTTACCTCCTCTTTAATTGAATGTGATTATTGCATTAATGATACGTTAGTTCTTTTAGAGAATTAATATTCTTTCTAGTTCAGTTAAAAATGTTTTGTAAGCCTATGTTATGACTTGGACTGGAGATAAAAGGTGATATTAAGACAACATTCACTGTCTCTAATAGGGAAGGAAGGTAAAAATATTCAGCTTGCTTTGAAATATCCAGTATACCTGTTAGGGAGTAATTTATTTAATTAAGTATTAAGTATTTATGAAGTAATTTATTTTTTAAATTTCCTTATGTATTAGAAATGTTGCTAAATTAGACAAAATCTTAGAAAAGTGAGTGTTAGAATTTAATACTGGGCTATTGTATTTTTTAAAGGACTTAAACATATCCAAATCAGAACTAGGTGCTGACAGGGGTGCCTGAGTGGCTCAGTCGGTTAAGCATCTGACTCTTGATTTCAGCTCAGGTCATGATCTTGCATTTTGTGAGTTAGAGCTCCTCATTGGGCTCCACACTAACTGCATGGATCCTGCTTGGGATACTCTCTGCCCCTCTCCTGCTCATGCTCTCTCTCAAAATAAATAAAACTTAAAAAATAAAGAACTAGATGCTGACATAAATAGCTCTGATTTATTGACCACTAAAGCAAATCCCATTCAGGTGTTAGATATTGGTTCTGTGGATACCAGGTTAAAGAACTTGTTCCATACACCAGAGGTATTGGGGACTCCTCCTTGGTGGACTCTGAGCCATGGAGATTCATAATGATTACAGTCTCCTAGGAAACTTAATCTGGCTGCAGATTGCAGAATTTATTTCAGGAGGTAGAGACCAGATAGACTATTTTGGACTGAGTGTTTGTGGCCCACCACCTACCTCCCTTCCCCCCGAGTCATATGTTGAATTTCTAACACTCAATGTGACTAAATTTGGAGATGGGCTTGTGAGGCAGTGATAAAGGTTAAATGAGGTCATAAGGGTGGCACCCTGATGTGGTAGGGCTGATAACCCTTATAAGAAGAGGAAGAGACACCAGAGTGTATTTCTTTCTCATGTGAGGACACAGCAAGATGGCAGCCATCTGCAAGCCAGGAAGACAGCTCTCAGTAGGAACTGAATTGGCCAGCCCGTTGATCCTGGACTTCCCAGCCTCTAGAACCATGAGAAATAAATTGTTCTAGTGTTTTTTGTTTTTGTTTTTTAAGCCACCAGTCTATAGTAATTTGTTATGGCAGCCAGAGCAGACTGAGAGAGAGAGAGAGACCATTTTCATAATCTGAGTTTGAGGTGATAAGGGAAGTGGTAACCAAAAAGAAATCAAAGAGATGGGTAAGGTGGAAGTGGAAAGGAATTAACAATATTAAAAAAAAAAAAAAAGCCTAGAGAACCTAGTGGATGACAGTATATAGAGGGCAAAGGATGAAGTAGAGATTTTTGGTAAGTCTTAAAATGGAATATTTATCTACTTTTCTCAAAGTGGGGAAAAGTGTTTTAGGAGTAATTGTGTTGAGTGTTCCCAAGACCATTGCAGTTTTGGTGATTTGCTAAAAGGACTCATGGGACTCAGCATATAGTCCTATTCATGGCTGTGAATTATTATAGTAATAGGGACACAAGGCACAATTAACAAAGGAAAAAGGCACCTGGGGCAAAGTCTGGAGTAATCCAGGTGCAAGCCTCCAAGAGTCCTCTCCCAGTTGAGTTGCGCAAGACAAGCTTTCTTCCTCCAGCATCAAGTTGTGAAAACGTATGCAAGATGTTATCTACTGGAGAAGCTATCCTGAGCCTTGAAGTCCAGGGTTTTTATCAAGAGTTAGTTACCTAGACACCCTTTGGTCAGCATGTACCAAAATTAAAGACTCTCAGAAGGACGGTAGGTGTTCAACATAAACTGCATTGTTTGTGTACAGAGTTTAGGTACAGTAAACTACACTTAACAGTTAGGGCGTGGTGGGAACCCTCCCAAAATTCAAGTTCCCAAATGCCAGCAAATGGCCAACCTTGTAAGCAGGACTTTCTAAGGATAGCAGGCTCTGGCCTGCTATGTTAACTCTTTAATGCATGGGAATATTTTAAACTAGAAAGAGAAAATGAAAAATATGTAACTCTCTCTTTTTAACGTTTTTCTTAAGTTTATTTTCGAAGGTGGGGCAGAGAGAGAGAGAGGGATAGAGAGAATCCCAAGCAGGCTCTGCACCATCAGTACAGAGCCCGACACAGGGCTCAGTCTCTTGAACAATGAATGAGATCATGATCTGAGCTGCAGTCAAGAGTAGGGCACTTAACCGACTGAGCACATCGGCGCCCCTGTCACTCTCTTTTTATTAACAAAGTTTAGGCATAACAAATGAAAATTCTGATTATTATCTTCAGTTGGCAACACACAAGGACATTTTTGACAGGTGGTAGGAAGAGAAAAAAATTTTTTTTCACGTTTATTTTTGAGAGCAAGAGCGAGAGAGAATGCGAATGCACGCGTGAGCCGGGGAAGCAGCAGAGAAGAGGGAGACAGAGAATCCGAAGCAGGCTCCAGGCTCCAAGCTGCCAGTACAGAGCCCAACGTGGGGCTCAAACTCACGAACTGTGAGATCATGGCCTGAGCCAAAGTCAGACGCTTAACTGACAGGCGCCCCCAGAATACAATGAAATGTTGCCACAACTTTAAGGTCAAACCATGGAGCAGCGTTTTAGATTATAGTCTCTTGAATAGTAAGAATAACTTTATGATACCTTTAGTAATAAATACCTAGACAACTCAAAGAGACATGGCCACTTTATAATAAATTTTGAGTTGAAGAACTGTTCCACATTATATTACCAAATGTCTATGATCTTTATATTTCCATTAGATTGTTTCTTAACAATTTACAAAGGGTTTATTGTATAGTAGGACAGTTAGCCCTCTTTCATGTAAGATATATTATTACCTTCCTTCCTCACCCCTGGTGAGGTGTTATTAATGTTATTAAGACATTAATGTTATTAAGACAAAGCATTTAAAGTTTTTATTCAGTCTCTACAAGGATTCTATAACTTACCATAAGATTGAGTCTTTGCTTGGTTGCTAAAAAATAGGCATGACTAAAATGTGAACATGTTGAAAATCAAATGGGCTGTGTTAATTTAATTTCCAAGGGAGCTATTTGAGCAGTTCAGCATTTGTGAAAATCTACAGTCTATTTAAATGGACTTTTAACTTTCTTCATATGAAATGAGCCATGAGCTAGCCCATTAGGTGATTTTGAAAAACTCAGCATCGAGAAGAGTGTTATCCAGGACCATTTCAAGAATAATATTTAGTTGAAGTGAAAATGGAGATTGATATTTTTTGACTTCTGTGACATTAATTTGTCTTAAATGTTTGTTCAAGGTCTTGTGTTTAGTTGTTCATGTTAAACAGAAAACCCAGAAAGATCCATTCCAGATGAGTGATGAAAATGTCATAAGTCTAATTAGGAATTATGATGGGGCAAGAAAAAATATAATAGTTACATTGAAGAGCATTTGGCCTGATCTCTGATTTTTTTTATCATAATGTCAGGAGAGTACCATTCATGTTGTTTGTTTCACTCTTTGAGAACTTTTCAATTAATTGTAGACAGGTAATTTTTCATGATTTTCAAAATAGTGCTGAGAACTGAACTCCCCGCAATAGAAAGGATAATACTCGAAAATTTACTGCATCTAAAAAATCGAGTACAGTAAACAAAGTTGGTCAGTCATGTCTCCTTGTTGTATTTTCCAGCAATGCAATTCCCTCTATTATCTACCAATTTCCAAATTGTGTTTCCTAACCATAAGAGGGGCAATATCAGTATAGGGGTATTCAAATGGTATTTTTCTGATCATTTCCTATCAGCGTTTTCCCCCTTGCTTATATACTCAAGAACTAGTTGGTACTGTCTACCTTTCTTTCACTCCTGCCTTGGCTCTTATGCTTTTGCAGCCACAGCACTCTGGTGATGTTTACCTCTGCCTCCTGGGAGGTCGCTGCCTTTTGAAGCTTGTGCTGAGAACACTTCTCTTGACAACACAGGACCTCCGTGAACCGACTAGTGTGCAGAGTTCCTCCTATGGCGGGTGTGTGTTGCTTTCTCTGGAGTTCTGCAGGAGCATACTGCATTCTGTAGTATCTTAGTAAAAATCTAGCTCTTCCCACCCCCCCAAAATGGATTTGTTAGAATGCACTACATAGATTCCATATCTCTTCTGTCTTGTACTCAAAGTCCAAGAGAGATTTTTCAAGCAGCGTCTTGTTCTCTTGTTTTGGTGTGGTATCTGCTAACCAGAGCTCTGGGGCAAGTCCCAGTTAGAACTAGGAGGGAGAAACAGTGTAAGCTCAAGGGCATCCAGAGGACAAGATGCCCTTACAATGTTTTCCCTTCCTACAGCGTTTATGGCCTTCTTTTTCCTTGAGATGATCTCTTACTTCAGAGATGCCTTAGCAGTTAATAGAGATGGTTTCCTGGCAGCCTAGACATGCCTTGATGTAAGCATAATTTGGCATATATAATTACATGATGATAGAATTTTTCAAGTTTTCAAACATTCTCATAAAACCGACAGAATCTCCTTTACGTACACACATGCACACATGAACACACACACGCGCACACAAACACGTCACAAACTGGCTGAGGTGCTCTAATTGAAGCAGGCTACAGAATCCTGCAGTCATTCATCCCCTCCCTCCCCAGGCTCCTGCATAGAATGTGACAGGATTTCAGAGATTACTGATCTCTTAACTCACTTCTTTTATACATGAGAAAAAGAACGCCCATGGAATCCAAATCCATCATTTCTCAAAGGGTCTTACCAAACATTTTCTAGACCTTCTTGCTCATTTTCTTCTTTGTGAAGCATGATGGAATTAACTGTTCATATGGCATTTTGTGTACACAGATCATGTAATGGTTATCTTTTTGTTTTATACTTTGTGCTGTCCCTTTGTAGTCTCTGAGCTCAGAGTCTATTTTTTAAAATTAATTTTCGATCCTCAGTGCCTAAGGTAATCTTATCAAATGCTAGGTAGTTAATACATGTGACATTAAACTGAATACATTTGTTTAATACTTTTCTTGGAAGTTATGTATTAGTTGGCTGTCCTGTTAGTTTATGTGAGCTAGTTCTATTTCTTCAAGTAGATGGCTACTCTTTTAAAACCTTCTGGATCTACCCCTCACCATAAAACCCAGCATAATAGAAGCACGTTGATTAACCAAAGAAAATCACATAGAAAATGTTAAGATAATGTTGTGTTTACTCCCTTCTTAGTACCTCTTAAAATCCTCTTGACATTGACAAGTAACATTAAGAGTGCTTCTTATATCATGAGGCTGGTGGCTAGAGAGGCTGAAATAACATGAATTTGTATTTGGGATCTACTGATTATTAGTTTTTGACCATGTTACTTAACCTCTCTACCCCCTAATTGTGTCATCTATAAGACAGGAAAATAATGTCTATCCTATTGTGATAAGTAAATGAAATTACACATGAAGTGTCTAGGAGTACCACATGTGTAATATTTGATAATGCGATGAACATGCTAGTCCATTGGTGTTTAAACTTTAATGTGGGTACTAATCATCTGGAATCATGTTAAATTGTAGGTTCAGATATATTGGTCTGAGATGATGCCAGAAATTTTTCATTTCTGATAAAGTTTTTGGTGATCTTGATGCACTGATCTAGAGACCACACTTGGCATAGCAAGTGGCTACATTATTCAGGATTCCCACCATGCATTTTTTTCTTTTCCCATATGTTGAATGATTGATTGGTTGTCTTTCACAGTGACTGTATATTTTGTCAGACATTGTGATTGTGTTTTTACAGTAGTTAACAATAGTATTGTGGGACTTATACTTGCTTTTGAACACCTCTTCTTGTTAAAATGCCAAGGGCATGATATGTTTTATTGAAAGCTTGCACTGCTGAGTATCAGTTAAGGGCAAACAGCTAAGGTACAAATGATAATCCTGTCTACTTTTGGAGGTTTTGAATTTGAAAGGATACTAAGCAAGGACTTCAGGAACATTAAGGCAGATCAAGTCCTTAGCCATTTTATATCTGCTGTGTATGAATTATCTACAGGTCAAGAAGTTATAAATATAAACCTAAATATCCCATGCAAAATGAACTTTGTAAATCTTCCTAAATTGAAACAGAAAGAGCACTAGGCTAGGAATCAGGAGATAAGAATTCTGGTTTTGACTCCAGCATAGATTAGCAGGGTGATCTTGGAAAGCTCAGGGTTAATTCTAATTTTTCATGCATTTGTGTTACTTTATAAAATGAACTTTTAAACAAAGCTCTCAGTTTCCTATGTAAGAATAGATCTCACCTATAACAGTATTCTAATCCTCAGTATTGTGAGTTTAAATTTCAAACCTTAAGTACTCTAACAGGTAGTTGATTATGCCTATGTTAGTTATATTTTAATTATATTCATTTTGTTAATAAGATTTTAATAATATATTTTGGAGCAGTTTACTGACTTATTGAGTATTTCAGGTATTTCATCAAAATTTGAATATATTTTTATCAAAATATAAATTAAAGCAAATATAAAAAATTCTTTGAATGATAATTATTTTCAGGTTATTTTTCTTGTCATGTGTGCAAAATTATCCATTGATGTAAAAGACAAAAACACAAGAGATTTATGAATTCCTTAATATTGTAAAGTACCCTTCAGCCCTTATGTGCAACTCTTGCAAATACTGTGTTAATTTCTGAGTTACCTGCAGAAGCACAAATTAAAACGTGAAGCAAGAAGATGGACCTTGGCCCTTCTGGGAAATGATACTTGGCTAAGCAGGGATTTATTACATTCATGGTATCTGAGAGGAAGGATTTGACAAGTTAATTAATTTGTCTTTTCTCTTACCTAAGTGCTTTCATTGCTCAAATCCTCCCCAAGCTCCAAAGCAGTATCTATCTCTGTCTTCAGCAGCAGCCCACAAACCTTCAGGGCATTCTGACACTTATTGTGAGCGGGAGGGGCAAGAGATGTGGAGAAGCATTTCGCTGGGCTTGAAGAGCGTTGTCAATGAGAGAAGGTGTTTAGGGTCATAGGTCACACTGTCAGTCTAAGCAACAAATTCAAGTGGCAGAAGGGATCCACTTGTCTTTGATAGATTTAACTCAGGATATTTGTGATAGGTAGGGTTCTCTGAGAAACACAATCTGCAGCAGTCACACCCCACCCTTTCCTGGATCTGCAGGTGGCACTGCTTGAGTACCATAGTCACAGGAATGGAACTGGCTGTGCTGAGACATCAGAACTATGCATAAGGGGAGCCTGGGTGGCCTACTTGTTTAAGCGTCCAACTCTTGATTTCAGCTCATGTCATGATCCCAGCGTCATGGAAGCAAGCCCGGCATTGGGCTCTGCACTGAGTGGTGTGGGGCGCAGGGGGGCAGGAGGGATGGGGGGGAGCCTGCTTAAGACTCTCTCTCTCTCTCTCTCTCTCTCTCTCAGAGCACCTGGGTGGCTCAGTAGGTTGGGTGTCCAACTTTGGCTCAGGTCATGGTCTTGCAGTTGGAGGCTGCTTCAGATTCTGTGTCTCCCTCTCTCTCTGCCCTTTCCCTGCTCTCTCTCTCTCTCTCTCTCTCTCGGAGCACCTGGGTGGCTCAGTAGGTTGGGTGTCCGACTTTGGCTCAGGTCATGATCTTGCAGTTGGAGGCTGCTTCAGATTCTGTGTCTCCCTCTCTGCCCTTTCCCTGCTCTCTCTCTCTCTCTCTCTCTCTCTCTCTCTCTCTCAAAAATAAATAAAAAAAGAACATTAAAAAAAATTAGGAGATTCTCTCCCTCTGCCCCTCTCTCCCGCTTGTGCTCTCTCTCTCTCTTTCTCTAAAAATAAATAAAATGAAAAAGAATTTTAAAAAATATGCATATGACCTTTCTCAGATTATTATAAATAAAGTATTATTTTGGGTACCAGGTAAAGTACAGAGTTCTTACTGGGTAGGCTTTTTCACAAACCTCTGCAGCTGATCTGTATGTTTGAATGGCGGCCAGACTATTGAAATACAGCATCACAAGCTAAAATTATGATGTTTATAAACAAATAACCTCCACTCTTCTTTTTTTTTAAGCTTATTTATTTTGAGAGAGAGTGTGTGTGAGAGAGCACATGCAAGCAGGGGAGAGGTAGAGAGAGAATTCCTAGCAGGCTTTTCATTGTCAGTGCAGAGCCCAATGTGGGGCTTGAACCCACCAACTGGAAGATCAAGACCTGAGCTAAAATCAAGTCAACTTAACCAACTCAGCCGCCCAGGTGCCCCGCCCCACTGTTCTTCTAAGCATCTTGGAGTTATTTCCTTGGTTCTGGCCATTGTTCTGATGTTTACACATAGTAATCATCATTAGGATATTTTAGGACTTCTGAGCAATGAAGCAAGCATGGTAATTCTTACCTCATTTCTAGAATAGAAAATAGGATAAATGTTTAGTGTTGATTCAAAGTCAAAAATAAGTGATAGCTCTTTCACATGATTTTCTGATATTTGCTTTCTGTAGCATTGTTTCAAACTGTTCTTAAGGTACAAAATTGGGGAGAGGTACTAAACATGTGGGAACATTTTTTTTCTCTACCAATATTGTCATAAGCTGTGATGTATATATCATATTTAAAGCTGTGATGTAATAATCAGTTAATAATGTATACAACAGGAATCCTGACATAATGCATGATTATAACAAAATTCAATTTATTCAAGAGGATAGTGACATTTCCTTGACTGTACAGAAAACTTACTGCATCCACATTCATAAGATTTCCAGTAAGTGCTCTGAGATTAGTCCTTAAATGTGTGCTTAGAGATCAGGTCTCCAAAGAGATTTTTAATAAGTATTTATATCAAACCTGCATAGTATATTTTATAAATAAGCTAGGTATGTAGATAGTATTCCCATAGTTGAGTGGTAATACTGTTATTAATTAGCAAAAATTTTATAACTAATTTAATATGCTTCTGCAATTAAGAAAATAAGTTGCCATTTCTATGTAAAGCATTACTTATAAGACAGAATAATATTTTACCAGGAAGCATAATATTTAGATATAATTTATACATTACCTCCTGTCTTGCCTGTCTAGTTTTCGGGTGTATCCTCTGAGACTCTAGTCTTCTCTCTGATTTGTTCCCCACCTTGTTAAAACATAACAGAAAGATTCAAGGAAGACTGTCTCTTAACATTTTGTTTTTTATTTTTTCCAGCAAGTCTTTTTTTCATTAAATAAGAAACTGTATCCCAACCTCAAGTGCACTCATATATAGGAAAACAACTTCTAGAATGTACTAAAATAAATGAATAAGGTCTTGGTTATTCTTTGTATCTTAAGTCCATCTTAAATTGGGGGCCAAAGCAACTCGCAAACATTGCAGTTTACAAAACCTTCTCTTTTCCCGTTTTTGTCTGTTCTCAGTTGTGTTTTGAATGACTTCTGTCTTCCATGATTAATACAATGCTTGGTAGAGTAGAACAGGAAATAGTATTATCATGAAAGTATTAAAATTCACCAAAAGATATTCAGAATCTTTCCTCTGCATCTCAACAGGGCCTTGGCTTTGTCTGTTTTAAAATAAAGTATATTTTAGGTGTTTACCACAATATCCTTAATATACTTTGCTGTTTACTCAGATAAGGTGCTTCATGACACCTGCATCCAAGAATAAATAACTACCCTGGACCAGTACAGTTCAAGCTTTAATGTAAATATGAATCACCTGAGGATCTTGTTAAAATGCACATTTTGATTCAGCAGAGCTGGGTTGGACCTGAGATTCTGCATTTCTCACAAGCTCCCAGGATGCTGCTGCTTCTGTACTTGAGAGTAAGGGTTATATCCATATGTCTAAAGCCTCTTAGTACAGATACCAAGTGTCCTAGGAACAGCTTGTTCTCAGGCAGTGATTCTCAAACTTTAGCATGCCCCAGAAACATGTTTGCTAAAAATACACAAGCCTGGGCTCCCCTCCTCAGTCATCTTCGGTGGGGCTTTGGAGTCTAGCAGTCGGCACTTTTCAGAACTCCGCAGATTTTGATGCAAGTGGACTAAGATCACACTTTGAGAAATAGTACTTTAAAGTTTGGAATTGCTGTGGAAATTCACAGTCCTTTCTAGAATGGTAGCTTTTTAAAAGCCAAAGCTACAATGAAAAAACCCATCTGGAAAGTCATTGGTTTGGATGCCAGTGTAGTATTGGTTAACGAGGAAGCAGTTGTACAACTTTGTATGTTTCTCTGTTGTGTCTCATCGCCTCAGTCAGAAGGCACATAATATTTTACAATATATCAGTGGTGAAGGCTGTGGTTTCAGTCAGTCCCTAATTAGCCCTGAAGGGGTCTTAATTGGATAATTGGTTGGAAGTAATAGGTGAGTAAGTATATTAAGTGATGGTGAATGGATGTTGGTATTGATTCTTCTCATGGATATTCTTACCAGGATATTTACTCTCTCTGGGTTACACCTACTTCTGTGATATTACCTGCTGCTGTATTTACCTAATGTCATAAAACTAGCTCGTGCCCAACATAAAATATAGATTTGGTTCTCAAGTTAAAACAAAAATTAGGAATTCCAGTAACTAATGAGTTGTTTGTCATTTTAGTGTGACAGCTGTTAAATTCCAAAAGTATGTCATTCAAGGTGAATTTTTGAAAATGACATCCTTTCACAACTTTAAAAGTGGTTCCTCATCTGCTCATGTCTCTTTCTCTTTTATGGATGTGGGTGGTATTTATATATTACCTAATTGACTGTACAAATTTTTTTTTTTTAAAAAGGGGTTGTACAGAGGTTGCAGTTATTAGATAATCTTACCAGAAACCCTGAGTGCTATTAGAATACTCTGTTCAGCAAACTGTTTAATGTTAACCAAAGTGATTTAAAAGCTTTAGTTAGGATTAATCTATCATATGCTTAAATTTATTATCTCATTCACTAATTTGCATATGATCTGACAACTCAAAAATTTTTTAAGCAGAGAGAAACGTACCCAAAAATGAATTATAGGATGAGTTGCATTAAAGCACTAATCCCCCATTTCCGTCCAGCCCTGGACGGAAATGGGGGATTAGTGAGCTGTGATCACATTACTCCTTTTCTGCTCCTCTGCCCTCAAGAGCAAATTCCTTTGTGCTGCCTCTGGATGGTTCTGTTCCAGTTCCACAGTAGCGCTCTGAGGTTTCCCTTGCCCTTGAGAATTTCAAGGCATAGAGCAGAGACAGTTTTGAAAACCATCATGACCTTACTGCGGCGTGAGAAGGATATTTATCACACAAAATACTTTAAGATCACACAGATAAATTCTGCCTGAAGGGAAAGGGGAGAAGATAGACAAATATGTATAGGGGCAATTAACATACAACATAAACCTCTCTGGGATGAAAGTATCTACTAAGTGACCTCTTTGAGATGACTTTCTGTTGTGAATTTTCTATTTATTAATAGCCTAAGAACTGCGCTTTACAATCTATGCTATTCATATCTCTTAACACAAAGGTGGTTAGTATTGGGGAGGAAAAGTGTCTATTGGCTCTTAAAACAAACCAAAAAATTTTTATTGCATACTGGGAAATAATTTTGTTGAAATTTAGATAATTTTGCTCTCAGTGAAGAGAACATATGAATGAAAAAGAAATGTAAAAAGTATTTAAATTTTGTCACTCTTTTTTTTTTTGTTTTTAGTGTTTATCCATTTATTTTAAGAGAGATAGAGACCATGAGCAGGGGAGGGGTGGGTTGAGAGGGAGGGAGAGAATCCCAAGCAGGCTTCGCACCACCAGCATGGAGCCCAAGGTGGGGCCCGAACTCACAAACTGCGAGATCATGACCTGAGCCAAAGTCAGATGCTTAACCAACTGAGCCACCCAGGCGCCCAGTTTTATTTTCTTACATTGTGGGTGGTGACCATTATGACCGCAGGATTTCTTCTGGAGTTCTCATTTTGCTTGAGAGCCTGTGTGATTTTGTTTGTAAAATTTCCTAGAAATTTCATATTTGAATCTGGGAAGAATGAAGACAGACAATATTTTCAATGGACATAGCCCAGTAGTTTATTTTTAAAATGAGGTTAGGCAAACCTTGCCTCACCATTTCCCTCCAAATTAAAATTTTAGGACAGATTATTAATTGGTATTGTCAGCAACTTTATCATCAAGCTGTTTACCCTCAGGTATTGATTTGAGAATTGCAACCTGCATCTTTTATCTGATGTTTTATTCTTACTCTTTATCTGTTTAGCTTCATTGACTTCTTCCCTTTGGCATATGGGGTACTACCAAACCATTTATCTTACTGTCTTCTCAAATTTCTTTTCAAAAACTATTTTGCTTTTTTAAACTACAGATTTATAAAAAAAAAAAAATCCTTTACATTTGCTGCCAACCCACTCAGTAAGAGCTGCAATCTGGCTCCTGCCACCAGCACTTGACTGAGTGCTTATTTGAAGATCTCCAGCGATACATCAATTAAAACCCCAGTAGCCCTTTCCCTGTCTTTGTGTTTCTTCATCTCTGCCACAGTTGAATTTTTGACCACTTTCTCCTTGAAATTCTCAGTTCCCACTGTTTCCCGTTGAGTGTTCTCTACTCCACCCACTGCGACTTGTTAAATATGTTGTCTTTCTTCTTCTTGTTCTTTTTTTTAAATCTTCCTTCCATTTAGTTACACTAAGCCCCCACCTGAAATATCGCCCCATACATCTCTCTTCCTGTCACAGATCCTGCCAGTGCTGTAAGGCCTTCATATGCCATTTTCCTTTTGAACTAAAAATACTCTTTCTCATTTCTCTATGATTTTCTCATTTCTCATCCCATTCCTACTTGAAATACTTTCAAGATGGGTTTTTTCCTTGACAGTATGATGTTGTAAACATTTCTTCGCGACCCTCACAGATATAAATTACAGGAGAGAGGTCACCATTGCAGCTTCCTCAATGTCATCTATAGTTTTTACCTTAAATACTGTTTAATGTACTGTAGTAAGCAGAATAATGACTCTCCAAACATCTCCATGTCCTAATTCCCAGAACCTCCAAGTATGTTAGGTTACATGACAAAGGAGAATTAAGGTAGCAGGTGGAATTAAGGTTACTAATCAGTTAACCTCAAAATACAGAGATTATCCTGGATTATGCTGCTGGGCTCAGTGTAATCACAAAACTTCTTGAAAATGGAAGAGGGGAGGCAGAAGAGAGAGTCAGGGTGATGCAGTGTGAGAAGGTCTCAACTGGCACTTGATGATGGAGGAAGGAAGACAAAAGCAAGCAGTATGGCTAGAGTTTAAAAGCTGGAAAAAGTTAAGAAACATTCTCCCCTTGGAACCTTCAGAAGGAAAGCAGCCCTGCTGACACCTTGATTTTAGCTTAGTGAGACCCAGGTCAGATTTCTGACCTACTGAACTGTAAGGTGCACATATTCTGAAAATTCAGAGGCAATGGGATAAGAAAAATAGGAATATAGATAAACTAGTTGTTTCAAGAGTTAATTCCTTCACAGGGAATTTATTTAGTTTCACAGTAATTTTTTTTTTAACCCGGTTGTTCTTCCGATGAATTCTGTATAATGCAGTCATTGCTGTAAGAAAAAGCCCACATAGGATGTATTGCTTTTGTTTTATTTGGGCTTTATAATTTGAAAAAAAAAAGATGAAGACACCTCCCATGTTGAACAGGGCTGCTAAATAATGGGACCTGTCAAATGACAAAACTAAAACAATTCAGTTACAAGTTTGATATCCTTTATTCAAAAGAAAATAGTCCATGGATTAGAGGATTACCATGTCTCACAAGCAGTGGAATACTATTTTGGAGGGATTTGATTGGGTAAGAGTGAGTTTTATAGCGTTAGAAGAGGCAACTCAGAAACAGGGCATGATTAGCTAGGAGGTCAGGAATTTCCTTAGCAGGCAGACAGGTCCTATTTTCTTAGGCACAGTCAGCTAGCTGAACCTGAGTTGGAAGACTGTGATTGGCATGTGTTGGGTTTTCTTGACAGTGAAGTGTTTCCCAGGAGTGCAGTTTGAACAACTTTTTGATTTATGACATGGACCTGGCCACAGCGGTGGCCTCTGTTTTGTGAGTCCCTATAAATGAGCTAACTTTTATCAGAGCACACTAAGTATTAATTGAATGAATGAACAAATAGAGTTTTGAATGAAGGGAGTATGTTATTCATTCTCCAAAAAATTGAATTACTTTTAGTTTTTTAATTGCACTATATTCTCCCCTCCTCTCTTAGAAATAGTGCTTCCTTTACTTGGAGTCTTCCTCCTCTTTCCCTTTTGAATAAGTTCTAGAGATCCTTAAAGTCTTGGTTTAAATGTTAAGTCTTTTGGAAAGGGTTTCTTAAATTCCTTAACCCTCACTACCCCATCTCCCCCTCTTCCATACTAGTTATGTGTACCCACTTTGTGTTCCCATAGCACTTTGTATTTCCATCTTAGCCTTAACACAATACAGTATTATTACCCATTTAATTGTCTTTCTCTCTAGACTATGTGTTCCATGAGGTCAAGGACTCTGTCTTTTTTGCTCACCATTGCATTCCTGGAGCCTGGTGTAATGTGTTTTGATAAATGTTTATTGAATGACATTCATGAAATAGAATAGCAATCTCAAATGTGTCAAAAATAACACATTTGATCTTAGCACATATATTGTTTTCAGATTCTATTGTTGCTTATCTGTTGATGTTCCTCATCCTACCCAGTATTAGACTTAATAGATTTATAAGCAGAACGCAGTCTCTAATAGCAAAATCTACTTTTATTTTTAAGTAAACTATTGAAGTTTATCCAAATTTCAAACTTGACAGTTAATCTCAAGATTTAATCTGTTTCACTTTTTATATTTGAATTCAAATATTTCCTGGTAGCTGCCATTTTACACGTAGATACTATTTTTCAAGAAATAATTTTACTCTTCTGTGACTTTTCTACATTGGAGTCTAGTATTTTTGAGAGCGTATATTTAGAACATTGATTGTGTGTAATTTTTTTTTAGAGAGAAAATGGCATTGATCTGTTTCTTGCTTTTTGAAAATAATACTCTGTTGGAGGCTTGGAAGGGTTTTTGTAGAATTAAGCGGGCTTATGTCAGTTGATGGTCTCCTGCGGATGAAGCCACAACCACCGTCAGCCAGGCTGCTTTTGTGTTGATGTACTTGTTTTTCCCTTGGGCCAATAGATGCTGCTTCTTGTAAGATAAGAACATGGTTGGGAAGGAAATTTGTTCTGTTTTGCTGCTATTTAAAGCACTGCGGAACTGGTTGGTAGACCTTGACACTCTGTTCATTTCATCTGCAGTTGAATTATTATTGGTGTTATGTTTTTTATTAGGGAAAAAAGTTCCTCTGAGATAATTTCTACAAAGTAGTTATAATTTACAAGAGGTTTCATGGTTTTCCATGTGAGATGAAATGATTCTCAGGAGATTTGAGCCTCTTTAATTCGGTTTCAGAATCTTAACCACTGGATTGTTTTGCCTTCAGTTTGGATGATTAAAGTTAATAAAGCCAATTTATTTCTTTGGTTTCCATTATTATTGTGAAAATTTAAATTGACTAGTAGAAAAAATTCCTATAAGCCCAAGTCTTTGGTCTTTTAGAATATCGTTCTAAGCTACTTTTTTCTCTCTCTCTCCGCCTTTTACATGTTTGCTCTCACTCTGCCTTCACTTGGCTTTCATTTACCCTGAGACCTAGGATACTGAGAGCTGCAGGAGATAACTTTCATAGCCAAGAAAAAGGAGAGAGGGTTTTGGTGTATACACAAACAAATCCAAGTGGGGGAGACATGTGAGTCAAGTGTGATATATCTTTGCCAAGTCCTGCCTACTGAGGGATGCTTCACTTCTTCAAGGAGAACACCTTTGGTGAGGAACTAGCTGAGCATTTATCACCAGATTACATCCCTCATCCTCTTGTTGGAAGAGATGAATTGCCCCAGGAAACTGCTAACTTCCTTGAAATATATGGGACCCGCCACCATGGATTGTAAGGTTTCTAGTGAGTGTTTGCTCCAGTCCGTAGATTCTTTCTACCCTATGTTTGATGAAAATTAATCTCCTTCTGAAACATATACCATGAAATCTCATTGTTCCAGTTGACCTTCTTCCAGTTTTATAAATTCATGAAATGGAACTGTATCAGAGTGAAACTTTGCCTAGTTTCTATGGTGATGTGAGCAATCTTTTAGGGATATTAAAACAATATACTTTTGTTCAAGCATTTCTTTGTTCCTATTGTTTCAGGGCTTCCCCATCAACCCATGGAATCATTGGTATGCATTATTTCAGGGTGAGAGTAGATACAGTCTCAAAGGAGTCATTTGCTAAGCTCTGGGTTTTTAAAAGTAAAATATTAAAAAAATGTTTTAATATTTTTTATTTTAAGGTTGGGGAAGGAACAGGGGGAGAGAGAGAGAGAGAGAGAGAGAGGGAGGGAGGGAGGGAGGGAGAGAGGGGGAGAGAGAGAGAGAGAGAGAGAGAGAATCCCAAGCAGGCTCTGTGCTGTGAGTGCAGAGCCCAACGTGGGGCTTGAACTCATGAACTGTGAGATCATGACATGAGGCAGAATCAGGAGTCAAGTTTAAACAACTGATAACAGTCAGAAGTTAAACAACTGGGCATCCCAAAGTAAATTATCTTCTTAATGTGAAATACATGTTCAGTAATAAAATTCAAAAGTTACAAAAGGATATAATTGTATATAAATCTTTTCTTCCTTCTTTCCCCTCAACATGTCACTACCCTTTGTCACAGTCATTCAGTTCTATATACACACATGATACATCTTTTACACTCTTGTACACCTTGCTTTTTTCATGTAATATCTTTGTTTTAGTTCCATATCAGTACATATAAAAGTACTTTCATTTTTGGTATCAGTTTTAGTAACCATATCTGACTGGTGGGTAGTTTAATTCCTAATCTTGGACTTTAACAATAATGCTACAGTGGATATCCCTGACCATACATCATTTTGCACTCATACGAATTTATCAATATGAGAAATTATTAAAAGTAGAATTGCTGGGTCAGAGTCTAATATATTTATTATATATTAGAGTTTTAAATGTTTTGGGGTTTGTTTTGTTTTGTTTTGGTCTCCAAAGTCATACTCATGACAGTCTGGATTTGCTAAGAGAAGTAAGAATGTTCTAAATTCTGGAAACTCCTCAGGATGGGTTGAGGGCAAAATTTGAAAATCTCGACATAATTTCACTATATGCAATGGTGTGTGTGTGTATATATACATACACACACATTTGTAGGCAATTTCTGGTACCAGAAGAAGAAATTCTTTCCAGTACTGAGAAGAGCCATAGATCTGTGTCTTCATTTACTTACATAACCTCTTCAGAGGCTGCAAATTAAAAGTAGGAGACAAGAAGGTATTGATGATCATAATGGTAGTAATAAAAACAACCAGTAAGCTTCAGGAGAAAATTTGAGAACACCAGGATTATCTGTGAAAGCTGTCTCTTTAGGAACAGAGAAATTCTAAAAGCACTGGTAGACTAGCCAAAACAGAGCATGAGTACCTGGACCTCAAAACCAGAGGCCAAAGCAAGATTCAAGGTCAGCCAAAAAGACTGGCAAAATCTCAGTAGATATAAACATAAGACACATAGTGACTGGGTGGAATGGCAAATGTCTAAGGTAAAGCCAGTCAATTGCCTGGCCTATCACAAGTGAATCAGCACTCATCTCCCCTCAACCATGACCATGAGACAATTCAACCTCCTCCATATAACTGTTTGTCATCCTAAGAAAGAAGATGAGGTGGAGAGATTCCTTAAAAAGGTTGAATTTTTAATTGGATAACTTTTTGCCTCCAAGAGTCTGCTTTAAACTAGGAGAAATTGAGTTATATTTAGTTGTAAATTTGTAACAATTCTCAACCCAGTTCCTTCCATCACTATTAGAGGAAATGGATGCTTAACAGCAAAATTACTTAAGTTCTAGAAAAGAACTGATATTTTATATTTTTGTACATCAGAGTCATTATATGTTTCATCACTTCTCTCCAATTGTGTACACACATGAATACTCATACATGTTGCAGAAGAGTATCTCTCTGGTTACTTCTACCATATGTAAGGCATATCCAAAGATGAAAGATGGAATGCAAGATACATAAGTTCCTACGTGGCCTCTAGTATTTTTGATGGAATTCTGTTTGAGAATAAGTATAGTAACTTCTAATTACCTGTAGCTATCTTTACCAACCTATTCCATCATATATTCACCATATCACAATTACCTACATATAGTCTCTTCTCTTTTTATCAGATATGGTAATACTGAATATTACTGAGTGCTATTTGTGTTCCCAGCACTGCGCCCATACCTGACATTTTGTGCGGATCACTTCATTTATATGAGGGAGGTAGCACAAAGAAGTTAAGGAACTTCATGTGGAATTTAAAGCTGGAGCTCACATTCTTAACATGGAAGCTATATTGCGTGCGACCACCTTGCACTTTTGCTTTCAGCCCTTCCTTCGTAATTGCATGGTTTTGTGCAAATTCTTTGTTTTTGCATTCTCCCTTTACCCCATCCCCTTGTCCTTTTGCTTTTCTGGTCTCTCTGTTGTATGAGTTCTGTTTCCCTCCTTTTCTCACCTGAAGTCTTTCTGGTACACTGATTTCTGTTGCTCATGCTTCTCTTCCCCTCCCACTCTTTGCCCTTTTGTCATTGGCAGCTTCTTGCAGATTCCTTTGCTCTTTCTCTCTCTTTTTCAGTCCAACAAAGACTTAGAAAGAGCAGCAGCCTTGTCATTTGAACAAAAGATTCCGAGAACCCTGTGTAGGTTGGCTATTGATTTGCTTAACTGAAAACCTGATTAGCCACTTTGTCTGTGGTTGAGCTTCTCTATTAATGTCAGGGAGTCACATGTTACAGTATTAGTAGCTCTGACAGTGACCACCTTCACATTAATTTTATTTGCTGATTTCTATCTCAGAGGTCTTAACTATCCAGTGGTTATTGTAGTATGTCCGAGAAGGGAAAATAAAAGCACCTTACCTTACAGGCTTGATTTATTTTAAGATACTGTTAGTTTCATAGGTATTACTTTCATCACACTTGGAAAACCAGTTAGTTTTATATTTTTATTCCATATTTTTTAACTTCTAAATCATGCTTAGAAAAAGTGTTATAATTTTGCCCTTTCATTTTTTTTAGTTTTAAACTAATCGATTTCTATTTTTTCTTTAGTATTTAAATATGGTAATACAGCTAAGGAAGAGTGAAGTCACATATAAATTTACATATAAACCTATTAAATATGTGCATACTTCTATAAATATTAATTATATATGATTATGTATATAATATGCATATGTTGGTTAGGTATGTCAATTGATAAAGAGCTTGTAGAAATCAAATTCTCCTGTAGATGAAATGATAAAACATACATAAAGAGTTTAACACAGTGCCAGGCGCATGTTGAAAATAAGTAGATGGTAGCCACTGCTCACAGTGGAGGTGGCCGCAGCTCAGTGTTATTTAATGTGAGGAAATAAAATCAAACCTGAAACATGATCATTTATGATTTTCTTAGTTTTCTCCTAATGTCTTTAATATCTCTTCCTAGGAGTCTTCTTTAAGTTCATATGTTATAAAGTTATAAACTGTAGACCCTTATAACTGTTAAGAGTCACGGTCACGTTATTATAAAATTTTGGCTATAAGGAAGTTTGGGGATCATTTATCCCAAACCTCTCATTTCACAAGGGAGAAAATGATACCCAAGGAGGTTAAGTGATTTACCCAAAGTAAATTGCTCGTGGCAGTTTTCCTGACGAGTGGAACAGTGTCCATTTTGCTGTTCCATTCTGCTGCTTCTGCACCATTCCATTCAAATATGAATGGGTTGTGTTAATATGGTTGACTCGCTTGAGTCCTTCTTCAGTACCAGTTACTATGCTAAATGCCCAGATACAAAGATGAGGAATACAGAATACCTACAACATTCATGGTGAAAGGAGCTGAGTGGCGGTCATAGGAGTATGGTATTATAAACGGGGGGTATGATAAGCATGGTTAAAAAGGAAGGACAGGAACTAAGGTTTATGAAGTGCCTATGTGATTGGTAACTCACATACACTGTCTTTTAATGGTTGACATACCCCTCTGATGTAGGTGTTACTGCCCATAGTTTTATTTCTTGGCAAAGCTTGGTGCCTGGTTTAGGAGAGGAGGCACGATGGCCCTGAGTTCCAGTGAAAAAACTCAGTGTTTGCCAGGACTTGGAGCTTCCAGAAAAGATTTGGTAGGTATTGGTTGGTGAATGGAAATGATGAATCATTGAGGCTTCACATTTTTTTTTTACCTGCAGCTCAAATTGAAGACCAAGTTGCTTTTTTTGTAATTTGTTTTCTATAAATCTGTTGTCTTAATTGAGTGGAAGGCACTTAAAATTGTCTGATTTCTTAGAAGAGCAACCTTAATTATCTGAACTGAGGAATAAGCAATTCCTGTTGTAAATGTACCTCTCTTAGTTTTCTTATGTTTCTGAGTCAAAATCTAGGGCAGGGGCCAAAGCTTGGGAAAGAACAAGCTTCCGTGTCCTTTGAGACTCTGCATTTTCTAAACTACTCATTTACTTTTACCACTTGGTTTTCCCTCCCTACACCTTTATCATGTATACATTTTTGGGAGAGCAGCAATGTACTAACAATTAGGATAGTTTCAAAAATGTGTCTATTGCAGAAGAATTTCCTTTTGTGGGTATTTCTAGAACACTTGGTTGCTCTGGCTTCCAAAAAGGTTTTCAGTGGAGAAAAAATATATCCCTTTAAAAAATATTTAGTATAGTATGTGTGCCTTCTTTTTGAGGGAAAATACCATTCTTGAATTCTTAGGATAACTGAATTTATTCCTAAGTTTCAATTTTTAAACATAGTGGAGCTGGTCCGGAAGATACTCAAGGTTTCTTTTATATCTAAAACTCGATTTTATTGGAACTGTTGATGATCTTTGTAAACTAAGATATACAAAAATATTGTGCAGAAGTTATAAAAGTTATGAATAGAAAATTATATTAAGAAATAAAAATGAGCATCACAATTGCTGTTCTTCACAATTATCAAAATGTATAGAAAAATAAATTTCCTGACGTAGTGAACTTTTTATAAGTAATGAGTACACAGAAAGTTCATGTCATTAGTATAAGCAGCTAGAATGCCACACATAAAATTATCAGCCTAACTTATCCATAGAGTCAAGCAATGGAAGGATTCCTCTCTGGGAGGACTGACAATTCCAAAAGAAGACTCCGAAAGAACCGGCCAGCTCACCGCTTCGTGAAAACAATGTGTGTATATTGCACACCCTGCCAATCAGTACCCGTACTACCCAGTAGGCTTTATTGAAGGGTATGCATGTTGTTTAGAAATATGTATGTAAATACAGGAAGAAATAGCGAAAGATATTGAAAATAATTTCTTCAGGACTATACGAATCACAAGTGGGGAGGGATGGGACAGAATCCTGCAGCTTTTCATTTAAGTTTAATAGTACTATTTAAAAATTATGTACATTTATTACTTTTAATTTTTAAAAAGTCTTTAAACAACCAAGCATAGGGAAAAAGAAAAAGAGGGGGCACACCCAGAAACAGACTCTTAACTATAGAGAGAGAACAAACTGATGATTGGTGGAAAAGAGGGGGAGGGATAGGTGAAATAGGTGATGAGGATTAAAGAGGGCACTTGCTGTGATGAATACCAGGTGTTGTATGGAAGTGTTGAATCACTGAATTGTACACCTGAAACTAATTAAAAATATCTCTATCAGAATTATGTTTTTTGAGGGGCACCTGGGTGGCTTAGTTGGTTAGGCATCCAAGTTTGGCTCAGGTCACAATCTCGCAGTTTGTCAGTTCAAGCCCCATATTGGGCTCTGTGCTGAGAGTTCAGAGCCTGGTGCCTGCTTTGAATTCTGTGTCTCCCTCTTTCTCTGCCCATCTCCTGCTCATGCGCTCTCTCTCTCTCTCTCTCTCTCTCTCTCTCAAAAATAAACATTAAAAAAAAGAATTATGGTTTTTGATATGGCGTCGCCATCTTAGCTGTTTCCATGTATCACTGAAGATATGCAGAATTCGGCAAATATATAAACAAAGGGCATGAGAGATACCATAGAAAGTATATAGTCATTAAAATGTACAAGCACTTCTAACACTCCATTCTATTAATTTTTGTTATCTGTTTTTAGAGGACAACTGTGGTAGATAATTGATGTTCACAGATATTATCCATCTCTTTAATGTTATCAGTAGTTGGAAAAACTTGTATGTGGCAACTTTTTTTTTTTATTATAGCTGCAATCAAGAAGTCAAAGAAAGAAAGAAAGAAAAAGAGAAAAAGAGGGGAAAAAAAGAAAACCAAAAACCAAACCAAAACTGATTTACTATCATGGCACACTCTGGTTGAGGTGATAATGTAAAAAGACCAGAGAGGGAAAAAAAAAGTAAATGAGAGTTGCAATGGCCTTGATAATCGACAGGCTAGTGAATGAATGGGTTCAGAGTGAATCAGGTGAGTGCCCTGGGGGTCAATAAACCCTGTAACTTGACTGGTAGATAATAAAATGTCACTGAATATTGATTTACTGTTAAGTATCTTTAATGTATTATATTTAATATTCTCCAAATGGAGCCATCTCTCATACATGGTTATACGTTTTTTTAAAGGTAGAAACCACACTTTATTCAGTTTTTGTATCCTCTACAGCATAGTCTTGTCAGTAAAGGGATGCTTTATCATGAATAGATTTTCACTACCTATGAATTAGCATGTTTTAGCTGTGTTTCAAAAGCGTCTTATATTTGTAAGGGCACAAACACTTGTATGAGTTTTATGATATCTTGAATAAATAAAGCCTGATTTCACGTATGTATGGTTTGTGTTAGTGATAATAAAGACTTGGACATTTTTCACTTTATTAGAAGGGGAGCCCATATCTTCCCTACATTATTCCAGCAGCATGTTGCTGTAAAAGAAGGCTCAAGATCCCTTATCTATTATTTTTCCCCCTAAATTCCACAACCATGACAGAGAACATTTTTTTTAATGTGGTTTTCTACAGTGGGCCTTCATTACGCCTTAACATGTATTTAGTAAATCTGTTATGTACTTTTGTTTCACAGTCCTTTGCCTTTTCTCTGAACCAATAAAATTATGCAGTTTACTTTGCTATTGAATCTTGGGGTTATTTTCTCCTTAATATAGGTTTTCATCATTTCTACAATGTTCTCTTTGGAAGAATCCTGATTGTTTTGTAGCTAAATGGTACCATAGCCAGAGAAAAAGTGGTTAAGATCTGCTGACATATGATGAATTGGCATGTCATTTGCAATTGTGTATTCTACCCAGTTCTCTATTTGAGGGAGATATTTTCTCTCAGGAGTGTTAGAGAAATTGTTATAGCATCATTTCTCAGAAAAGTTATTCATAGAAATGTAGCTGAGAGACACATCTAGTCTGAGGCTATCTCAAGGAAGTGATTGTCCTTTCTGAACAAATGTCACATATCTTTATTGGAAAAGTTATTTTCTTCCAATTCTGGAAATAATGATATTAAACATATTACAGGACTCTAAAGAACAGTGACTCTGATACACAAACAATGCTTGTTTTATTCCTTCCATATAACTTGCAAGTCCTGTTTAGTTGTGTTCATTTTGTTAGGAATGAAAAAAAACCACATTTGCATTTAATTAAATTGGAGTGACATAGTATTATGTCATCTTTTAAAAACTACTGGCAAATTTTAAAATGTTCAAAGCACTATATAAATAGGGATGAGCAGAGTCTATTCAGGGCAAGGTAATTAGAGCATATTTGGCTAGAAGATCTCTGAATAAAAATAGCTAGTCTCAGATAGTGTTGGAGAAAGGTGATTAAGGCTTAAAGAATAATGATGAAAACCTTTTGCTCATATACCTTTTCTTTATTTTAGGTTTAATGCCTTACATTAAAAATAATGAAGCTTAGCCAAGAAATCTCTGTGCAATCAAAACTAGCACAGTGGGGTACTCCTGAGTAAGATAAATTTTAATACCCTATTCTATATCCCTGATGAAGAAGAGAAGTGCCTGTGGCCTAGTAACATAACAACTTATATGTTAAAAACATTTATTTTGCCTCTCTTTTGTCATATTTCAACTTCATGGGTAATTATATATGTAATCCCCTGGCCCCACCGCCTCCTTCTTCCCTATGTAATGTACTAGAAAGTGTTAACGATTATCCATCCAAGTTGAGATTGCTGGATTTTTTTTTATGCTCTTCTAAACTCTCTGACAATCACTTATCACCCCTTTTTCTCAAACCTTAAATATAGGCATCCTTCAGTGAGCTATCTTCAGTCCTTTTCCCCCGCTCTAATCCATTACTTTGAAGTTTTTTATATTTCTACTATTACACTCTATGCAACGATTCCCAAATATATGTTTCTGGTCTTCGGGTCTCTTGGACTGCATTTTCAGCTGTTACCCGGATATCTGTAGTTGAAATATAGTGACATCTGTATGTCTTCAAAGCCCAGAGTCATTCTCTATTGTCTCTCACCCTCTAACCTCCACTATACATAGCCTTCACTATTTAAGTTCATGGCAATACCCATCACATTTGACAATTTCTAAAAATTTGCTTATCCATTGGAAGGCATGTCCGTTCTACTTTTATAACAGCCATCATCAAATCTATCTCCTCTGTTCTGTTTTCCATGCCCATTGCTAAGGTTCAGGCCCACACATCTCACCAGGAAAGTCGCAGTTGCTGCTACTCGTTTTTATTTCCTGCCCTCATCCATTCTACCCACTGCTCATGGATCTGCTTCCTTAAGCCAATGAGGCTATTACCCTGTTTAAAACCCTTCACTGGGTCTTTACTGCATCTTAACCTAAGGTCACTGTTTTCAGCCTCACTTGCAAGACCTGTCTCAGTCAAGTTCTTTAATCACCTTTTACACATATGCCATACTTTTAATCAAATTGAGTAATTTCCCCCTAAAATATATTGTACATTCTTTTCCATCCATGTGTCTTTTCATATTAATATGTCATCTTCATGAGGGCAGTGATTTTTCTTTTTTGTTTTCTGTTGTGTGTATGGTTCTATCAATGTCTGGCACATAGCAGGTATTCAATAAATATTTGTTGAATGAATGGGCAACTAAATGAATAAAAGGAGGAGTCAGAAGGTTTCTTTCATGGGGCTATACTGTTCTTTCCTCACTTGTGTTCCGAGACCTGTATCCTCTCAGTAAATTCCCATTGCCTAGGCTAACTTAAGTGGATGCAGTATCTTCTAATATGATCCTTGACCAAGACAGCACAGAAAAGTTGGGAAGGCACTATTTAAAAATTTGGATAAAGAAACTTTGTTTTAGGGAACTAAAGGCTTCTGGTGGCTTCTCTCACCTTTGCCCTCACAGAGTATAAATAAAGAAAACCTCACCTCTGAGGTCAAGTATCCCACAACCCAAATATGTGGTGAGTGGGGAAACATCCTGATTTCAGTGAAACTACTCCTTAAGTTAATGCAGGGTCTCTCCACGAGTCTACATACAATGTCATGTTTTGGTTATGTGTGAATAAATAGTTCATGCATTAATTCTTTATAACTCATGGTTTAGTTATAAAACATAGTATAGCTAAACAGACTATACTGTTAAGATAGTAAATCAGTACACTAATTAGTTGATTTTCAAGGTATACTAAATTGGTTCTCAAGCCACGATAAAAGTATTCCTATATATTAGTATCCCATATTTCATATGAATGCAACTTTAGGCAAGAAGGAAGAGCAGAATCTTGATGAAAATGTCATGTCAAAACTTTGAAGTTTTACTCAAGTGTCCACTGATAGATAAGTGCATAAAGAATATGTGAGATAGACAGACAGACAGACACACACACACACACACTGCAATATTAGCCATAAAAAAGAATGAAATCTTGCCATTTGCAACAACATGAATGGATCTAGCAAGTATAATGCTAAGCAAAATAAGTCAGAGAAAGACAAATACCATATGGTTTTACTCATATGTGGAATTTAAGAAACAAAAGTGAATAAAGGAAAACAAAAAGACAAACCAAAAAGCCAGACTCTTAACTACAGAGAACAGAGGGTGACCAGAGGGGAGGTGGGTGAAATAGGTGAAGAGGATTAAGAGTACACTTACCTTTTTGTGTGTGTGTGTGAGTGAGAGAGAAAAGAGAGTGAGAGCGAGTGAGCACACGTACGTGCAAGCAGGGAGGGGCGGGGAGGCAGAAAGAGAGAGAGAAAGAGAGAGAAAGAGAGAGAGAGAGAGAGAGAGAGAATCTTAAGCAGGTTCCATGCCCAGCACAGACCCCGACCCTGATGACTGTGAGATTGTGACCTGAGCCAAAATCAAGAGCTGGACATTTAACTGACTGAGCCACCCAGGTGCCCCAAGAGTACACTTACCTTGATGGCACTGAGTAATACATGGAATTGTTGAATCACTATATTGTACCTGGAACTAATATAACACTGTACGTTAACTTCACTGGAATTAAAAAAAAAAAACAAAACAAAACTTTGGAGTTTTAACTAGTAGATCTGAGTTAGGGGATTTCATATTCCCAACATGATAAAGTATTTCTTGTTTAAATAAATGCTTTTTTTTTGGCTTAAGTTACATGGAAGAAAGTGATAAAAAAGGACAGCTTAGATTTTAAGGATAAAGTCATGAAATAAATGCATTTGTAATGAACAGAAGTCTACAGATTAAGGAGGATGAGATCTCTTTCTTAACTAACAAAACGCTTACACAGAGATGTAGATTTTCAGTGAAGAATAGGTACTAGCAATAGGCAATTTTCTTTGGTTATAAAAGAATCTAAGAGGTTCACATGTAATGCTAAATGTTTACAATTAAGTAAGCCTACCCTTAAAAGCACAAATTTAGAACACTCCTACTAAAATAAATTGTCATAATTTCCACTGAAGAGAAATTAAAATTTCATGCCTTTTTCCCCCCATGGCTCCTGGAGTAATTTTGGGTATAAAAGCATGCTTCTTCCACTTGATTAAATTTTCTGACTCTCCATCAAGTCCTCTGGTTAATTTCTCTCCTGGTGGACTTTTCAGTAGCCTGCAGCTTCTTTAAACAGCCAGTCATTTTGTAAAGTATTTTAGGTGATTTTTAATGAACAGTAAACCAATCTTAATTCTAATTAGTAAGAACAAAGGGTTTCTGCATATATTATTCGCAGCCTAAGTGCACTTATGAGAAGATAAGACTTACCATTTGGAATACAACATTTCTGGCCTGATATTCTGTCCACGGTAAAAGCTGATCACTAGCATTATTCTTAGGAGCAGCGGTAGTTTTGTCAATTTTACTGCTTCTACTCTAGTTACTAGCTTCCAGCAAACTTGTTGTATATTTTCTTAAACTTTGCATAATTTCTGAAATGTATGGTAGTAGGTGTTTTAGCCCATTTTACTCTGAAATGGAGTCATAAGGAGAATAAATATACACATAAAAAGTCCATGTTTAAGACTATACTAGGGGGGCGCCTGGGTGGCTCAGTTGGTTGAGCGTCCGGCTTTGGCTCAGGTCATGATCTCGCAGTTCGTGGGCTCGAGCCCCGCGTCAGGCTCTGTGCTGACAGCTAGCTCAGAGCCTGGAGCCTGTCTTCGGATTCTGTGTCTCCCTCTCTATCTGACCCTCCCTTGCTCACGATCTCTCTCTCTCTCTCTCTCTCTCTCTCTCTCTCTCTCAAAAATAAATAAAACATTTAAAAAAATTTTTTAAAAAGACTGTACAAGGGACAGCTGGTGGCTCAGTCAGTTACATGTCAGACTCTTGGTTTTGGCTCACGTCATAATCTCACACTTTGTGGGATCGAGCCCCATGTCAGGCTCCATGCTGACAGCTCTCTTTCTCTTTTTCTCAAAATAAGTAAATAAACCTAAAAAAAAAAAGACTGTAACATAATTTACATGTTATGATCTAACACATCTCCTTCTTGGAAGCACAAGGGACAACTAAAATTCATCATCTTGTATAAAGCCATGTTTTAAAGCTATGCATAAAAGCCATATTTTCAGAGCATAATGATTACAGTATAAGCCTTCAGTCTTTCTCTATTCCTGTTTAAATTTGCATGTGGGTAGCAGGCCAAGAATTCAAGATGAAGTAGGAAGATAAATTGGAATTTGGGTCTGTGTAGCTCACCTGGTGAATTAGGGGGGACTCTGTGATGGTAGTGCTAAATGTATTCTTCAGGAGCTCAAAATGCCAAAGACATTGCTTTAGGCTAGTTCTTCTCAGAGAAGAGCATGTACATAAAATGTGCATGTACATAAAATACAATGTTCAGGATAGTTACGTTTTAAATACATAGATACATGTATGTGTTTTCCAGCTCTTGCTAACATTCTTCATCTGTAGTGCCATAATGCAGTGAATTAAACCTGATAAGTATATTTACTGAGAATGAGCTCTGCCATAGCACCATCATGCCAAAGGGTCATGTAAATGTATTAAGGGGAGACTTCATGACTGTGTTAATATTAATGCCAAACTATGTTTTTTATTCCAATTCTAATCATTCATATAAGGCCTAAAAAGTTAGCACCTGTTAAGTACTTTTAAAGCAATGATTCTATAGTCTCCCTCAATAATACTTTTAAATATATTATTATCTGCTTTTACCTGGTTTGAATCATGTCTGAAATTCAATGGATTAGTCACTAGCCAAAGAAATCAACTCTGAGCCTAATAGCTGTCTTCAGTTGCACTCTTCTAAGAAATAATTATGGTATAGACTGAAACATATTATTGGCATCATGTTTTGACTAATGTAAACATTTTTAAGCTTTCACTTATTCATAGCTTGTCTGTTTTGGCATGGGATTTCCCCTAATGGTGTCCTGAAATTGTCTAAAATTATTAATTTTATTTGTTTAGATAAAACAATCTGAAATGAATGTATAGCACAAATACTTTTATAATACAGAGACTGTATCTTAAGCACTCATCATATGAAAAATTGTAAAACTCGCAAAATGAATTGCACACATTTTCATGAGTTTGTGGTTTATGCTGCTATTCATTTAAAGATGAAAGCCCAGCTATCAGAGTAGGAACCTGTAACCAAATCCAAAATGAATGAATCAAGAAATAGCCATATTGCGGTCTGGTGCTAATGATTATTAGAAGGGGGGAAAGTTGCTTCTAGGAAGAGGAATCACGTGTAAACAGAGGAACCACAGCCTCTTTTGTGCTATTTGATTTTTAAATCATGAAGCATCTGCTATATCTGAAGCCAAAAAAGGGAAGAGATTATCTTTTGTTGGTGGAGTTCCTTTGCCAACTTTAAAAGCCTAAGGTTTTGGGTTGGGGTGGAAGCCAGACTGTAAAGGGACAAGAAATGGGAAGGCAGTGGAACAGCAGCCCCCACTCATTCTCCCCAGAAGCTAGATCTCAGAAGAGTTCTATAGAAGTTAAAGAGCATGGGAGGTCGTGCCCTAAGTTGTAACTTACACAGTTTGCCGATCTTTATCATGCATTAAATATATGCACTTGCTGAAGCATCGCACACCCGATTATTGTTTGAGTAGATGTGTAACGGGCCAAACTATGTGAAGGAAAAGGAAGGCAGAACCTTCAGCCCTGGGAGCTTCAGTGGTTCCTTTATTTTTTCCTCAGAACTTTTGCTTCTCCTGGTCTTTTTTTTTTTTTTTTTAAATTCCTGGTCATATTCATAATATGAAAATCAAGAGAGTGATTTTTCTTTTTTGTTTTCACAAGGCAATCCATTCTTTTTAATCACAGTGTTTTATTTTTTTCGGACAGATTTTTGACTGGATCCAAATTTGTAGCCCAGGCCCTGAGGATATAATTTATGTGTTTAGTGTAGCAGTTCTCAAACAGTTTAGTCTCAGGACTGCTTTCTGCTCTTAAAGATTATTGAGGACCCCAAAAAGTTTTGTTTATGTAAGTTTTATCTGTTCATATTTACCATATTAGAAATAAAAAAACTGAGTTTTTTAAATGTTTTATCAGTTACTTTAAAATAACATCAATAACCCCATTATGTTACCATAGCATTTTTATGAAAAGCAACCATTTTCCAACGTAAAAGTAATTTCGTGAGAAGAGTGGTGGTGTTTTACACTTTTGGAAATCCCTTTAATATCTGGCTCAGTATAAGACAGAGCCTCAAATCTGCTTTGCATTCACTTTCTTACATTATTACATGCAATGTGGCCTCCGAAAAATTCCACTGTATACTTGAAAGACAGATCAAAAAAGGTAAATAAAATCTTAGTATTAGAAAAAAATAGTTTTACCTTGAGGACCCTCTGAAAGATTTTACAGATCCCTCCCACCCACCCCCTTCCCCTATTGCCCAGATTAAGTTTTGATGCTATTTGTCTTTTCCTGTCTTCCGGCACAATCTAGTTAGTACATGTGTGTGTGCACCCACCTGTGGCACTTCAGTGCTAAGATGCCCTGATTGCTATGCTCTACTCAGTTATTGACACCACTGGGTTTTTTTTTCCAACCTGTGTCCTTTCTTCTTCCTCCTTGTAAAGAGAGGTTCAAATTCAGCAACATTCTGTCTCTGTTTTTAAACCCATGCTCAGACAAAAAATTGGAGACATTAAATCACTGGCTAGGTGACAAGAGAAGCCTCAGGCATTTCCCCTCCAGCTCTGAGCTACCATTGGCTGTTTTCCAAGCTTTTTCAAATGCATACTCTGTCAGTAGAATGTATTTGCACACAGCTCCAGTTTTTGTACATTTATTCACTTAGGAGTTGTATACACAGCCTACTGCACTCATATATTTATGTATTTATGAGCCACATACATATGCTCTTGCACTCATATGTTATAAAATGTACAAAATAGATTAAATTAAAACGAACATGAAAAGTTTGACTGTTTCCCTTCCACATGCAAGTAAATTATGGCACATACCTCCTAGTTGCCTTTCTTTTATGTTGCAGGCTCAGTCAGTTGTGGCTGACACCACAAAAGAAAGGGGTGAGGAGGTGGTATCTTGAGAGGAGCCCTTAAGATTAAGGGAGGTTATTTTGTTTGTTTGCTCAACTGGGGAAGAACCTATGTTGGGAATCAAAGGTGTGAAAGATTGTTCACATGTCAGAATAGAGTCAAAGGTAGAAGAGGATGAATTACAGATTTGTGTCCAGGGTTTACAGTGAAAAGCAGGAGGAACAGTTTCTACATATTTAGTAAATAGAGCAAATAATGATGAAGTATGAAGTGAAGAAGAGGGAACTTGAGAGAATTTCAGATTTGCAGTAAAGATGAGGTCATCTGCTAAGACTGAGAGTAGGTGAGATGGAGTTTGGAATTAAAGAGAGATGAAAAGACTTTAAATGACTGTTTTTAGGAAATGTGAACTTGCTTAGGAGAACACAAGATAAGACAACATGGATTGCTCAGCCATTTTAAAGGCTCTATTGAATTTAGATATGTAAAGTTTAGACACAAGAAGCATGGTTTGGTGACTTCCTTAGCAGTGCTTAGCATCTTGGAAATGGGAGTAAAGAAACTAAGACAGGAAAGAAAGAAAATAGACTAGAAGATATCCGAAGTTGGAAATGAGTAAGTTCTGTATAGCAGAAATTCAAGAGGAGAAAACATTGATGATACATTTGAAATGGTTGCAAATGGGGCTTGTAGAGAGACAAGGGACACCTGAAGGGTTTTGAGGAATTAATGAGAGATTAAGGTGAATGTTTACTAGATTGAGGAATCTTATAGAGAATAGAGTTGAGAGAGTGTTCAGAGTCTAGGCTCCATCTAGTTCATAGTAATTAAGATGGTAGTAGTGGTAGATGGTTGGAGTGGGTGGAAATGAACATCACTGAAGTTCAGGAAGTGCTAGTGGTCAATTTGACTATTAAGGTCACCTTTACAGAAAGGGAATAGGGCAGAGACTCAGGGTTAAACAGTTAAAGTTCATAGAGGAGGTTTATGAGGGTGGGAACAGCTTGGTAGAAGTATATGGCTAGGACTTAAAGAATGAGAAGTTAGTAGAACATTGGTCTAGCAAAGAGGAACTGAGGAGTGGAGGTGGCACACAAAATCATTTGTATTGGAGAAATTGAGAAAGAAAGCTAGATTTTAGTTAAGGTGGGAAGATAAAGGAACAATCAATGAACACTTGAAGGATGTAGGAGAGTGGCTCATTATTTTTGAGAGTCTAGTGAAAAGGACCATCAGAATATTACAGTGGACTGGGAAGGCTTAGAGTAGGCATGGATAATGAAATGCATTTGGCTGAAATGTGCCAAGGATAAGAAATATAAATAACAAAGAGGAAGGAAATGAGCAAAAACTTTCCTAGTGATCCTTGGTGAATTTGATTAAGTAGAACTTCTGTTGTTAGAGACACTTGCAAAATTAACCAATCCCAGGTTTCTAGATGCAGCTCGAGTTTGCTGGAGAGAGCCTCTGCAAATCTGCCTTCATAATCTCTGAGGTTCTCACTGTGGAGATTAGCTGATGTAGAGCTCCAGAGAGTGAGTTTGCAGATACTGCCTTTCTGAGAATCAGCCCACCAGTATACATTAAATTTTGTAGTATAATAGGACTAGTTGTATGAAGACTTAGACCCGGGAGCTGGGTCTGGTTCACCCCTTTACATCAATTTATGCTCTACCTAGAGCATCTGAACTTCTCATTACACCTTTTATCTCTGTGGTTCTAGGTATACCATTTTCCTTGAGGATTTTAACCATTGACCCTCTCCTCCCCATCAGATGACTTCCTTCTTTTCCTAGTAGGTCTGACTGAGTTCATATCTACTCTAATATGCTAATCTTGCTTATGAAATATGTTATTCTTTAACATTCACACATGCCGTCCCTTGGCTTTTAACATATTTCCTAACATTCCTGTTTGTTTTTGAATGTTTCTTCCCTTGTTTCAACCACTGCTTAAAACTCTTTGTTCAGGGGCGCCTGGGTGGCTCAGTCGGTTAAGCATCTGACTTCAGCTCAGGTCATGATCTCGCAGTCCAGTCCATGTGTTCGAGCCCCGCGTCGGGCTCTGTGCTGACAGCTCAGACCTGGAGCCTGCTTTAGATTCTGTCTCCCTCTCTCTCTGCCCCTCCCCACTCACACTCTGTCTTTCTCTCTCTCAAAAATGAATAAACATTAAAAAAATTTAAAAAATAAATAAGAAATTTTTAAAAACGCTCTTTGTTCAAGAATTGTTTTCTGCAGGTGTTCTTTTCAGGGCTGATACCCTGCAGACGGGAGCCTGGCTTGGAGGCAGCTGGCTACTCAGTTCCCTCAGTGTGTACCTTCGCTTGGGTTGTACCTGAGGGAAGAGTGCATTTTTCTAATGTGCGCAGAGGAGCTTAATGAACTAGAAGGGCCACGACTAGTCATTCCAATAAAACCTGCCAGCATTCTTCCGTACTATTTCCTGAATAATAATGAGACCAAAAAAATCACTAATCAATAATGAGTACTTGCTAGTTAGTTGAGTGTTGTCACTCAGCAAAGATTATTTTATTTATATCTCAAAATAATCCTATGATTATAATATTATAATCCCATAATTACAGGTAATTTAGCGGAATGGAAAAATATTAAGACCAAGTCAACTGCATCTGAAATATCCACTACCTTTGCAATGTAAACTTATCTGCTCCTTTAATAAGATTAGACAAACTGTTGAAATCAGTAAGTAGGTACTTGAGGTATTCCAGCTTTGAAGTGTGTGTGTGTGTGTGTGTGTGTGTGTGTGTGTGTGTGTGAGTTACTCAGCAGAAAGCTCTCCCATAGAGCTTGCTTCCAGTTGTCAGAGAAGTTCTTTTTCCTGTTCATCTGTAGTTGAGGTAATACGTCTGATAGTTCTGAGAGATCTTAAATGTTATACTGTAGTTGGAAGATTGATTTGTTTCATTTGCAAATTGGCCAGTTTCTAACATGGTATTTAATAAGCACATCTATTTTTACTTTCTGTGTTTTGAGTATTGTTGCAACCATACTTATATATTGATTGCAAGTTCCTTAAGAACAGTGATGATATTTTTTTAATACTGCAGTAACTCACCATGACTAAATACATTGTACTGAGGTGCTCTGTGCATAAGGAAGGTTTAATGTATATTGGCTGGTAAATATTACTCAGGTAAACTTTACTGTAAATAATCTTTCTTACTACTCATAATAGTGTGAGAGGAATAACTCTGGAAGTTAATTTTTCTTTTTAAAGAATGCAGCTTGTATTCCTTCTTGAGTTTGGATTCTAATATGACAAAAGTCATTTAGATCAGTTGGAGACATTTCTTGGGTACCTGCGAAATCTTTGTTAGATCAGATCTTGACTGTTGTAAATAATGCTGCAGATGAACAGGGAAGTATATTTTTTTAATTAGTGTTTTTATTTTCTTTGGGTAAATACCAGAAGTGGAATTGCTGGTTTGTATTACAGTTCTGTCTTTAATTTTTTGAGGAATGTCTATAGTATTTTCCATAGTCGCTGCATCAATGTACATTCCCATGAATAGTGCATAAGGATTCCCTTTTCTCTACATCATACCAAAACCTGTTATTTCTTATTTGTTTGTTTGTTTTATCATCACCGTTCTGGCACATATAAGGTGATATCTCACCATGGTTTTGATTTGTATTTCCCCAATGATTAGTGATGTTGACCTTTTTTCATGTTGTTGGCCATTTGTATGTATTCTTTGGAAAAATGTCTATTCAGATTCTCCACCCTGAGAATTTGTAAATGAGATTTGTAATTAAATTATTTAGGTTTATTTAATTTATTATTATTATTTGCCGTTGTGCTGTAGGAGTTCTTTATATATTTTGGATATTAACCCTTTTTTGGATATACAGTTTGGAAATATTTTCTCCCATTCTGTAGGTTGCCTAAGTTTATGTTTTTGGTGTCACATTTTACATGTTGTTGTTTTATATACCCCTTAACTAATTATTGTAGCTGGAATTTTTTACTACTTTTGTTTTTTAATCTTCATATTACCTTTTTAAGTGATTAAGATTTATACTTTCATATTTTTTAAATATTTACTTTAAATGCAGTTAGTTAACAGTGTAATATTAGTTTCAGGTATACAATACAGTGATTCAATAATTCCATAAATCACCTAGTGCTCATCACCACAAGTGTCCTCCTTAATCCCCATTACCTATTTCATCCATCCCCCGACCCACCTCCCCTCTGTAACCATCAGGTTTTTTTCTATAATTAAGAGGCTGTTTCTTGTTTTATCTCCATCTTCTTTTTTCCCCTTTGCTCATTTGTTTCTTAAATTCCATATTTGACTGAAACCATATATTTGTCTTTCTCTGACTGACTTATTTCGCTTAGCATTATACTCTCTGGGTCCATCCATGTCATTGCAAATGGCAAGACTTCATTCTTTTTTATGGCTGAATGATACTCCATTATACATATATACCACATCTTTTTTAGCCATTCATCAATTGATGGATATTTAATCTGCTTCCATATCTTGGTTATCATAAATAATGCTGCTATAAACATTCAGGTACATGTATCCCTTTGAATTAGTGTTTTTGTATTTTTGGAGTAAATGCCCAGTATAGTGCTGTTACTAGGGTAGGGTATTTCTGTTTTTAATTTTTTGAGGAACCTCCATACTGTCTTCAGTGGCTGCACCAGTTTGCATTCCCACCAACAGTGCACAAGTTGCTTGGATATTTTTTCCTACTTTATTGAAGATTAATTGACCATTTGATTGTGGGTTCATTTCTGGGTTTTCTATTGTGTTCTGTTGATCTGTGTGTTATTTTTGTGACAGTGCCATACTGTTTTGATTACTAAAGGTTTGTAATACAACTTGAAGTCCAGAATTGATAATCGATACTTGGAATGTTGCATGTTGAATTTTGAGACTTGCAATCTTCTCCATCAGCCCACAAGATGTTAGTAATCAGGAATTTTTGTTGAGGCATTTTGTTGAGACTGATAAAGCTGCTGATAGTCATATGGGGGTTCCCTTGTACATAACAAGTTGTTTTTATCTTGCTGCTTTTAAGATTCTTTCTTTACTTCTGTCTTTTGACATTTTAATTATAATTTGTTTTGGCATGCATCTATTTGAGTTCATCTCTTTTGGCTTCTATGGCCTTCTTGGATTTGGATACTCCGGGTTAGGGAAGTTTTCAGCCATTATTTCTTCTAATAAGGTTTTTTCCCTTTTGTCTCTTTCTTCTCCTTCTGGAATCCCTATAATATGAATGTTACTCCACTTGATGTTTTCCCTTAGGTCTCTTAAGCTATCTTCACTTTTTAAAAATTCCTTTTGTTTTTGCTTCTCTGTTTAGGTGAATTTCATTGCCCTGTCTTGTAAATCACTAATCCTTTCTTGTGTTTTATCTAGCCTGCTGTTGAACCCCATTAGTGTACTTTTCAGTTAAATTGTTGTAATCTACAGCTCTGTGACTTCTGTTTGGTACTTTCTTATATTTCCTATGTGTTTGTTGAGATTCTCACTGTGTTTATCCATTCTTTCCCTGAGTTCCATGAGCATCTTTATGACCATTACTTTGAATTCTTTATCAGGTAGATTACTTACCTTTCTATTATTAAGGCCTATCTTCTAAGGTTTTATTTTATTCTTTCATTTAGCATATAGTCCTTTGTTTCTCACTTTGCTTGACTCTTATTTCTTTCAATGTACTAGTTGAAACAGCTCCTCTCCCAGTCATGAAGGATAGGACTTGTATCAAAGATTAGCCTTATCATTCAACCTTGCCTTATCTCTTATCTCTCAAACTTTTATGATTATTTAAGTACCCTGATTTATTATTGGCAGGTCTCTGTTGTTGAGCGTCTTCCAAGACCTGTCAGTATTTTAAAGGGACAGATCTTAGTCAGTATTTAGATTCAGGCTGACTGAAGACCAGACCCTCAGGCAGCAGCTTTTAAAGTATGAAAATATATACAGTACAGTGGGACCACAAATGTAAATCTTGTTGGCTTCCAGACCAGGCAATCTGGAGGTGTCTCATGATGACAGTTGCAAAAACTGGGGCTTCATACAAATATATAAGCTCCTTTCTGGAAGGTATCCGTGAGTTGAATCATTTGAGAGTGCAGAGATGGCACTCCCACCCTGTGTTCCTCGAGAGCCACCCACCCTGCCCCCATAGCCTCTAGATTCGTGACCTGCAGCTGCCCCTTGGGCTGGTGCTCTAAGACAAGTAAATAGGCAGGTGTTTTTCAAAGACTGGGGATATGTTTCAGTTAGCTGCCTGTGTAGCTTCCTGGCTGTGGTAGCCTGCCAAGAACTGTCTTGCTGATTGTTACAGTCCCATCACAGGACCAAGAAAGCCCCCTGGCCGCCAGAGCCAGGTGGTCAAGAAACGTCCCCTGTGTGGACCGCCTGTGCCAACTTTAGTGAGACAGAGGGAGAGTGCAGGGTTGGCACAAGCCTGCCGACTTTACTGAGGTGCCAGGAGAGTGTGAGCCAGGGCACACTTGCCAGCTTTATTAAGACAGTGGAGGGTGCAGGGGTGGGGTGTACCTGCTGGCTTTTGCAGGATGGCAGGAGAGTGCAGGGGCTGCTTGTATCCACCAGCAGTAGCGAGGTAGAAGGGGAGCACAAAAGTGGTGCCTTCATCTCTGTAGAGCGTTCCAACAGGCCACTGCTCCTCTGGCAGAACCTTTAAGATTAGCAAATGAATCTCCTTCACAGGAAATCTAGGTGCTTTTCCAACTGATGCTTTTGTCCTCGGCTCTTGCAAATGAGTCTGTGTGAGAGCCCTTTAAAGGTGGTATCTCATTTCCCTGAAGCCCTTTGTGTGTCCTGGACATGAGCCCATTGGTTTTCAAAGTCAGATGTTTGGGACTCACCTTTCCAGTGCAGTTCCCAAGGGCTGGGGTCCCTGATATGGGGCGTGAGCGCCTCACTCCTCAGGGAGAAAGAAGCTCCAGGTTAGTGAGAACTCTACCACTTGTGGTTCACCACACCAGGGATGGAGTTTTGATGAGCCTGCATCTCTGCCTCTCTTGCTCATCTGCATGTGGCCCTTTTATCATTTGTTGTGAAGGAGCTGTTCAGCTAGTTTTCAGGTCTTTGTCAGAGGGAATTGTTGCGTATGTAGCTCTAGATTTGTTGTGTCAGTGGGATGAGGGAAGTTTAAAAATCTTCCTCTGCTGCCATCTTGGACTGCTTCTCCAGGTAAACATTTTTAGGGTATCAGGGGGTTCATTCATTTGTTTTTGTCTTGAAAGTCTTCGGATCAGATATTGATTATCCTTAGGCCAGTGTTTTTCATTTCTAATTGTACATTACAACCACTAGGGGAAGTTAAAAACAAAGAAACAAAACATGAGGAAAAAACCCCAAAACAAACACCAAGAAACAATGCCAAGACCCTGTCACCTGAGATTCTTATTTAACTGGTCTGGGACGAGGCCCAGGCAGGAATACTTGTAAAGAAGTCTCCAGGTGTTTGTGATGTGTGGCCAGGGTGAGAGCCACAGAGACTAGCTGTACACTCTGCTCTCACCTCACGTTAGGCATTAAATGTACATCTAGTACTGCCGTGTCATACAACTCTCGGGGGCCCCATTGATAACATGTTCTGTATGAGTGGTACTCACTCCAAGAGTTAGCTGAAGTTAACTGTTGTTTATGTAAATGAACTCATGGCTTCAGTAATTACTGATAACAGGGATAACAAGGTTACTAATACAAGGCATATACAACATTGCGGTTGTCCCGTATGCATTTCAATTCCAGTGTAAAGACGATTGCCTTGACAGTCATTCTTCTTTAAAATCAGTCAGATTTGTGTCATAGGAAGGATGAGAAAATATCTTTATCTTACAATAGCTGAGGATTCAAAATATACTGATAGAAATAACGGGAGCTGTGTATGGAATGAAAATTTGCATGGGGTTTCAGAACTGCAAGAATTGGAAAGGGTCAGGTACAGCAAAAGGGCTTTTTCATCATTAAAGAGCTTATCTCTTTAAAACAGAACAGGAGAGCACCTCTGATTATAGAAAGAAATGCCTCATTAAATATCATTAGAATAAAAAATAGAGGGTACAACTGTGGAGCCTCTTGCTAACATGACAAACATGTATTGCTAACAGTGCTTCGGTTCTTTACATTTTAATTAATCTTCAATGATGTAAAATCACTGCGCTCTAACAGTGTGATTTCAAGCCGGTTTATGAGGCTAAGATGAAATGTGGCTTTAGGTTCTCTCAACACCATTGTGTGTGCTTTATTGTGGTGAATATCAAAACAGCAGTTAATTATAGTAGTACCATTTCTGTTCTTTACCTCATTATCTCTGTCTTGCACTATTATTTTCTGTTGCTGCTGGCTATACAGCATCAGGCCCTGGCGCCAGTGAAGTGTGAGCACAATGCCAGCACTGCTTTCAGCACAAGAATAGAAAGGCAGATGGCAGATTTTACTATTTATAGTCGGAGCCAATTTGCCTGAGGTGAGCCCAGCTGAAATGGTTCTTATCAGGAATGTTTTCAGTTATTGAAGGGATAAGGAAATGAAAGCCAAATAAAATACCTCAGTTCCCAGGATCCCAGGACTCTGAGAGCAAAACTCTTGCTCTAGATTGGATAGCAATTCCAAGTATTGATTATACATTTATGAACTAGAGAATTATACATTTTCCCTCCCTATTCTCAAAATAAAGACTTCAGGTTGGCAGCATTCTTTGTGGCAAAACTTGAGGAATTTACTGTTCAGTGAAATTGTGCTACCATAGCAACTTGATAGAGTGAATTTTAATTAAAAGGAATAAAATAGGTCTATTATAGGAACTAATTATTTCACACCATGAAATATATGACCTAAACCATGAATAGTTTTTACTTTTCACTAATCATTCCTTGACCGCCATAGGAAAAAAAAAAAAAAACCACAACATAACTTTCACATTTGATTTGTTATATTTTTTTAAGATTGATTTTTCAAAACTTTGATAAATATTTTATATTATCAGCATGTTGAAAGAATTTTGTATTCAAAATTAAATTAGAATGTGAATTATCTAGATTTTCTTATTCTTTAGGCATCTGATTTAAAAATTGTTTTATTGTCAAGAATATAATGAGTTGACAACTAAAATAGCCTATTAAAACTCTTAGAACTTAGGTGATCCAGACAATCTGAAATATAACAGTGAACTAATGAGAGTGGCAAATAAAATTCATATTCCACAGAAAATAAAGCATTTGTATTATAGGCTGAAAAAAACTCATTTGACTCAATCATGGTCTTAAGAAAAATATTTAGATTGGATATATTGGAATTTAGCAGATTTAGTTATATACTAAATTATGCCAAAACGTCTGTCCATTTTATTTTGCTGTCAATAAGAAATTTACTTGTTTTTTTTTTTTTAAACCCAAATGTCGAAATTCAGGTTTATTTATAATCGTTACAAAGTTGAACTGCTAAAAATTACTCACTGAAGCATCTGACATTCTGACTGACATACATTAATGCTTTATGTCCCTGCACTTATATTAAATATTTACACACAAATGAAAATGGAAAAAGTACCAATACCCGATTTTGGTTCCCTGTTTTTCCACTTGCAGTCACATACTTGGGCACCTCTGGCCCTATAGGAAAAACTATCTAATTGCAGAGCTACCAGTAATAGGAAGGAGAAAAAAAAGTTTTTGTTTTTAATAAAGTGTTCACGTGTATGGCATGCTGGCTAGATGTCTTCTGGCATAATTGTTACATGTTTGGCATGGATTGTAGGTCTGGTCGGTATATTCAGAAAGGCCAACTAGTAGCACCTGGGTGGCTCAGTCAGTTGAGCAGCCGACTTCAGCTTAAGCCATGACCTCATGGTCTGTGAGTTCCAGCCCTGCACTGGGCTTTCTGCTGTCAGGGCGGAGCCTGCTTTGGATATTCTGTCCACCTCCCTCTCTCTGCACCTTCCCTGCTCATGCTCTCTTTCTCAAAAATAAATAAACATTACAAAAAAAGAAAAGAAAACTTAAATAAAATAAAAAGGCCAACAGGATAGATCTCACTTGCCTCATGCAAAGGCACCGATAGCTGTGCTCTGGAAGTTACGGATCTATTTTGTTTTTGTTTTTATTTGAGAGAGAGAGAGGGAGAGGGAGAGGGAGAGAGAGAGAGAGAGAGAGAACAAGCAGGGGAGAGGGGCAGAGGAAGAAAGAGAATCTTAAGCAGGCTCCATGCTCAGCAAGGAGTCTGACATGGGGCTCCATCCCATGACCCTGGGGTCACCACCCGAGCTGAAATCAAGAGTCGGGCGCTCAACTGACTGAGCTTCTCAGGCGCTCCATTATGCAGATCTGTTTTGAAGTCCTGTGCAATTTCTTGCATCAGACACTGGGAAAGGAAGTTTGTGAATTAGATGTTCAGTGTAATGTCTGATAGCGTGTAATTTCACTGAGTGCTGCAATACCAGGCCTGTAACAATAAGGTTTCTTTGCCTCTCCAGTAGAGGGTGGACTCGGGTGAGTAGCTTCTGTAGCCAGTTGCTTCCTTGATACTTTACCACCAGCCAACTTGCAGGCAGTCAGCCTTGTACCAGGGGAGGGGAGGGACTCCTTACTTTGGGCTGGAGCTCCGTGAGCTGGCAACAGTGCTGGCGTAGAGAATGCTGCCAGCATGTACATTTTAAATCATGGCAAAATATGTCATGAACTTATTGATTTTATTTACATGAAATTACCAGTTGATTTAAAGTTTTCACTTTTTTATGTTTTGTACTCTGAAAGATTTAAGATGCTTACAGAAGGCTAGATTTGGAAAGGGACAGCTACTGTCTAAATTTAATTTTAAAAAGTAAAAAGAACTTTCAGTTAGACATGACAGATTAAACACATGTTGGTAGCTCATGTCCTTCCCAAAACTTCCCTAAAAGGAAAATAAAGAGATTTTAAAATAAATAAATTCACCAGGGCAAAGAAAATGGGAGAGGAGATATGTTATAAAATTTGGAAGATGGAAACCAGATACATGAGTTAGACTAACTTCGCAGACCTGAGAAAATTCACATATAAGTTGGCAGTGGGGAATGCTGAGAAAACTCTGATTTACATACCATGATTTACATACCAAGATCTCATAATTCTCAGGAATTGGAAACACTGGGAACCCCTGGAAGTTGTAGTTAAATTGGGGTTTAAAACAGGACTAATTTAAACTCTATTTAAGAAACAGTTGTTTTCCAAGTTCCCATCCTCTGCATCATATAGCTGGCCTATAGTGCCTCTCTTACGTGGCAGAAGACTGAAAGGTCTATTTTCTATAAAGGGTAAAATGAGGATATCAGAGCTGAGAACACCACAAAACAGCAAAAGGCAGAAAGGAGATGGATACTCTGTTGAAATCAGGTGTAGTAAAAAATTTTTGCATGTTGAATGTTGAGACTTGGCAGTCTTCTCCATCAGCCCACAGGATGTTAGTAATCACTGCTTTTTGTTGAGGCAAGAGATTGGAAGAATATTCTTTGGGGAATGTAAGAAGTCCAAGAAAGACAGATTCCTTGGGATTCCCCAAGGAAATGGCTTAGTTGGATCATCCTTTAGTGAATAGTTTTTACTTTTGAGCAAACCTGACCCATTCTTCTGACCTGCCACTCAGCTTTTAGTACCCTACTCTCTTTTTTTTTTTTCAGCTTTATTGATATATAATTGGCATATAACATTGTGTAAGTTTAAGGTGCACTATGTGATGATTTGATACACATCTATATTGTGATATGATTACCACACAGTAAGGTTAGTTAACACCTCTATCATGTTACGTGTGTGTGTGTGTGTGTGTGTGTGTGTGTGTGGTGGGAAGGGGTGTTGAGAACATTTAAGATTTACTCTCTTAGCAACTTTCAGGTATATAATACAGTATTGTTAACTATAGTCGCCAAGTTGTATATTGAGTTCCATACAAATTTTAGGATAACTTTTTCTATTCTATGGAAAATGCCATTAGAATTTTGATAGGGATTGTATTGAATCTATAAGATGGCTTTGGGTTGTGTGGACATTTTAACAACAGTATTTCTTCCAATCCATGAACATGAGATACTTTTCCATTAATTTGTGTCCTTTTCAGTTTTTTTCATCAGTCTCTTGTAGTTTTCAGTGTACTTTCACCTTGGTTAAATTTATTTCTACATATTGTTCTTAATGCAGTTGTAAATGGGATTGTTTTATTTCTTTTTTAGATTATTGTTAGAGTATAATTAATGCAACTGATTTTGTGTGTTGATTTTTGTCATCCTGTAACTTTTCTGAATTTGTTTATTGATTCTAACAGGTTTTGTTGCATTCTTTAAGATTTTCTATATATAAGATCAGGTTATCTGAGAAGATGGACACTTTTACTTATTTCTTTCTAATTTGGAGGCTGTTTATGTCTTCTTCTTGCCTCATTGCTCTGATGAGGACTTGCAGTACTATATTCACCGGGAGTCGTGAGACTGGACACTCTTGTCTTGTTTCTGATCTTAGAGGAAAAGACTTTGCCTTCATGATTGATATGATTTTAGTTGTGGGCTTGTCGTTTATGGCTTTTATTATGTTGAGGTTAGTTCCTTCTGTATACAATTTGTTGACAGGTTTAAGCATGAAAAGATGTTGAATTTTGTCAAATGTTTTTTCTGCGTCTATTGAGAGATCATATGATTTTTATCTTTAATTCCATTAACATTGTTTATCAGATTGATTGATTTGCAAATATTGGACAATCCTTGTACCTTAGGAATAAATTTCTCTTGGTCATGATGTATGATCCTTTTAATATGTTGTTGAATCTGTTTTCAAGTATCTTACCGACAATTTTTGCATCTATATTCATCCAATATATTGGCCTGTAGTTTTCTTTTCTTGTAGTGTCTTTGTCTGGCTTGATAGCAGGATAATGCTGGACCCTTTAATATGAGTTTAGAAGTACCTTCTTTTCAATTTTTTTGAAAGTATCTGAGGAAGATTTGTATTAATTCTTTAAATGTTTTCATAGACTTCATGAGTCAGTCTCCTTACTCCTTACTCCTGTTCAGATACTCTGTTTCTCCATGTTTCAATCTTGGTAGGTTGTAGTAAACTAGAAATTTATTCATTTCTTCTAGGTTTTCCATTTTGTTGGCATTTAATTATTCTAGTAGTCTCTTATGATCCTTTGTATTTCTGTGATATCAGTTATAATGTCTCTTCCTTCATTTATGATTTTATTTGAGAACCCTTGTTTTATAAGTCTAGCTAAAAATTTGTCAATTTTATCTTTTCAAAGAACCAACTTTTAGTTTTCTTAATTTTTTCTATTGTTTTTCTAGTTTCTGTTTCATATATTTCTGCTCTGGTCTTCATTATTTCCTTCTTTCTGCTAACTTTGGTTTATTTTGTTCTTCTTTTTCTAGCTCTTTTTTTTTCTCAGTTCAAGTTTAATAGAAACAACAAAGATCAAAAGTGATGCCCCACTGCTATACACATCAGTTGGCTTGCTCCATAGCACAGCATAGGCCAATCTCTTCAGAGGAAGAAAGGCTGGCCTCCCCAACCCCTGCAGGAAAGGCCTGTCCTATCCCATACCACATCTGCACTGAATCTAAAGTCTTGTGTTTTAAGCATGACACTAGTACTGAAGAGATTTTGTTTTCATGGTCACCCACCCAATGCAGCCTGGCCCTAAAATGGCCCAGCGCTCACTTCTGCTTAGAGAAATATTCTTTGCTCTTCTGGACATCAGGCTTGATGGTATCACTGCCAGGCTTCCAGCCAGCTGGGCACACTTCCCCATGCTTGTCAGTAAACTGGAAGGCCTGAACTAGTCTCAGAGTCTCATCCACAGAACAGCCAACAGGAAGGTCATTTACAGTGATCTGTCGAAGGATACCTTTATCATCAATGATAAAGAGGCACCTGAATGAGATGCCTTTATCAGCCTTTAAAATTCCATAGTCCTGAGCAATGGTATGCTTGGGGTCTGATACCAGGGAATGTTCATGGGTCCCAGTCCTCCTAGTTTCTTGGGTGTGTTGATCCATGCCAGGTGACAGAAATGAGAATCCACAGAAGCACCAATCACTTGGCAGTTGAGTTTCTTAAATTCTTCTGCTCTATCACTGAAAGCAGTGATCTCCGTGGGACACACAGAGGTGAAGTCAAGAGGGTAAAAGAAGAACACAACATATTTTCCTTTGTAGTCAGATAGGCTGATGTCTTTGAACTGGCCATCTGGCATAACAGCCGTGGCTTTGAAGTTAGGGGTGGGATACCCAATTTTGGCATTTTCTGAAGACATCTTACTATCAGCAGCTCTGAAGCAGAACAAACCAAACGCCAGACAGGAAGAAGCCTTCTTTTTCTAGCTCCTTAAGGAATAAAGTTAGGTTGTTTGAAATCTTTTTCTTTTTTAATTTCTTTCCCTTTTTTTTTTAAAGTTTATTTATTTTGAGAGCGAGCATGAGCAGGAGAGAGGCAGAGAGAGAGGGGGAGACAAAATCCCAAGCAGTCTCTTCGCTGTCAGCACAGAGCCGGATATGGGACTCGATCCCACGAACGATGAGATCGTAATCTGAGCCGAAAACAAGTGTCAGATGCTCAACTGACTGAGCCACTCAGGTGCCCAAGACCTTTTTCTACATTAAATGTAGGCATTTATTATGATAGATTTCTTTCTTAGATCTTTTGTTGCCTCTCCTAAGTTTTTGTATATTGTGTTCCATTTTCATTTGTTTCAGGATATTTTTTTATTTTCCCCTTTGATTTTTCTTTGACCCACACACTTTGTTCAAGAGTGTGTGAATTTCCACATCTCTCCTTCTGTTACCGATTTCTACTTTCATATCATTGTTTTTTGGAAAGATAATTTGGTGTGGTTTCAGTCTTAAATTTGTTAAGACTTGTTTTGTGACCTAACATGTGATCCATCCTGGAGAATGTTTCACATGCATTTGAAAAGAATGTATTCTGCTGCCATTGAGGTTCTGTAAATGTCTGTTAGGTCCATTTGGTCTAACATATAGTTCAAGTCCAATGTTTTCCTTACTGATTTTGTCTTGAATGATCTGTTGTTGCAACTGGGGTATTGAAGTTCCCTACTATGTATTCCTGTCTATTTCTCTTTTCAGACCTGTTAGTGTTTGCTTAATATATTTAGGTGTTCTGATGTTGGGCATATATATTTGGAATTGTATCCTCTTGATGAATTAACCCTTTTATCATTATTACTTAACTTCATTGTGTTTCTTCATAGCTTTTATTTAAAGTCTGTTTTTTCCCCCTAATATATACAGCTACCTCTGATCTCGTTGGGTTTTTATTTGCATGGAATATTTTTTTCCATCCCTTCACTTTGAGCCTATTTATGTCCTTAAAGCTGAAGTGAGCCTTTTGTAGGCATAATATAGTTGAGTCTTATTTTTTTCTTAATAATTTGAGCCACTCCATGACTTCTGATTGGAGAATTTAATCCATTTAAGGATTTACGATTGCAATTGTAATTAATTGTTTGCTGGCCGTTTTGTAGTTCATTTGCTCTTTTCTTCCTCCCTTACTGTCTTCCTTAGTGACTTGATGATTTTCTTTAGTGGAATGCTTTGATTCCCTTTTCTATATCTCTTGTGTATCTACTGTAGATTTTTGCTTTGTGGGTTCATGAAGCTTATATAAAACACCTTATAGTAGTCAGTTTTAAGCTGATTACAACTTAACTCCAGTCCCATATAAAAGCTCCTGACCCTTAACCCCCCCCAACATTTTCTGTTTTTTGATCTCACAGTCTACATCTTTTTATACTGTGTATGTATTAACAAATTATTATACTTATTTTTATTACTTTTGTCCATTAACCTTTTTTTTCTAGAGTGGTTAACACTTCATATATTCCACTACTACAGTATTCTGAATTTGACTATATTCTTACCTTTACTCTCATGTATTTTATATTTTCATGTATTTTTATATTACTAATTAGTGACCTTTCATTTCAGATTGAAAAACTTCTTTCAGCATTTCTTGTAAGGTAGGTCTGGTGATGATGAACTCCCTCAGTTTTTGTTTATTCAGGAAAGGCTTTATCTTGCCTTCATTTCTGAAGAACAACTTTACCAGTAAAGTATCCTTAGTTGGTAATTTTTTTTTCTCTCAGCACTTTGAATATTCAGTCTCCCCTGGCCTCCAAAATGTCTGCAGAGAAGTCTGCTTATAGCCTTATAGGCTCACTTGTATGTGAGAAATTGTTTTCCTTTCTGCTGATTTTAGTCGCTGTTATTATAATGTATCTTGGAGAAGATCATTTGGGTTTAAATTTTTGCAGGGAGCTATGAGCTTCAGAAACTTGGTTGTCGATATCTCTCCCTAGATTTGGGAAGTTCTCAGCCATTATTTTTTTTACATAAACTTTCTGTCCATTTTTCCCTCCCTTTTCCTGCTGGGTCTCCAGTAATGCATAGATTGTTTCTTTTAATGGTATTCTATAGTTCATATAGGCTTTCTTCATTTGTTTTCATTCTTTTTTATTCTCCTCTGACTGGACAGTTTCAAATGACTTGTCTTCTATTTCACAGATTCTTTCTTCTGCTTGCTCTAATCTTTGTTGGAGTTGCTCTTTGTTGCATTTTTCATTTCCTTAATTATATTCTTCAGTTCCAGAATTTGTGTTTTTTTATGATTTCTATCTTTTACAGCTTTTTTTGTCCTTATTGTTCATGCAGTTTTCCTGATTTTGTTGAATTATTTTTCTGTGTTTTCTTATAATTCATGGAGCTTCCTTAAAATTATTATTTTCAAGGTAAGTTTACCCCTTTATTGGGCAAATTGCAAATCACCATTTCTCTGGGGCTGGTTACTGGAAAATTTTTATATTCTTTTGGTGATGTTGTACCTCTTTGTGTTTTTTTTTTTTGTTGTTGTTCTTTTATATTCCGTGAAGTGTTACATTGCTGTCTTCACATTTGAAGATGGCAGTTACCTCCTTCAGTCTTTACTGACTGGCTTCAAGAGAGAGAGAAATATCATCCATCAGCCATGATAGGGATTCTGAGGATTTCTTAGAGTTTTTTATATTGATATGCCTGCTCCACACTTCTTGTCTCCTCTTATGGGGGAATTCTTAAGCTTATATGACTTGTATGACTTCTCTTGGTCCTGCAAAGCCTCACTTCCCGTAGAATACTCAAGGTTGTGTGGTTTCTCCCAGTATCACAATGTTGGACTGGTTTTCTTTGCATGTTTACTAGTAGCCTTTAAAGGCTTGCTCTTGCTGTATTGGGGTATGCATAGACCATTAGGTGGAGGTGTGTGTGGGTGAGGTGCACAGAGCCTTGGGGGTCCCCATTGGAAGGCCTATTGGAGGATTTTCAGGTGAGGCATTCTCAGTGGCTCACGGACAGGCTTACTGATAGAGTATGCGATGTGGTTAATAGGATTCACATCCCTTTAATGCCCTTCAAAAGCCTCAGCTGCTGTTTTCCTAGCTGTTTCCTCACTCCCTCGTCATGCAACACACCTTAGTATTCTAGATGGGGCAAGATATAAGTGGATCTTTTTGGTAGTGCCCTGCACAACTGGGGAAGTCAGTGCCCTACTCTTAAATATGAGCAAACAGCCAAATATCATTAGGCATAGAAGGAAACATTCGATGTAAAACAAAACAATCAACCAAACAAACCGAGAAAGCCACCTAGAGAGCACAAAGAATGTGCAGCGAGAAGAAAGGAACATAAAAAAATAAAATTAACATCTTCAGAGGAAAGAGATGATGAACCAAAAATATTTATACATACACATATGTATTCCTGTAAGTGGGAACAGGGAATTAAAATTAGCTAGTGGAATTTAAAGAAACAGCAAAATTTATTTATTTATTTATAATGTTTATTTATTTTTGAGAGAGAGAGATAGAGTGCAAACAGGGGGTGCAGAGAGAGAGACACACACAGAATCCAAAGCAGACTCCAGGTTCCGAGCTGTCAGCACAGAGCCTGAAGTGGGGCTTGAATCCACGAGCCGTGAAATCAAGACCTGAGCCAAAGTTGGACGCTTAACTGACAAAGCACCCAGATGCCCCCCAAAATGGAAAAATTAAAAAAAAATAATTTAGTAAAGAGTTATAAAGTGAAGTTGAGGAAATTTTCCAGCAAATAGACACAAATACAGAGCTAGAAAGTAGAGTAGATAATTTAAAGTTAGATCATAGCATTAAAAAGAACAAACTTGGCATACACAACAACATTCATGAGCCTGAAGACACAATTATTTAACGAAAGAAACCAGTCACAAAGCAGTATGCAGCGTATGCTCCCATTTGTAGGATTTCAAGGATGATCAAAACTATGGTTAGGGATAGTGCCTGCCTGTCAGGAGTGGATATAATACAGGATGGTATATTGATACTGATATAAGAGTGGTTCCCGGGGTATATATACAGGTAAGCACTCTTTGATATACATACTTAACTTTTATGCACTTACTGTGTGAGTTATTAACTCCATAAAAGTAGAGAAAACATTTTAGAGGATTTATCTCAGAGGCCCAACACTTGGATAGTAGTAGCTCTATGGGACAAAAATAAAGGACAGGAAAGAAAATAAATAATTCAGGGACATTGTCTGTATTGAGGACATGAGTTTCCAGAATGGAAGGGCACACCAGGTATCCAGCATGTTGGATAAAAATAGACAGGTGCCAACATATTATTGGGTGTTCATACAGACCTAAAAACAAATGTTCCTAAAAGCTTCCAAAGAGAAAAAATAGGTTTTGTTCTTAATAGCAGAACTGGAAGCTAGAAGACAATGGAACACCTTCAAATATGTGAGGGATAATTAATTCCAACCTAGAATTCTATACCCAGGAAAATTACCAAAATATGAATAGATTAACTATATTTTTAGATGTGCTAGGTCTTAATCTGTCTTTTTTCAAAAAGCTGTGAAGTGTTCACCATGAAAATAAGAGAAAAAACAAAAAGATAGAAAGACATGTAATGAACAGAAGATCTACCATGAGAGGGAGATGCAAAACACCCTCATGACGAGGGAAAGGAAAATTGGAACCTGATAGCCAATAGGAAGACCATTGAGCAACCAGTTCAGGTCTGAATCTGAAAGGATCTGAGGAGACTTTTTTTTTCTAGAAGATGGAGTTGAGAAAATATTGAGAGCATTTGAATCTATTGAGAGTGGATTTACAAAATTAGAGGAAAGTTATCAGTATGTAGAAAACTGAGCAAACGACATTTATGAAATCTGGGGTTGGAAGAAAGAATATGGAAAAGGGAAAAGAAGAATGAAAATAGTATATTACATGGTTCAGATACAAATAGCTTATGTAACTTCATAACTCTAATACTAAAAATGTCCCCAGATAGTGTACTGCATACAAGCGAATACTATGAAGCAGTCACAAATATACTTTTCAACATGGATACCAAAAACATAATGTGGAGAAAAGCAAGTTAAGGAATACAGGCCATTGGATACCATTTATATTGAATGTTTTTATGACATGTTTCTAAAAACTCAAAACATAAAAATTTGTATTTCGGGGCACCTGGGTGGCTCAGTCAATTAAGTGTCCCAATTTCAGCTCAGGTCATGATCTCAACAGTCTGTGGGTTCGAGCCCCGCATGTGGCTCTGGACTGAAAGCCTGCTTTGGATTCTGTGTCTCTCTGCCCCTCCCCAGCTTGTGCTTGGTCTTTCTCTGTCTCTCAAAAATATATGTTAAAAAAATATTTATATTTCCACAACAGAGACTAAAAAGTAAATGTTACAAATATCATAGACTCCCCCTGTGTACTTCTCTCTGTTATCCCTCCGTCTTGCCTGAAGTTAGTCATTATTAATCCTTCCTATGTACATCTTTATAATATATATATATTTCCATTCTATGTATCCTCAAACAATTATTTATCAAGTTGAATGTTTTTAAACTTTGTGTAATGGGTGGTATACTGTATGTGTTCTTTTGCAGTTTGTTTGTTTTTTTTTTTTTTTTTTTTGGCTCAACACTAATAAACTATTGTGAAATATTTAGGGACGCCTGGGTATCTCAGCCGGTTAAGCATCTGACTTGATTTTGGTTCAGGTCATGATTTCACGG
>CM053562.1:15675508-15692376 GCA_028646485.1 Cryptoprocta ferox
TTCTCTTCTCTCTCTCTCTGTCTCTCTCTCTCTCAATATTTGTATAATGGGTACTGCAGTTATGAAAAACTAGAACGATACATAGATAAATGTCAAAGATACTATGAGGAAAATCCTTTTTTTTTTTTGAGAGAGTGAGTGTGAGTGCACACACACATGAGCGAGCGGGGGATGGCCAGAGGGGAGGGAGAGAGAGAATCTTAAGCAGGCTCCACATCCAGCTAGGAGGAGCCCCATGTGGATTCCATATCACAACCATTAGATCATGACCTGAGCCGAAATCAAAAGTCAGAACCTTAAACGACTGAGTCACCCAAGTGCTCCAAGCCTCCTTATATTTATTTATTTTTAATTTTTTAAAACCTTTTCAAATGTTTATTTATTTTTGAGAGAGAGTAAATGCACATGAGTCGGGGAGAGGCAGAGATAGAGGGAGACACAGAATCTGAAGCAGGCTCCACACTGTGAGCTGTCTGCACAGAGCCCAACACAAGGCTCAAACTTGCAAGCCATGAGATCAGGATCTAAGCCAAGGTCGGATGCTTAACTGACCCAGCCACCCAGGCGCCACCCCGCCCTTTTTTTGTGGGGAGATAAAGTGTGACTTCTAGTGACTGTTTTGCTGCTGGGCAGTATTTATAGGATAAAGGTGCTTTTGCTGTCAGAAATTGGGAGATTTACAAAAAATGTTTATTTATTTTGAGAGACAGAGTATAAGCAGGGGAGGGGTAGAGAGAGAGAGGGAATCCCAAGCTGTGCTGACAGTGCAGAACCCCATGTGGGGCTCGATCTCACCAACTGTGAGATCATGATCTGAGCTGAAATCAAGAGTCCGATGTTTAACTGACTGAGCCACCAAGGTGCCCCACCCTGACAGCATCCTTTTTTTTAAATTAGAGTTTTCCTTATTCTAACTTGTTGCATTACATTTCATATAAATGTTTGGTTTCCAAAACTTTATTTTTTATTGTGAGTTAAACATAATGAACTGCATTAACTCCTAGTCATAGTAGTTCACAAATGCCCTTTTTAAAGATACCATGTATTATACCAGTGGCTTATTACCAGGGAATTTCCAAAAAATTAGTATAATTCGATTCATTGGGGGTCATGTTCACATCATGGTAAAAAGCTGAAAGATGGTATAGGTTATATCCTCCCCCCTTTCTTTTAGAAAAAAAAATGTTGAATGCCACAGTTTAATTTGATACCATAATGGGAATTTAAACTGGTACAGCCACTCTGGAAAACAGTGTGGAGGTTCGTCAAAAAATTAACAATAGAACTCCCCGATGACCCAGCAATAGTACTGCTAGGAATTTAACTCAAGGGATACAGAAGTGCTGATGCATCAGGGCACATGTACCCCAATGTTCAGAGCAGCTCTTTCAACAATAGCCAAATCATGGAAAGAGCCTAAATGTCCATCAACTGAAGAATGGATCAAGAAGATGTGGCTTATATATACAATGGGTAACTACATGGCAATGAGAAAGAATGAAATCTGGCCATATGTAGCAATGTGGATGGAACTCGAGGGTGTGATGCTAAGTAAAATAAGTCAGGCAGAGAAAGACAGATACCATATGTTTTCATTCATATGTGGAACAGAAGAAACTTAACAGAGGACCATAGGGGAGGGGAAGGGGAAAAATAGTTAAGGAGAGGGAGGGAGGCCACCATAAGAGATTCTTAAATACTGAGAACAAACTGAGGGTTGATGGGGGTGGGGGAAAGGGGAAAATGGGTGATGGGCATGGAGGAGGGCACTTGTTGGGATGAGCACTGGGTGTTATATGGAAACCAACTTGACAATAAACTATAAAAAATAATAATAGTAATATTGAGTCCTTAGAAGAGTCAATAGTATATACATATGGTTTTTTTGAGTCTGTTTTTGCCATTAAGTATTTTGAACACACATACACACACAAAAATTGATACCATAAGTGTTATGGACTGCCTGTTCGTGTCTTTCCCTGCCTCAAGTTCTTGGGTTGAAACCCTAATCCCCAATAGGATTGTATTTGTAGGTAAGGTCTTTGGGAGTTTACTTAGGTCATGAAGATGCAGTTCCCATGATGAGATTCGTGTCCTTTACAAGGAGAGGAAGAAAGCTAGCCTCTGCCTCTCCTCCATGTGGGGATACAATAAGAAGATGGCCATCTGTAATACACCAAGAAGAAAGCTTTCACCAGAACCTGACCATACTGGTACCTAAGTCTTGGACTCCAGCTTCTAGAACTATAACAAATAAATGTTTGTTGTTTAAGTCAACCAGCTAAGACAATAAGGTTAAGTATCGCTCAGTGTTTTCTGTCTGTTGCATTTAAGACAATTTGCTTGCGTCTTTTATGTATAAGCAGTTTTCTCTTTTGAAATTTTGTAGTTAAAATACAACTAAATTAAAGAATTTATCTTAATTTTTACAAGGAATAAAAATAAGGATCTTAAGGATTAAAGCAAGCCTTTTAGAAGGGTGATAGATAAAGGGAGCAGAAATAAACCTGAGATTATGTCTTTCAGGAGTTTCTAAGCTGTGAATTTGGTTGGTCATACTCTCCTAAGTACTCTTAGGAAGTGCCCCAGATATCACCTGGAATCATATATTTATGGGGAAATGGGGAGCGGGTTTCTCTAAAGCAGTGTTCTCAAAGTTTGGTATTGGTTAGAATCACCTGGAGACTTTGTTCAGGCACAGATTGCTGGGCCACATCTCCAAAATTCTTTCTTCAGTCCAGTTGGGGAAGAAAGCTTGAGATTTTGTATTTTTTTACTAAGTTCCCAAGTGATGTTTCTCAGAAGCTCGGCTGAGCTGCTGAGAGAGCGCCCTGAGCTGCCAAGTGTTGGAGTAGCAATTAAAGCATTAAGCCCAAAGTGAAAGAATTAAGCCTTTAATCACTTACTGGTGTGGTGTAAGCAGGAGTCTAAAAATATGGGAATGCTGACTCTCCCATTTTCATTTCCATCATTGAAGGGCACACTTGTTGAGGGTCAGGTGGATAAGTACAGATGTTGTCTCACTGTTGAGGGGGCTCTGAACAAAAAGCTCCCGATAGGGTCTGGGGAGGGTGAGGCAGCAGGAGTAGGAGTGGAAAGTACTGAGAAGTGGGGAAAAATTATAGTCAAGGTCCTGTCTTTGCCCCACATCCCTAACCACCACTACTGCCAGCAATCTAGGAATGAAGACACCTGGGCTAGCAATATAAATTGTGGTGGTGGGGGGAGCACAATTAGCCAGGGGGCCTGAGTCCTTGACTGCACCTCCTTTTAGACTGCAGTGCATTGGCTGTGCACCAAGTCTGGTGTTGTAAGTACAGCTTTCCCCACAAGGTTTGCCTGGTAAAGCCTTTATAATTGCCTTTGATCAGGCCTGAAAAATCACACACAGGTGTTCAACCAGGAGCTTGACTCCTCAATGCTGATGTTGTTGGCAAGAGAAGCACACTTTGAGAACCATTGATTAAAATTCTAAAGATACTAGTGCTCTTTCGTCTGCCACTCATCAGCTCATGCCTACTTAAGATATTTATCACACTGAATTGTCACGTTTTCAAAATAATTCTCATGCATCATTTTAAGACAGCTTTCAACCATCTGTTAACTGGTAAATATTAGCCTTGTCACTAAGTAATAATATAAAATGTTTGTAGTATGATTAGATGCTAAACCTTCCTGTATTTGAAATTACATGTATACTCTCACAGTTGAAAACTAATGTGGTTTGGATACCAATTTGTAAAACCATAGTCCTCTGGCTTAAATATAGTTGTTTGTATTGTAACAAATAGTATAGTGGTTACAATGTTAAGGCTTTGAGTAAAGCCAGATTTCCCCACTTTTTGGCATGGTTTTGCCTCTTTGTAGCTCTGTGAGTTGGAATGCTATTTAACCTCACCAAGTTTCAGTTTCTTCATCTGTAAAATGGGACTAATAATAGCACTTATCTCATAGGGTTGTTGTGAGGATTATTACATGTAAAGTATAAAGAACAGTGTGTAGCTTCATGGTGAACATACAATCAACATGAACAGCTGTTACTAAAATTGCTCTAATATTATTCTCCCTAGGAGCACTTTTATGTCATATTATTTCCTAAAAAATGAGTTATTTGCTCTAAACAGATACTTTTCCTTTTTGATATATATTTTTTCACAGCTACTAGCTCTTTGTACTGTGCTTTACTGTAAACTGTGGATAATATTAGCCTTTTACAGTATTATTCATTACTAGGACACAAAATTGAACTTTGTAACTACAAGGTAAATAATAAAACCTAAGTATATTAGCTCTTTAGCTTTGAAGGTGAGTGGTGGTTTCTCAGTTGCAATTTGTTTCAAGGTATTTATTTCATGTTATGTCTTTTATTCTTTTTTCTCAGTCTGTTAAGACAAAATAATTTTTGAAATGATTTTCATAATTATTTTCTTCTTTTAATTTTGTTATATTGTATTATAAGGCACATATATAAAGGATTTGTGTCCTCAGCAGTTATTTTTATTTTTAATAGAAATATGATTATCTTTGATTTAATTTCAGAAGTTCTGTTTTGGGGTATCCTTATACAATAACTCTTTGTTTATCTCTTTTGAATATGGTTAAGTTTTTTTGCTTTGTCATTATGGGGCCCATATTAGGTGAACCTCCTATCATGGCCAGGGTTCTTAATATTTTGGGGAGATGAGAATAGATGAATTTAGGGTAAGGAAGTTGTGTTGTAATAGATAAAGCTTTGAGGACTCTTCATAAGATTCTGTAAGTATTTAGATCCAAAAGTGAAGGCAGTGTCTAGAGTATCTTGAAATCAGAAGTACAGTGAAATGGAATGCAATTATTGTTGTCAAGAAAACTTCAAGAGACAAAACAAAGATATAAATTATGTATATCAAGAAGAAAGTAAATAGTGATAACTACAATTAAGCTATAAAAGGAAAGTAGGAAAAAGTAATAAAACACTTAATGAGATCTCATAGAGGAATTAAGATAAGCAATTTAGTGCCTAAACACTAAGTAAAATTAAACATCAAGGGAACGTAAGTCTGTTGATATACAAGAAGTAAGATTAAGGTTGGTTTAAAAGTGGAGCCTTGAGGTTTTTTTTCTGACTTAAAAAAAAAAGAACTCCATTGTAGAGAAAGAAAAAGTAATAAAACCTTGAATATTGTTAGATACTCAATTTTCTCGAGAAAATTGAAACTTTTATTATTAGCTATAGATTATTGGGGATTTCAAACAGGTTGACAGTCTACAACCTGCAGGCCAAATCTGGTTTGCTGCCTGCTTTTGTGTGAAATGAGAGCTGAGAATGTTTCTTACATTTTAAATGGTGGGGAAAAGTCAAAAGAATAATATTTTGTGACATGAGAAAAATACACGAACTTCAGATTTCAATGCCCATAAATAAATTTTTCATGTTGCACAGCACGTTCATTCATTTACTATTATTTATGGCTGCTTTGTACTACAGAGTACAGAGTTGCAGCAGACACAATATGGCCCGCACAGATTAAAATATTTATTATCTGGCCCATTTTAGAAAAGCTTTGCAGACCCCTGCTCTTGCCCATCTGCATTCTTTTCGGCTTCTGAATACCCCCCTGTGCTTTCCTGCTCTCCTGCCCTTCCTCACGCTGCTGTTTCATTGTGCTCTTGACTGTCTCCATATGTCAGAATACTGTGGATGTTTTAAGACCCAATTCAGATGCCTCACCTCCACAAGATTATAATTTTTTCCACCATTTGATTCCCAAAGAACTTGGTTTGTAGTTTTCTTGGAATACTTTTAATATTCAGCCGTCCGTTGTGGATATTTGTGAACCTATATTATATTTGCATTTTAATTCCTCATAAAACACGAGTGGAGTCAGAGGAGAGGTGGGTAATGGAACTAACCAAATGCTTACTAAGATCTTTACCTGTGTTTTCCTTCCTCTTATTCTACCTAATGGGCACTTAAATATTTTTTTAACAAACTAATAAAATATATCTGATTTAGCCTGTCAGTCACTAACGTCTTTTCTTTTTTTGTTTTTGAAGCATAGTTGACATACAATATTATATTATTTTCAGGCGTTCAGTATAGTGACTCGAGAATTCTGTATATCACTCAGTGCTCACCATGATCAGTGTAATCCCCATCTGTCACCATATAACATTATCACAAGATTATTGACTGTATTCCCTATGCTGCCTAGGCTGTATTTTTCATCCCTGTGACTTATTAATTTGTACCTTGGACTCCCCTTTTCCTGTTTTGCCTGTCCTCCCATGCCCTTCTGCTCTGGCAGTCCTCAGTGGGTCTCTGTATTTATGAGTCTGTTTCTGTTTGTTTGTTTGTTTGTTTGTTTGTTATTTTAGGTTCCATATATAAATGAAATCATGCAGTACTTGTCTTTCTCTGTCTGACTTATTTCACTTAGCATAATACCCCCCAGGTCTATTCATGTTGCTTCAAACGGCAAAATCTCATTCTTTTTTATTGTTGGATGATATTCCATTGTATGTATACATACCACATCTTTATCCATTCATCTGTTGATGACACTTAGGTTCCTTCCATATGTTGGCTATTGTAAATAATGCTGCAAATAAAAATAAGAGTCCATATATCTTTTCCCATTGGTGTTTTGCTTTTTCTGGGTAAATACACGGTAGTAGAATTACTGGATCATATATTTCTACTTATAATTTTTTGAGAAACTTCCATACTGTTTTCCACCATGGTTGTATCAATTTATATTCCTACCAACAGTGCACAAGGGTTCCCTTTTCTCCATATCCTCACCAACACCTGTTATTTGTTATCTGTTTTGATACTAACCATTCTGACTGGTGCAAGGTGATTAAATCATTGTGGTTTGGATTTGCATTTCCCTGACAATGAGTGATTTTGAGCATCCTTTCATGTGTCTATTGGCCATGTGTGTATCTTTTTTGGAAAAATGTCTATTCAGGTCTTCTGTCCATTTTTAAATCAGATTATTGGGTTATTTTTTTTTGCTTTTGAGTTGTATGAGTTCTTTATCTGTTTTTGATATAACCTCTTATTGAATATGTCATTTGCAAATATCTTCTCCCATTCATTAAGTTGCCTTTTTGTTTTTAACATCTTTTAAAAATCTAGTCAGTGCCAGCATGTCATTAATTTATTAGCTGATCAAGATGTAAATACTTCAGGGGTGCCTAGGTGGCTCAGTCGGTTATGCGTCCGACTTTGCTCAGGTCATGATCTCGTGGTTCGTGGATTCGAGCCAAGCATCGGGCACTATGCTGACAGCTCAGAGCCTGGAGCCTACTTTGGTTTCTGTGTCTCCATCTCTCTCTCTGCCCCTCCCCCGCTTGCACTCTATTTCTCTGTCTCAAAAATAAGTAGGTGATGGGCATTGAGGAGGGCACTTGTTGGGATGATCACTGGGTGTTGTATGGAAACCAATTTGACAATAAATTATATATTAAAAAATTAAAAATGTAAATACTCTATAAATAATTTATTTTTAGCTCCAGAATTTATTTTGGAATTTCATTATCAATATAAATTTTCTTTTATTTAGGAAATTTATTTCCAAAAAATAGAACTATGTAATGTTCATTTTTTACCATACTTAACTTTTTCCTGCAACTCTTTCTTCCCTGAAATAAGAGAGTTCCATGTTGTTTTCAGACTCATACAAAGCACTAAGTTAAACAGAGTAGTACTAATTTTAATTATTCCCCGGAGCAGGTCTAATAGTGAAGTGGATTGCATATTTATTCAGGTGCACTATGGGCTTTGTAGAGTTTTACGTGAGTGCAGAGGGAGTGTCGAAGTGTTGGTTATAATGTTTTGTTACTAACCATTAGTTGAGGGACTAATTTGTCAAGAAAATACTTGGATAGTGCCATGAGTGTGATTGCTTAAAAGTAACATTTGCATGACCTATTTGTACTTGTTGTAGTAGGTTGTTATAATAAACAATTCAGTAAATTTTAACTAAATCGATAAACTAGAAACAAATCCTAGTGCAATAATTATAATACTTATGTCTTGATGATTTAGAAAGATAAAGGTAACCTAACTTAATTTTAAGAATGCAATTATAAATCAGTAATCTAAAAGAAATTTTGCTCAGAAAAAGATGATTTTGGATACTGCCTTTAGCATGATTCTAAATTTGTAATTGTGGTAGTTTAATTGATGTGACTTCTCTTATTTTGTGTTTTATGAATACTTTATTTTTCCAGATATGTAATCTTAGATATATAGATAAATAATACATATATATGATCTATTATATATATGATATACATATATCTGAAAAAAAATTTGGAGAGTCTATTTTTTTTGTTTTTTTTTTAAAGGCAGTCTCCCCAAATTATGGTTCTGTGCCTTACTGGTTTCATACTTGTTGTAGGCCACTTTTATAAACCATCATTACATACCCACTCCCCACCAGGCATATCCTTTATTTGAAACCTGTTTCCCTAACTTTGGGGTGTGTCGGGGGGGGGATGTATGTTCTATTTCCAGAATTTTATGCAAGATTATGTTTTAAGTGTTTGTGTATATGGTATCCGAAATAAGCAAGAATGAATTGCTTATTTAACTATTTCAAAATAAACTTTTCTGATTTTCTGGAGTCATTTGGGGATGAAAGGAAATATTGACCATTAGTATGTATAAGTAGGAAACAGAAAGGATTATTATTCTATGAATCTGAAAAAAATGAAAGTTTTATAAAATGAAATTAAAACAGTTAAAGCCAAAAAAAAAAATGAAAATAGTTATCTCCAGAACTTCACAGTACCTATCAGAGTTATATTTGAGATTTTTGATCAGAATACAACAGGAGCGTGCAGTGTTCTTAGGAAAAAGAGATATGCATAAAGATAATCTGGAGAGTAAAAGTCAAAATGATTATCTCTGTGATTAATGTGGAAACACACAAAGCACTGGTTATGGATGCTAGTATTCTCATTAGATATTTGGTCCTAAAGTTGGACTCAGACATTTCTAAGGAGAGTTTACTAGCTTTTCCTTTCCTTCCCTTTCCTGTCCTTCCCTTCCCTTCCCTTCCCTTCCCTTCCCTTCCCTCCCCTCCCCTCCCCTCCCCTCCCCTCCCCTCTCCTCCCCTCCGCTCTCCTCTCCTCTCCTCTCCTCTCCTTTCTTTTTATATTTGTTTCTACGTAGAGCTTTTTTATTTGTTGTAATGAAGTTTCAAATATATATAAATTTCTTTTTCTCTATAGAGCTTTTATTTTCACTTGAATTTAAACATTGCTTGATTTTGGTGTGCAGATTGCAATTTTATAAATGATTAAATTATTTAAAAGTTAATAAATAAGCATAAATGCACACAAAGAAGTAGATATTCATTCTGCCTATAGAATTCAGTTGTATTCAGTTTTGTTAGTCTTCCTGAATGTGTGTGTGTATGTGTATGTGAAAGAAAATGAAATTTAAATGTTTCAACATGTCTTAGTTATGTCTCTTGCTTCTAGGATATTATAACCTTTATTTTAGTAGATTTTTTGTGTTAAAATGCGGTCGTCATTCTAGGTGTTGAAGTTATGTGGAATGATACTGAGATATTGCTTCTCTCCTTTGGGACTTTGGAACTTGAAAGTGCGACTTTCCTTGTGTGAATGAGTGGTTTTCACTCCGAAGACCCCTCCCTACCGGTGTAGTTAGTACTATTCTAGTTTACTAGACCTTGAACTTTCTAAGTTAATATTTGTATTTCTTCTCATGGGATGTGATGTTTCTGCCTCTTTTCTCCATTGCATATATGTCAGAACTAAAATCAAGTGGAGTTTCTGTAACAGCCCCACTTACATTTGAATTTCTGGCTTTTTCTGGGTTGTACGATCATTTTTAAAAGGAAATAAATCTCTTCTCCGTATCTCAAGACTTTAGGATAGTCCAGGAGCCCAGAGCTTTGCATTTCGAGGCTATTAGGATCTCCGAGAACTATGTGCTCCGTGCATTATAGGAACTCCGTCGGCAGCGATTGTTGTGGCATAAATAGGAGCTACCTAAGAGCCAACACGTGAAGTTTCCCAGGTAGCTGGTGACTGATTTGCCAAAGGAAATTGGTGTTTGGCTTGAATAGTTACTATCATGAGAGGATCATAAAGGATGTAGTTGGTGCCTGTTAATCAGATTTTCATACTTTAGGGGAAATAATTAGTATTATAAAAAATGCAGTATAAAATATTGTGATTATAAAAATGCTCTGACAACAGGCTTTTATCTTTCAGAATTGTTTGTCCAGTTTTCATTGAATTAGAAGACTTCAGTTTTTCCATGTGCTTTAGACAAACATTTAGAAATCTTAAAAATTAGATTGTGTGTGATTTTGCAAGAATCAAAAAGGTTTTGTCCTTAAAAAATGCATATTTTCTTCAACTTAACTTTGTTATACAATGGTGTCTGCTGATAGTAGACACTTGGGGAATATTTGTGCAATATGTATGATGGCCTTATGTTAACGGCTTTCATAAATGCTAACATATGTGGATGGGTTTTGTGTAGGAAATCCTGTCCTTATTTCACCTCAGGTTTTTATCATAACATTATTTTCCTCTTTGCAAATGTCCTTTCATCAGTATTTTAATTATTGATGAGATCTGCACTTGGCGAATTTATTCAAATGAATTATTCCAGTGTCAGGATGAAAAAAAAAGCACTCTGGAAATTTAAGATACGACCTTTTCTCAGTGTTTATATCACTTTCCTTGAAGGAGCAGTGTGAGAATGAAAAGCTCCAAAGAAAACCTTTCTGCAACTGTGTGTGTGTGTGTGTGTGTGTGTGTGTGTATGTGTGTGTGTAAGATTGAAGAAGAGAGAGAGAGGGAGGGAAAGTGGGAGACAGAGAGAGAGAGAGAGAGAGAGAGAAAGAGAGAATGTGTGCCTTCTATGAAATTGTCACATTTCCAGATACCTGAGAACAGTACATTAAGTAAAAAGAATAATAATTTTTAGTTTTCATAGTTTTATAGTTTTTCCTTTTAAAAACTGATTTTCATCAAAACAAGGAGTAATAAGGTTAACAAATGGCAACTTTTAGATCAAGCTGATTGTTTTTCCCCTCTATACAATGATTTAAGCAATTTTAGCTTTTGGAAATATGTGTGTTTTATGTTAAATAAAAATATTTTATAGAGGGCGCTTGGCTGGCTTTTGATCTCAGGTCGTGAGTTCGAGCCCCACATTATGTGTAGAGATTATTAAAAAATAAAAATATTTTATAGTCACTTTAAGGAAATTTTTTAATATTTCACAAGAAATATTGTTCTTTCTTTCAAGCAGAAGGTAGAGTATCTGAATTACTGCCTGATAGAGTTTTACTCTAGACCTTTTAAATCATTTTTTCTTTTTATAGGGAAAAGGGCCTATTTAGGTATTGTATGTTTATTTTACACTCTAAAATTTTTTGGTAAGATAGTGTAAAATAGATTTAAAAGGAGATTTTAAATTATAGAACATATGTAGGTATTGAAATTCTATCTTGCTTCTGAAGTTGGTTCTTTGACTTAAAAGGCTAAGTATCTCATTTATTGATTTATTTGAATAGTGAATTGCCTTTCCTGTTGCCCTCACCAAACCATGAAGATAATTTGAGAAATATCTTTTCAGCTGAGCTTTTGTATTTTGCCAGTTTTTCTATGACTTAGATGAGGTTTCAATTAAAAATAGACTATAAACTTACATGTGGGAGGCAGTTGAATGAGTTGCTATGACAGTTCATATTATGAGGTTGAGCCAAGTACAAAGTAGCTTAATAAGACTTGAGAAACATGAAGCTATATCAGTCCTAATTATTACCCTTTTTAAACCTGGGGTAGGTGTAAAGGGATATGTCTTCCTCTCAGAGGACAAAGGCTAACTGGGGGAGTCAGTGAAGCCCATAGCCCTGAACTGACTGCCACTAAGAACCCATCTTCCTGCGGAACACCCCCCTTTCCCACTTGTGACTATGGGTAGAAGATTTTGGAGAAACAGAGTCATGTCTGTATGTCTTCAGTCCTCTACAGCCAGTCCTCAGCAGAGATGCTCAATAAATGCTACATACCAATATCCATCCTTGCATTTTTTGATTCTGAAAGGAAATTTTGATTTTTAATGGAATTTTCTAAATCAAACTCTGCCATTTTCTACACTCTGCATTTCTCAGTAGAATGTTGGAGTATTGCAGTGTATCTGTTTCATACCAAGAAATTTTAATATGCTATATCAATGTGCCACTGGAATTGAGCTTAGATATTAGGCAGGAAAGCAAATAGCATTTTCACTGACTTGTATTTTAAGAAATTCCATTTACAGAACACTAGCAGCTAAAAATGAGAAGAATAAAAGAAAAAGATGGTAGCTCTATTTTTATGATAAGGTGGCTAACAAAATTCATTTGGATAATGAAAATTCAGATATTGGAGAAAACATATGTAACAAATTTGTTTTCACATTTCTAGAAGAAGCTGTGGGTAGATGAAATGGAAAGATGCCATTCTTCTGTTGATAAAGTATTGGTTGTTCAACTTTTTTTATGTCTTTATTTTATTTTGAGAGAGAGACAGAGAGTGAGCGGGGGAGGGGGAGAGAGAGAGAGAGGGGGAGAGAGAGAGAGAGAGACAGAAAGAGAGACAGAATCTGAAGCAGGCTCTAGGCTCTGAGCTGTCAGCACAGAGCCCAACATGGGGCTCGACCCCACGGACTGTGAGATCATGACCTGAGCTGAAGTCAGATGCTTAACCAACTGAGCCACCCAGGCGCCCCAAGTATTGGTTGTTCAGAATGAAAATATGCAAAACCAGAATTGGAGAGCCGCAGATTTCACATAGGAAATAAAACTCTATTTATTTTTCCTAAATTCCAAGAAAATCTCCTGATTTTTCATGGAGAAGGAGGGCTACCATTTGAACTAATCATGTGTATTTTGTATACACTATATTTTTTTATAACCTGTTTTAAAATTTCAACATAACAAAGCATTGTGAACATTTTCCCATGCCACTAAATATTTTTTCCATAATATAATGTTTAATGACTGCATAATATTTAATTGTAAGGCTTTTATTATGTATATTTAGCCATTTTCTTATTGTTGAGTTCTTCCTGATAGAATTTTTAGTATTTTCCCATGAAGTACAAAGAATCTATTTTACTTTTTAAAGTACTATATGCTGACTTTTTATAACGACATGTGGGGAAAATATTTTTGTCTTTTCCGTCTCCTTTTAAGTACTACATGCTGGTGAAGTAATAGTTTGAACAGCCCATAGTAAGTAGCCCAGTTGTTAAACTTATAAAAACAGCTTTCTTGATAAGACGAGTAGGACTGAAGATGACACTCAAATTTGGTTTTGATTTATTTTTACTAGGTTACTTGTAACTTTGGTTATTTGCTCTGCCATCAGAATTAATCATAGCACCGAGAACATGTTCTTTCTTTGCTTACTCCCTTTTCTACACTCCAAGATTCGTGAGGCAGGGTCTGGGCTCTTTTCTATGCCTTACATGCAGCAAAGTACTTTTCTTTTTTTTTTTATGATTCAAGAAAAGAAGTAAGGAAGGAACAGAAGAAGGAAGATTATTTCTTGTAGACTTCTCATTCTTAAAACCTACAATAAAATTTAGTTAGAAGAATTCCATTTTTACCAAACCTTATTTATAGTTTAATTAAAGCTCATTAAAACATTCCTGTGTTTTAAATATTTGTAACTTTTATTGAGACATATATTGAAAGTGTATTTTTATTTTTCTGTTAAAGATTTTATTGAAAATAAAGCTGTCTTGTATACTATTATAACCCTAGGGAGGAATTTTGAATATAACAATCTTATCTGGGGATACTGATATACTAGGTTTATAGGTGGTATACCATTACTCCATTAGGAAATGTTACTTTAAAACTAATACCTCTAGACGAGATATTTTAAATACAAATATATAAATTTATATTCACATTCAAATAGAACAATGTTAGCTCCAACTTAGTTCCCCCAGTTTAGAGCAAGCCTCATTAAGCAGAGGTTGCCTTTGGTGTCCCTCCACCACATTACACAGGATAACTGTTCAGCCTCCATGAATGTGCTATTGCTTTGTACACAGCACTGGTCCATGCATGTTGCCTAACTCAGCAGTGGTCAGAAAGTTGGTTAAAAGATAGCAGAAAGACAGCCCAGTGGGTGAGCACTCGCTTGAGATATGTGCAGACAGGTGGAGGTATCTCCTGGTCTGACCACAGCACACTTCCACTTGGCTGAGTGTACTTCTCAACTTAGGCCTCATTAACTCCTTGGTAAAGGAGCAGGATCCTTAAGTCGAATGGATAGACTAGTTCCTTCCGTCTGTGAAAAGGAAATATAAATACTTTTGATGCCATTTCATTGATTGCGTCTATAATTATTTAGTCACAGGATGTTCACTGAATACTTTCTAGGTGCCAGGGGTTGTGCAAAGTACTAGGAATACAACTACAACCCAAGACAGTCCCTGAGATGGTATGAGTTAAAGTGAGGAGTACACAAATAGGAAAACAGGCAATTATGATACAATATGATAAGTGTTGAGCCAGGAGTGTGCAATGTTCTGGGGAAGTTTGTAGGGTGGGCACCTCACTGAGTCTGGGCAGAAGGGTAAGGAAGGGATGGCCACCATTACTTACCCTAACCTCTATCTCACTCCTCCCCGCCCTTCCCATTGTTCCTGTACTTGCCATATTTTTGACCTTCCCACTTACATTATTAAAATCTTGTACAGTTTTTCTCATACATTTTCATCTCAGAACTCTCTACAGTCAGTGAAAATTAGTTATTGGGAGAATAGGAGGAGTGTGGTGCTGCCTTAGAGCACACAGCTCTAAATATCTGCCATCTTGTGAGTGTTACAAATTATCTGATACTGTTGTGATCCGCATGGCAAATGCGGTTCTGATGTATGTGTAAGGACCTTGTAAGGAGCACAGGAAGTTATGATTGTTTCAGTTCCACAAATCTTCCAATAAAATTGAATTTTAAGGAAGATCTTCCATAAGTGTTCAGCGGTTTCACATACCCTAAGCACACTATTATTCAACAAGTATGCACCAAATTAGTGTCCTTCTTTTCTGTTTGATATCTGAAAATAGTGCTACAGCAAACTCCTTGACATTCCCATTCTGTTAAGTAATTTCCTTGTCTTCCTTAGTTTAGAAGAAAACTCCAGACTACTTAACATGCTTGAAAAGGCCCACTACAGTCCACCTCGAGCTTGCCTTGCCACTCTTCCATCTTATGGCCCGCGACATGTATGCTGTAGGGCAGCCTTCTCCGAACTATTTTTTGGGAAAACCATTTCTTTGCTGATATGGTACTGCTATCTGGAATGCGCATTTCTTCACATTTATTCTGGTCCAAGCACCAGGTTAAATGCCAACTCCTTTTGAAGCTTTCCCCTGTTTTTCATCCTGAGTGTAATTTTTCCCATTTCAGTTACTTTGTAAATCTCTTAGTTTTTATTAGTATCTACCTCATCCCACCCTACCCCGATTCCTCATACACCCTTTCCATTTCTGCTAGATGATAAGCTACTAAAGAGTGATTTTTTAAAACATTTTCCCAAATCCAACACTGTCTGCCATGCATCCTATATGGTATTGCTCCATAAATGTCTATTGAATTGAACTAGAGTTTGAAGTATAACCTTAGACACACCACTAATCTAAGGACTTGTGTGTTCTATTCCCAGTGCTGCCATTTACTCTTTGAATTGCAGCCTGACATTTAATTTTTCCATGACTTGGGGTTTTTTTTACCCACAAAGTGGGTGTAATGATATTTCACTTTGCGTTATAAAATTGTTATTTATCGAAAAGCTACTTTGAACTCCTGGGAGAAAAATGGTCAAATTTATAGACAAAAACTAGGATTTTGCCTCTGAAGTATGAAAATTTGAACACAATTTAGAAATAATTTTGTTTAAACATCAAATAATCCAGAACTACAAGGCCAGTAATAGCATATATGTATGTATGTGTGTGTAATCTTTTCATGTTTACAAGCTCATTTTGTAATGTGATACCATTACCAGACCATGGTAAATTTGTCTGTTCAATTTTTAGGAGGCTGAAATTGTTACAGAAAAAGCATTGCTTTATTATAGTGATTGAGAGTCTGAGCTCTGGAGTTAGAATGCCAAGGTTCAAATCACTATTTAGCTTTCTGTGATATAGGGCAAGTTATCTATTTAACCTTTTAATGCGTTGGTTTCCTCATTTATAAATCAGAATAGTAACTATTCCTACTTAGAGTATATTTTCAAGATAAGTTAATACTGACACATAGTAAACATGTTAGTTATAATGTTTTCATGGGAAAATCAGAATAGAGATTTGTTGAAGATTAAGCATAATGGTTAAGAGCTTAGTGTCAAATAAACCTGGGTTTTTCATTCTTGCTCTATCTATGCTGCAGATAATTTTGTAGGAGTTACCTATTGTTTCCACGTCTCCATTAGGTTTTTTGAGAATTGAATGATGTAATATAGGTAAAATTTTTACTTTGGTACATGGTCATTTTAATAAATATTAAATATATATACTTCTATATGATGTTCTGCCTTTGTCTTCTTCTTACGGGCTGCTTTAGTTCTGTGTAATATTTATTTTAGCACAAAAGTAGAAATTTTTAAGTAGAACGGAGTTCTATCCTAAATATAAAAAATCATAAAGAAGAATAGATCAAAGTGTAAATTTAAAGAAAATACGGGATGTAATCTGGATGGCCGCTTCTGTACTAAATGTGAAGTATTTAGATACCTTTTTGAACACTTAACATTTTCTTCGACAATGACTTTTATAAGGATTGGTACTATATATCATTCCTTATAATGTACATTGTCTGTCACTAATCCT
>CM053562.1:15692876-15748790 GCA_028646485.1 Cryptoprocta ferox
AAATACGGGATGTAATCTGGATGGCCGCTTCTGTACTAAATGTGAAGTATTTAGATACCTTTTTGAACACTTAACATTTTCTTCGACAATGACTTTTATAAGGATTGGTACTATATATCATTCCTTATAATGTACATTGTCTGTCACTAATCCTTGGATCTTGCTGTATTGTCACCTAAATTGGTACAGGTACTGATGAAAATACCTAATGGATAATCATAACACTTGGTCACATGTTTTTCCTGCAGCCTGAAGGTTTTTAAAAGAAAAAGATATGAAATGCCTGCTGCTACCACCCTTTTAAATTGCTATCTTTTGAAAAGCACCAGTATGTGTTTTAGATTGATTTCCCTATTTTAGGGAAATGACAGACAGTAGTTTCAGTTCTGATGGTATAAGCAAAACAAATAAAACATGTTTATAAAAGTTGAAAAAAAAAAAAAAAAAAGAAAATAAGGATTTTCCAGACCTTTCCTGAAAACTCTTCTGGACTATCAGCTTGGGTATTCCACTGGCTTTCCTGAGTGTTAGAAAAAGCTCCTTGAGCTGCTTTGCAGTTGTGTCTGGAAGCAATCATAGAGAAATAAAAAGCTGGAAAAATTCTGCATCTTCTATTTCATGGCCTACTAAGTGAGGAGTGTACTGTAATCCACTGGATAAGGGAACATATTAGACCATATCTTTGCATTTATTTTATCTAAAGATATTTAATATATATATGTTGGCAGTGGTACATATAGATAACCAACTAATTAAATATATTGAGATAGGGACTCAGATTTACACACACACACACACACACACACACACACGCACTATACACCACTGCTTTGGAGAATGGCTGTATGAAGCAGAAGTTGTAGTATAAACAAAATTTAGATATTTTCTGCGATGTAATTTGGATATTAGATCTCTAAGTTTATCAGATCCTTCCTTTCCTGTAATGTGCCATGTATAATAAGAGGAAACTTTGCTCTGAGTCTTTTTGCATGGGAGACTCTCTTAAAGCCTTTTGGTCGTGGTGAAGTAGAGGAGTTAGAACCATTAGAAGTGTTTTCCAGAAATTGCGGAAAAGGATTATAGAGCTGATTTGTTTGGTTGTTTTTCTTTAATTGCATTATTTGGATTAAGATAAAGTAGCTAAATTAAAACATATCCAGTAGACTTTCATTACGTTTGCTTTTAAAAATGGAGTTAAAACTTTTATGATCTAAAATTAGACCTGGGTGGCTTAGTCTGTTGAGCATCCAGCTTCCACTCAGGTCATGATCTCAGGGTTCGTGGGTTTGAGCCCTGCTTCAGGCCCTGTGCTGACAGCTCAGAGCCTGGAGCCTTCTTCTGATTCTGGGCCTCCTTCTCTCTCTGCCTCTTCCCACTCAGCTCTGTCTTTCTCAAAAATAAACAAACATTGAAAAAATAATAATAAAATCAGACATATTTGGAGTCACATCCTCCTCTTGGATCATGCAAGCAGTGATGTTTCTTTGTAAAAAGTGACAATTGTCTCTTCCTACATTTATTGTGGAAAGTCTCTGTGCAGGGTCTGGCACATAGCAAACAAGCTGTCAGCGAATGTTAGCATTCATTATCGTTATGGTGGCAGAGGTGATGGAAAGAGAAAGCATTTCTTACACTGTAGAGCTTGACTTACTTTAAAAGAATGTAAATTAAAAGTCAACCTAAGCTCGATTAAGGTTGGGGAATTTCTCTTCCAAAGGTTGGATATACAGTCATAGTATTGGTATTTAAACTGAATCCACGTGCATTAATTTATTACCTACTATATCATATTTGGAAAAGATCATATTTATTTTGTCTTTTAGCAAGATTAAATTTAGTTTCACATAGAGACAGACTGTTTATCCAGTCAAAGGTGATCTTAAAATGCAGTTTAGGTTCTTTGAAGGTCTCTGGCATTCTGTCACCAACTATAATTTGACATTAGATGAGACATTTAATTTCTCATATTTTTTTGTTCTAGTTCCTTTCATGAACCTAAATTGTGCAAATATGTCCTAAAACACCAACTTGTTAGGAGGTTTAATGCCTGTTAAATTTGTCAGTGCTGCCTGGCCACTTAGCATAAGTGCTGCTCTACATGCATAGGAGGTTAGTTTAGAAGTGACTTCATGGGTCGTTTCCCAGATTGATGTCACACCTGTTCCTGTTAGAGAGTGTATGGATGATTTCTCAAGGCGAAGGTAATTAAAGCATCATTTACACAGTGAAGCCAAATCCTCTAAGATTTCTAAACTCTGCTATATGTGTGATGTGGTTAAATTGTTTGCCTTCTTAATTCTTTTGTAAAATGATAGTTTTTGTTAACGTGCTGTATAATTCTTAAAAGTCCTGTTTGCCAGGATTTTTTAAACTATGCATCAAAATAATGAAGAGGCTCTTGGGGCACCTGGGTAGCTCAGTCAGTTATGCATCCGACTTCGGCTCAGGGCATGATCTCACAGTTTATGCCCCGCATAGGGCTCTCTGCTGTCAGTACAGAACCTACTTTGGATCCTCTGTCTCCTTCTCTCTCTGCGCCTCCCACCCAAAAATAAACATTAAAATAAAAAGAATGAAGAAACTCTGAACTTGTTTATTTATGGTAATATCATACTGTATGCTTAGTATTAGAGATAAATATAATAATAATCACCTGATTTTCTCATCCTAATTTACAAATAGAAATATTCTCTAAGTTTTTCAGAAAAGCAAAACGTCTCCTCTCCATCTCTTTCTGAGATGTGCTTTGTTAACCCCCACATAACTCTGCAGAGGGCTTCTCTAGGCCACCTGTCTTCCAACATTTCAGTACTTATGTGGATTCCCCTCATTTTGCTAAACTAATTAATCTTGGGAAGAAAACTTAACTACTACTGATGCCTCAGATGCTGACATTTTTATCACTCTTCTGATTTTTAAGTTTAACACTCAGTAGCTACTTGCTGTTATTTTAGCTGCATATGTTTAAGTAATGCTAAAAGTATACCTGAGTCTCCAGTTGGTATTTTACAAGCTTAGTTAGAGGTGCCAAAAAGGTTTAAAAAATAATTCAAAACTACAACATTGACCTAGATTAAAAATGGAAAATCTCACAAGTATAAAAATTTATACCATGAATATTTAAAAATTCACTGACTGATTCCTCAAATAGTATGGGCAGATGTTATATAGCATATGTTAAGGCATTTTGTCAATACACCTGAACTCCATCCTTGAGTCCCCTGTGAATAGTGAAGTGAGGCAATGAAAACCAGATTGCCCTCAGGTCCATCTGCCAGGTTCTCACCAACTCTACAATGGTGGGAAAGCCAAAGGTTACTCTGCTGGTGGTTTTTGCTAACATCTCTTGTTATCCTGCACCTTACTCTTCTTAAACATCAGAATTTCCTCCTATACTGAGAGGCAGCCTTATTTCCACAGAGTGGCATGTTATTTTGACTACTTTCTTCATCATAAAAATTGTGGAAAGTAAAATTCCTGATTTTCTTGGTATTTGGAGGAGAGGGAAAGTGGTGGCTTTAGATACTTGAAAGAGTGAAAATGCACTAGAAGAGAGACTGGATTTTAGATGTTGTAGACTGGATTTTAGATGTTGTAATGCAGTCCTGCATAGGTATCCACACCTAGAATGCTGGGGAAGGGAAAAGCCTCTTTGGATTCATACAAACTTGGTCAGCATTCTAGGCTAAAGTTTGGAATTATGCAGAGATGAATGGAAAGCCTTGGGCTTTTAGTAATGGCTCTTGAGATCACAGGAAATGGAAAAAGGTAGAGAAGAAAAACTATTGAAAAGCCAAGCCAACTTGTTCCTGAATCCTTAAAACTAAGAATAATTCCAGAAGCTTAGATTTTTTTCCTATAAATAACACAGAGGAATTAGCTTTCCCATTAAATAGGAGTTGAGCACTACACCGGTCTGAAACCCTTGAGACTAAAATTAGCCAGGGGACAAACTCTGTTTTAGTTGAAAACACCTTCTTCTGTCCTCCCTACCCTTAAAGAGGTGCCCTTATAATAACTGAGGGATCTCATTTTTAATATTTTTACTAGATTCATATTATACTTAAACTAATCTCCCTCCTATGATCATTACCCCACCTAGCCACTTCCCATCCCTCACTGAACATTAGTCAACTCATGACTTGCTCCTGTTTCTAAACTGTCCATGGGTCTTACTATAACATTCCCTCACAGTTAGGGTAGCCAGGCCTCCTGTATTTAATGATTTTATTGTGTGTCCTATATTGCCTTTATTAGGATGCCCTAAATACCATGTATTAAACATTTTTCAACAAAGTATACAAAGTTGGCAGTTAGAGCTATTTTTCTACCACAGTAATTGGCACTTAAATCATTTGAATGGAAACTAAAAATCAAACCACCAGAAATCAAGATCTGTGTAGTTCTTTATGGTCTTTCCTGCAGGTTATTCTGAAGGGAACTGAGAATTAAAAGTACGTAATCTTTGTGTTCAAGAAAGAAAAAGGCTTTTCTTTGCCTGAAGTCCCAAGTCATGAATAGGTAACCACTATTAATTAGAAATAACTCTGGATCAGTACACATGCTGTGAAAACCAGCCAATCAATGACAGCCTCACTCCAGTGGCCATGCCTTTGAAAATCGGCCAGTCAATAACAGCCTCACTCCAGTAACTACACTTTTGAATGTTAGTAAATCAATGATAGCCCCAGGCTTGTGGAAGTCAGCCAGTCAGTGATTGCTAGTGTTATGTTCAGTTACCTGCGCAACATTCATTAATGAGTATTTAATGGACAAAAGAACAAAGTAACTTGGATGTGACCACCATAGAAATTATGTTAAATGTAAATGGACCCAGGACTCCCTTCTCAGCAGCTGGTGGAACTACTCAAGAGAAAATTAGCAAGAGTATTAAAAGATCTGAGCAGTGCAATCAGCCAATAGAATCTAACCGGCACATACATGTAGAACATGTAACCCAACAATACCAAAATACTAGTGGAACATTCACCAAGGTTGACCATATCCTAGGCCATAAGAAAAACCTCAACAAATTTCAAAGAACTGAAATCATATAGGACATATTCTCTGACAACAATAAATTCAAGTAGAAATCACTAACAGAAGTACGACAGGGATCTATGGGTCAAAGAGGAAGTCTCAAAGTATAACCCATGATCTATGGATTAAAGAGGAAGTCCCAAAGGAAATTTTAGAAAATGCTATATAGCTGAATGAAAATGAAAATAAAACATGTCAACATATCAAAATAAGTCAGAGGTAAGTAAACCATTTCTGATGGAAATTTGTAGCACGAAATGCTTTACATTAGAAATGAGTAAAAGTCTCAAATTGATAATCTAACTTATTCCCTCAAGAAACAAAAAAGAAAGAAAATAAGCTCAAAGCAAGTAGAAAGAAGGAAATAATAAAGCTAAAAACAAATATCAGGACATTAAAAATAAAACGATAGAGGGAGAGCGATGCCAGCCAATGGTGGACTAGGAGATTCCAAGATTGACAATAGCCACAGTATGGAAAGAGCCCAAATGTCCAGTGATGGATGAATGGATAAAGAAGGTGTGATACACACACATACACACACACAGGAGTATTACTCACCAATCAAAAAGAATGAAACCTTGCCATTTGCAACCACATGGATGGAACTAGACAGTATTATGCTAAGCAAAATTAGTCAGAGAAAGACAAATATCATATGACTTCACTCATATGAGGACTTTAAGAAACAAAACAGATGAACATAAGGGAAAGGAAGCAAACATAATATAAAAACAAGGAGGGAGACAAAACATAAGAGACTCTTAAATACAGAAAACAAACTGAGGGTTGCTGGGGGGATTGTGGGTGAGGGGATGGGCTAAATGGACAAGGGGCATTAAGGAAGACACTTGTTGGGATGAGCACTGGGTGTTATACGTAGGGGATGAATCACTGGAATCTACTCCTGAAATCATTATTGCACTAGATGCTAACTAACTTGGAAATAAATAAATAAACAAACAAACTTTTTAAATCTAAAAAAGTAACAAGGGAATACTATAAAGCATATATAGATAATTTAGAAGAAATGAATAAATTCCTTGAAAAATACAAAGTGCTAGAGCTCACCCACAATGAAATGAATAATCTGAATAGCCCATTAGCCATTGAAGAAATTAAAGTTGTAATTTAAAAGCCCTTGAAAAAGAAATCTCCAGTTCCAGATGTTTCACTGGAGAATTCTACCAACACATAAAGAATTAACATTATTTTTTTGTACACGGTCTCTTCCAGAAGATTGGATGGAGCACTTACAGACTCATTTCATTTAAAAAAATTCTTTATTTTGCCTGGGAAATCTGCTTTTTTTACAATATAATTTATTGTCAAATTGACTTCCATTGAACACCCAGTGCTCATCCCAGCAAGTGCCCTCCTCAATACTCATCACCCATTTTCCCCTCTCCCTCACCACCCCCCATCCACCCTCAGTTTGTTTTCTGTATTTTAAAGAGTCTCTTATGGTTTGCCTCCCTCCGTCTCTGTTTGTAACTATAAAATTTTTTTTTAATGTTTGTTTATTTTTGAGAGAGAGACAGAGCATGAGCGGAGGAGGGTCAGAGAGAGAGGGAGACGCAGAATCCCAAGCAGGCTGAGCTGTCAGCACAGAGCCCGACACAGGGGTTGAACCCATGAACAGCGAGATCATGACCAGAGCCAAAGTCCAATGCTTAACTGACTGAACCACCCAGCTGTCCTAACTTCCTGACTCATTTGTAGTGAAGAAAAAGAAAACTGTAGACCATTATTTCTCACTTACTTAGTTGCAGAAATCCTCAATAGGGATCACAGAACCACAAGTGATTACAGTTAATATTCCACCTCTTAGAGATTAATAACAAAATCTGTCACTTTACTGAAAAAGTTAATGTAATGCTTTTTTAGTTATTCCTAGTTTAGCCTCAAAAGTGAATTGATTTGTAGTCAAATTTAGCAGGTTTTTGTAATTTCATTTTGTTCTCTTCATTTGGATCACCATTGGTTTTCAAATATAAGCTAATTACTTTTGCAAATTAGACCAAAATCTTTGTTAATATTTTTAAAAATTGAAACATCTTTTTATTTGCCTTTTCTGAAAAAGTCTACATACCATTTTCTTAGTTTTCTATTTTTTTTCAGGGTATTGAAGTTCCTTAATCTAAAGTTCTCCCTTTTGGTGTGCCTCGGTGGCTCAGTCAGTTAAGTGTCTGACTTCGGCTCAGGTCATGATCTCACAGTCTGTGGGTTCGAGCCCTGCGTTGGGCTCTGTGCTGAGCTCAGAGCCTGGAGCCTGCTTTGGATTCTCTCTCTCTCTCTCTCTCTCTCTCTCTCTCTCTCTCTCTCTCCCTCCCTCCCTCCCTCCCTCCCTCCCTCTCTCCACCTGCCCTGCTCTCGCTCTGTCTCTCTCTGGCTCAAAAATAAATAAACATTTAAAAAAAAGAAAAACTAAAGTTCTCGTCCCTTTTAAAGGAACTGTCTAAAAGTATTTCTTGCAGTGTATTCATGACTAGGTTAAAATTTCCTGTTTCTGACCTGGTGACTATAAAACTAAATTCAGTTACAGTTATGGTAATCGACTGTATCCCATTGGCATTTACAAGCAAGCTCCTTGAAATTTTGTGATGGCAGATTTTCGAAAAGCAGTACTTTTACTTCAAAGTAAAATATGGCATAATATGTATTATAGGATAAAGTGTTTGGTTTGATTTACACACTGTAATTCCCTTCTTTAAAAAGACATCTTGTTTGAAATAATTTACATTCCTAGAAGTTTAAAATGAACATTTCCCCTCTAAATAAAGTGAAGATCCTCTGAATATTTGTTCGTGGCAGGGGGATGGGTCCTATATCTTACCACAGATCTTACCTTTTTTAAAGTAAGAAAATAAAAGTCCTCTTTTAAATTTAGTTGATGACAACTCTTTGCCTTTTGCTGCTTAATAGCTCTTGAGGTAATAATAAATAGTGACAGTTGCATAACCTTTTGCGTGTTGTTGTATTTTTGCTTACGCTTGGAGTTTCTAAGGCCAGAATACAGGGAATTGTTTACAGCTTCTTAATTAGGTTTCCAGCAGTTAGAGTAAGCAAGAGGGCGCTTGGCTTATGGCATTGCAGTATGTCCTGATGGGCTTCCCTTGGTCCTGGTTAAAGAAAATAGAGAAAATGGCAAGCATTCTCTTATAGTTATACTTTCTCTATAAATGAGAACTCTGTTTATAGTTAAGCATTATAAAGTAATAATACACCTATTAAATAAATGAAATGTGTATTTAGAGCCTTTTAAAAAAGATTACAAGTATGCCAAGATACAAATTACCCTTTATACTCAATTTTAACTGTTTCCCATCACTGCTTAACCCACCCTAGAGTAATGTCAACATTCTTTAAGCTTTAAAACACTCTATGTTTATAATATAGATAGGATGCCTTCAATAGCTTTATGATGAAAACCCTTGCAGTAATTTCCCTTAATCATGTAAGTATCAAGTATTTATTGAATACCTGTAATATATGTAAAACATTGTGAGCATGTGAAGGGATTGATGCCACAAACATTTGCTGAGCAGCTATTATATGCCAAAAAGAAAAATGGAAGATAGGTTCCTTTTCCTTAAAATTAGTGTATTTAGTGAAGATATAGGTAGATGCAGTATTTACTTACATAGGAAAACAACAAATAATCTATGCCAGCAAATTATCAGTTGACTCTTGGGAGGAGGGGGAACGTTTTAAGGAGGGGAAAATTTTTACTTTTGGTCCACAGTGACTAAATAGCTTCAAAAGTGATGAACTCTATGTGGGTGAAAATGATTTTGATAAGGGGAGGGCTTGGAGACTGCATCAGAGTAGAGGAGCAGGAGCAGAATTACACAAATGGGCAAGAATATGGTAGGTACTCAAGAACGTAAGAATTCAAAGGGGCACATGCACCCCCATGTTTATAACAGCACTATCAACAATAGCCAAAGTATGGAAAGAGCCCAAATACCCATCGATGGATGAATGGATAAAGAAGATGTGGTATATATATACAATGGAGTATTACTCGGTAATCAAAAAGAATGAAATCTTGCCATTTGCAACCACATGGATGGAACTAGACGGTATCATGCTAAGCAAAATTAGAGAAAGACAAATACCATATGACTTCACTCATATGAGGACTTTAAGATACAAAACAGATGAACATAAGGGAAGGGAAGCAAAAATAATATAAAAACAGGGAGGGGAACAAAACATAAGAGACTCTTAAATATGGGGAACAAACAGAGGGTTACTGCAGGGGTTGGTGGGGGGGGGTGGGCCAAATGGGTAAGGGACATTAAGGAATCTACTCCTGAAATCACTGTTGCACTATATGCTACCTAACTTGGATGTAAATTAAAAAATAAACAAATTATTTTTAAAAAAGAATATGGTAGTACTCAAGGAATATGTTTCCTGAGGCCGAGACAAAATGTCATATCCTTTACAGAAAGCACCAAGATGGTTGACGTGTGGCTCCATAGCAGACCTTTTGTACGAAAAAGGAGGTCACAACACAACTAGCTGTGGAAGATTAACGTAGATTTTTAGACCTATCAGGGCCTCAGAGAGTGGCAGAAATGAACTGTCCTTGCCTTTCTATCACTTAAAAATGTCTTCAATTTTTGGCAGAAACTCTGAGAGGAGAATGTTCTCCTTATCTCTTTTCCCTTTAGGTGACGATGAGGAAGTACTGCAGAAGACGTCAGTGTAACTCTTTGAATTAAGAAGAGTTAAAATGCAAGGGCCACGCTAGAGTGCCGAAGTGGTAGCGCTGGGCCTGCCTGCCCTCTGATTCTAAGTTGTTGAGGTCTCTTTGCTTTCCATGGTCTCATCATCTTAGCCAATCAGAAAGCAGCCAGTCTCCTTGGCAGAGCAGTCCTCCTTTTCCAATATGTATCCTGAAGGATATGACACCCTAGCCCCTAAGAATGGTGCCCTACTTCTTTAGGGGTTTAGAGAGTTGTCTCAGCCTAAAGGAACTCCTTACCTGTTATATAGCTTACCTGCCAGGTAGGTTAAAATTTCCATTGAATCAAATATATATAACTTAATACGTTTGCTTCCTTACCCCATTTAACCTTGTCTCACTTTCAAGGTTTGCTAAGTTTCCTGAAAGATAAAAGATTCTGCCTATGACATTTGTCATTGTGTTGGCCTCCACAGTTGATTTGGCTGATCTTTCTAAACAAAGGACATGTAATTATTGGCAAAAGGTAGAACTATATGGACTCCACATAAACTCTCAGATTATATTTGGAGATGCTACCCATAAGTTTTGTTTTCTTTCTTTCTTTCTTTCTTTCTTTCTTTCTTTCTTTCTTTCTTTCTTTTTCTTTCTTTCTTTCTTTTTAAAGCATAATGTCTCTTAAACCAGTGTGCTGCTGCTTACCCATAATTTCCTAAGTGTTACCTTATATTTGTCACTCTTGGTGTTGAAAAGTTCCTGGCACATAGTGTTGGGAGGTGGACTCCTGTAGATATTGTTTGAAGCTATAATGAAGCTGGATGAGAAAACTAAATAAAGGAAAGGTAAATCTATGGACTTATAACTCAGGCAGGTGTTTTTTTTGGTTTTGTTTCTCACTTATTATGAGTCTCAAACTCTAGACAAATAGAGGTGTTTTTCCCTCAGAGAAAATGATAGAATGAGTCTGAAGACAGCAATCTAGCTCTGTTGACAAAGAAAAAAGGAATAAACTCATCCATAAATGGATCACCTTGTCATCCTTTTTAAACTTTCTGTCACTTAATTACTTAATTACTTATTTATTAAAATTTAAAAATCATGTGTTTTATCACATTTTATACTCCAGAAGTTTTATTTTGTTATTATGTTTTGTTTCTTAAATTATTTAAATGTGTTTTTAAAAGAAGTACTGGACTTTCTATTGTTCATTTTTATCATGAACACACAATTCTTAGAACTTTAATCCATTTCGAAGTAGATAAAAATTCAACTTCAGTATGTTTCAGCTAGACCTTAAAAAAACAGATACTGACCCCAAACACACACACACACACACACACACACACACACACACACACACACTCAATGTATAGAACATATACTTCTTTTTAAAAAGCCAGAAATTATAAATTAAAATTATTTAATACTAAATGTAAGAGATAGAATTTGAAATCACTGCATTGTTAAGGGGCTTATCCACATCTTTGATGATTCAAGATAGAGTATCTCTAAATAGACTTCTTCTGTGCTGGAGACCAAAGTGTCCTGGACTGATAACACATCAAGAATATACTTAAAACATTTTCTGAATTGAAATATTACTTATTTGTTTAGGTGTCTCTAATTTAAAGATGGTAGACACCAGTTTTCTTGTACTCTTGAGTGAAATTGAAGACAAAATCAAGAGAATTGGATGGAAGAAATTATTTCATTTGAGCCACTCTGTGTTATATCTTTACTAACCGGTCAGTTTTTCTGGTTCTGGTTCTGGTTCTGATGAAACCATTTGATGAGAATTAGAGTTGCTAGAGCCAAAAGCAGTACCTGGGAACTCTACTGGGCTCTTGATTCTGTTAGTTGCCCCTGGTTCTTTGAGAATGGAACTGCCCTGTGTTTTGAAAAGGATTCCTGTTTATGGAAGCTGTATTTTAGGATTGGCACTTGTAGGCCCCTTTTGGGTTTCAGTGGAAGGAGTATTCTGGGTTTTGGGGGGATTTTTGTCTTCCATGTTCCCAGATTCTGCAGACTGAAATTAAAGTATATCACCTCCACCAGTTATGTGCCTTAGTAGAGTATTCACTGGTAGTTCCATGTGTTCACTTCCATTTTCAGTCATATTAGAGATATGTACCCTGCCCTACCTATAAGTTAGGAAAGGAGTTTAAGAACTATGAGTAGAAAAGAATATAGGGACTGATAGGTGACTGTAAATGAGTAAGCAGACAATATGTTATGTATTAATTGTGATGATTCTCTCCTAGGATATTTTTTTTTCTCCTAGGATATTTTTGAAAACTGATTTAATATTTTTAAATTTCCTTTCTGCCTCTCAGGATTGAATCTTAAAGCAGCTCAAGAAGACGTAAAATCTGTAATTCAATGTTTTTCTGTTTTATATTCTGACAAAAAATTCTAAAAGTATCTTTTCAAGTTCAGCTATTGTAAACTTGTCTTAACAGCCTTTTAAATATGGGGGTAGGGGTGAGCACAGGTTTTAAAACATTAAGACCTGGGTGTGAATTTTAGCTCTGATATATATTTGGCTTTGTGAACAGATATATATTATTTAACTTCTCTGAATATTAGTTTTCTTCTGTAGAAAATGAGATAAATGTGCCTACTTTTCTTCTTAATAGGGTTATCTCAGGACCAAATAGGAAAGCTCTTGGCAATAGGCAAAAAAGACATCTATATAAATTGGCATCCTTAAAACCCAGGCTCTTCAGCCTCGGCACTGCTGCCATGGGCTGGCTCATTCCTTCTTGTAGGGGTCGTCCTTTGCATTGCAGAACCCAGAATGTCTCTAAACATTTCTCTTGAAAAGGCAGAATCGCCTCTGGTTGAGAACTGCTTTAAACCAAACAAATTATTTAAAGCAGTTTCTAGCAATGCAGTTAGTCTAATTTCACCATATTAGAGCTCTTGTTTATGGATCCATTGTTTTTGTTTAAAGCATTGTTTTGTTTAGAGCAGGGGTGAGCAAACTAAGACCCTGGGGTGAAAATTCGGCCTGCTACTTGTTTTGTAATATAGGTTAAAATTTATCATTTATGTATTGTCTGTGGCTACTTTTGTGCGACAAAGACAGAGATGAGTACTTCTCAGAGAGATATTTGGGTCACGAGCCTAAGATGGTGATTACTATCTGGCCTTTCACCAAAAAAGTTTGTCCACCCATGATTTTAGAGTATTTTATCATGTATTAAACCATGAGTACTGAGACTTAAAACTGTTTGGTTTTTATGTGAAGGTTTTGGTGAAAAAATTTGCGTTTAGGTAAGTGTATAAATTAGGCATAAAATTAAATTTTTAACAGTTATTGCATACATCTGTGCTGGCTGCTTTATGGATCTACAATCCAGCACCCCAAGTAGGATCAAAACTTTAAACTATTCTGGTTCAAATCCTGGCTCTGCTCTTCTGGGATCTAGGACAAGTCACTTAACTTTTCTGTGCCTCGGTTTCCTTATCCATAAAATGAGGATAATTATTAAAACCCATGAGGACTAAATTAACATATGCAAAGCATGTAGTACAGTGTTTGGCAACTAACAATAAGCATAATACTACTGTGATAGCCAGTGGGTTCCAGAAATCAATTCAATTTCTATTTGGCCTTTATAATCCTTTACTAACAGTACAGTTTAAAGGTATAAATGTGTAATAGTTGTTTTCACAGTAAAACGTGGACATGTAATTTCACTTAATTTATTTCTTCTAATGCCAGCATTTTTGGTGGCACAGAATATGCCTGTTCTGGTCTGGTCTGAACAATTGTCTAGAAATGGATAAATAGGTGTAAAGTTGTTGAATTGGTGTCTAGCCAAACAATTTAGTTCCAGCCAGAGATTAGTTTTAAGTAAAAAAAAAAAAAAAATGTTGTCACTGCAAGTCTTGCCACTAATAGAAAATAAATTATCTCTAAAAAACACATTATGGACTTCAGAATGTTTATTACTTTCAGTGCCCTCCCCAAGATGATTACTCTAGCTCATGTAAACCTCTGCCTTTTATCCATCAGTTCAGGAACCTAGGCAGAGGTCTCCCTGGCTTCTAAGAAATGCATGTTTTAATACGATTTTCTATTTATGGAGTATCATTTTTCCCTGAAGCAAAAATGATGATTAGAGATGATCTTATTAATTCTCTTATATAACATTGAACAATTGTACTTTTGTTATCTTATCGATATAAAGCTGAAAACATAAAGTCAGTAAGTACCAAGATGAAATTTTTACTCACAATTTTTTTTCTTGAACACACTGATTATGTTAGACTGCCACATATATTACAATAAATCAACTAGCAACCAATTATTGATCTTCTCTACGTGTGAAACACGATGCTAAGTAATGTAGAATTTGAGAGGGAATATAAGGCATGGATCTTGCCCTCAAATGATTTATTCACTGTATGAGAAGACCACAGTTCATTTATAGATGCTTACATAGCAACATAAAATCGCACAATAGTCTAAAAGTATTCCAAGAGATGCCACATGAGTTTTCATAATAATTCTCAAGTGACTTGTGTAGACAATGAGTATTTTGTGTTCAGGGAAGAGACTGTTCATAATTGACAATGGTGTATTTGTGCTAAGTTCCACAAGCATTATGGCCTTCTAAGGCTATACTATACTATATATATATAGTATATATATATATATATACTATATATATATACAGGTACTATACTAAAAGTTGGGGTCCAAACATTAGTATGTTCCCTCTGGGCCTTATAATTTGGTGCAAGAGATTTTTTTTTTTTCACTCTAGGCAGGGATATAGTAAATGCTTTAATAAAGATCATGGGAACACAAAAGACAGGGAGACCACCTGAGAATATATTCATGTGGGTTTTAAGTCTTAATCTAAAATAATGCTTTTTCTTTTCCACCTAAATTGCAAGGCAGAACACTTATCAAATATTCCCTTTTTGAAAACACACACACACACACACAGTTACACAAACAGTTCGTTTTGAAAACAGATTTTCATCTGTAAAATAATGTGCAGATATGCATTAATTATTACATTACCTCAGTAAAGAAGGCAGAGATGAAAACGATTTGCTTTTCATTAGACAGGCATATGCAAAATAAAAAAATCCAGAGCTCCATGTATAAAGATCCACTTATTAGTAGTAATTTGGTTTTGCCTATATAATCTTATTTGGTCCACACAGTTGGCAGGGTTATGTAGGTAGTTATCCTCATCCCCATTTTTCAGACGAGGAAACTGAGGTTTATAGAGGTTGTGCTTCGTTAACTTTAGATCACATGACCAGCAAGTGAATCCCAGGCTACAGAGAAGCCAAGCCTCCTAAAGCCTGATCAGTCACTCTTGGCTGCTGTCCTATGCTCCTTCCTTGCCAGTAGCAGCAAACCTTTACTGGTTGTTTAGGATGAGTCAGCTACTCTGCCAGGTATGTTGCATGAATTGTTTTGTTTAATCCTCCTAAAAATCTGTGACTTAACTACCATTATTATCATCATTTTGTAGGTGAGCGTACTGAAGCATAGACAAGGAAGTTGCTCAGAGTCACACATTGGGGAAAGTAGCACATAGCATAAAGCTGACTGTGTTAAGATTCTTTCTTCGACACTCTGTTCTGGCTTCCTATACCCTTCCTGTGCTTGCCTGAACCACTTCTGGCCCTTTGGGCAGGGAAGACAGATGTAATTCAAAATATCATCAAAAGGGAAAGATCGTCTTTCATTGATTCAACAACAACAAATTTTGAGTGCTTACTGATGACCACATACAGGGAATCTCTTATTGAGGCATTAGCGGTCTGACCGGGGGTGGGGGGTGGGGGGACAGATAAAGCATAGGTGGCTTTTTATTGTATAAAGGGCTCAGGCAAAACTTTGTGGAGAGTGTTATGGGAGCATACAGGAGGATATGATTCTTATCTTTTAGAGAGTTGAGGAAGGCTTTTTGTAGAGATGGTATCTGAAGAGTGAGTGGGATTTTATGTAGAACTCCTATAGCACTTCCAAGAAGGATTTACAAAGGAATGGCCCTTAGTTCTAAAAAGTGGTTGTAGGATTGGCATAATGTCTGGTACTTTTTTGGTCCTGCAGAAGAGCTTTAGCGTAATAACAATTTTTCAGTAGTAGCAATATTGTTCTCTGTCTCTGGGATTCCTTAGGAATTAACATGGCTAGCTTTCTGGGATTCATCCACTGGGGGTGAGGGTGGACAGACCAGAGGGAGTTCATGGGTCCTTACCAAAACCACGATTCTGGGACTCATCTTAGTTGCTTCAAATCTTTTCTCTGGTGGGAAGTGTTCTTTTTTTTTTTTTTTAAAGATTCAATTTTTAAATGATCTCTACACCCAACGTGGGGCTCAAACTCACAACCCTGAGATCAAGAGCTGCACGCTCCACCGACTGAGCCAGCCAGGTGCCCCTGGTGAGAAGTGTTCTGAAAGTTGTTTACAAATGGTGGTCCAGGAATCCTTCTCCTACCTCTTCCTCACGCTCTTTTCATGGTTCTGTTTTCCTTTGGTTGCACTGGTGGGCCTCTCTCCTTCCCAGCAGGAATTTCTGCCAGCCACATGCTCTGGTTGGACTCGGAAATTTTTTGGTGGGTTAGACATACCAACTTCACAGCAGTAAAATATATAAATTTTGGGGAGGGGGGAATAACTCTTATTTAAGGAGTTTAGAACTTTCTAGCTCTTATAGGACGTAAAATTGTTTTAAAAGTGGCAAACCTGAAATAAGGTAGAGCAGCCTTGAACACGTTAGGGATTAACTGCCTTCTACTTCCCACAAAACAATACATTTTTCTCTAAAAGTTATTTTATAAGGTCACATTATTCATCCTCCTGAGCACTGTGGTCATCTTCCCACAGAATGCCAACATTTGCTGTAACCTTAGTTTTAATGATTTTCTTTGAAAGGACAGAGAGTGTGTGTTACAGGGTGCAGAGGCAGTGTGCTTTGAAGAGAGAGGGTGGATTAGTGGTTTCCTAGGTCAGTGGGAGGAATTATTAGAAGGAGAAGGGTTTGGTGGGTAGCATGAGGTGTCTGAGGCCGTACTCAGGCAACTGGAACACAAAAGAGATGTGGTTGGAATCTGTTCTTTTCTAATCAGATATCTTCCACTATTGAGACAAAGGTAATGAGAGTCATTATCTTCCTATTTTCCCCCAGTATCTTTTTATTTTCACTCTCCTTATTAGTGATTGTATCCAACTGTGTGTGGACATTCTATATCACCTACTTCCAAGAGAGAAATTTTGCTTCCTTAGATTTTAATTAACACTAATCTGGTTGCAGGATTTTCTACTTGGGTTCCAGCTTGGTTTTTTTGTTTGTTTGTTTTTTGTTTGTTTGTTTGTTTTTACTTTTTCCTTCCTCTTTGACCCCTGTAGCTTCTCTTGGGTTCCACTTTCCTTCTGTTACCTTCTGAATTTCTTTGTATGTGTTAATAATAGGCTGATTGTCATAAGATTTATAAGGTATTCATTGTCTGGACTTGACACAGTTTGGAATTTTCCTTGTACTTCTGAAGTTTAATTCCTAACACCAAACAAAGCCATGCTGCAATATAGCTTAAACACCAGTCACGAGCCAAAGAAATTCTACCTAAGCCTCATTTCCCCATGTCCCAGTTACGTTATATTGGGAACACAGGCACAGCTTGTTTAGCAAGGCAAGGAAGATGCTACAGTTGGGGGGTGGGGAAGGCAGGAATGATGGTTCAGGAAACTGATCAGATCCATTCACCTCATGAAACGTGATAAAGGCTTCGCTGCTTTTGAGTGGAATTCTCTTCCTTATATATCTAAGATGAACTCTTTTTGGTTGTTTAACAAAAATGTCAAACCAGAAGTTGTTATCCAGACAGGTAAATTAATACTTAAGGTATATCTGTAAGTTAAATCTTATGGTATAACATTATATTAATTCTTCACTCCTGCCTGTTTAGGACTCTTAAGTCACTTTAGAATCATTCCAAGAAATACAAAGATACCTTAGTGATACTTGTTATTAAATATTCAGTTGGTGAATACTTTAGTTTTTATTGCATCTTTTCTCTTTGATGTCAAGCTTTTAGTAATTCCATTGCTGTTTATGGTTTGTACCTTCAGAAGAAGCCAAGCAGAGAAGAAGAAGAGAAATTCCATTTTGCTACTTGTCAGTAACTAGAGAGGTGTTGAGCACAAGTGGGGAGAAATGGGGAAGAGTCTGGCTAGTGAACAGGTTAAGTCTCACCTAAAAAAGATTTTGGAATCTCTTCATCAGAAGGGATTAGGGTCACTTTCTTAAAAGGACAAGTGCCACGTTTATTCATTTCTCAATCATGGCCACTGCTGATGGGTAATAATTGGTTACCTCTTCTGAATTAGGGTCTTTAGATATTCCCTGTTTAATTTGGAGGATGTATTGAATGTTGTAGGGAGGGCAGGTGGAGGAGAAGAGCTACAGGTGATAATCAGTATTCACCCTACTCTGCTTGAATCTCTTGTAGTATGAGTATCAGATTGATGTTTTGTGGGGTTCTTCAAGATTGCGTGGTCTAGTAACTTACCAAATGGTAGGTAGGGAACCATTGATTTCAGTGTCAAATTTACAGAGTAATCCAGGCACCGGCACTTCTCCTCATTGTACCTTACATTTTCCATTTACAAAATGAAAATTATAGCATTGTCCTTAAATCCTGGTGAAATAATTGCAAAGATTACTTATGTATTTGTGTCTTTATGAGGCTTTGGATATTAAACAAAATTTCATTGAGCATCTTTTGTGTGTCATGTGTGAAAAACATTTTTTTCCTAAAGGTACTGTTGATCACATTGGGAAAGCAAGACATGGTTATGGATTGATTACTTTGGTGTTTCATGGGAATGGTGGTTTTAATTTGCTGTCTGCCCATCATGTAGTAAACTTCCTACCATCTCCTCGTCCCAGAAAGGGTTCATCAACCTTCAATAAAGTCTATGAAGTGTAACTGTAATCTAATATACCTGATTTTTTTATTGTGGTAAAATATATAATTTTAACCACTCATAAGTATACAATGCAGTGTCATAAAATGCATTCACAATGTTGTGTAACCCTCACCACTATCTATACCGAAAACTTTTTCATCATCCCCAACAAAAACTCTGTACTTCTGAAACCATTATTTCCAGCTCCCCTTAACCCCTGGGAACCTTTATTCTATTTTCTGTCTCTATGAATTTGTTTATTCTAGGTACCTCATATAAGTAGAATTGTGCAATATATGTCATTCTGTGTCTGGCTTATTTCACCAAGCATAATGTTTTCAAGGTCCATCCATGTTGTAGCATATATCAAAATGTCATTACTTTTTATGGCTGAATATTATCCTGTTGTATGAATATGCCATATTTTTGTTTATCCATTTATATTATGCCTTGTATTTTAATATTTAAAAGAATATGTTAAAAAGTATATGTGATTTAATATCTAAGTAAAGGATACAGGAAGAATATATTTTGTCCAAGAGGAGATAAAGAGTACCTGGGGTGGAACCCTGACTCCAGCATTTACTAACTATGTGAGCTCAGACAAGTTGCTTAGTCTCTCTAGGTCTCATTTACCTCCGTATAAAATGGCAATAATTATGGTCTAACTCAAAGGGTCATAGTGAAGATTAAGTGAGAAAGTATATGTATGGTTCTTAGAACCGTGTAGTATTATAATGGTCTAATATAAGTGCTGTTTTGCTGTTTGTCACCATTATTATTAACGTAATCTAATTACTATAATGCAATTATTATTACATTACTACACTTACTATAATACTATTATTACATTACTTACATTAATTACTATAATGTAATAATAATTACATTATAGTTGATGATCATCCCATAGAAGAGATCTAGAGATCTAGAAATGAGCTAGCCCTTAATGAAACTCGCCAGGATGTGATTAGAAGAACCCTAGGTGTGTACAGAGAACGCAGATGGCATGTTGTGCAGAAGACGGGTACCACATAATAGTTAAATGAACAGCTTTCGAACCCAACAGACCTCTTTTCAAATCACAGCCCTGCGATATACTTATTGTGACTTTGGGTATAACCTTTCTAAGCTTTGCTCATAATTTATAATATGGGGATAATAATGGTGATAATCTCACAGGATTATGGGAATTAAAAGAGTTTATGTAAAGTACTGAGCATGTTACCTGGCAAAGAAAAATACTTTTGAAAAGCAGTAGCTTCCGTTAATTTAGTACTTTGATCTAAATCATTTTTGTCATTATTAGTATGATCTCATTGGAATAAGAGAGAATAAGAAAGAATAAGATACTGTTGGGAAGATATTGACGAAGTAGTAAATGGGGAGTTTTAGAGGTTATGGCTTAGCTTTTGGAGGAATTTGAACTTGAATTTAGATATTGGGCTGCCACCGAAGTTTTCTCTGGGAGAAAGAATGTGTGTGTGTGTGTGTGTGTGTGTGTGTGTGTGTGTGTGTTCTCAAGGGCATTAGAAAGTGGGGGGGGCCTTGCCAAAAACAATGACTTGAGAAGACCAGTCTGCTTATGTTGTGCACATAACTTGGGGGTTAGAGAGACAAATAGATAAGCCAGAGGAAACACAACAATTTATCTAATTCTTAACAATTGAAAGGAAATCAGTAAGTGAAAGAAAATATCTGAAGAAAACTAATTATTTCCCTTGTTGGGTATTTATGATGTGTCAGATACTATGCTCACCCCTCTGTGTGGATTATCATCATTCCATGTGCCCAGTACCTTTATGAGGGGAGACTCTATTACTGTTTCCCTTTCGCACATGAGAAGCCAGTGGCACAAAGTGGTTAAGACCACACGGTGGTGTGGAGAACCCTGGTACACCACTCTCTGTTCTCACCGCTTTCTCGTAGTAAGAGCAGTTCCGTCTGGGCAGGAGGCCTGCACTTCCTCACCTCCTTTGCAGTTAAGTGTGATTCATGATTTAAAAAAAATTATGCTGTGGGTAATTTTGGGGAACTGTCAGAGAGAGTTGGCTCGTCCCCTCTGCCCCTTCTTTCCTTCTCTATTCCTCCTTCCTCCTGTTGGAGGTGAAGCTATCTTAGTTTGTGAGCACCAGGGCAGAGCTGCACCCTAGGAATGGTGGCGCAGAAAGCTGGAAGGAGGCAGGTCCCTCTGAACTCAGTGCACCAGCCCTGTGCCGTGGCCTGTGAACATTCACATAAGAGAGAAAAATAAACTTCTGTCTGGGGTTTCCTGTTCTTTCCTCAGCCAATCTGAATCCTTACTCTCAAAGATCAGGGAGGGAAGAACTGGGAGCTGGCCCCAGGCACTCTGGCTCTGGAACCTGTTGTAACCACTGCACGTGCTTCCTTACCATTCTCTCTCCCTTGGCGGCCCTCATGTGGTCACTGGTGTTTGGAAGGAACTGTTAAAAACGAACTCTGGTGTTGCAGCTCTCAGCCAAATATATTGAGGTTCGGCATATGTCCAGAAATGGGTTCAAGAATCCAGTGGTGTTTTCTCTCAGCCAAGTAGAGAAACTTGAAAGCCTTGCTACTTTTACCTCCTCCTAGACACGACTTCTTGTATTTGTTTCTTTTGCGTAAATGTTCCTAATCCTGAGAAAGGCATCTTGCCACAAAAGCAGAGAAGTTGAAGAGTGGTTTGTTTGTTTGAATTATCATTCAAGAGTCGTAATTAATTAATGGCTTTTGGAAAAATGACACCCATCTTTAAGCTAAGGACCTGTGTAGCTGTTACTAAGAAAAAAGCAAAATCTGGAAAACCATTCATAGAAGGTAAATGTGCTTTTAGATGCTGAGGAACTGTAATTCTATGATTTTTATTTTGAGCAGTAAATAAATGGTGTTGAAATTATATCAGTTGATCAGTTGCAGACAGCCTGAAACATTGACTAGAATTTATAAGAGGTTACCAGTGTTATATGTTCAGAGAAATCCTCAACCTGAAATACTTTCTATAGCGGACAATTCAGTCATTATCATTACTTACGGAGATATCAGAAAGGCGAAGGTTGGATAGATTTGGGCTGGTTTTCAAATAAACTGGGTTTTATTTTGCCTGTACTCTAAACAGATTGAATGATCTGTATCTTAGCGACTAGTGGATAAAAATGTTGTAATTTAATAATCAGTGGCAATATGATGCTTTCTCCTAGAGGATCACAAGATCTGATCTTACCAAGTCATAGTCTATACTAGAGCTCTTCAGACAAGAGCTTCTCATACAGTCTCCATTTGAATTGTGCAGAGTCTCAAAAGGGCAAAAAAAAAAAAATTGGAAATGATGTGAAATATCCCACATTCATTAAGAATTCTATAACTTCAGTGTTGGGAACAAAATGAACTATAAACTGTATTTACATTGTTTCAGCATGGCTCCATTTTTGCTGCAAACAAAAATACTTGTCCTTCTTTTCATGATTAGTCTTTATTTAATTTTTTAAAGTTATCTCGAATCTTCAGGAACAGCTTAAGAAATTGTGATGTACTCTGGGAAAGGCTTTTGCTCTGCTTTCCTGATCTAATGGGGCTGTGACAGCTTACAATTAAGCATTTTAAGAAATGTTCCTGCTAAATCAAAGTGAGATCTAAGGTATTCATATGTGCCTTTGAGGTACTGTGGTGTAATGGACAGAACATGGACTGTAGAATAAGAAATGTCCCAATCCTAATGTCATGTTGGAACTTGACCTTTGCAAAATGGGAAACATAACAGCTCTACAATCTTGTTGAGAAGATTACATGAGATAACACGTGAAAAGGTCCTCATAAATCTTAAGGAACTATACAAATGTTGGATGTTACTACACTTGGCCTGTTTTTATGTAACATCTTAAATTTTTTTCTTTAAAGCCTCTAACTACTATGTTTTATATGCATTGAAGTCAAAACATATGGTATTTAAAGGCCTATTTCTCAGCCAACATTAGAGGCTCAAGAGAACGGATGCACTTGGTTGAAACTTGCTGTACCACTTTGGCAGTGAAGTTTAAGGCAGAAAAGTAAGCTGAAGATCTCATACTTTTGAGTTGAAAAACAGTCATTTTTCACTTTTAGAAATCTTCATACAGAATGAAAGCAGGTTGGACCTGGGAGAAATTTTGGTGACCAGTTACCTTCATTTTGTGGTTAAGTGCCTTCATTTTGTGGTTAAGTGAACTGACAACCAGAGATTAAGTGACTTTCTTAAAGCCCCATGGCAAGTAATAACAAAAACCTCTTGAATCTCAAACTGGTGTCCATTATGCTTTGCCATTAATTAAAAAACAAAATCATTGATTTTAGTATATGCAAAACTTTGAAGGCCATTTTCCAATGTCAAGAGCCATTTGAAATTAAATCTGGGTTTAAAAGATGTTACCATTTGGGGCGCCTGGGTGCCTCAGTTGGTTAAGTGTCCGACTTCAAGTCAGGTCATGATCTCACAGTTCATGGGTTCGAACCCCGCGTCAGGCTCTGTGCTGACAGCCAGTTCAGAGTCTGGAGCCTGTCTTCAGATTCTGTGTCTCCCTCTCTCTCTGACCCTCCCCTACTCGTGCTGTCTCTCTCTCTCTCAAAAATAAATAAAAACATTTAAAAAATAAAAAAAAATAAAGATGTTACCATTTAAAGATGTGAATAGCTTTTTGTTTTTGATCATTGTAATGTGGTTATAGAAGAGGAGGTCCTTGCTCTTATGATTAAAAAAAAGCAAAGTTGCTGAATAGCAGGTTTATGTTAAGTAACCTGGCCTTTTTTTAAGGCACTAGGATTTTTTCTTTTAGAAAAGTTACCTCAAGAGATTTGATCTATTATCTCACTGTGTTATGCTAGACTTTTTCCCCACACTGATTTTCTTACTCCTGCTTCTGAAATATAATTAGAAGTCATAAGAAATGGCCACTCTTGGTCTCAAACTTGTCGTAACAAGCTGTTGAATGCAATAAAAATAAATGAAGAAAAAGCTGAGAGGAATAAGTGCTTAACAATTTAGAAAAAGGCAAAATCAAACTTAGTAAAGACCTCATTAATTTAAACTCCTATAAGGATTGTGAACAATGCCTGAGATGAAATTTACTTTTGCTGCTGGAATTCTTTCTTCATTGCCTATGCAAACTAATAATGTGAGCAGTATTAGAAAAGGAATGCTTTAAATGGTTAAAAGAACAAAATGTTTCTGAGCAGGCTTCAGTGGTTGGAATACTGATTAACATACATATAAGGGACATGCTAATTGCAGACAGCCTTATCTGGTCATTACAGCAGGTCTCCTAAGACCTTTCTGTTATTTGGTGGAACTTGAAAGTAATACATTTGCTTTCTTTATAATTATTCTGCAATTAAGAATTGCACAGATTTAAATCATTTTCTCATGGCATTGTCCTGATAAAGTGACTTTTAAGCAAATAACTCAGCCTTCCCCGACATATACTGCAAAATAGACACTGATGTGTAAAAAACAAAGATGGTGCCTCAGTGTGTTAGAAAACAGCATTCTTTCTAGTTTTTCACATGACTGTTTTGACAGTAAAGTTTAAAATCTCTTTTCCATTTTTTTCTTACTGATCCATGTCTGAAGGTTTATATTGATCTTGTTCTTAACTTAATGGAAATAACAACCTTCTCAGATCTAAGGATTAATCTTTTTATTCTTCGATGGAGTGAAGAATAAAGAAATTTTTTTTCCTATTGATGTGAAGATTGAAGCCTTAAACATAAGAGATCAGCAGTTTCATTTTTCAGAGAATACAGCTCCTCTTTAAGTTGTATCAGTTTTGCTTTTGTGCGTGTAGAACAATTGCTTATTAAAATGGTATGTTATTTCTGTTACCTAGAAGGCATTATATACTATCATTAGTATAGATTATTGATGTGGCATTTTTTGTTAACTATTGAAATATTATTCTTAGGTATCATTACCAAACAACTGATTGGTTGTTGGTGCTGTTTAATTTTTGGTCATGTTTTATTTTTCCTGGTATTAAAATAGCACAAACAGAAATGAAAATAGCCTAAGGTTCAGACTTCACTGCTCCTCCGTAAGAAACTGAACTTTTTCATTAGGTGGATTGAAGGGTGGGATGGATTCTCTCTTATGTCTTTCTTACCTCTTTTTTTCTCCTCTCCCTGTCTTTCTTTAGAACTCAGAGAAGTATCACTTTGATCCTGGTTGTGCCCAGGAGCTAATTTCCAACTCTTTGACCATCTCTAGTTTAAACACATTGGAGAAGAGATAAAGACCTAAGTTGCAGATCATTGATTGTCTCCCCTCCATCACTGCACTAGAAATCACCCACCCACCCCAGCCCTTCAGAGGCAGCATCAATCTCCTTGTTTTATCCAAGGGAAGTATTTTAGTTCTTAGGTAGCTGTGTCTGTGATGTTTGATACTAGCTACTCTTTCTTGACACTCTCTCCTTCTTTGATGTCCATATCACCATTCTCTTTCAGTTTCTGTTTTCTTTCTCTCAGTCATTTGTGCAGCCAATATTTATGATGCTAGGTCCTGGGGATTTAAGTGGTGAACACAGACACGTTCACTGTCCCCATAGAGGTTCTGACCTAAGTAAGTAAACAGTTTCATGCTTTCATGACTTTATTTATGCAAGTCCTTCTACCTTGACTATCTTCTCTTCCTCTCTTTCCTTCTCTCCAGTTCTTCTCCTCTCCCTCCCTCCCTTCTCTCTCTGTCTCTCTGTCTCTCTCTCTCTCTCTCTCTCACACACACACACACACACACACACACACACGTGCCCTTTATACTCTTATGCTTTTGAAGATTTAAGACATAGCTCAGATATTAGATGAATTAAAGCACAAATTCTTCCTTTTATATTACAAGACCTGGGATTCTAATCTTGCCTTACCAGTTTCCTGCCATGTGACCAAGTTGTAATTTCTCTCTTCTGGGGCTTTTGTTTCCTCACCTGTAATATGTTACAGTACTTATCTGTGTACCTCATCAGATTGCTGTGAGCGTTAGATGAGGTAGTAATATATATTAAGTGCCGGAGAAACTGGAAGTGGTTTTATTTCCTTCAGTTTGCTCCCTTCTCCCTTGCTCTCTTACTAGCTCTTTTTCCTCTTCTCTTTTCTTTTCAAAGGACTCTGCAATCAGTTGTTTTTGTTGTAAAAATAGTATATCCTCCTGCAGTCACTGGAGAGAATATAGCCAATAATCTAATCAGAAAATACATAGTTTCCTAGTGGCTATAAACTGAACTATTTTGAAGTCGTTCTAAAACCAACCATTACAACCTGAGTTTAATCAGTTTAACATATAAAGAAAGCTGTTTCATAAGACCCTGAAACAGATTTATGCTAAATAGTCTTATAAAATGAAAACGCTGTAGCATCAAATATTAATATTTTGCTGGCAGCAGGCAGCCCAAATGTTAATGGCTGGTATGCATTTGAAGGCCTACTTAACTGTGAATTTTATTAGGACTATTTCTCAGAGCTGGAGTTATAAATGGGCTTATAAATGAGAAATTAGCCTACCCTCTAGGGAGAAGCAGGTTCTTTGAAATCTTAATTAACCAATCACATTGAGCTTCTCTTCTTTCAATTGCCAACACTTGGTTAAATGTTGAAGAAAACATTATCTAGTTGGAAACAGCTTAAATAATGGGAACACCCTTCTTTTATGTGTTGAGATAAATATAATTGTAAAATGAAAAAAGAAAAACACAGCTTATACTTGCCTTTTTGAATATTTTCTTTTGTCCATTGTACTTTAAAAAAAATTGTGCTATAAAACTAGGATTTAAGAAAATCAAAGAAGTATAAGAAACAGGATTTCCAGCTCTATAATTATCGTTACTTGTAGTTATGACTTTGGAAGGACTATATTTTTTCTTCACAGAAGGTCGCAAATTGAGGCAATTTGTGTAAAGAAGTTAATTTTATTTTTTCAGTGAATAAGCAATGAGTTTGTTATACTCATTTTTGTCAGAGTGCTTTAATAATATGAAGTTTATGAAATAATTTGCATTTTATTTACCAAGGTCTTTGTATTTGTGATTTTGTCTGAACCTTGATGAAGCGCTGGACATTATGTGTGCCCTTGCGTGTAATTACCAACATTTTATTTTTTCTGTGCCTTTTCCTAATTAATTCATATTCTAACACCCCAAGTGATGAACTTCTGGATGTCATCAGGCATTATATATTTATTTCATTCAGTCAGTCAAAATCACCTTTCAAGCAAAAGGATAAAATATATCTAAATAGAAAATTCTGTGAAATTTAATATTACAGCCTGTCAATTTGTTTCCTTTGTTTCCTTATTAGGGGTTAAAAATGCCAGTGTTTTATAACATTTTCCATTAGAGATTTCCAGTCAGCATAAGACTATAAATATGGAAAGTTACAGATTTTTCAGAAAAAAAGTACTTCTTGTCTTTCCGCTAATATATTTCTTTATTCTTATGCCTTCCCTTAACCTCAATTCCACGTATTTCTTGTGGAGTTTCCTCAGGATAAAGGCAGTACTTACATACTTTCCTTAGATAACTGTTTATTCCTCCTTGAAATTCAGTGACTCTTTGTTTTACATCTGTGTTTCTGAATTCTTCATGTCAACTTCATCCAACTTTTAGAACTATTTGTTCTATCTGTCTTGATTCTTAAGGGTTCATTCCTCGTTCATATAACTATGGACACTTGATCTGCAGTTTTAAGAGAACACTTCTTATCCCCGTTGCTGTTAGTTCTTCCTTTTCTCCAAGTTTGTTGAGATGTAATTGATATTTAACATTGTATGAATTAAAGGTATACAATGTGATGACTTGATTTATGTATATTTTGTGAAACAATCACTACAGTGAGTTAACATCCATCTCCTCACATGCTCACAAAATTGTTTTCTTATGAGAACTTTTAAGATCTATTCTTTCAGCAACTTTCACATATACAATACAGTATTGTTAACTATAGTCACCATGATGTACATTAGATTTCCAGAACTTATTACTCATAACTAGAAGTTTATATCTTTTGGTCACCTTTCCCTCACCTCCACCCCCACTCCCCACTTTTGGCAACCACTGATTTGTTTCTATGAGTTTATTTTTTTTTAGATTCCACATATAAGCGAGATCATAGAGTATTTGTGTTTCTCTGTTTTACTTATTTCATTTAGCATAATGCCCTCAAGGTTCATCCATGTTGTCACACATGGCAGGATTTCCTTCTTTTTTTGGCTGAATAATATTCCATTGTGTATATATATGCCACATTAAAAAAATCCATTTATCTACTGATGGTCACTTACATTGTTTCTGTGTCTTGACTATTCTAAATAATACTGCAGCGAACACAGGGGTGCAGATATCTCTTAAGATAATGATTTTTTCCCTTCAGATACATACCCAGAAATGGCAATTTTAATTTTAACAAAATATAAATAAATTGATGCACTGTAAAGTGCTAAATGGCACCTGGGTGGCCCAGTTGGTTAAGTGTCCAACTTTTGATTGTCGTTCAGGTCATGATCTCATGGTCATGAGACAGAGCTTCATGTTGGATTCTTCCTTCTTTCTTTCCTTCCTTCCTTCCTTCCTTCCTTCCATCCATCCATCCATTTCTAGAGCTCCATGCTCAGCATAGAACCTGCTTGGGATTCTCTCTTTCCCTCTCTCTCTGCCCCTCTCCTGCTTGTGTGTGCACATGTGTGGTCTCTCAAAATAAATAGATAAATAAACATAAAAAAAAATAAGGTGATGTCTAGAAAAGATAATTGATGTGATATAAATAAACATATATAGGCAAAGATTTAATTCAATCTCTTTTTCAGGGACACATTATATTTTCTGAGATACATTCTTCTGGTGTTATGTTAATACTTTCTTTAAATGGGTACTTCAACGGATATGATCTTCTTAAACTTACAAAACTAAGATGCTTCTGTAATCAATCAGTTTATGTTCTCTTAGATTTATTATTACTTGTAAATTGTCTTATGCTATATAATTTTCATACATACACGTATTAGATTTTCCAAAATTTACTACTGAATGAAAAAGTACAGATATAACATAGCCATTTATTTGAGTATAATTTCTAGAAATAAAATATCGAGTCCTCATTTTCGAACATTTGCCAAGTCCTCTTTCAAATTTAGCAAGCATTATGCCTTCTGTGTGCCAAGCACATTTGCATAGGTGTCACACTTAATGTTTAAAACAGTCTTGTGAGCTGGAGGAATATGTTTTGGCTAGAAGGCATAGCATGTATGTACAAAGAAATGTGATTCCAATGTCGCGTGACACAGTGGATAGAGTCAGAGAGCTTTTAATACTAACCTGTGGGAAGCCAGTTTGGAGAGCAGATGACAGGATGATGATAGAGCAGGACAGATCCTGGCAAAGAAGTACAAAGGAGTTTGGACTTTATTTTTTGGGCTGGTCGTCTTTGGATGGGTTTTAGTGCATTTGCTAATCTTTTGCAATTACATGCAAACGTGTAGGTGTGTTAGCATACATATGCATATGGCCATTCACATACATACTTGTTGGGGAAAGGGTCCTTAGTTTTCATCAGATTCTGTAATCCCACAAAGTTAAGAATCACTGCAGTAGATATGACCAAGCCATTTAGAGATTAATAACATGATTATGGGATAAGAATTGTTGCTCGTTTGCTTTTAAGAAAGTCATTTTGGCAGCAAGACCGGAGGATGGTAGAAGAATTAAAAGGTTATTATAGGACCCTATCTCCCACCATATGCAAAAATTAATTCAAAATGGATCAATGAACTAACTGTAAGTGCTAAAATTATTAAACTCTTAGAACATGGGGTAAATCTTAATGATCCTGGATTTGACAGTGGTTTCTTAGCCATGAAACTAAAAGCACACGCAACAAAAGAAAAAAAAAGCCATAAATTTGACTTCATCAAAATTTAAAACTTTTATGCACCAAAAGATCCCATCTGGAAAGTGAAAATACAATCCAGAATGGGAGAAAATATTTGCAAATCATGTATCTGATAAGGGTCTATTATCCAGAATATATAAAGAACTCTTACAACTCAATCATAAAAAGACAAAAAATCAATTGTAAAAAGAGCAAAGGATTTGAATAGATATTTCCCCCAAAGAAGGTACATGTGGCCAACTGGCATATGAAAAGATACCCAACGTCATTAGCTATCAGAGAAATACAAATCAAAACCATAATGAAATACCATATCATACCCATTAGGAGGGCTATACTCAAAAAGTTAAGTATCTGTAACTGTGTGGAGAAATTGCAGCCCTCATCCACTGCTGGTGGGGATGTACGTATGCTGCAGCTGCTTTGGAAAACCATAGAGCAGTTCCTCAAAAGGTTAGAGAATTACCATATGACTTAGCAGTTCCACTCCTAAGTATATACCCAAGAGAACTGGAAATATGTCACACAAAAACTTGTACACAAATGTTCATAGCAGCATTATTCATAGTAGAAAAAGTCAAAAAGTATTCATAGTCAAAAAGTAGAAACAACCTAGATGCCTATAAAGTGATGAATGGATAAATTAAATGTGGTATATCCATACAGTAAAATATTATTCAGGAATAACAAGAAATAAAGTGCTTGATATTGCTTCAACATGGACAAACCTTGAAAATAGTATGCCAAGTGAAAGAAACCAGTCACAAAAGACCACATATTGTATAAGTTCATATGGAATGTCTAGAATAGGCAAATTTATGGAGACATAAAGTTGGTTGGGCTGGTGGAGAGGGGAGAGGACTATTGGATATGAGGTTTATTTTGAGGTTATGAAAATGTTCTAACCTTAGACCTGGTGATGATTGCACAACTCTACAAATATGCTAAAAACCATTGAATTGTATATTTGAAATGCTAATATTTTCGGTAAGTCAATTATATCTCTATTTTTTAAAATAAAAGTTTTAGGGGCACCTGGCTGTCTTAGTCAGTGGAGCGTGTGACTTTTGATCTCGGGATTGTGAGTTTGAGCCCCACCTTGGGTATAAAGATTACTTAAAATCTTTTTTAAAATAACAATAAAGTAAAACAAAATAAAAGTTTATAATAGTCTAGGGAGTGGAAGCTCAGGTACTGATACAAGGTAGGGCCAATAGAAATGGGGAACTGATGATGGGTTTGAGGGTCAGTAATGAAAAAAAAAAAACTAGGGCTTTGTAATTGATTTTGACAACAACAGTTAGGAGGTTGTACATGTGGGAACTCCCAAATTTCTGGCTTTGAGGTCTAAATAGAGAGGGACATGAACATGAGAGGAAAAGAACACTTCAGGAAAAAGATGTTTGTGTTTTAGTTTAGCACATGGAATTTGAGGTGGTTATAGTACAACTAGGTAGAGATGCTCAGTAGGCAATTTAAAATGTAGGTCTGGAGACATAATTTGAGAATTATTAGTGAAAGCCTTAAAGTTGAAGTCTCGTATGTACAAAACCACACAAAGACAGTGTTGGTTAAGAAGGGCTAAGAACATGTAAGGATTTTACAGAAGATGTTGCTGGCAAAGGAGACTGAGAAGCTGCAGAGGTGAGAGGAAAATCAGGCAAGAGGTGTTATAGAGCCCATGGGGGAAAAGGTTCAAGAAAACAGGAATGAGTTATAAAATAAAAATAAGTCCTTAGGGTGTAATGTACAGGATGGTGACTGTAGTCAATGAAACTGTATTGTGTATTCGAAAGTTGCTAAGAGAGTAGACCTTAAAAGTTCTTATCACAAGAAGAAAAAGAAGAAGAAGAGGAAGGAGAAGGAGAAGGAGAAGAAATGGTTAGCTTCAGGGTAGAATCCATAAGGGTTTTAAAGGAGAGTTTCTTAAAAGATAGGGAAGAGTTAGTTCTATAACAGTGCCATTTGTTTTCCTAATTTTTTTCTGCTAATGCCAGAACTTCTTTCTTCACACCAAGCATTTCCAATCCATGGTGCTTCATTTTTTTTTATCTTAATTTAATCTAGTTTTTTGCCCCGTTTCTTTTCTTGTATTTATTGAGGTATAATTAACATACAGTTAATTACTACATTAGTTTCAGGTGTTCAACGTAGTGATTTGAAACTTGTATACATTGTGAAATGGTCACCACTATAAGCCAAGTTACCATCTGTCACCTTACAAATTTAATACAATACTATTTACTGGATTCCCCATGCTATACATTATATCCTTAGGACTTACTTATTTTATTACTAGAAGTTTGTACTTCTTAAACCCTTTCACCCATTTTGCTCCTCCCAACACCCCCTTCCCTCTGGCAACCATTAATCTGTGCTCTTTATCTATGAGTCCGTGTTTTGTTTTGCTTATTTGTTTTGCATTCCACATGTAAGTGAAATCATGTAGTATTTATCTTTCTCTGTCTCATTTATTTAACTTAGCATAATGCCCTGAAGATTCATCCATAATATTGCAAATGGTAAGATTTCATTCTTTTTTATGGCCAAGTAGTATTCCATTATGTGTAGATACCACATCTTGTATATCCATTCATCTATTGATGGGCCCTTGGGTTCCTTCCATATCTTTGGCTATTGTCAATAATGTTGCAAACAAACATAGGGTGTGCATATATCTTTTCAAATTTCTGTTTTCATTTTCTTTGGATAGATACCCAGTAGGGCTATATTGTATGGTGGCTCTATTCTTAATTTTTTTAGGAACCTCCATGTTTTCTGTAGTGGCTACACCAATATCCATTCTCACCAACAGTGCATGAAGGTTCTTTTTTTTTTTTTTCTATATCCTGGCCACCACTCCTTATTTCTTTCTTTCTTTTTTTTTTATATATATTAGCCATTATGACTGGTTAAGGTAATATCTCATTATGGTTTTGATTTACATTTGCTTAATGATTAGTGCTGTGGTGCATCTTTTCATGTGCCTGATGGCCATCTGTATGTTATCTTTGGAAAAAATCTATTGAGATCTTCTGTCCATTTCCTAACTGGAGTGCATTTTTTGTTGTTTTTATTGAGTTGTGTGAGTTCTTTATATATTTTGGATATTAACGCCTTACTAGATGTATTATTTGCAAATATTTTCTTTCATTTAGTAGGTTGGATTTTTGTTTTGTTTTGTTGATGACTTCTTTCACTGTGTAGAAACTTTTTAGTTTGATGTAGTCCCATTTGCTTATTTTTTGCTTTTGTTTCCCTTGACTTGGTGGAAGTCAGATTCAAAGAAACATTGCTAAGACCTGTGTCAAAGAGCTTACTGCCTATGTTTTCTTCTCATAGTTTTATAATTTCTTACATTTAAGTTGTTACTCCATTTTACTTTTTGTATATGATATGAGACAGTGGTATTTCATTTTTTTACATGTAACTGTCCAATTTTCCTAACACCATTTATTGAAGAGACTGTCCTTTCCCCATTATATATTCTTGCCTCCTTTGTTTAAACTAATTTTCCATATGTATATGTGTGGGTTTATTCCTGGGCTCTCTATTCAGTTCGTTTGATCTCTGCGCCTGTTTTTATGCCAACATCATACTGTTTTGATTACTATAGCTTTGTAGTATAGTTTGAAATCAAGCAGTATGATACCTCCAGCTTTGTTCTTTCTCAAGATTATTTCGGCTATTCAGGGTCTTTTCTGGTTCCATACAAATTTTAGAATTATTTGTTGTAGTTCTGTGAAAAAGAATTTTAAAAATTTAAATTTAAAATTTAAGTTTAAATTAAAAAAAATTTTTTTTAATATTTATTTTTGAGAAAGAGAGAGAGAGACCGTGAGTGGGAGAGGGATAGAGAGAGGGAAACACAAAGTCTGAAGCAGGCTCCAGGCTCTGAGCTGTCAGCAGGGTCGGCCGCGGGACTCGAATTCATGAATGGCAAGATCATGACCTGAGTCGAAGTCCAATGCTTAACCAACTGAGCCACCTAGGCACACCTCAGACCATTGGGATTTTCATAGGGATTGCACTGAATCTTCAGATTACTTTGGGTAGTGTGGACATTTTAACAATATTAGTTTCTTCTAATCTTTGAGCATGGTATATCTCCCCACTTATTTATGTCATCTTCAGTTTCTTCCATCAGTATCTTTCAGTTTTCAGTATACAAGTCTTTTCACTTCCTTGGTTAAATTTATTCATAGGTATTTTATTCTTCAATGTAGTTGTCAATGAGATTGTCTTCTTGCTTTCTCTTTCTGATTGTTTGTTATTAGTGTATAGAAATGTGCAGATTTTCATAGATTAACTTTGTATCCTGTAACTTTACTGGTTTCATTTATGAGTTCTAACAGGTCTTTCTATAGATTCTTTAGGGCTTTCTATATATAGTACCGTGTTATCTGCAAATAGTTCTACTTTATTTCCTGTTTAGATGCCTTTTATTTCCTTTTCTTGACTAATTGCTGTTGCTAGGATTCCCAATACTATGTTGATAAAAATGGGAATAGTGTGAGAGAGAGACAGGTCCCAGAGGTGTGGTGATGATAGAATTAAGAAGCAGGGGGCTAAGACTCTCCAGGAGTCGAAGCACCGGTCTCCTGGCTCAAGCTTCTTTTATTTTGCTATTTGTCTGATAACAGCAAGCACATACAACATAGTATTTGGCATCTTGACAGGTCATGCACCTACAGTGTATTCTATACTGGGTCATGAGTACATCTGGCGCCAGACAAAACATTCTTATCCCTGGCCTGGTGCCTGTATGATGTCCTTCCGGAGAGAATGAGCAGTCCCCGCAGCTTTCTGACCTGGGAATGGAACTGCTTTCAGTTCCTTGCTATTCTGTCCCTTTCCTTCAGGACATTCCTACTGTGCCTCCGGCTTCTTGTTCTCCAACAATAGTGAAAAGAGAGAGAGGCAAACCATCAGAGACTCTTAACTCTAGAGAACAAACTGAGGGTTGATGGAGGGGAGGGGGCTGGGGACGGGCTAAATGGATGATGGGTATTGTGGAGGGCACTTGTGATGAGTACGGGATGTTATATGTAAGCAATGAATCCCTACATTCTATTTCTGAAACCAATATTACACTATATGTTAACTAACTAGAGTTTAAATTAAAAAAAAAAGAGAAAGAAAAGAAATGGGCATCCTTGTCTTGTTCCTGAGTTTAGACGTAAAGGTTTTAGCTTTTTACCATTGAGTGTGAAATTAGCTGTTAGTATGTCATATATGGCCTTTGTTATATTGAGGTACGTTCCCTCTATGCACACTTTATTGATAGTTTTTATCATAAATGGATATTGATTTTTTTCAAATGATTTTTTGTATTTATTGAGATGATCATATGATTTCTATCTTTCATTTTGTTAATGTGGTGTATCACTTTTATCAGTTTTCAGATTTGAGCCATCCTTGCATCCATGGTATAAATTTCACTTGATCATGGTGTATCATCCCATTGATGTATTGTGGAATTCAGTTTGCTATTATGCTGTTGAGGAATTTTGCATGTATGTCCACCAGGATTATTGGCCTGTAATTTTTTTTTTAATCTGGTTTTGGTATCAGGGTAATGATGGCTTCATAGACTGAGCGTGGGAGCTTTCCTTCCTCCTTAGGTTTTTTGGAAGAATTTGAGAAGGATAAGTATTAAATGTTTGGAATTTAAAGTGAAGCCATCTTGTCTTGGACTGCTGTTTGTTGGGACGTTTTTGATTACTGAATCAATCTCCTTACTCATAATTGGTCCATTCAGATTGTCTGTTTCTTCATGATTCAGTCTTAGAGGATAATAAGTTTCTAGGAATTTATCCATTTCTTTTAGATTGTAGTTTTTTTGGTTTATAATTATTCCAAGTGGTCTCTTTGCTCCTTTGTTTTTCTGTGGTATCAGTTGTTACTTTTATTTCCGATTTTATATGTTTGACACCCCCCCTTTCTTTTCTTGGTGAGTCTAGTTTGTCAATTTTGTTTATCTTGTCAAAGAACTAGCTCCTAGTTTCATTGATCTTTTATCTTTTTCACCTCTATTTCATTTACTTCCACTCTAATCTTTATTACTCTTTTTTTTTCTACCAACTTTGGGCTGATTTTGTTCTTTTTCTAATTCCTTTAAGTGAAAAGTTAAATCATTTGAGGTTTCTCTTCATTTTAGTGGTAGGCTTGTATTGCTATGAACTTTCTTTTTAGAACTGCTTTTTCTGCATCTCACAGATTTTGTGTGTTTTTGTGTGTTTTTGTTTTTATTTGTCTCTATGTATTTTTTTTTCAATTCACTATGATTTATTTTATGACCAGGTAGTTATTAAAAGATATATTATTTAATTTCCACATAATTACAGTTTTTCCAGTTTTCCTCTTATAGGTGATTTCTAATTTCATATTTTTGTGGATAGAAAAGATACTTGATATGATTTAAAAATCTTAAATTTCTTTTTAAAAAATATTAATTTCTTTTTTATTAAAATATTTATTTTGAGAGAGAGGCAGGGAGTGTGTATGCATGTGTGACTTGAGGAAAGGCAGAAAGAGAGAGGGAGACAGAGAATCCCAAGCAGGCTTCACGTTCAGCGTGGACCCTGAGATGGGGCTTGAGCTCACATGATCTTTACCGAAATCAAGAGTCATATGCTTACCAACTGAGCCACCCAGGTGCCCCTAAAATCTTGAATCTCTTGAGACTTGTTTTGTATTCTAACATGGGATCTATCCTGGAGAGTGTTTCATGTGCACTAGAGAAAGAATGTGTATTCTGCTTTTGGATGGAATGTTCTGTATATATCTATTAAGTCTATCTGGTACAATGTGGTATTTAAGGCCAGTGTTTCCTTACTAATTTCTGTCTGGATGATCTAGTCATTGATAAAAGTACATTATTAAAATCCCCTGCTATTATTGTCTTGCTGCCAGTTTCTTCATTTAGGTCTGTTAATATTTGCTTTATGTATTTTTGTGCTTCTGTGTTGGTTACATATATATTTATAAATGTTACATCTTTTTGCTGGATGGACTCCTCTATAATTATATAGTATCCCTCTTTGTCTTATATTATATTCTTTGTTTTAAAGTCTCTTTTGTCCGATACAGCTACCCTAGCTTTCTTTTCATTTCCATTTGCATGGAATATCTTTTTATATCCTTTGACTTTCAGTCTCAGTATGTCCTTACTTCTGAAATAAGTCTCTTGTAGGCAACATGTATGTCCTACTTTTTATCCGTTTATGCATTCTGTGTTTTTTGATTGGAGAACTTAGTCCATTTTCATTTAATTATTGTTAGATATGTAGTTATTGCCATCTTTTAAATTGTTTTCTGGCTGTTTTTGTTGTTCCTCTCTGTTCCTTTCTTTTCCTCTTTTATTTCCGCATGGGTTGATGACTTTCTGTAGTGTTATGTTTAGATTCCTTTCTCATTATTATGTATTTACTAGAAGTTTTTGTTTTGTCGTTACTGTGAGGCTTACATATATCATCCTATGTATATAACTGTGCATTTTAAGTTGATAGCAACTTAAATTTGAATACATTTCAAAGCTTTACACTTTTACTTCCCCCTCCACATTCAGTGTTTTTGATGTCACTTTTATGTATAAAGTCTTTTGTGTATCCCTTAAGTAATTATTGTAGTTTTAATTTTACTACTTTTGTTTTTTCACCTTCTTAGTAGCTTTATAAGTGGTTAATCCATACCTTTACTCTATGTTTACCTTTTACAGTGAGATTTTGACTTCCATATGTTTTCTTGCTATTAACTAGGTGCAATTGCTTTTCAGCTTAAAGAAGTTTCACTAATATTTCTTGTAAGGCTGGTTTAGTAGTGAGTAACTCCTTTTGCTTTTGTTTGTCTGGAATACTCTTGATCTGTCTTTTACATCTGAATGATAATCTTGCTGGATAGAATATTCTTATTAGAAGTTCTTTCCTTTCAGCACTTTGAATATGTCAATGCTACTCCCTTCTGATCTGCAAAGATTCTGCTGAGAAATCTGCTGATAGTCTTATGGGGGTTCTCTTGCATATACCAATTTATTTTTCTCTTGCTACTTTTATGATTTCTCTCTTTAACTTTGGCATTTTAATTATAATGTGTCTTGGTTTGGGTCTCTTTGGGTTCAGCTTTTTGGAACTCTCTGGGCTTCCTGGACTTAGATGTCTGTTTTCTTCCATGGCTTAGAGAATTTTCAGCTATTATTTTCTCAAAGAAGTTTTCTGTCTGTTTTTGTCTCTTCGCTTTCTGCACCCCCTTTAATGTAAATGTTATTTGATGTTGTTCCAATGGTCCCTCGAGCTGTCTTTACTCTTTAGTAGTCTTTTTCCTGTTTGCTGCTCTGTCTGGATGAGTTCCATTGCTTTATCATTTTGGCTTGCAGATTGGTTCTTCTGCTTCATCTAGTCTACTATTCAACCCCTATAGTATATTTTTCAGTATAGTTATTATAGTTTTCAGCTCTGTGACTGTTGTTTGGTACTTATGTTTTCTCTTTCTTGACATTTTCACTGTGTTTGCCTGTTCTTCTCCTGGGTTTGGTGAGTAACTTTATGACCATTACTTTGAATTCTTTATCAGGTAGATTACTTCTCTCATTTTCTGCAGTCTTGTCTTATTCTTTGATTTGAAATGTATTTCTCTGTTTCCTCATTTTGCTTGCATTTCTGTGATTTCTATGTATTAGGAAAAACAGGTACCTCTCTGTCTTGAAGGAGTGGCCTCGTATAGATGATGATCCTTTTCATTTAGCCATGCTCTAGCTTTTAGCTGTCTCTTGAAATTTTGTGATTGTCTAAACCAACTGGTTTATTCTTGATATGCCCCCATTGTTTAGGATGTGCCAAGACCTATCAGTGATCCAAGGTGGGGGGCATCTCATTTAGCACGTAGTTTCAGGCCAGTCCCTCAGGCTGCAGCTTTTAAAACACACAAGCATAGGGGCACCTGGCTGGCTCAGTTGGTGGGGCATGCAACTTTTGATCTTGAGGTTGAGTTTGAGCCCCACATAGGGTGTAAAGATTACTTAAAAATAAAATCTTTAAAAAAGGGCAAGCTTATACAGTCATGTTGGGCCACAATCATAATTCTACTAGTCTCCAGACCAAGAGATTTGGAGGCATTCCGTGGGCAACAACTGCAAAACGAGGGACTCTGGATGATTATATAAGCTCCTTTTTTAGAAGACTCATCCAGCTGTGAGGAGGTCAGCGGGTGCACAAGGATGGTGTCTCGCTGCTTACATTTCTTGGTAGCACCTCCTTAGCCTCTAGATATGTGGGAAACCTGAAGTCTGTCCCTCAGGCTCCTTAAGTAAGTAGTCCCTTTTTTTACAGGAAGCCTTGGCCTGTGTTTCTGTCTGTTTAGTGCAGTGCCCTGAGGGTGGCAGCCTGTCAATAATTGTCTTTCTCATTGTTACAGTCCCAAGGAGCTCTGGAATGCTAGTCCTCTTGGCACCAGGGCCTGGTGATCAACAGATGTCCCATGTGTACCTGCTAGTTTTAGCAAGGCAGTTGGATCGTGTGGAGGGCAGGACATGATTGACTGCTTCAGAAAGGCAGCAGGAACGTGTCTTGACTGCTCACACCTACAGACTTCAGCAATGCTTGCGAGAGTGTCTTGTCTGTGTGCACGTGCTGGGAGAACGCCATGATCGTTGGCGCTGGCCAGCCCTCGCCAAGGGTTGGGGTTGTGTAGAACTGCCCATTTTAGCAGACTTTAGCTAGGGAGGGGAGAAGTCTGTGACTGATCACACTCTCCTACCTCAGCCCCCTGGCTGCCAACTGCCCATGCTCTCTGGCCTCAGGAAGTGTGGAGGCCACTTACCTCAGCCTTTATTGGGGAGATGGGGTGTTGGGTCCAAGCTCCCCCACCTCTTCCAGCAGAGTGTGTGTAGAATGCAATAATGGTCACTGCCAGCATCTCTGTCACTGGGGAACATCTCAGCTGTTCAACCCCTCCTCCCAGTGACCCCAGAATCTCCCTCACATATAGTCTAGGGATTTTTTCAAACTTTTTTTTTGGGGGGGGGTCTGGGGCAAATAAGACAGCATATGAGCCCTCCAAGAGAGGAATCTCAGTGTTTTAATAGCACTTTGGAGCCCTTTCTTTCGTAAGACATTGGTCCTGTTGGCTTTGCAAATCAGACGTTCTGCGGCTCATCTTGATGGTGCAGATCCCAGGGACAAGAGTGCTGATGTGGGGCACCAACCCTTTACCCTTCTGGGAGAAGTGACTGTGCAGTGAGATCTCTATTGTGTGTCACCACACGGGTGGAGGGGTGGGGGAGGGGGCATGAGGAGGGTCAGAGGGTGGGGACATGGGGGTTTTGTGAGACTGTGTCCTGCGTCTCCTACCCATCTTAATGTGGTCCTTTTATCCTTTGTTGTGGAGATCAGTACATCTAGTTTTCAGATCCTTTTCAGAGGGAAATGATCCATATGTAGCTATGGATTTGGTGTGTCTGTGGGAGGAGATGAGTTCAGGATCTTCCTACACCGCCATCTTGGACTTCCTCCTGGTTTTTCTTTTCATAACCAAAAATAGCAATGCAAACTATAGCATCTGTGTTATACACATTAGGATTCAAATTATGTAAATCCCTAATTCCACACACAAAAAGGATTTATATCAGGTTCTATTTATAAAGTCAGGAAAATTCCTTTCACCAGAGCCTTAATTCTTATATTTTTCAAGTGCTTTTTAAAAAGAAAGCCATTTAAAAAAAATGCCTGCAACTTACTGTATGAAGATTTTATATCATCTGGTGAGTCCGTTATACTTTTTCCTATAGTCATTTGAGGGTAGTTGGACTTCACACAGCCATATTGATCAGAGTTAGGATCATTATATCCTCATCCCATATACATATTTTAGAGCCTATCTTTGACAACTCTATCTCACTGTTGCCCTAAAAATCCCTTTCCAAACGAGTCAGATGCTCTCTTCTTTCCTGCTCATCTGCATCTCCTAGGAAGTGAGAAGTTTTAGAGTTCCTTAAAATTCTAGTGTATTCTAATGTAGTAGTGTGCAAACTTTTTTCGATCCTCCCCATACATGCATGTATGTTTGTCTGTCAGAAGCAATAATTTTCAGAAATGATTCAGTGAGATGCAATATAGTATTTACCATTACTTTTTTCCTTTTAATCCTGCTTATGACCCAGTACACTGAGTATTAGATGGTAATCACGATTCAGTAATAGAGATTTAGAGTTTCCATGGCTTGTGGAGAAGCCCCAAGGCTGGCCATACATTTGCTATTCCCTACTCTGTTCACCATGATTTTGTCTTAGAAATGTTACGTGTGATCTGATAACATCAGAAGGCTGCAGGAGTTGCTCTGCTTCTGGGTGCTAGAATTATTGCCCTCGTTCTGTAGAGAAAAAACAAAACAATACCAGGCTTACTAATATCTACCATGAGTTGAATGCTTACTATGTATCAGGCACTATGATCGACATACTTAAGATCTAATCTTAAAAACTATTTTGAAAATGAGGACCAGTGTCACCATATTGGTGGCAGACTAGGGAGAATGAGGCACACAAAGCTTAGAGACATTAAGAACTAGTCCAAGATTGTATAGTTTGTAGGTGGCTTTATAGCTCAGATTTTTTTTTACTACCATATGTTTTCTGAAAAGCGTGTTAAAATGTGAGGAGTCTTCTTTAATGTTCCTCGTTATTGTGCCTAAGGAGAATTGAGAGACCTGGAAAAAAACTAGAGCCCCAAATTGGACTTTGATAATCTAGTCTGTAAGCATTCTTGCTGCTTAAGTGGAGAACTCAGGCAATGTGAACATAATCAGGTCAGTGCTCTCTTGATACAGGATGAATTAAGATTGCTTCCATAATTGTTGGCAGTTCCAGGAGCAAAAGTTATCTCTGTGTTGTGCACAGTCCGCTGTGGAGTTCTTTGAAGCCAAAGTTTATAGAAAATGTTTAGGACCATGTCCTGTTTTTGGTTTTTACTGGTGTTTCTCTATTAGCCCAGAGTAGTAAGATAAGTTCTTATTAGTTATATCCCATATGGAAACATGGCTTACAAATGCCATTATTGATAATGAGCTTAGCCACTTCATAAGAAACATTGGCATCCCAGAGGACTGATGGGAGAAACAAAAGCAGCAGTTATTCTCTGTAATGTTTAGTCATAAGGGCTAGCAACTTACACACTTGCAAGCAGGTTTTGAGAACTTCATTCCATTCTTCTCCCTTCTCTTTGTTTACTCCCCCACCCAAGAGACCTTTTTCCTGTCCCCCTACAGAAGAAAAGTTTGTGACAAAGGGATCGAAAGTGTGGCATTAGGTTTCTGAGTTAGCATCTGGACCTGCATTGTCGAGTATAAAAGATATTAGCCACATGTACTATCAAGCACTTGAAATGTGGCAAATCAGTATTGAAAAAAATTACATATCAGATTTCAAAGACTTAGTGTATGGGATTTTGTTGTTGATTTTTTAACATTGATTACATGTTGAGATAATATTTCAAATTCATTGGTTTTAATAAAATGCTAACATTTTTAAAATTAATTTTTCCTATTTTTTAAATTTTCTTTTTTAAAAGTTTTTTTTTTTATAATTTTTGAGGGAGAGAGAGCACACACATGTGAGTAAGCAGGGGAGGGACAGAGAGAGAGAAAAGAGTGAGAATCCCAACCAGTCTCCACTCAGTGCAGAGCCCTACACAGAGCTCTAACTCATGAACCGTGAGATCATGACCTGAGTCGAGATCAAGAGTCAGATGCTTAACTGACTGAGCCACCCAGGTGCCCCCCCCCTTTGTTTTACTTTCTTAATGTGGCTACATGAAAATTTTAAATTACATATGGGCTTGCATTCTATTTCTTTTGGGAGGAGTTGATTCTAGACCAGTGCTTCAGCTACCTCACCTAACCTAGCTTTGAAATATGGCCCATTAGGGGCACCTGGGTGGCTTAGTCAGTTAAGCGCCTGACTTTGGCTCAGGTCTTGTTCTCATGGTCCATGGGTTCGAGCCCCGCATCAGGCTCTGTGCTGACAGCTCAGAGCCTGGAGCCTGCTTCAGATTCTATGTCTCCCCCTCTCTCTGCACCTCTCCCACTCACACTCTGTCTCTCTCTCTCTAAAAATTAAATAAATATTTTAAAAAAGAAATATGGCCATTAGCTAACTTCAGGACACCCCTTCCCCATTCAAAGAAAGCTAAATTTTTCTCAGTCTTGTCTTCTAATCCTTTCTCCCTTACACCTGGTTGAAGGAATCTTTGGTGATTTACTGGACAGGTAGGGCACATAAAAGAAAATCAAGTTTGTCAATTTGAAAGTGAGGACAGCCTTATTTGATGGGATGGGAACATCAAGCCCAGAGGCAATGAATTTGCTGTCAATATTCTGTGAAGCAAGTTTAGGGAAGTACAGCAAAGTTCAGATTTTCCCTATTTTGAAAACCCTTGGTGATTTTTTTTAAGAAAATTTTTTTAATGTTTACTTATTTTTAAGATATACCCCCCCCCCCCACACACACACACACAGTGTGAGCGGGGAGAGGCAGAGAGAGAGAGGGAGACACAGAATCCGAAGCAGGCTCCAGCACAGAGCCCGACGTGGGGCTCGAACCCACGAACCGTGAGATCATGACCTGAGCCGAAGTTGTACACTTAACCAACTGAGCTACCCAGGCGCCCCTCAGTGATTTTTGTTTTTGATTGGAATATCAAATACTTCTGAGATAAGAGAAGAAGGCTCCTTGTTTTTATATGCTCCTTTGGCCTAGTCACAATCTGTTTGGTTTACTTACCGAGCCACCAAAGCCTTAGTGAGTTCAGCCTTAAGGAGTGGGATGACAGGTTGTCGATCCCTGAACCTTGGGAGCTAAGGTCTCACTCTGGTTCGTTGGTTGGTTGCAGCCAAATAGACAAAAGTATCTGATGAAAATTGTTTTAAAGGAAGTGAACTACCATGTGTGTTTGTATGTGTGTCTGTGTGTAGAAAAGTTTCTGTTTAAAAAAAAGACTATTTTGAAGAATACAGTGTGAGGGGCATCTGAGTGGTTCAGTTGTTTAAGCATCCAGCTTTGGCTCAGGTCATGCTCTCAGGGTTCATGAGTTCCAGCCCCACACTGGGCGCTACCCTGACAGCACAGACCCTGCTTGGGATTCTGTCTCTCCCTCTTTCTCTGCCCCTCCCCCACTCTCTCTCTAAATAAATAAAGTTTAATCCTTTAAAAAATAAAATAATGTAATATGAGAATAATAAAAATCACATTTTCAGTTGACTTACAGTGTATTCAAAGAAAGACTACAATTTATTTAAAAGTGCACCATTATAATCAGATACTATAGTGCCTGCTAGTTTATAAATTTTCAGTAAAGATTTTAAAAACCCTTCAGAAAAATAAATAAGAATATTTAAATGAATGCTAATATTTATTTACTTAAAATATTAAATGAAAAAGATTTGTTTGAAACATTTAACCCATTAAATCTTCATTATTCCTGAATTTTTGTTACATATAAAGGTTGCTTATCCCTCCGCACACCCACCAAGTCTTTCACATTGTGCCCAGATACTCTTTCCTATTAATATTTGCAATGTACATACCAGAACAATAAATTCTCTTTTGATAAAGCTTGTTAGCACAGCACCAAAATCTCAGGAATAGGTTTATGCCATTATGCTAATTTTGAAGCCACTTTTTTCTCTGACCAGAAAAGTCTTTCAAATGTTAATTGATTGATCTTTATTTGGCATTTGAGCAGAGTAGAGTTGTTGACTAAGTAAATATTCTCAGCATGTTTGTCATCTATTCACTGGGAAGAAGCTTTATCTTTCCCCTGCCTTCCTGTCTTCCGGGACCTCAGACCAGTCTTCTATATCTTAATTTGATCTTATTTTCCAGGTCATCAATTCAGTTTTACTGAGCCTCACAGGCTTGGTATTCTCACTAATAATGGTGTCTGTCCATTGTTATCTAGATGTCCTCATTTTCCTCTCAGCCTTTTATAGTTTAGAATAGATCTTTCTGAATCTATTCATAGCAGTATCTGTGGGGTGTAGCTAATATTTGCTCATTTTTATTATGTAAATTTAATACAGCTTGCTTGAGAAGTCAGATGTGACTAGTTTATATCAAATATTGTATTTTTTAGACCAAGTATTTAAAAGCAACTTAAGTAAGAAAAAAATGATATATAAAGGGTACTTAGGAATTGATTTTCCCAGTACTGTGATATTAGTAATCTGGGTAAGGCTACCAGATTTAGCAAATAAAAATAGAGGATTCTCACTTAAATGTGAATTTCAGATAAACAAAAATGAATTTTTTTAATACAGAGATGTCCCATGCAATATTAAAACCCATACAGTTTACCTGGGCATCCTGTATTTTGTCTGGGAATCTTAAAGCCAGGGCCAACACAGTAGTTTTTAACTCTTGTGGAATTATAAAATTACAAGACAAAGCTCAAGGTATAGCTGAGCACGTTGAATGGAGTACATTTTCTTTATAGGGCACTGATTCTTGTAGTGCTTGCCCTACTTAAATCCTTCAGTAAAATGCAAACAAAAAGCAAAGAAGTTAAGAATTCTTTTACTCTTGAAATATTGTTGACCACCACCCTACATTCCCACCTGCACCCCCTGTCCTTTTCCCTCCTCCTCCCCCTCACCTTGCTGACCTTTCCTTGATTGTCCCTAGGGGCAGTGGTTCCCTGATGGTGCAGTACCTGCTCTCAGGGTTAGAGCTAGACCACTCAGTTGGCCTCACTTACGCTATCCTGTTTCCATTTCTTCCTGAAGAAGAAATTTCCTCCTTTCAGGAGTGGCAGATATGCCCTTAGTGGCAAGGGCAGAGTTGTCCTCTTGACTAATACTCAGGCTCAGAATGTTGCATCTTTGTTGTTTAAAGAGTCAAAATCAGCCACTAATCCCTTCCTCTCCCTGGCTCTCGATTTGCTGCCATTTGTGACAGGTTCTCTGGTTCATGCTATCCTCGTGTTTCAGGACTGCACATTCACCGCTGTGATCTTGAACGTATCACAACCATAGTCAGCAAGAAATACTAACTTGAAAGAGTGCTGTCTACACTGGCTACTTAGGTCATTGCAGCCCTGCACTCCATAAAGCATTTTAGCCTTTGCTAGGTTGAAAGTAGATTGCAGCAAAATGTACGCTGTCTGTTTATCCTAATAAATCTGTGTAAAGGCTTCTTTGATTTTTCTTTCCTATAAATTGGGAAGTTAACATTATGAACTAAAATTTGCTGACTTCCTCCAAAGTTACCTCTAAGTAATCCCTGGAAGAGCAGGGTTTGGAGCAATGAGACCTTCTGTTTTTTGTCGGTAAAAATGTTAACTGTGGCATTGGCTGTGGCAGTAGCCCTATCAGATAACTCTGTCTTATTATGGTTTTTATAAACCCTCTCCCCAAGGAGCCAGCCCAGAGTGCCTAAGAAAGAAAAATTTGCCCCAACCTAGTTTCCATTTGTGGCTCAGTATGGGACTTGACCCACCTTCCACTTAAGTAGCAACATAAGCTCATTTTTTATTCTCTGCCTTTCTACCTTGGTTTACTACTTTCTCCTTTCCTAAAATCATTTATTCAACGAGTATCTGTTCAGCCCCTACTATGTATGGGGTACCAAATGTGTTACTGTAGGCACTATCTCTAGTGGCCAGGAGCTGAGAGGAGGTAAAAATATATCTTACCTCTAAGGCAATGTGTAATAGGTTGTATGTAAGTTTATACAATTTGGAATTATGAGACTATAAGAGAAGATAGCATTATTTTTACTTGGAATCATTAAGAAGGCACCATAGAAGAAGTCTGATAGGAGATTTTAAATGGACAGGACTTCAGTAGGAGAAGATATTAAAAGTAGGGCCATCCAAGGCAGAGGAACTTGCACAAAAACATTAAAGCTTGGAAGAACAGTGCAATCTTGTGGAATGGGATATGATTCAAATGCAATGGAATAAGAATTTTTTTTTTTCTGGATAGTGGATGGGACCATACCATAGATGGATTTGAATGCTGCACAGGAGCAAAGCAGTGCTTTAGGGTGATTGAAGTAGAGAAAAGCTTCTATTTAATTTAGAGACCATTGAAATAGTCTAAGCATAAAGTGTTAATATCCTGAACTGTGGTGGTGGTGGTGCCAGAAAAGGACACATATCCTAACTGACTAAACAATGCTTGGTTTGTCTAAAGAATAATATGAATTATTTTCATATTGTGACTGGTGGTCGATTATGCCTTATTACTCTGCAACATAGGAACAGTTCTGTGTATGTAACTTGGTATCAACCACTTACAGCTTTCGGAAAATGAGAGAGCTTTGTAGAACCAGGTGTAAATAAAGAAACATTGCCAGACAGGTGCCTGGAAAGGAACCTGTCAGCACCCATAGCCACTGAATCCAGTGAAAATACCATATACAAATAGCAACTTAATAAATGAGAAAGAAGTGGGGTTACTTTGGCAATTTCTTAATGTTTACCCAGTTACCTTTTCTTTTTCTTTTTTAGAAATTTAGACTTAAAAATCCTCTTCTAGTAACTTAGGTCTATTAGCAAGAAAAAATTGCAGAAAAATCTGTGGCCCTTGCAGCATTTAAATCAGAAGTAAACACGTGTATTGATTAAAGGGGAGGGGATAGTACTTCAACAGGGAAAGACCACAACCATACACTGTTTGTGTATTTTTCTCATGTCAGTATTCTAGAACCTGAACAGTTAGCAGTTCAAAAGATAGAAAAAATCCTCATTCCATAAGTATCTTATAATCTTATGAAGTAGAATTGAAGGCATTACTCTTTCCTAATTTATAACTTCTAAAAGGCCCTAAAATAAAAGAGGAGGATCTGTATCTTCCTTTGATTTAATATCAAAGAATTAAAGAATCTGAGCCTATTAAATACTATCATCCTGAGATGCAGTGAATATGAAAGAATTTCCTGATTCTTGCCTAACCTTGATCTCAGTCTCCTACTTCAAGCTCTTTTACTGAGAAAGAGTTAACATGTAAACTGTGAAGGACACTTAAGATTTCTAAAACATCGAATTTAATGTACTTTGCTTCTGGTAGGGTTTTGAGCACATTAATTATACGATTCATCTCTTGTCATTTTAAAGTAAAATGATTTTAAAATAATGCATCATTTGAATATATCTTTGTCTTTTATTGGTCTTCATATAAAATGAGGTAAAACTCAGTGAGAAAACTCAAAACACTTTTTGTTATGATTTTTGCAATTTCAGTAGTGGTAGAATTTCCATGGTAGAAATTAAGATGGAGATCCATTTGTGGGTTGTTTTGTTTTGTTTTGTTGGGGTTTTTTTTGTAGTAATATTTGTAACTATTCCCATGTGTCATCTTTGGTAGTAATGTCCTTACTTATTTGGGAGTAAGGACATTCTGGTATGCATTTTGCTGTGAAGTTTTAGCTTGTAAGCCTGAGTCCTTGTTATCATCTTTGATTTGGGGGCAGATTATTTCCATTTGCTACTGCATTTGACTAATGAGGTTACAAGAGAATTCAGAATTCAAAGCAAAAAGTTATAAAACTTGGGTCTCTTCATCATAGAGAATTATACTTACCATGCCTGCTTCCCTTGTTCCAATTTATTTAGCACTTATTTACTAAGCACCTACTAAAGTCTCAGGTACCAGGGAAACAAAGATAGATAACAACTGATCATGGTCTACCTAGAGGTGTTAATCACATGGGTGTATTCAGACATGGGTACCAGTTAATTAATATAGCTGAATGGAAGACCAATTGATTAAGGGAGTAAAAGGAAAAGGAAAAAGATAGCTTTCAGAATACCTTTTTGGATGTCAGCTCAGACATGGAATTTCACCCCATTGAGCCTGAAAATATATGGGAAATTCTGATCTGAGTTAAGTTTTAGATGTGGAACAATAGATCTATTAGACCAGTAGTTCCTAAATAACAATTTGTAGACTTTTGCTTGTGGCTGCATAGGGATTTGTTAAAAATACGGCTTGCCTGGGAGTACTGTAGAGATTTTGGTAAATCAAATCTAGGTGAGATCTGAGGATATGGGTTCCAAAATAGATTCTCAGATGATTCTGATAATCAGTAAGGTTTGGCTTCTACTGTAGTAAAGAGCAAGGAGAGAGTAGACAACTGGTAGTTGAAGTCTCAGGAATGGATATGATTCCCAGGAAGAACATGGAGGGTGAGCAGAGAATAAGGCTAAGGATGCACCATCAGATAAGGAGTATGCAAGCACAAACTCAGCAAAGAGACTGAAAAGGAATATGGTTTGTTGAGCTGGAATATGTATTTACCTAGATCTCTTAAGTCTTTGAATAGTAATGCTCATTTCTGAATCAATATGAGGGGGGAAAAGTGTAGAATAAAAATCTCTAGGTTTCTACTCATGATTTGGCTTTATTCCAGAAAGGATTAATCAAGCTTCAAATGTGCCTCCCCCCCAAAAAATTTTTTTCTACTTCCAGAAAAAATCTGTTGGAGAAACAGAAATTGACCCTCTTGAATAGGGAAAATTGAACAAAGTAGATTATCAGAAAAGAAAGTTATACTATTAATCAGAATTTGGAAAACAAAAGAAGATGTCTTACTATGCACTTACTAGATGGAATTAGAATATTTAATTTATTGAAATAACCTTTATAATTGAGAACTAGAACTGCCATAGTCTCTCAGGAACAAATCTTTCTGTTCCTAGCCTTTCCTGTTTCTTTGTTACTGTGTGGTGATCAGTGCATCTTCTACTCGTAGGTGAGTAAAAACTTGTGTTAATGGAAATGTGTTGTTATAAAAAGGAACAACATGGCAGTTATATAACCTGACTTGATGTAAAAATTAATTGCCCTTTTTAAAATCCACATCCCAGCATGAGGAACTTTACTGGTCTTAAATGATTTTTAAAATATTCACGTTGTTGGCATTTACTTAGAGATTGGTCACTTACACTCACTCTCCTTTTTAGCTTTAGGTAGGTAACCCTTCCTGTGAGTGAATTATTGGAGCACTTCAGTAGTTGTCTGTTCTCCTTTTCATTTAGTGGTCTTCACTAATCACGTAGAGATTTTTGGGAAGCTCAGTAAACAAGTGGTCAAGTGGTCGGTAGTGGTCCAGTAGGTTTAAACTTTAGGGTTTTACATTAAAGGTGATTTTCTTAGAAAGTCATCAGAATTAACACAGTATTAGGGAACTATTTTGTTGTGAATAATACTTTGTCATAGAAGAAAAGGTAGGCAATGATAAATATCTTTGAGTAAACAAAATTTACTGATGAGAATACCACAGCCAGCTCTTCAAAATTATTGATGGTCAACTTGTTAGGAAATAACCAGTTACGAAGTTAGAGAGGAGCATAGTCCACACAAGAGTGCCATCACTTCTGACACTAGTTGTAAGGTCAGGGTGTTACCAGAATCACCCTCAGGTTCAACAATTCACTAGAAATACTCAAGAAACTCAGTGAAAGCTGTTAAACTCATGGTGCCAGTGTATTATAGCTAAAAGATACAGATTAAAGCCAGCCAAAGGAAGAAGCACATTGGGCAGAGTCCAGGAGAAATAACAAACAGGGAACTTTTTTTGTCTTTTTCTCATGGAGTCATCGACAATATAGCTTCCTGGCATCAATGTGGAATGATACACATGGAATGTTGCCAGCTTCATTTAGGGGAACTCACTTGAGTCTTACTGTGCAGGGTTCATATAGGAGCTTATTCATGTACTACCCACATGACTGACTTTTAGTTTTCAGTCTCTTTGTAGACAGAACTAATACTGCATGACCCAAAGCCCCATAGTAAGTCACATTGTTAGACTGTTGGGTGGCCAAAAGACCTCCTACCAGGCATGATATTCCAAGGGCCTAGACATCACCTCCTGGTAACTCCAGCCTTCTTTTTGTATAAAGTTAATTCTTCACTAATTCTTTCAGGTAATAAAAGCAAATGAGATCACACTGAAACAAGAGGTCACAAAACTGACTACAAAGGCCATGAAGTTGAATGGCCAGATGAAATGGTTCCTTGTCCACAGGACTAAGTTAAAACATCTTCATTCAAGATGACCTTTCTATATTCTAGATCCCACTCAGCTTTCCCCTTTATGAATTCCCTTCTGTAGACAATTAGAGTCATATTTCCTGGGCATGCCAGGTGCTTTCCTTCTTTGGATCCTCTGCTCACACCACCCTTGTATTATTGTACAGTTGACTCTTGAACAAAATGGATTTGAACTGTGTGGGTCCGTTTATACACCAATTCTGTTTGATAAATGCAGTACAGTATTGTAAGTATATTTTTTCTTCCTTATGATTTTCTTAACATTGTCTTTCCTCTAGGTTACTTTATTTTTTTTAAATATTTATTTATTAATTTTGAGGGGGGGTAGGGAGTGAGCAGGGGGAGGGACAGAGAGAAGGGAGATAATCCCAAGAAGGCTCTGTGCTGTTAGCACGGAGCCGGACATGGGGCTCAGTCCCACAACTGAGATCGTGACTTGAACCCAACCTGTCATCTCCTGGAGAAGGCCCCTTTCACCACTTGAACCCTTCTGTAGTCACTTTCTTTACTGACTTCTCATAGGTAACTTTGCCCATATTATTAATTTGGCTCTTAGCAATATGTTTCCTTCCATTGATATTTGCACCTGTATTTTATGTTTACAAGATCTTAATCTCTTGCAATTTAGGGATATTATGGACTATATCCTTTTGTTTTCTTTTGACCCTTGTCTCCTAGTACAGTGTCTTATACATGGCAAGTGTTAGATGTTTGAATGGTAAACTTTCATGTAGACATGTACAACCAGGAGCATATTATTCAAGCATATGAATTAAGACATCTTGTAAAAATGATCTAAATTATACTTATAAATTTCTGAGGTAGCCATATTAACCCACAAAAGTTTTGGAGTAATTTTTGGCAGTTCATTGAAGACATATGCAAACAAAGGTCAGCAAAATTCTGGAAAATGTCTAGAGAACTATTGACATTCTGCTCCCACCTCACAACTTTGGCACATGCTTTCCCCTTTGTCTGTAACGCTCTTTCTCTAAATAGTTGAACTCATACTCGGAAAGGCAAAGCCACCCTACCTAAAATATCAGTCTTCTCCTCACTGTTTACATTGTTTTATTTTTTAAATAGTACTTCCTAACTAGTATGATGTACTTGTTTTTTGTCTATTTTCCCTGCTACTAGAATTTAAGTCCTGTAGAGGAAGGACATTGCTTTGCCAGCAGTTGTATCTTCTGCATCTACAATAATGCCTGATTCTTAGTAGGTACTCAGAACTAGTCTTTGTTGAATACATAAACTAATTTCTGCTATGCAACCAAAGAAAGCTTAATTTTTTTTGTACCTTCAATTTTTATGTCATTCAATTTAAGAAGATGTAATTTAGCTCAAAGAGTTTCAAAGAAAAGCATTTAAAGCAGTTGACAGAGTGGTAGAATATTTTCTGAAATTATTAAAAATTATTCAGCCTGTAAAAACAATAACTAGGTATGTACATAGTCAAAATTAATAAAATTATAAAATTTAAAGATTAGGTGCAAATAGACATTATTTATTATAACATAGTTATTAGAGGTATTCTTTGGTTTTGTGGAAAAATAAAAAGCATGTTATTTTTATGCAATGGGAGTAAATATGAAGCTCTTAAAATTTTTATTTTATTTTTTATCAAGGGTTTTGATAAAGATCATAATTTTTAAAACGTGACAATAAACTATAAATTAAAAAAAATTTACATGAAAAAAAGAATGCAAAGTTAGAAATGCATCTTACTTCGAAAAATAATACCATGGAGTTCAGTTACTGTGCTTCATTCCAGCAGAAGTTGCAGAGTTTATCATTGCATATTGAATGAGTTTCCAAGACTGTCAAGTGCCTCAGTTGAACCTTTATTTTGGGACAATGAGTGGTTAGCAATCCTGGAATGAGGACATATCCAAATATGGCCATAGATGCATTTGGTGGGTGTATTTGGAGTCTAAAAGTAACTTCAGGTATTTGTCATAGAGAGTCGTCTCTGCTCTGACCTAAATTTCATAAGAACTCTGGGAAGTCCAGGTTGTGCCCATAGGCTACAATGCTGCTTAGTCTTCCAGTCCCAAAAGAGTGCTTTATTCTATTCAAATATGTCCTACTCCAGTCCTGGCACTTCCTTTAGAATCAAGGTATCTATCATGAATATTGACTAGTCTTAGAACTACACTCCCTCCTTTCCCCTTTGCTTCCCCTTCCTTTAGTTCTCATTGTTGCTTTTCTCCCTGAAGAGATTTTTTTCTAGTTGAAGCCAGAATGTGGCTTATATCTTTGACCTTTGTGTGAGGCTTTGATTCTGAGACATTTGGTAGCATGTGTATTCAATGCCCAGGAAACAGGTTGCTTATGGTATGATTTAGTTAACATTTCTTTCTTTGCTTCCATAGTATTCCACCTATGCTAAGACTCCCCTTACCCACACAGTCAAGGATCGAAGACTGGCAATGATCCATTCTTTTGTGTTACTGTTTCTAACTCACAATTTCAATAGCGTGTTTAAAACCAGAATGCACCTTCATATTTTCTCCTTTTATGTCTGCCTCTTTGGATTTTTGGCAAACATCAAGGCAAATAAATCAGACCCACCACTGCAAACCCATCTGCTTTTGGGGACACGTAAGCAGACCAGTTTGTGATGTTTTACCATAGATCTCGCTCCAACATAGAACTGAAGGAGAATCCCTGTGAAGTAAGAATAGAAGGCACGTTCTAAGGTCAAGTATTTTTTAAGCCGTGAATCATTTATCTGCCAACTGTGAGTAGGTGTGGTCTACTTTGGCATTTTTAGTAACACTAACAAATTGCCTTGGTATTTATAAAGTTGAAGTGATTTTGTGGTCGATGAAAGGTGAAAATGCAGTTATACTTTGGATTTGACAATAGGGTTTAATAAGAACAGATGCTGTCGTAGTTGTAAAAATGTAGCAAATTAAGGCACAGTCAAGGTGTTCCTTTATTAGACATTACTTTTACACTTCATCTGGGGCTAAGGTCACATGTGAAAACAATCATCTGCAGTGAACTACCTTTCCAGTTGTTGACAGCCCAGAAATTGTTTTATAAAAAAATAATAGTCTATGGTCATCCAAACCTGTCCTCCTAATACTCGTCGACACTTGAATGCTATATTCATTTTTTCCCCCACAATAAAAAAGTTGTGATGATTCTCTTGGAATAGGGATTGAAAAGATTGCGGACATGTCAGGGTATATACATAATACTAGAAGAGCAGCTAATATGAAACTCGATAGAGACTGTAAATTGAATCCAGTTAAAATGATCAAAAGTTAATTGAGTTACTTATCATACCTCTTAGAGTTGATTTTAAATTGATCTTCAACAAGCCAAATTGTACCCTCTGTTGGACCATGGATTTTATTTATCACACTAAAGATGATATCTGTTTTGAAAATAAAAAGATAATTTAGTCTTCTGACTTAGCAGTTTGGAAATTAAAGAAAATCCTTCAAAGGTGAACTAAATAGAAATTTAGTTTCTGTGTGTTGGCAGTGTCAGGGCTGTGGGGTGGTGAGGAGGCAGGTAAAACTCAACTTTTAAGACTTTCTTACAAACCTCTTTCTGTTACTCCCTGTTACTCCCTGTTACTGGTCTGAGTCAGTTTCTGTGTGTGGCCCAACCTGACTGCTGGTTAGACAGGATAGAATCTCAAGGACTTTACCTACCAGTTACATGCTTGGTGTCAATGGTCCAGAAGGAAGGCAGAGGCATTTGTCCTCTCCATAACCATGATGTAAGGCCTTCTCTGATTCCCAGAAGCTAAATTCTGAAGCAGTGATGGAAATGCTAGCTGGCAAATTTAGCTTCTAACACACCCTGTCCTTTCCGTCCTCCTTCTGGGTTGTGTACATCTCTATTGCATGGGTATATGCAAAGCTGCAGTCAGAATGTCTACCAATTGATAAAACATTACTTTATGCAAACAATTGTTCACTTTTCCTTTTATTTGTGGATTAATAGAAACAAGGGTAATTTAGGACACATAAGATACATGATAGGAAATTCAGAATGGGGAATGTATATATTAAAATGTCATCATACTGAAAGCTCTATTCATAGTGTTCATGATATCCAAGGAAAAACAGTGGTTTGTTTTATTATTTAAAGTGCACACATACAGAAAGATGTCTAAAATGTTATATTCACTAAAACATTTAAAGAGTCAAATGTGATTCTTAAGGAAAAAGAATAATAATAATTAACAATTACTATTTTCATTTGTTTCTTTAATGAATATTCAGTTTATACCAGGCAGTGTGCTAAGCACTTTGCATTATTTTATTCTAAATGACGTAAATTTGGTATTATTGTCCCATTTTATAGATGAGGAAACTGAAGTTTAGTGAGATTAAATAACTTGTTGGGATCCTATACATATTAAGTGGAACAGCCAGAAATAGGACCAGTGAGTTTATCTGGCTCCAAGCCACTAACCCACCATACTGGACTGAAGATCAGAATGGGAGATGCATCCCCTGGGAAGTAAATTGTGGGTCAAGTTGTGAACCTCTGGGTAGTGGTGAAATAGATGCCCATGAGGGAGTGATTTCTTCCCTCTTCTCATTCTGAAGATGACTCTCAGCATTTAAGGAGACTCTGCTTATGGGAACCATCCAAGAAGATGACCTCATTATCAGTTTTGGTTGTGCTATAAAATGCTTTTAGCCATATTAAAAAAAAGAAGGTTTTCACATGAAACTTTTTAACTCTGAATATTTCGAGAGTAAGATATTTGGCATCTTTTTTTCCTTCTTATGTTTTCTTATGAAAATTGACAACTATAATTGAATACTGAAGAGAAAATCATTTTATCTTCCTTTTATTGAGTGTTAGCTTTGATTCAAGTCTTTGTTGAAGAAGTGAGTGAAATTTGGGAGATTAGGTGTGGATTCCAGAAATGTGTTCTGTTTTTAGTCTCAACTTTATGGGTAATTGGGAGGTGGTTAGCTTGAGCTTTGAAAACATGATTATTTTCTCTAGGACATAATTTTATTTGTATTAGTCTCTTTATGACTCTAATGTACCTTCTGACCTTCAGTTATATGAAAGGGATCAGTGAACAATATAGCAAAATATTTTAGTTTATAAAGTGAAGTTCCAGAAATTATTCCTTTAGTCAACTGAGAACAAGCAATATGTTGGAAGAAAACTCTAGAAACACATATTTGTAGGGAGCATTTGAAAGTAGTCCTAGAAGGGGATGGTTCATTAAAATAAGGAAAAGTTGATGATTTTTACTTTCATTTAATTTTTACCCATTTATTTTTAGAAACAAATAAGGAA
>CM053562.1:15749290-15891303 GCA_028646485.1 Cryptoprocta ferox
ATAAAGTGAAGTTCCAGAAATTATTCCTTTAGTCAACTGAGAACAAGCAATATGTTGGAAGAAAACTCTAGAAACACATATTTGTAGGGAGCATTTGAAAGTAGTCCTAGAAGGGGATGGTTCATTAAAATAAGGAAAAGTTGATGATTTTTACTTTCATTTAATTTTTACCCATTTATTTTTAGAAACAAATAAGGAAGATTCAAGTATGCATTGAAAAAATTACTCCATATTATGCATAGTTACTTTCTAGAAAATTTTGATCAATTTCCCTTTCTCTGAATCAGACTGTTGGTACCATTTAAACACAGTATGATGCCAAATGAGTAGGCAGTTTCTAGGGAATATAGTCCAATGATTTCTCTCCCTTAACATCTTGAAAAGTGTAAAAAGACTTATCCTGTGAACCACTCGGCACGTTTGCCCTGAAATAGTTCAGCGATGGCAGTAGTAACATTTTCATTGGTCATCTTTTCAAATAGCTTATAAGGGGAAACTATTACTGTGTGGAAAGAGAACCTTTCTATTAGGGAAAACCTGGGCAGTGGAAACTTTCATCTACCTGGTACCCGATGCCCTGTTTAGGGGATCTCCTACTTAGACTCCATAACCAGCCATATCTCTTTGTGCATTACCTTTATGTGCGCTCCCACCTCCCCTCAAAATTTTCTTTGTCATTAGAAACTGCATTTACATTGATAAATATAAACTTTCTATGTATCCTGACACTTAAGGTATGGTAATTTTGTTTAAGTTTCATTTTTATTCAGCTGTAGCCTTACATTCCAATAAGCCTTCAGAATTTCCTCTTGACTGATTTGCAATGTCTTCAGTGTTTGCTAGCATATTTGGAACATTTCAGTTTGTGTCCTTTCTCTACATGGTATGAGATCTAATTACCACTCAGTGTGAAATAGCTGCTGAAATGAAAAAAGGCAGCAAGAGAAGGCACTGGCTTAACTCACAGTTAATCAGCTATTTCCTTCTTACATACTTCTCAGCTACAGAGAGAAAAGGGCGATAGCACTCATTAAAGTAATTCATGTATTAAACGTTTTTTCTTTCTTGATTTTAACTAAAGTAAGGGATTTGTTCAAATCGTTATGCAAGCAAGACATTAAAGAACACTTTTAATTTGCACTGGGAGTCATTGGTGCTTCTTAAATTGTGCAAAATATTTTCATCATCAGGGCTGCTGGAAGTAGTTCCATCCTATTTTCTTGACTTTTAAACAGATAAAACAAATGTATAGGAATTTAAGGAATTCCACATTTATAGGAATCAAATCCAATCAAATGAATGATTAATAACTTTTTATAAAGCTTAGAATTTTATTCAATTCTAAGCTTTTAGATCATGAATCTGTCTTTAAAAGAACCTCTAGATTTATCTTTAAAGCCTATGTCATCTTAATATTGTAGTTTTGGGGGTTTTTGTTCTCTGGAGTGCATGAATCGGTAATTAACCTATCAGGGGGAAAAGATTGGTACCTTTACTTTTTAAAATTATTTTGGTCTGAGTTTTCATTCTGTTATCAGATGGTCAAAAATGTGAAAATTAGTAATGTGTGGTATTGGGCAGGTGTGGAAAAACATCTGCTCCACCAGTGTTTGGAGTATGTATTGTTACACCACCTCTAGAGGGAAAGTACCTTCATCAAAAATGGAAATGTGACCTACAGTTTGACCTACTGTTCCACCCCTAGGAATCTATTCTTGAACATGTATGTATAAAAATTTTCCTAGTGATATTATTTGTAATATAAATAGAAAAATGCAAAAAAAATCATTAATAGAATATTAAATAAACCATCATTTATCTTTATCCAGATGTACCGCATTCTTTTTCATAGCTGCTCTTAAAGATAATGAAATATACTTGCATGTACTGATAAGGAACATTCTGAAGTTATCCTATTACATGAAAGGAGTGGATAGTTTTCTTCTATTTGTGCTTCAAAAAGCAAAGGATGGAGATGTGTGTATACAACTTCCCTCCCTTCCCTCCCCTCACATGAGCATATGTTCACACATCTATAGATAGATGGATGAAAGGATACAAAAGAAACTGTTGGTAGCATTTATAGCTGGTGAATGGGACTCTGGGTCTGGAATGGAAGGCAGGTATTTTTGGTGGGTGAAGCATACTTCTTTATGCTATTTGGCTATTTTTAACCATATGTATAATTATTTTTCATAATTGAAAAGAAATTTTAAATTAATGACCAGGTCTATTTTTTTTTCTTTTTTAGGACTCAGCCCAGGAGAGTGTTATCACTAGAGATATTCATCGTACATTTCCCGCACATGATTACTTTAAAGATACCGGAGGAGATGGGCAGGAATCACTTTACAAGATCTGCAAGGTAGGGCCCTCCGCCTCATTTTTTCTAACTTATTTTACAGGGCTGTATCTTAGGACCCATAATAAAGACTTACAGATTGTTTTTTTCTGCCTTCATTTCTTATTTGTACTGTGCCATTTGATTCTGGACAGCCAGAGCCCCTTCCTAGCCAAGAGAGTTCTTGGCTTTGCATGAGAAAGAATTCAAGAGCAAGTTTAGAGAAAAGGATGAAGATGTATTAAGTCTAGAAATAAGAAAGGAGTTACTTCACAAAGTAGCAATCTCTCATCCCAGATGAGGAAGGGAATCCTCTTGGCCTCTAATGAAGGGTTTTAAGTGTTTCTTTAAATTTTTAAAAAATGTTTATTTATTTTTGAGAGAGAGAGAGAGAGAGAAACAGGGAGACAGAGAGACAGAGAGACAGAGTTTGAGCAGGGGAGGGGCAGAGAGAGAGGGAGACAGAATCCGAAGCAGGCTCCAGGCTCTGAGCTGTCAGCACAGAGCCTGACACAGGGATTGAACGCATGAACCATGGGATCAAGACCTGAGCCAAACTCGGAAGGCTTAACTGACTGAGCCACCCAGGTGCCCTGAACTTTAAGTTTTTAAAATTAGCTAACATTTATGGGAAGGTCTTACTCTTTAACTTTAGCTTTAACATCAGCATTGGGTGGTTAGTTTTTCCATTGTCTTAGGGTTGTGAAATTACCTACAGGTAGCAATTTTAAGAGTGTCTGGCCCCTGTGGCTTTTACTGATAGAGGGAATGGTGTCTTGTGGTTTTCTATGAGTCAGATTGTGTGACTCTTTTTATGACCTGGTGGTTTTTAGGTTAAGGATCAGCCTAATACCAAAATGAGTTTACTTAGGTCAGTTTGTCTCTTCAGTCTCCCTTCCTCCCTGCCTGCCTTAGTTTTCTCTGCTCAGTACTGAGTCCTGAAGATGACTTTCTGGCTGCATGTTCCATGCCTCTTTGTGGGGGAGGGAGTGCACTATGCCCTTGCTTTGGCTCTGCTGCTAGCGAAGGGAACTAAAGGTCCTCTCAGGCTACTGTAGTAAAGGCTCAGAGAAGTCCCCATGACTGCTCTTATGACAAGATAATGTGGCAATTGTCTAAATTTTTGGACAATACATAAGGGTAAGAAATAATGTGGTGGGTTTTTAAAATTTTTTTTACATTTATTTATTTTTTGAGAGATAGAGCATAAGTGGGATAGGGGCAGAGAGAGAATGAGACACAGAATCCAAAGCAGTCTCCAGGCTCTGAGCTGTCAGCACAGAGCCTGATGCCGGGCTCAAACCCACAAACTGTGAGATCATGACCCAAGCTGAAGTCAGACGCTTAGCCGAGTGAGCCACCCAGGAATCCCAACAATGTGGTTTTTTAATACTGTCAAGGTCTCCAATATTACTGGTGTGCTGTAACTTATGCCACATGATACATCTTTGTGTAGTTTTTATGTCCTATTTTGAAACCTTTTCCCTCATTATTAGTAAGCCTAGAAGAAAACTTTTTCCTGAATTTCAGTACATATGTTCTACTGGATATAAAAGATTTGTTTCTGTTAATGGAGGATAGTCATCAGATTACTAATTTTTCAAGGTTATATCAGAAATGCAAAATGACTTTTTAAATCATTGCATATAGTTAACTAATATTGTCAATGCTAATTGAGAACAAAAGCTAAAATCTGCAAAGTCCATTAAACAAAGTTTTGCCCTTTATCCTCAAATTTAAGGTGCCTTACAAAATGTGGTGGGTAAACTCCACATTGCCCTCATTTACCATTCCAATAAAGGTTATTGCTGAATAGCGGACTACATGAAAATCTTGTAATAATACGGAAAAAAGCAAATACCATAGCTAATTTATAAGTTAGATCATCAGTTTCTGAATAATTAAATTTATCCTTTTATTGAGTAGCAAAATTTAGCCAGTTAGATATTCAGAAATACGTTCATATATCAGTGTCATTTTATATTTACTGATTTTTTAAATGTTACTTATAAAAGCACTTGCCTGCTTATGCTAACCAAGTAGGACTGATGCCTAATTCTGCAAATGGCATGGCTTTCATTAAAATCCTTCTTGCATGTTTGTAGTTTAGACCTCTGCCCTCCTTTCTCTTTCCTTTTTTCTTCCCTTCTCTTCCTTTCCTTTCCCTTCCCTTCCATTCCCTTTGCTTTTCTTGCCCTTCTCTCCAGATGTAGCCATTTGGAGGATTATAAACACTGATCAGAAATCTTCTTTTATATGAATATATTGTTAGAGCTAGAAATGCATAAGTAAAGTCTGAGAGTGTACTGACTTTGGAAAGTAATACATCATCTAGTTTTAAAAATGCCACAAACCATTGAACACCACTACAGATATATAATATATTCATTATATGATTGTAAAAGGCAAAAGTAATTATTAAAAATTTTTCTACCAATTTTGAAATTCTGTCAGCTAATTAGTTTCTGGCTTATGGAAGAAAGATAACAAGATTTATATAGTTTTTAAGTTTATGTAGAAGGGTCTGACTTATGGTATATAGGAAAACATTTTCCTCCTAGCATTCAGCATATTTTCAGCCAATCAGTAACTTTTCCCTCAATTTTTCTCTGGATGATACTAAATAGTTTCTTTCATATAACTAAAACAGATGGTTCTATGTGCCTGCAGCCTCTGACTTAACAATTTTGCTCCATTGTAGTAAAAACAGTATTTCCCTCATTACATAATATTTGCAGGAGAAATATCTGAACCACTACCAAACACAAAAATAAGTTAAATAGTTGGTATATTTAAGTAGTTGATATCCCTTCCTTGGATATTGCAGATTATAATCCAACCTTGAATTCATTAGAGAGTACTCATTAGTACATTCATGCAGCTTTTGTGGCCATGTTAGATCATCAGTGTATACTTTGCAACATGATTAGACAGTTTTAAAGCCCTTTCCGAGTTAAGAGTATAAACAATGTAGCTCTAAGATACCTTATAACTGCTGAGCACTTTAAATTACACTAAATTTTGTAAAAATGTGGAAAACAAAAGATTCATATTAAAGCCATTTCAAAATTCAAAGTAGTAAATAAAAGTTGCTAAGGCTGGTAATGTACTAAAATATATATTACCTAAACATTTTACAATGCCCTTTGGTAATGGCGGGGGGTGGGGAGCAGAGATGAAAATATCAGAATATGTTGGAGAAACCAAAATTTGCTGGGGCCATAAGTGACACAATCCTTCTCTTGATCTGGTATGTAGTAGTTCAACACTCATGCAGGGAAACCTCAGGTGGTGGTGATAACTCACAAATAGGATAACAAATGAGCACTTTAGAATTTTGAATATTCTTCTGAAGATTGTGCATATGTCTTCCTTTGCTTTTTCTATCCAATTTGAGCCATAGTCTTCATTTTATGACCTTCATCCCATATCCCCAAAAGTTACTATATGTAAATAGGCCATTGAGTGTGGTCTGCCTGTTCTATCATTTTTATTTCTAGAATCATATCCAACATCATATCTCACACTCTCAGCAATATACCTTTGAGTTTTCATCCTGGATACCTTGCACAAATCTGAATAAACATTAATAATACCTTGATTTTAAAAGGCTTCTTCTTTACCAATTCTTTTTTTTCCCCTTCCTTAATCTTTTTCTTGGTCTTACTGCACTGGCCAGAATCTCCATTAATAGTGTTCAAATGAAGTAATTATAATGGACATCCTTGTCATGCTTCTTATTGTAAAATAAATGCATGTAATGATTTACCATTAAGAATGATGTATCTTATTTCACATCAGCAACACACTTATAGATCTTTTTTTAAATATGATGTCTTTCATGTGTTACAATAATTTCAAATTTACAAAGTACTTTCACATACATTACTTCATTTATTTCTGACAACTTATTATCAGTGAAGCCTATACTAGAAATATAATATGCTGTGTTCTTAAATTGAGACAGAAATTATTAAGAGAATTTCAGTTACAATAAGTGTGGAAATCAATTTTGTTTCAAGGATGTAGAAGTCTGACTTTGTAGTTAAAGTTTTCTGTGGCTCTGGTGACATGAGAAATGATCTGAACTGTCAGATTAGAGGGAAGTCTGTTAAAAATTTGCTGTCATGTTTTAATGGCCCTGTCAATTTCAGTTTTTTGCCTCTTAATATCTTTTTCAAAGTAGAAGGAAATTGAAATGGTTCAAAGATTCCTCTGGTGTCATAAATTTATGTGAGGATGTTAAACTGAAAGTATAATAGAATTCATAGAGTTCTGAAAATGAAAAGTTTAGGGTTCCCCTAACTCCCTCCATCCCTCCCTTCCTCCTTCCCTTTTCTTGTCTTTCCTATTAGGTCAATAACATATTTTAAAATAGTGTCCTTGAAAGGAGGGAAAAAATACTAGCACCCCAAGTATCTTTAGCACTTTTCTAATTTAAATATGTTATAAAGTCTATTTTGAGTTGGGAGACAGGTTGGCACAGTTTAAAGGCCTGAACCTCAGGAAATCTGGTTCTTGATTCTTGAGCAGACCCAAGACTTGTTCTCCAAACAAGATTGGATTTAATATAAGACCTAAAACATTTCAGGTATTATTTTGATACCAATAATTTTGAAGAATGCAAGTGATTACTGACTTTTGTGAAATTAGATATAACCATACATTATTTATATTGTTTTCTAGAGTTAAGGGGGTATTAATGGTTATAAGGATGAATTATTTTTCACTGAGTTGATAGTATTTTCTTTTTTTATTTAGTTTATTTATTTATTTTGAGAGAGAAAATAGAGTATGGGGGAGGGGGAAAGAGCAAGAGAGCAAGTGAGAGAGAAAGAGAGAGTGAGAATCCCAAAAAGCACCACACTAACATGGGGCTTGATCCCACGACCCTGAGATCATGACCTCAGCCAAGACCAAGAGTCTGATGCTTAACCAACTGAGCCACCTGGGTGTCCCAATAGTGTTTTCAATATAAGTTTCTATTTGACTACCTGTAATGCAACTCTCTTCCTGGGGGTGCCTGATTGATTCCTTGTTTGAATGACAGCATTACTGAACCCATTATAGACCACTCTTCTTTACAAAGCCCAATTTGCCTAGCAACATAAGTGAGCTGTGAGACTTCTCCAGCTCACATCCTTGGAATCTGATTGCCCCAGAATAAGGGCTCATTGGTGTGGTAGATTGGTGTTCCTGGATCAAAATGCACCCAGAAGGATTTCATTTAGAGCCCTACCTTGGAGGAATCAGGCAGGCAGCCCTTGGAGATTCAAGTAGTCCTTTTCTACTCTCTCCCTTGAGTTTCTGGCATGTTTCTTTGAATGATAACAACCTTCTAAGGTAGATCCAAATAGGGTGCTGCCTAGGAACCTTTGAGTCCCTAGGGTCAACTCTGCTTTGCCAGCACATCCTAATGAGCAGTGAATTAAGTGGTTTCAGAAGACCTTGAGGATGGCTGAGTATTCTCGTACGAATTAGTTTCCTTAAGGAAAAATTAATTCTTTCAGGTCATACAGGAAGTCTTGAAGAAACTTCCTAAAAATTAGATGATGAAAATAAGATAAAACAGAGAGGGAGGCAAACCATAAGAGACAAGCAAAATACAGAGAACAAACTAAGGGTTGCTGGAGGGGAGGAAGGTAGATGGGGGGATGAGCTAAATGGGTGATGGATGCCAAGTTGGGATGAGAACTGGGTGTTATATGTAAGTGATGATTCACTGAATTCTACTCCTGAAACCATTATTACACTATATGTTAACGAACTTGGATTTAAATAAAAGTTAAAAATAAATAAATAAATAGATAGATAGATGATAGGTAAATGAATAAATGGGTAAGTAAATAAAAGCTTATAGTGTCAGGGCGCCTGGGTGGCTTAGTCAGTTAAATGTCCAACTTGGCTCAGGTCATCACCTCACTGTTCTCAAGTTGGAGTCCTGCGTTGGGCTCTGTGCTGACAGCTCAGAGCCTGGAACCTATTTCAGATCCCTTGTCTCCCACTCTCTCTCTGCCCCTCCCCCACTTGTGCTCAGTCTCTGTCTCTCCCTTAAAAATAAATAAACATTAAAAAATATTTTAAAAAAAAGCTTACAGTGTTGTCATGAAAAGGTGCTCAACATCACTCATCAGGGAAATGCAAATTAAAACCACTAAGAGATATCACCTCACACCTGTAAGAATGGCTAAAATCAACAACACAATAAATAATAGATATTGGCGAGGATGTGAAGAAAGGGGAACCCTCTTACATTGTTGGTGGGAATCCAAACTGGTGCAGCTGCTCATGACTCATGCATGAGTCTTTTTTTTTAAATTTTTAATGTTTATTTATTTTTGAGAGAGAGAGAGAAAGAGCGCCAACAGGGGAGGGGCAGAGAGAGAGGGAGACACAGAATCAGAAGCAGCTCTAGGCACTGAGTTGTCAGCATAGAGCCAAACGTGGGGCTCAAACCCACGAACCATGAGGCCATGAGCTGAGCCGTAGTCATATGCTTAACCGACTGAGCCACCCAGGTGCCCCATGTATGAGTCCTTTTTTAGATATATGTATTGCTAATATTTTCTCTAATGGCTTCCTTTTTTACTCTATTATTTCTTGATGAACAGATGATATTATATTTAAAAGATTTAAATAATAAATAATAAAAATATTTATTAATTTTTCTTTTATGGTTAGTATATGTGTGTCTTATTTAAGAAATATTTGCCTAACTCAAAGTCATGAAAATATTTTGGGATGTAATTTAGAAATTTTATTATTTTGCTTTTTACACTAAAGAGTATAATCTATCTACAATTGATTTTGATAAAATTTATCAATGTTTGATACAGTTTATCAATTTTCTTAGTTTTTTCAAAGCACCAAAGCTTTGTTGATTTTTTTATTGTATGTTTGCTTTCTATTTCATTGATATCTGCTTGTATTTCTATTTCATTTATTCCATTTTAAGTTTAATTTGTTGGTTTTTCTGGCTTAAGATACATGCCTAAATTAATAATTTTTTAGCTTTTCTTTTGTCCTAATAGGTGCAGAAAAGACTACACATTACTCTTAGATATTGCTATAGATGCATTTTTGTGAAGTTTGTTTTTCTGCATTAAAGCTCTGATTTTATAATCAACATAATTAAGGTTTAATTTACGTACAATAAGCTATATCTGTTTTATGCGTATAGTTTGATAAATGTTGACAAATGTATACACCTATGTAACCATAATCAAAATACACCAGAATCAAGATACCAAACCTACATCAGTCTAAAAAGCTTCTGCACAATAAAGGAAACCATAACAAAATGAAATGGCAACCTACTAAATGGGAGAAAATATTTGCAAATTATATATCTGATAGGGATTCATATCCAAAATATATAAAGTACTCATACAACTCAACACCAAAAAAACCAAATAGTGCAATTAAAAATGGGCAAAGGATATGAATAGACTTTTTTTCAAAGAAGACATACAGATGGCCAACAGGTACATGAAAAGATGCTCAACATCACTAATGCAAATCAAAGCCACAATGAGATATCACCTCATACCCATTAGAATGAGTAGTATCAAAAAAGAAAGAAACAACAAATGTTGGTAAGAATGTGGAGAAAGGGAACCCTTGTGCATGGTTGGTGGGAATGTAAGTTGGTGCAGCCACTATGGGAAACAGTATGGCAGTTCCTCAAAAATTTAAAAATAGAGCTACCATATCCAGCAATTTCATTTCTGGGCATATATTTGAAGAAAACAAACAAACAAAAACTAACTTAAAAAGATATATGCATTCTTTAGTTTATTTGCAGCATTATTTATAATAGCCAAGATATGAAAACAACCTTAGTCCATATATAGATGAATGGATAAAGAAAATGTGGTATATACATACAATGGAATATTATGAGGCCATCAGAAAAAATGAAATCTTGTCTTTTGCAACAATGTGGATGGACCTTGAGGGCATCATGCTAAGTGAAATAAGTTAGAGAAAGACAAATAACATAAGATCTTACTTATATGTGGAATCTAAAAATAAATGAAAAATAAAACAAGCTCTAAGATATAGAGAACATATTAATGGTTGTCAAAGGTGGGAGGTGGGCTAAATGTGTGAAGGAAGTCAAAAGGTACAAAGTTCCAGTTATAAATAAGTCATGAGGATATAGTGTATGCAGTATACAGTAAGGTGACTATAGTTACTAATACTGTATTGCGTATTTGAAAGTGATTAAGAAAATAGATCTTAAAAGTTCTCATCACAAGAAAAACTTGTAATTGTAAAATAGGCTCATTGTGATCATTTTGTAATATGTACAGATATCAAATCATTATGTTGTATACCTGATAGTAATATAACATATTACTATATGTTATATATTGTTATATATTAATTATACTTAAATAAAAATAAAATGTTTCCACTTCTAAAAAAGAAATGACAGTTGTTCTAAAGTGGAAATATTGGCAGGCAGGTAAAAAAGATTAGAAAATGCTTTTCATGTACTTTTGATTTGGTTTTTTGATACCTCAGTAAAGAGAACCAAAAGAATCCTGGATTTCTTTATTGTTTTATCATTATGTAAATCAAATAGATTTTTTTTCCATTTAAGTCCTATCTGTTAAAAAAGGATACCAAACATTTATATCGCCCCCAAAATTCCTCATGCCCCTTCACAGTAAATCCTATCTATGCCTGACCTCAGGTAACCATTTATCTTCTTTCTGCCATTATAGTTTCCATTTTTCTATAATTTTATAAATAAATCATACAGTATATACTTGTGGCTTCTTTCATGCAGTATAATGCCTCTGAGATTCATCCATGTGGTTGAGTGTTTTGGTAGTCCATTCTTTTGTATTCCTGGGTAGTATTCTACCATAACCTCACCAATTTTGATGTCATATTTTATTACCATTATATATATGGTGATATCCTTGACCCATTACATTTGGTGACTTTTAGGTTATTTTTATTTGTTATCTATCTTAAATTTACTATGGTCAAAGAACATGCTCCATATGTTTCAACACTTCTGAAATTTTTTGAGGCTTGCTTTCTAATCTAAATATGTTTTATTTTGTATCATTAGATAAACTCTGTAATCATGCTTTTCCAATCTTTTTATAGCTTCTTTCTTCTCCTGTTTTGTCAGTTACTGATAAAATTGTGCTAACATTCCCAACTATGAATATGAACTTATCTGTTATTCCTTTTAATTTTGTCAAGTTTCGCTTTATGTATTTTGAGGTTATGTTATTAAGTGTATATAAATTTAGTGTTAATGTTTCTTCATATTGAATAATAACCTTATTATCATTATAAAATGTCTTTCTTATTGCTAGTATCTACTTTGATATAAGTATGGCCAAATTAGCTTCATTTTGCATTGTATAACTTTCAATATCCTCTTACTTTCAATTTAGTTCTTATATTTAAGGGGTCTCTCCTTTAAGCATCTTATAATTGAACTTTATTATTTTAAGTAGCTCTACAATTTTGTCTTTTTTTTTTAATTGGGGTGTTGTGTATATTTATATTTAATGAACTCATCTATTTAATTTAAACTTACTATAACACTATTTGTTTTCTATTATGTTTCATCTGTCTGGTTTTTTCTCTTTTTTTCCCCTCATTTTTCACTTTACACTCTATAACTATTATATATAGTTTGTATACTTTTAGTGGTTACCCTAAGGATCACAACAGGCATTCTTGGTGTATTCGAATACACCTTAGGTGACTACTTTGGTCACTTGTATAATGCAAGAACATTACATCTCTTTAACTCCATATATTACTTTTTAGTTCATTGTCCTATTATTATCATGTATTTAATCCTGTACATGTATCAATACCCACCTATCCCTCCCACATACACAGAGTAATATTTTTTGTATTTTAAACTATCCATATTCATTTAGACTTACCTGTTTATCCGTTCTTATGCTCTTCATTTCCTCCTTCATAGCCTGCTTGCATCTGGGATTTGTTTTCCTTCTTCACAGTTTTGTTTTTCTTCTTTTTAATTTTCATTCATTTTTTTAGTATAGTAATTATTTCAGGAATAGAATTTAGTGATTCAGCACATATAACACCCAGTGCTTATCCCAGCAAGTGCCCTCCTTAATGTCCATTGCCCATTTAGCCCATCCCCCCACCCAACACCCTGCCAGCAACCCTCAATTTGTTCTCTGTATTTAAGAGTCTCTTATGGTTAGTCTCCCCCTCTGTTTTTATCTTATTTTTGCTTCCCTTCCCCTACGTTCATCTGTTTTTTTCCTTAAATTCCACATATGAGTGAAATCATATATTTGACTTTCTCTGACTGACTTATTTCACTTAGCATAATACACTCTAGTTCCATTCATGTTTTTGCAAATGGCAAGATTTCATTCTTTTTGGTTGCTGTGTAATAGTCCATTGTATATATGTATACACCACAGCTTCTTTATCCATTCATCAATTGATGGCCATTTGGGTTCTCTCTAAACTTTAGCTGTTGTTAATAGTGCTGTTATAAACATTGGATTACCTGTGCTCTTTCGAAGCGGCACACCTGCATTCTTTGGATAAATATCTCATAGTGCAATTGCTGGGTCATAGGGTAGTTCTATTTTAATTTTTTGAGGAACCTCCATACTGGTTTCCAGAGTGACTGCACCAGTTTTCATTTCCACCAGCAGTGCAAAAGGGTTCCTCTTTCTTCACATCCTCGTCAACCTCTGTTATTGCCTGAGTTGTTAATTTGAGTCATTCTGGCAGGCGTGAGGTAGTATCTCATTGTAGTTTTGATTTTCTTTCCCTGATGATAAGTGATGTGGAGCATCTTTTCATGTGTCTGTTAGCCATCTGGATGTCTTCTTTGGAAAAGTGTCTACTCATGTCTTTTGTCCATTTGTTCACTGGATTATTTGTGTTTTGGGTGTTGAGTTTCATAAGTTTTTTATAGATTTTGGATACTAACCCTTTATCTGATATGTCATTTGCAAATATCTTCTCCCATTCCTTCAGTTGCCTTTTAGTTTTGTTGATTGTTTCCTTCACTGTGCAGAAGCTTTTTATCTTGACGAGGTCCCAATAATTCTTTTTTGCGTTTGTTTTCCTTCCCTCTGGAAACATGTCTAGTAAGAAGTTTCTGCAGAGGTCAAAGAGGTTGCTGCCTGTTTTCTCCTGTAGGATGTTGATGGCTTCCTGTCTTATGTTTAGGTCTTTCATCCATTTTGAGTTTATTTTTGTGTATGGTGTAAGAAAGTGGTTCAGGTTCATACTTCTGCATGTCGCTGTCCAGTTTTCCCAACACCACTTGCTGAAGAGACTGTCTTTTTTCTATTGGATATTCTTTTCCTGCTTTGTCAATGGCCATACGTTTGTGGGTCCATTTCTGGGTTCTCTGTTCTGTTCATTGGTCTGAGTGTCTGTTTTTGTGCCACTACCATACTGTCTTGATGATTACAGCTTTGTAATACTGCATGAAGTCCAGAATTGTGATGCCTCCAGATTTGGTTTTCTTTTTCAGGATCGCTTTGGCTATTTAGGGTCTTTTCTGGTTCCATACAAATTTTGGAATTGTTTGTTCTAGCTCTGTGAAGAATGCTGGTGTTATTTTGATAGGAATTGCACTGAATATGTAGATCACTTTGAGTAGTATTGACATTTTAACAACATTTGTTCTTCCATGCTCATGGATTGAAGAAGTTTTTTTTAAAATATAGTTTATTGTCAATTTGGTTTCCATATAACACCCAGTGCTCATCCCAACAAGTGCGCTCCTCCATGCCCATCACCCATTTTACCCTCTCCCCCAACCTCCATCAACCCTCAGTTCTCAGTATTTAAGAGTCTTTTATGGGAAAAAGTTTTTAATATTTCTTTAGTAAAAATCTGCTAGTGAAATTGCTTTACTTTTTTAAAATTTTTCTGAGGGTCTTATCATTTTGTCTTTATTTTGGAAAGATTTTCATTTGGTATGGAGTTCTAGTTTGACATGGGGTTTTCCCTAGCATTTTAAAGGCCTTTTGTCTGTAGGCCTTCATCATTTCTGTTGAAAGATGGCTGTCAATCTTATGGGTTTTTTTTTTTAATGTAATACATCTTTTCTCTCTGTAAAATTTTTTTGTTTATCTTTGGTTTTCAACAGTTTTTTTAATAATGTGCCCTAGGTGTGATTTTCTTTATATTTCTACTGCCTGGAGTTTGTTATTGAATATGTGGCTTGACTTAGTTTGTCACTTTTAGGAAACGCTCAGCCAATATCTCTCTCAATTCTATTTGGCCTTGCTCCTTTATTCTGGACTTCCAAGTATTCATATTTTACTATATCACTTATCTCTTACTCTATTTTGTATGTTTCCATCTGTCTTTTATGTCTTCATCTGGATATTTTTTAGTAATCCTCTCTCTAATCTATTCCAGTCTTAATTTTGGTTGTTTTATTTTTCAGCGCTAAAATTTTTATTTGATTCTTCTTAGAAATAGATTCTATCTCCTGAAATTTTTTTTTCTATTTTCTTGGACAGATTAATCATAGGTATTTTATTTTATTTTTTTATTTTTTTAATGTTTGTGTATTTTTGAGAGAGATTGAGACAGAGCATGAGTTGGGGAGGAGCAGAGAAAGAGGGAGACGCAGAATCTGACACAGGCAGACATCCTGAATCTGAGCTGTCAGCACAGAGCCTGACATGAGGCTCAAACTTGGCAATGGCGAGATCATGACCTAGGCCAAACTGAGCCATCCAGGCACTGCAATCATAGGTATTTTAAAGGCCAAGTCTGATAAGGTCTAATATCTGATCACCTGTTCATATATTACTGTTGTCTCTTGACTTTCATTTTCTCATATTTTCTTTCATGCTTATTTTTAATAGGAATCTGAATCTTGTATGTGAAAAATTATATAAAGGCTTTGAATAATTTTACTTCAAAGCAGATTTATTGTTTTTCTGGTAGGAAGATGCAGTATAGTGGATTCCTTTGACCAAGTGTTTATTATTTTTGCTTCATGGGTGGGACCCTTCCAGCATTTCAGCTAAAAGCCTAAGGTATTTATTAGAAATCTTCCTCTTTGGTGGGCTCCACATCTTACTTTCTGTGTCCTTGACACTATGAGACCACTGAAATCTCTTCTTAGTTAATTTTAATATTCTTGGAAACCACTTTTTCCAAAATTTTCCCTTTTATGAAATATTATTTTGCTCCTGTGAGGAGATATGAGAGGTCAGATTTTCACAGTGTTCCCCTTAAACTTTTCATTAGATAAGTTGTTCGTTAATAGTTTCAGATTTTCTAGGGGAGAGGGGAAATATTCACCGATCTTGTTTACAGTGGAATAAAGAGGGTACTAGATTTGCATACTGATAAATCTTAATCTCTAGGGGTAAGAGTTTCATTTAGTTTCTCTGCCCTTAAATCACTCATCTTCCATTTTTTATTTTAGGCAAATTGTCTAATTCTGCTTCATTGCCAAGGACAGTTATGTTTATAGACATTTAGATCAGCAAATGCATGCTCATACATATACATACACATATAAAAGAAATCTTAGCAGTTTTAAGTTGGAAAGCTTCACAGTGTGTGTTTGTGTGATTTAGGGGTTAACTTCATGCTTAGCTTTTGTTTATAGTATTTCAAAAACATTTTTATATTAGTATCACTAAATCATACATGAGGGACTATTTTTGGGTGAGGTTTTTTTGTTCCTTTTAATATACATATTAATAGGACAGACTTTCTGTGGATCAGAGCTTGACAGAGAAGATATGATGTTGTTTTAAATATGGATTTTTCTTCTGAAACTGTAACAATGAGAAGGTTAGGTTTGTGAAGCTGGAGTCCTGGAAGGAGAACGAGTGATTTGTAATGCTCTTGAAAGTGTCTGAAGAGTTTAAAAAAGTTTCTTTATGTGCTTAGTCCCATAAGAGCTTTTCTAAAATAGCTTTGTAGTTTCTGTGGAACCCGTAGTCTTTCAGCTGAAAGGCTAATTGAAACCATCACACCATTACTAGAATAAGGAAGAGAAAGAGTAGAATTATAAGGATGATAAAAATGTGTAAAATTAGAATACAGGGATTGGTGTGTATCCTAAGGGCTTGATTATAGTCATTCTCTTTTGAAAACAACATTAATCTTTGAGAAAAGAAGAAATGTAAGATTACTTTTTAAAATAGAAAAGAAAAAACTAACCTGCAAAGACATAACACAAGGAGACTTCAAATAAAATGATACTCATGGTGTCCTGAATTTATGATTTTTCTCAAAATAGAGATTTCTATACTAAATTCAAATGCCTTAAATATACCAAACAATAAACTCAGTTATTCCTGAGTGGGTTAGTTATAGGATTATGGGGACTTATTTCCTGTTTACTAATTGTTATCCAGTTGGCAATATCTTTACAACTTTGAAGCCTCCTCCTTAACCAGACCTTTTCCTGCATTTTTTAAAGACCAAGGAAGGGTGTGAATCTGAATTACTTTCCACCTCCTTCCCATCTGTCCAAATCTTACTAGCCCACTTCCCTTGTGAAGCTTGTTCTACCCACTTCTACCCACAGTGATTTATAGATTAAAAATACTCTGGAAAGTTTAGATGATTATTATGGATTATGTTTGAACATTGTCTGATTAATTTCATTTAAGTGTTTTCTTCAGGGTGTTCAGTCTTTGAGGGAAGAGGCTCTCTCTGACATTTTCTTTTTCTTTGTTTTAGAGAGCAGAGTGCAGTACTGGCTACATGATGTAATATAATTAACTGTGATCTTGACTTGATGAAACCTGTGTTATTCCAGGTCCTCTCAGGAGTCTGTCACCAAAACAGGATTAAATATGTATACAGTGTATTGGGGGAAATGCCTGTAAGAGAATATGGAGAAGAAGCTGGGAGAGCCATTGGACTACAAAGTTAGTCCGACCCCAAGGGAAGATAGAAAGGAAGATTAGGGAGAAGTGTCTGAGACTATAGCGTACTTCTAAGGAATGTTTGGCACGGCCAGTGGGAGTCCTTGGCTAAGTTGTCTGTGGGGTCCCACTTCTCCCAGAAGCTGGCCTGCCTTAATATCTTGTTGTGTTCAGTCGTTGGCTAGGCGTATCCCCTGGGAAGTGTGGCCTTAGTACAAATGTTGGGATGGATTTCAGAACATCCCAGCTGGCAACTTGGGTCAATTATATTTTCTGCTGTTTGAGATTGGAGAGGTACATTTTCACAGTCACGGGTATTTTAGATGAGAATGTAATGTATATAAATACTACAAGAGCTCTCTCTCTACAATTTTTTCTTCTATAAAACAATTTTATTTATAATAATTATTCAATGTAAGCTCTTTAAAGAGCAAGGATACTGCTTTTCTTTGTAGAGTTCCTTTTTGCTGTCCTTTATGTACCATTAAAAAAAAAAAAATCAAAAGTCCAAAGATATAAACTGAACACTCTGGGTAATTTCCCATAATCATACTTATAATAGGGGCATTAAATTTTTTTTAAGGATATGATAGTCTAGCTATTTTACATTTCCTTTTTTTAAAATGAGTGTATAGTTCACTTTTAAATTGTTGCCAAGGGCTTTTTTTTTTTTCAAGTGTTATATAAAAGGAAACTTACATCTAGGAATTTTGCCAGCTATGTTAGATAAGAAAATTGCTTTGTGAGTGAATATTTGTGAGTACATCTAGCTTTCTATGTTTATATTTGCCACAGTTTAGATGATTTCAGATCAGGGGATCTATTTTTAGAGCTTATGTTAATACTCTTCTTTTTGCCAGCATGTAGGATAAACTTAATAACCTTTTTTAAGCCCCAATTTTTTATTATTAGAATCAACAGACAAAATTATTCTGAGTTTATATATGTATATTTCCATATTTCCATATATTTTTTAAAGAATGTCAAACTTACAGGAAAGTTGCAAGTATATAATTTTGTTTTCCTATAGTGTTTGAGAAAGGTTTGCCAACATGCTGCTGCATCACCCCCAAATACTTGAGGATGTTCTCGAAAAAGCAAGAAGATTCTCTTGTATAACTGTAACGAAACATCCAAATCAAAAAGGAACATCGATGTATTGCTACAACCCGAGCCTTAGACTTCATTCAGGTTTCACTAGCTGTCCACATAATGTCCTTTACAGAAAAAAAGGCCTAGCTCAGAATCACACATTTCAATTAGTTGTCATGTCTCCTTGATTTTTTTTTTTTAATCTGGAGTAGTTTCTCACTCTTTAGTTCATTTGGTACTTGTGAGGATTATAGCCCAGTCATTTTTTGGAATGTCCTTCAATTTGGATTTGTCTGATGTTTCCTCATGGTTGGATTCAAGTTACACATTTTTGGCAAGAGTAACACAAAAGAACTGATCTCTTATCTCCTCCTCTCAGGTAGCACACACTACAGGTTTTCCCATAATTGAGGATGGTCACTTTGATCACATAAATAAGGTGTTGACCAGACTTCTCCACCGTGAAGTTTCTCTTTTACCCTTTGTAATTAAGAAATATTTTGGGGTGTGTGTAAGTGGCTCAGTTGGTTAGGCGTCCAATTTCAGTTCAAGTCATGATCTCACAGTTTATGGGTTCGAGCCCCACGTCAGGCTCCATGCTGACAGCTCAGAGCCCCGGAGCCTGCTTCGGATTCTGTGTCTTCCTCTCTCTGCCCCTCCCCTGCTCACAATCTGTCTATCTCTCCTTCAAAATAAATAAACATTAAAAAAATTTTTAAACTGTTTTTGGGTGGGATAATAATTATATAAATATACCTTCCTTGTCAGACTTTCCATTTATTTATTTATGTGTATATATATATGTATTATCATATTCAGATAGACTCATAAATTCTCATTTTATTCAGTGTATTTACTCTTTTACTATAATTACTTGTTTTGGTGCTCAGATTGTTCCCAACTAGATGGTGGAAGACCTTCAAGCTGGGCATTTGGCATATCCTGTCATTCTCTGAGCACTGCCTTCCTTTCTGGATCAAAAAGATGCTCCAGATGTTCTTTGTCCCAGAACTAGACCATTTCTCTAAGGATCTCTGCTTTCTTTAGCTACAAATGGTAGAAAATCAAGATTTGTATGCTAGGTGTATTCACTGATATTAGGATGTATTACTCACAAGTCATCTCACCGGACAGAGCTAAGAAATATATATGTGCATATGAATATACGTATAGACCCATATATGCATGTCTGTATACAAACATATAGTTTTTACAATATTTTAAATGAGATAGTAATTCATATACCACAAAATGTATCCCTTTAAATAAGTGTACATTTTAGTGATTTTTAATATATTCATGAAGTTATGCAATCATCATCACTATTAAGTTTTAGGACATTTCACCACTCTAAAAAGAAACCTTGTATCCATTAGAAGTCACTCTCTAGCCATCCCTACTCTCAGCCCTGGGCAATCAATAATCCACCTTCTATTTCCATGGATTTACTAGGTTTTGTTGTTTTTATTGTAGTTTGGTGACTTTTGTGAACTAATTATGTAAAGTCTATTCTTTGTCAGGTGTGGCCACTGAAGTCTCTGCTTGGTGGTTAGCTAATGGTTAGAGATTTGTTTATATGTCCTTGAACTAGTAACTTTCCCACTGTTTGCCGAGAGGCTCTGTGAATGTGTTTAGGCATAACTCAGCTAACCAGGTGACAATTCTCTCTTACGTTCACTTCCTGCTTATGCAGATCCTCAGTGTCAGCCAGAGATGAGAGCTTAAAGCCTTCTCGTGCCTTTTCTGAGCTTTCCCAAAGCTTTGGGCATCTGTCCAGCCTTCCACATGGACATGGCCCTCTACATTCTCAGAAATAAGTCTGAGTTTTCTGAAGCCCTTATGGATATCTCATTCTGTAGCTTTTTCCTTTCAAACCTTTTGGTTAAGTCTGTTGTCTGCTCTGACTTTTATCTATCACCTGAAGGCAGTCATAAAATTAAACAATCACTTGTAATTGTTTTTGGCAAATGCCCTGGGAAAAGGCTTTTCACACTGAGTGAGCCTTGCAAGTGGTCTTTGGGGATCCACCACACAGGTCAGACAATGCTAATTCTCTGCAAATGATTCTTTGCAGGAGTTGTAGCCCCCTTTGCTCCTTGTGATGGTCACCAGGCTGCTTGTTTTCACTGCGAAAGCAAGGCATTAGTTTTCAAGGTCATCATGGAGCTGTAGAGATAGAGTTAAGGGAAGTTAAAAAATGCCACAGAGTTCCCTATCCTTACTGAGATTCGGTCGTTTTTCTGTAATAAATGTGCCTCAGACTGCTGCAAATCTTAGGTCAATTTCCAGAGCACTAGAAAAGCTGATTGTAATGATTTTTGCTATTTTTCCTGCTGTTATGGAGGAACACATTTTTAGAGATCCTTACTCTGCCTTTTTTGCTGATGTCACTGCCCATATTTGGTTTTATATCTTTTTACATATGTAGAAAATCAGTAATTCACAGGAATACTTTCCACTTCAGTTAAATATCAGCAAATGAATTCTGTTCTTTTTCCTATATTTGTTAACTCCCTTCTCTGACGCTGAAAAACTTAGTTCCCATTATTCTTCATATATTTATCCATTTGATGAATATCACTGTTTGTAACCAGTTTCCCATTGCCATGGCCACTCCTCTCTTGCACAGATGGCCTCCTTACAGTGGTCAGGCTGTAACACCCCATGTGTGTCACTCCATTGATTTCTTATTCTTGGCCATCCACTTCCCCACAGGGATGGCCTCATCATCCCGGTTAGAGTATAATATCAGACCACCCCTCTGTGTCATGTTTATCTTGCTTTGCCTGATGGCTGCAGGAAGGAAATGGGAAGTTTAACTACTTGTTAACAAAACAAGAATCCGTAAGCATTTTAGTGGTGAGTAAAACCTCATCCAGACAACTCCATACTCATCCTGGTGATGGCTCAATGGGACGTTTGGAAGAAGGACGCTGTAGTCCTCCTTGATATCAGTCTGCCATTGCTACTATTATTCACCACTTCACTGTGTGCCCAGGCACTGTGTTTAATCCTCAATCAAGTTTACACAGTGGTTTCTATAATTACCTTTTTGTTACAGATGAAGGTAATCTGCTCTCCTTTATCACCGAAGTCCTCGAAAGATTTGTCTATACTTGCCATAACCAGTTTCTCTCCTCCAACTATTTACTAAACTCATTTCAGTCAGGATTTCACCTGTATTACTTTATTGAAGATGATCTTATCAGAAAACAAACATATTCCAAATCATAAAATATCGTCATCTTAGTTAATAGTAACTCCATTCTTCCAGTTGCTCGGGCTGGAAACCTTGAATCACTTTTGACTTTCCTTTCCTTCTCTTACAATACAAGTTGAGAAAGTGTTAGCTACTACTAGGAGCAGAGGTCCCAGAATGTCAACCCACTGCATAGTTTGCAAGTGTTGAGGTTACTAAGAAAGACACAACTCACACAGCTGCTGGATGGGACAATATTTTCCCCTCATAGAAAAAAGAGCAAGATCAACTTCAGTAGTGAAGTCAGTCCCCCAAGATGCCTATCACAGGGAATGGTCTGCATGCAGCTTTTTATGCTGCAGAGGAAAGAGCCTCTTCTCTCCTCATAGAAAATATGGATAACTGTGGGGTTGACTGGGGGCCATTCGACATACACACTTAGAAAGAAGTACACATCAAGCCTGGAATCAGGAAAGATTACCAAACAAGGTGATGAGCCCAGCCTCAGGCAGGAAGGGCTCCTTACCTCCCTGTGAGAAACTGTTCCAGGCCTGCGGCATACTCTGTTGCAACCATGCAAAGGGCAACAACAGGCTGTGCAGGACTGTCTTTCACAGTACCACACGCCTAATCCTTTAGGGAATCTTAACACATCTAATCTTCTCTCCTCAAGATACGTCCAGAAACTGCATCTCATTACTTCCACTGCGGCCACCCTGGTCTAAGCTACAGCTCTCCACCTGGTATTTCTGTCTCATTCATTTTGAAAGTTTAAGTCCTTAGTGTTTTACAAGGTTCTAAACTTTGTGTATGACTGTTCTCTGTATCATGAACTCTGTCCCAGTTACACACGTGCCCGGCTTGCTCCCCCATCAGAGCCCTCGCACCGACTCTTCCCTCTGCTTGGAACACTTCTCCCGGAGATCTGCCTGGGTTGCTCTTCGGCCTCTCTTGACCCCTTGCTCCAGTGTTACTTTCCCAGTACTGTCTGCCCAAACCACCCTCTTACAAGTGCAGTGTCCTCTGAGTCCAGCATTCCTTAGCCCCTTCCCCTGTGTTACATTCTGCCATTGCTCTTATCTTCACACTTACTTACTTACTTATTTAATGCTATTGTCTTTTTCCAGTTAAAAAACAAGCTTTGTGAGAGCAGGCATTTTGTCCATTTTGTTCACTGCTTAGACCAGTCTTTCAAAAAAACTCTCCACAAATATTTGTTGCCTCAAAGTGTTTGAAACTTAGGGAAGTTGACTAATTGTCGTAAGAAGCAGAGGTAGAATTTGAAGTGTTTGATATTCAGAGCCACTATTAGAAAACTTGTAAGTAAACTTTTTAACAATGATTTTAGAATACTTTACTATTAAAAAGCTGCTGTCCTAGGCTCTATAGTTGGGGGCTAATTTTATAGTTTGGAAGCTAATCTGAAAGCCTCGTAACATATTGCTTTTATAGGAAAACACATGCTGAATTTCAAAGAAAATACTGGTAAATGAACTGTTAATCACTGTGGACTATCTGTACTGAATTTTAAAGGAATAGGAAAATATGTCATTCGTAATGATTCTGAAGGCTTGGAGGAAAAGGAAAATAACAAGGAATATTTGGTACTGAAAATGTTTATAAAAATATTGATTTATTACCAAATTTAAAAACTTTAAATTGTGGTATAAGAATACATATACATTACTCTTTCATTTACTTGATATTTCTAATGTTTGTGGCCCTTCTTAAAGATAATAATTCATTATTCTAATCACTAACAATTTTTTTTCGTGAAAAACACTTTATATTGATTTGCGTTTTGTAGGCTAATTCAGAAATAAATGGTATCAACTTAATTCTGGATATTGGTGTGTGTGCATTTCCAAAGATATATATTTCTAAGAAGATATATAGATAGATACAGTTAGATAGAGATGTTATCTAAGAGGAGACACACATGCACACACACACAGTAGATCTCCATTTTTCATAGATTCCATATTTGCAAATTTGCCTGTTCGCAAAGATTTATTTGTAACCCCCAAATCAATACTCTTTGTATTTTTGTGATTGATCATTGATTGATGTGCCTCTCCACTATGTAGAAAAATTTGGGTCACCTGATGTATACATTCCAAAGTTCAGATGAAACCAAGTAATTCTCTGTCTTCTTTCAACTCTTCTTTTTTGCAGTTATTTAGTGCCTCATTTCTGTGCTTTTTGTGATTCTGGTGTTGGTGATTTTGCTGTTTAAAATGGTCACCAAGTGTAGTGAATTGCCGTCTCGCATCGCTGAGCACAAGAAGGCTGTGATGTACCATATGGAACATATGTGTTCAGTAAGCTTTGTTGAGTTCTAGTGATGTTGTCCATGATTTCAATATTAATTAATGAACAGTAAATATCAAAGTATCTTTAAATAGAAATAAATGTATACATAAGACAAGATTAGAGTTGATTGATTGACCAGGGGCTCCCAGAAGCCTAATTCTCTCTGTCCCTTGGGGCATCGACTCAGTATCTGATAATTCAGTGTTCACAGCAACTTTATAGAGCAAACAACTGCAAGGAATGAGAATCTACTGTGCATAGGTATAATTTTCTCCAAGAAGAGTAGTTTTCAGTGGTTATCTACCTCACTATTTTAATCAACTACGTTAAACTCCAATGGAGCCTTGGTATGTGTTTTTCATATATCTATTTTATAGAGATGTCACCCAATTTGAAATCTTACCATAAATCATTGAATGGAAAATTACTAATTGGTAGTAAGTTTTTTTAAATTTTACTTAAATGTTTAAAATTATGAAATTAACATTTAAATGAGAAAACATAATTTGTATTTCTGAGTTTTAAAAGTCAATAATAGAAATAACATCCTTGTACCAACAGCTTAGGAACCACAATATTACCAATATCTTTGGATACTTCTAGGTGCTCTTCTTAGAGTCAGTCTTCCTCCACCCCACCAGAGTTAGCCACTCTCCTAAATTTTGTGACTTATCATTCTTCTATGATCTTTAAATAAACCCATATCTCTGATTCATTTATGAATATGTACTGAATACAACACAAAAAGAAAAATTTATGTTTTATCATTAAGTTTTATGGTTGCTCATCTGAACTCTGCCACATATGTCAGCAGTCACTAAGATCCAGAGTCTGCATAGTAAGGGTAGCTATGACCTTGAACTCTGAAGCCAGGCTGCCCAAGTTCGAATTCTGGCCTGCTGCTTACTAACCAGGTGATCCTGGACAAGTAATTTAGCTTCTTTGTGCCTCTGTTTCTTCTTCTATAAGATGAATATATTAATAGTACTTAACTCAGAGGGTTTTTGTAGGGATTAAATACATTTATATAAATACCTGGAACAATGGGCAGCAATTATCAATACATGTTAGTGGCTCTTTAACAGAGAAGTTAATGCTAAAGGATTCTTTGAAAAGCCACTTGTGTTCTTTAGTGCTATATTAAATAATCTTTTCTTTAAATGTTATCGTAATTTCTTTTAGACAGCCAGGTGTCTTCTGGTTCTTGTCGCTCTGTGACCTCTTTTCATTTAGCTTCTCGTGGCATTGCTTAAACATAGTTTTTTATCGGTATCTCTTTTTGTCTCTTAGATTGTGTGAGAACAGATCTCTTCATAGTCTAGAAATAAATTTATTTCCACATGTTTTATGCTTGGTTGTTTCCATGACATACTCATTTAAGGACTGTTGGTTCCAAGAACAGTCCCTGGTTTGTTTGTTTGTTTTTATCTTATTTTGGCAAAAGCTTATCGTAGGTAGTAGATGAGACTGTCTAGCAGTAGCCAGTAAATCAGCAAATATATCAGTTCCTTTAGCAGTGCCAAGAGCTAACTGGGGATCTGTTTTAGAAGTTTGATCCTTTCTTGCATGCCCACATGACAGCCTCTCTGGCTTCTTAGAGAACATCTTCTGATTTCCATTTTATTTTTTCCTGTGAACCTGAGCTTCCTTCCTCTTTACCTGTAAGTGTGTTTGTCTCATGAAATATGGTAACTTTGTTGAAATCAAATAACATTATAAGTGTGCTTGTACTTCTAGACTTGTAGTTTACTGATTATTTGTCTATCAGTTTTATACTATCTTGAATATTGTAGTTTTACAGAGAATATAGTAAGGGCCTCTCTCTTGTTATTCTTTGTTCAGAATTTCCACTCCCACTTTATAGCTGTTTCTCCAATCTGTTCTCTGGGTCTTCTAGCCAGTAAGACTACAGTTTTATATCCAAGTTTTAGCCATTCGATGTGGTAGCACTGGTGCCTGATCTTTAGCAAAAGCCATAAAGAATGGGAATTTTACCCAGTGTCATTCCTTCTTCCAAGTTTATTCTCCCTGCCAGTTTCTGACTGCTTTTGTTTAGCTCTTCAGTGTCTTCAGGTAGCTGTTTTATGTAATTGTCCAGACATAGTTTAAATTTGTTGCCAGAGGGAAGATTGGTCCAGTAGGAGCTACTCCTCCGTTACGGAAGTGGTGTAGAGATTGTTTTTAAAAGGCGGACTGAGCAAGCATCTGCCCAAAGATGCTGTTAAAGTAAGGAATGGGGAGAGATTTGGTGCAAAGAGAGGCAAATTTTGAATAGAGGGAGAGGATTCATCTCACCTCAGTTAGAGAAGGCTTATACTAAAGCCAAAACAGTGCTTGGAAGAACTTCAAGGATAAGAACTTGCTAGAATGCTGTTTTAAACTGTGAATCATAAAATCAATTTAGCAAGTGGCCTCTGAAAAGTCATTTTTGCTCCTAACCTAACTCAAAACCATAAAACAAGTAGAAAGTATGATCATTGCATTACTGATTTGTACTTTTATTCTCAGCTCTCTAGTTAGAGAATAGTCTGTGGAGTCACCGAATTCATACCTCTCTGTCTGAGGTATCATGGATCTTCATCTTCATTTGGAGTTCTCTTGTAACACAAATGAGCACACTTCTCAATAAACGCTAAATATACTACCAACATTTGTTAAAATGATGTCAGGGTTGGTGAAGCATGACTGGCCTTTGGAGATTCACAGTTTTAAGGAATTCTCAACTGACATCTTTCATGGGGAAGGGGAAGCCTTGAAAATACATTTATCATTCATGTAACATGCTCTCTCATCAACAAAGTCCAGAGTTCCTTGTCCACGAAAAAGGAAGTGACAGAGCACCATCAGCAATGCTCCAAATTGAGACAGAATTAGAACCTTTTCTATTCTCTCTGTAATCCGTCTTCCAATCCTTAATACACTCACCAATGAGCTCTGGATAAAAGTACAAATTAAGCAATCAGAACTATAACTGTATAAATCAAATAACTGTATAAATCAAAGAAAATTAAATAAGTAAAAGGATGCTAATGTATCTTTCAATTCTTAAAATTAGGCAGAGTTCTGGAAATTGGTGATAATGAAGAAAAATCTCCTTTCAGATTCATTGGGTAATGTTTCCATGATCCAATTTTTCTCTCATTAGAAGAGTGTGATAATACCATCGTTAACAGAAGAAGGTTAACAGAGAACAACAGTACTTCAAAAGACACCATTAGGAGGGTGAAAAAGGCAGGGCACAGACTAGGGGAAAATATTGGTAACACATGTGTCTGGCAGTGGACTCGTGAACAGAATGTATCAAGAATTCTCATGAATCAACAGTAATAAGACAAACAACCTAAGTAAACAAATGGGTAAGAGCTTGAAGAGAGTGTCACAAAAGAATATATATCAGTTGCCTAAAAACACATGATGATACACCCTACATCGTTAGCCATCAGGGAAATGCAAATTAAAACCACAGGAATTAATAAAGGGAAAGAGACTGGCAATATCAAGTATTGACAAGGATGTGAAGCTTTAAATACTCATAGTTTGCTGGTGTGGCTGTAAAAATTGAGTTACAACCACTTTGGAAGACATTTTGGCAATTTGTTATAAAGTTAAACATACACTTGTCATTTAAACCTTGAACTTCCACTCCTAGGTGTTTACCTAAAGAGAATGAAAATCTGTATCCATGAAAAACCCTTGTGTATACATAGCAACTTTATTCATACTAACCAAAACCAAAGAAGCCCAGACGTTCATCAATGAGAGAATGGATAAACAAATCGTGGTATGTTTACACAGTAGAATACTACTCCTCAATGAAGAGGAATGACCTACTGATGTACACAACCACATGGAAGAATCTCAGAAGCATACTGAGTAAAAGAAGCCAGACATGAAAGAGTTTGTATCAAATGATTACATTTGTATGAGAGCCTTTAAAAAAAATCAAAGCTAATAATACGTTGTGATAAAAACCAGATCACTGGTTGCCTGGGGTAGAGGTGGTTTGACTGCAAAGAGGTACGAGGGATGTTATGGAATGATGGAAATATTCTTTAATAATGGGGTTACAGAAGTGACCCAATTCAAGGAATTGTATGACTGATGTATGCATTTCACTGAATATAAACTCTATTTCAAGAAAGTTTTGTTTTGTTTGTTTTAAATAAAAAAATGTTTTGGACGCGGTACTCTAATAACTACCTTGGCATACGGGAGCTACCACACTACCCCTCCTCCCTGTGGTAACTCTTCTAGTAATCTTTGATAACCACTGCCCTGGACAGAGACCGTTTTTAAACTCACAAAATCATAATGCATTGTATTAAATGCATTAAATAGAAATCCCCTCACTAAAATAAAGCACAGCACATAGATGGAATATGTGAGATGGGATACATATCCAGGATTCAAACAGCACAATTGGGATGTTTGTCTTTGCATTAGAACTCCCATATCAACTCTAGAACCTTCCCACCCTCTTCTACCCTTTGCTCCTGCCTTCCATGGTTCCATGGTTTCATTTGCCTTACTGCAAACCATAATGGATCTTTTAAAATGAGGTATTCTGAATATCTCTTTATTCCAAATTCTGAAGATGAACCTGGAGATCATGGGACATTTAGAATTGCTTTAGGAACTATATAGCATCCTTGGGGGACCCCACTGTGCTAATGATCTACACATTTAAGTTGAAATTGTGGTGGACAGCCTAGGGACAAGATCAAGCAGCAGCCTGATGTTAACTTAAGTTAAAATCTGTGAATATTTACAGTAATTTCTTTCTCTTTATCTTTTCTCTAGGCCTACTCTGTCTACGATGAAGACATTGGGTACTGTCAAGGACAGTCTTTTCTTGCTGCTGTATTGCTGCTGCATGTAAGTAATTTTCCATGTGATAAATGGCATGGTGCTGGCAAATTTATTTTATTTTCTACTTGGTTTTGTTCTTCCTTCCTATTTTCCATTTATCTGATGGAGATTACACATGGCGTATCTTTTTTAAAATGTACCTTTGGTGATAAAGTAAGAGATCTGATGTTAAGTACAGGACAGTTTCTCAGTTGAAGTAATATTGCTGGCAAAAAGGGAATAAATTGCTTATTTGGAGTTATTTGTAAAGAGAACCCTCTAGAAGTAAAGAAGTCAGTGTAACTGCTCAAATATGAGCAGGACCAGGACCATTATGAAGGAATATGGCAAGGAAGTCTTATCTTTTCTGCAATTTATTTTTGTATACTCTCTTTCCTGTCAGTCACCTTCATTTAACAGAACATTTATTGATCACCAGTCTGTCAGTGCTGGGCTAGGAAGTGAAATTGCAGATATGAATAATTTATTATTTGTGTTCTGAAAGGCCTCATAGTTCAGGGTGGGACACAAGTACAGTAGGCACATACTTACTCTTTTTATTCTTTTTATGTGTCCTTATTGATTTTTCTGGTGTTCACTAATGAAGAACTTACAGTGTGCTCAGTAAAAGCAATACACAGAGTAAGAGCCCAGAAAGGAGAAATATCCAACCCAGCTCTGCCAGAACTTTCAGGAAAGACTTTCTGGAGGAGATGGTAGCCTTGCCAAGGCATAAACTGTTTAGGTTGGGGAAGAGAGGGAATACAGACAGCTAAACATGAACATGAGCAAATGCATGGAAACGTAAGGGCACAGCATGTAAAGGGAACAATATGAAATTACCGTTTTTGTTCAGTTACTCTAGGAAAATGTATGCAAGGAAGAGGTATGAGGTAAAAATGCTGAGATGGGCAGGGACCAAATTATAACGACTCAAATCATGTCATGAAATGTGGGCTTTATTCTAAAGCTAAGGAGGAGCCATTGATCAGTTTGCAGCAAGGGAAAGATAGATGTTTATTTCAGATAAATAATTCTTATACCCTTGTAGAGGGTCAACCGAAGGGAATGAGCAGCAGCAAAGAGATCAGTTAGGAAATATCAATCTAAATGAGAGAAAAAGAAGCAGACTTAAGAAGCATGGAGGAGACAAAATTGGTTAAGTTTTATGGAAGGATTAACAAAGGAAGAGTCAAAAGTAATATGTCTAATTTTCTAGCTTTGGTGACTGAATTACTTGTATTTTTAGCTGAGATAGAAAATAGATCCTGTGAGATTGAATGGAGAAAAATGATTAGGAGTTGATGAATTTTGTTTTGGATTCTGTGAGTTTGGGATATTTTGGGGACATCTGAGCGAAGCTGTCCGCCAACCAGTTGGATGCTGGAGACTGATGCTGGAGGAGAAATCACTGCTGAAATCATGAGATTAGATGAGATCATCTAAGAAAAATAAATAGAATAAAACAGTATAGAGCCCAAGAATTGAATTCCAGATATTGAAGGGGTTGATGAGGAAGAGGAATTCTTGACGAATTTCTGATTTTCAGGAAGGAAGGAGCAGTATCTCCTGTCAAATGTGGCAAAGAAGTCCAGCAAATTTAAAACAAAAGCATGTCTTTTAAGTTTGCATTCTGGAAAGAAGAGCGATTCTAGTAGATTCATATTCCTAATTCTGATTATTTGATTCTAATGATAATAATGATATATTGTAATAAATCACTTTATGTAACTTTGAATTTGATATCTTTCTCTGTTGCATTATCATCTTGTTTGTGACCTTCTTGATCTTTTCCTTGTTAGCCTCTTTATTTGATTTCTCCATGGCCCGTCTTCTTGATACTCCCTGTGATAATCAAGCACTTTATGGCCACAAATTCCCAGGGCCCTTGTTCTGCTACAAAACCTACCTACTGTCTAAAATAGCTCTCTAACACAAGAGGCTGCTGTAGGCAGTGAGATGGATGTCTTCACCAAGGTTCAGAATCCCCTTTCTTCTAAATGTTTTTTTTTTTAATGTTTATCTATTTTGAGAGAGAGAAAGAGAGCGTGAGAGAGAGCCAGTGGTGGAGGGGAAGAGAGAGAGAGAGAGTGAGAGAATCCCAAGCAAACTCTGCACTATCAACACAGAGCCCAATGTGGGGTTCAATCCCATGACCATGAGATCATGACCTGAGCCGAAATCAAGAGTCAGACACCCAACTGAGCCACTTAGGTGCCCCAGCATCCCCTTTCTTCTAAAAGGAGCCTTTATAATTACTCTGATGAGAAGCTAAAGCTGAAGCCATGGGTAGTGAAACTTTGTCTTCCACAAAGTAATCTTTGTATATATCATAGTTTAGCATTTTAGACCTGTAGCCCTATTAAACACATTACAATATATTGATTAAACTTCACTGAGAAGAACATCTTTCTGAGAAATCTGTTCTCAGATTTAACAGAGGGTTAATTAAATATAAGTTCATATTTATTTGGAAATACCTCCCCATCAAAAAAAAGAGACTGTGATCCAAATAACTAGAAAACTCAAATACCTCATATTAGAAAGGTCACATGGCAAATTGGCACTCTAAACTTACAATGTTGCTTTCAAACTGTATCACAAGATGACTAGAAATTCAGTCTAGTTTCTCACACTTTCTGTAATAACAATTATGCAGTTGTTTCCATTGCCTGTAAAAATAACTGGAAATACAGAAATACTTTCAGAATCCTTGAGGAATGTGTCACTGGTATGCAGCATAGTGTTAATGAGAAGCAGAGTATTAAAGGTTTTAATTGAGAGTATATGCAGTAATTCTTTTAATCATCATATTCCATTAAATGACCAACCATCCAGTAACCAACTCGAATAAGAGAAATCAACTGTAATTGTTTTCTTTCTCGTATTTTTGCCTCTATGGCTTAAACAGGTAGAAGAATATAGTCTAGCTTAAACAATTCATCACATACACTATCTCAGGTTCCAGGGAGATATGTTACTAGGGCGCTACTAATTTTTTATCAGTTACATAAATATTTGCTTCTTTTTGCTGCCAGACCTCCTTTGGCATCTCCATATTAATCATTGTCAGAACCTGCTTCTTTTGAGGATACTGTCTTTTCCTTCCCCATGGTCATTTATTTTGCATTTGCTGCCTAAGAGGAAAGAAAGATCAAAAATTAAAATGTGTTCAGAAACAAAAGTTTAGAATTTTTAAGGTTTTCCGTTGTCTAAGTAGTTCTAAGAAATAACTAGCTTCTCTTTCTTGGTGTTTGGAAATTTCCAGATGCTTTGATAATAGCTTTGCAACTTGTAATACTGCAAGTAGTAGAAGAATTTTTTATCACAATAGATCCTATTATATCTATTGATAGAATTATAAGAAATTTATCATTTACAGTTGGAGAAGAATATTATAGCACAGGTTGCTTGTAACCATTATAGTGTTCATGTGGCTTTGAAGTTAAATATGCAATAATAATCAATAATATCATCATTATAGTATTAGTCATTGCTTATTTGGAAATATGATAAATTATATTCTTATATATAATTTTCATTCTAAAAATCATATAAAATATTTTAAATAATTTTTAACTCAATATGTTTTGCTAACATATTTCTTGTCAAGAAGTCTTAAATTTTTTTATTGAACATATATTTCTTTTAGACCTTTAGAAAATCATGTTCCTTTTTAAGGTTAAATTACTATATGTATACTATTATTGGCAAATATGGAAGCTTTCCAACTACAGAAAGGATTATTTTTGGATAATCTAGAATGTTTAAAACTGTAGAATTTTTTAAAAAAAAACTATGACTGGGCACAGTTCCTTCAGAAACCAAAGGTTTTATCTGACAAAGATATAGCATACCCAGCAATTCTACTCCTAGATATATATCTTAGTCAAACTTACACACATGTACACCAAAATTGTGTGTTAGAATTGTCCCCAGATCAGTGTTTATAACAGTCAAACAACTCCAATGGCCACTATTGGAATGTCTAATACTAGAATTGTAATTAGACATTAAAATGGAAAAGTTGTGATATATTTAATAGTAGAACACTATATAGCAGTGAGATGAATGTTTTACACCACATAAATTAATGTGAATTAGTCATTCAAACATAAGGTTTAGTAAGAAAGCAAAGTATATGTGGTGTCATTTGGTATGTTTCCATTTAGTATAAAGTTCAGTAGCAGACAAAGCTGAAGTCTATTTTTAGGATGCTACCTAGATGGAAAATATAAATAACACCAATGAAGTGATTACTGATAAAGTCAGTATGGTGATTTCCTATTCATTCATTCATTCATTCATTCATTTTTGAAAGAGAAAGAGAGCACATGAGAGCCCAGGGGAGGGACACAGAGAGAGGGAGAGAGAGAATCTCAAGCAGGCACCATGCTGTCAGATTTTGTGATTCTCACAAACTGTGAGATCATGTCCTGAGCCCAAACCAAGAGTCGATGCTTAACTGACTGAGCCACCCAGGTGACCCAGGAGAGTGATTTCTTGACAAATTAGGAGTCATGATTGGGAAGTGACATACTCTTCAAGAGTACTGACAGTATTCTATCTTAACCGGGGTGGTGGTTACATTTCTCTTTATAATTATTTGTTTTCACTTTATGATCAAATTATTTATTAAAGCATACATTTAACTTTTATGCATTATTGTCGGTTATATTTTAAAAAATGAAATAAGGTCTAAAAATTACAAGTTACAAATCCTTTAATGCAACTCCCCAAAAAGAGATGTGTAGGGTAAGATTTAACCAGTGGACTTACGAAATGAGAAGCAGGGCCACTTCTTAGTTTTCCAAAAATATTTCTGCAGAATCCAAGATACAAGATATTGACTTCCTAGTGTCTTTATATGTATATGTAAGTAAAAGTATTTGTGCCATTATATTATTCAGGGTTCTGCTACATGTGAGTAAATACACTCAAGACATCTTACCTTTAAAAAATACTCTCTTGATCTTCCCATTAAGTATTGTCTTTGGTTTCTCTGCCATTTCAAAGCTGAACTCTTTCATGGATAATAAAAGGTGCAACTATGAATTTGAATTGTGGTTTAATCCCTTTCAAGTTATATGACCTTCATCAAGTTTCCTAAACTCTATGAGCGTCAGTGTCTTCATTTATAAAATGAAAGTATTATTATCATTCTTCTAGGATTTTTATGAATACTGAATACTTTATATTATGAATGAAAAAGGTCTTATTTTGTATCTGGCACAAAAAAGTGTGCCACCGTAGGATTACGTCCAGGTTTTACTTAACAGATGTGTAGTTATTGGAAAATCACTTAACTTCACTAGTTAATATTTAACATGTAAAAATAATACATACCTTACAGAATTTTTATGAGGATCAGATGGGGTCATGAGCAAATACCTCTAATAAGTATTTGCTGCTAATTTTTTCTAATATTGGTAATTATTTACCCAGCCTTTTCTTTTGGACCCTTGTCCCACTAGCTTAAATTGATTGCACACAGAAAATTAGTATGCTGTACAATATGTTTTACAGCTCATAAATAGACATTCAATTTAAATATATTTTAGCATGTATTTGATTTAAAAGGAAAATGGGGGCACCTGGGTGGCGCAGTCGGTTAAGCGTCTGACTTCGGCTCAGGTCATGATCTCACAGTTTGTAGGTTTGAGCCCCGCATCGGGCTCTGTGCTGACAGCTCGGAGCCTGGAGCCTGTCTTCGGATTCTGTGTTTCCCTCTCGCTCTGATCCTCCCCTGCTCATGCTCTCTCTCTCTCTCTCTCTCTCAAAAATAAATAATAAAAAAACATTAAAAATTTAAAAAAATAATAATAAAAGGAAAATGAACAGCTAGAAGTTTTCATTTTATTTGCTTTTCAATTTGTAAACAGAAAATGAGCACTCATGAGTTCATGATTTTCACAGTTGTCACAAGCATCTTCCTTTGTTGAAGAAAACTAAAAATTAGTGGAATTTTCATTGCCTTCATGGAAAAACTTGTATTTATTACAAAAATATGTGAAACACAATCATGCAGAACAGAAATTTTAGTTTTATCCTAAATGAGGGGATTATTTTATATTAAGATATAATTTTATTTTGAAACATCTTGATATATCTTACATCAGGTGAGACTTAAAATCTTTTGAGGTACTTAGACCTGCTTTGTTTCACGGTTCATTGCAGAAAGAAGCAATGAAGCTTACAGACTGTCTCCATTCAGTGTTAGTACAGAGGGCAGATCCTTATCAACATTTGTTACCGAACAATGATTCCATCATGATTGATTCTCAGATTATGCATGTGAGGCAGGTACTTACTTTTGTATTTCATAGAGCCATGCATGATATTTTCATATTTTAAATTATAAGATTTTAATACTTATCTCCTCCTTTCCCCAATAAAACAACACCAGTTTTACGATGTAAAGATGGATATTCAATATTAGAGATCCCCATGCTTCAAATTCTTAATATTTTTTAAAAACCATATATTGGTTGGCAATTCTACCTGAATTAGATCCCTAGTTAATGGGCCAGACTGGCTATGGAACCTGGTCTACTGCTTTGCTCAGGCAGGGAAGCAAATTTAGAGCCTCACTCAGTTGCTGAGCTTAGCCTCCAGTCCTGACCCAATAGGAAGCCTGGCCAGAGAATCCCAGCTGTTGGTAGACCTCATGTTATAGCCCTGCTCAGGCAGAGACCCAAGTCAGCAGTCCTGGCCCACTGTTGATCATAGCCTCTGGCCCTGCATAACAGTGACCCTGGGCAGCCTCACAGCCTAGCCTACAGAACCACCAAGCCGGGGTACCCAGCCTACAGTCTTGCCCAGGCTACACTCCTACCCACTTGCTGAATACAGGCCTGCAGCCTCACCTAGTCAGGAAGCCTGGACAGCAATTTCACCTGAACACAGAACACAGTCTCTAGCCTCACTCAACTATGGGATTTGGCTGGAAACCCCTCTTGACCAGAGAGCCCAACCAGTTACTTTATGCAACAGCAGAGCACAGTCAATGGCTTGCCTGATTGTGAAGCCAAGCCTATAGTCCTGCACAACTTTGAGATACACCCCATGGCCCCTCTGAACACAAAGTCCAGCCAGCATCACCATCTGGTCAGGCAGGACAACCTGAGACCTCACTTGACCAGGGGCTATTTCAGAGATCAGCCCATAACCCTGCCTAATTGTGGAGTCCAACAAGTGGCACTACCCTGCCAGGGAACATAGCCTCTGACCCTGTTCATCTAAACAAAAAGTGATTGCAGAACTGAGCTAGTGGCGTCACCTGACCATGGAGCAATGCCAGTAGCCCTACCCAATCAGAGAGCCCACCCGCTGGTCTTACTTGAATGTCGAGCACAGCCAGCAGGCCCACCCAGCTGTGTAGCCCAGCCAGTGCCATTCCCCCCAGATCTCAGAGCATGAGCCGTGACCTCACTCAACTAGACTCTGATAGTAAGCTCTGCTTTCCCACAGATGCTACTAACTATCCCATCTAGTACTCCATGCTGAGCTAACTGGTGAAGGTCTTTTCATGCCAAAGCAAACCTGTAATGTGTGGAAGAGGAGACCACCTAATCAAGTGTGCAAATAAGAACATAAGGAATCATGGATCATGAAGAATCAGGTAAACATGACAACACCAAAGGAAACTAATAAAGCTCAAATAACTATAAAGAAATTGATGTCTATGAACTGTCTAATAAATAATTCAGAATAATCCTTTCAAAGAAGTTCAGTGAACTACAAGAACACACATAACTAACTGAAATTAGGAAAACAAAATGAAGTCAACAAAGAAATAGAAACCATCACAAAACAGATTCTAGAGCTGAAGACTACAGTGACTGAACTGAAGACTTTAATAGCGAGCTACAACAGACTCAGCCAAATGTGAGAAGGAATCCATGAACTAGAAGGTCATTCAAAACTCTCATGTCAGAGGAGCAAAAAGAAAAAAATGAAAAAAAATGAAGAAAGCCTACAGGATTTATGGGATACCATCACATGAAATAATAAATGCATTATGGGAATCCCAGAAGGAAGTGAAAAAGGGATGGAAAGTCTATTTAAAGCAACAATGGCTATACACCTCTGAAACTTGGGGATAGAAAAGGACTTACAGATTTATGAGGTCCAGAAGACTCCAACTGGTTAGAATCTGAACAGGGATGCACCAAGACATATTATAATTAAAATGTCAAAAATTAAAGACAGAGAACTTTGAGAGCAACAAGAAGAAAGCTACTCACCACATACAAGGGAACTCTCCATATAACTATTTAGTTCCCCAACAGAAACATTGTAGGCCAGGAAAGAGTGGGATGATATATTCAAAGATGTATTGAAAGAAAAAGTATATCATACCTGGCAAAGCTAACCTTCAGAAATGAAGGAGAGATAAACGATTTCTCCAAACAAACAAAGGCCAAGGGAGTTCACCATCACTGGACCTCCCTTACAATAAATGTTAAAGGGCATTTATCAAGCTGAAAAAAAAGGATGCTCATTAACATTGTAAAAGCATATGAATTTGTAAAATTCACTGGTAATGGTAAATATGTAGTCAAAGTCAGATTCTGTAATATATAGTGGTAGTACATAATTTACTTACAACTCTTGTGTAAAGTTAAAAAACAAATATATTAAAAATAACCATAACTACAATAATTTTTTCTACACAATATAAAAAAGATGTATATTGTAACATCAGTAACCTAAAGTGTGAGGTGGGGGGCAGAAGTAAAAGTATTGCATTTCTGTATACTATCAAAGTTAAGTTTCCCTAAGCCCAAAATAGAATGTTATAACTGTATGATATTTTATGTAATTTTCATGGTAACCACAAAGCAAAAACTGACAGTATATTCACTAAACAAGAAAGAAAAGACAGCATACTGCCACAGAAAGCCATTAATCATAAAGGAAGACAGCGAGAGACAAAGCAAGAAACAAAGAATCCACAAAAGGTCAGAACACAGTTAACAAAATGTCAGTAGTGAGTTGTTATCTATTAATAATGACTTTAAACATAAATGGATAAATTCTCTGATCAAAGGATACAGAATAGCTGATTGGACAAAGAAAACAAGACCCAATAATATGCTGTCTATAAGAGATTCACTTTAGTCTTCAGGACACATATAGACTGAGAGTGAAAGGAGAAAAAAAGGTATTTCAAACAAATGGTAACCCAAAGAAAGTAGAGATAGCTATACTTATATTAGACAAAATAGACTTTAAGCTAAAAAAAAAGGTCAAAAGAGATAAAGTCACCATATAATGATAAAAATGGCATCAAGAAGATATAAAAATTATCAATATGTATTCACCCACATTGGCACACCTAATATATAAAGCAGATACAAACAAAACTAAAAGGAAAAATAAACAGCAACAATAATATTTGGGGCCTTTAAAATCTCACTCTCAACAATGGATCATCTAAGCAGAAAACCAATAAGGAAGCAGCAGATTTGAACAGCACTGTAGACTAAGTGGACTGAACAGACATATATAAAACATTCCATCCGACACCAGCAGGATTCTGCTCAAGTACACATTCTTCTCAAGCACACATGGAACATTTTCTAGGATAGATCATATATTAGGTCACAGAAAAATCTCAAGAAATTTTCGAATATGGGACCTATATGAAGTAGCTTTTACAACCACAGTAGGGTGAAACTAGAAATCAGTAAGAGGAGAAGAGTTGGAAAATTCATGAATATGCAGAAATTAAACAACACACTCCTGAACATACAGTGATTCAAAGAAGAAATCATCAGGGAAGTTAAAAAATATCTTGAGGGGCACCTGGGTGGCTCAGTCGGTTAAGTGTCTGACTTTGGCTTAGGTCATGATCTCACAGTTTGTGAGGTCAAGCCCCACGTCGGGCTCTGTGCTGATAGCTCAGAGCCTGGAGCTTGCTTCAAATTTTGTGTCTCCCTTCCTCTCTCTTTCTCTCTCTTTTTACCCTCCCCCACTCATGCTCTGTCTCTATCTGTCTCTCTCTCTCTCTCTCTCAAAAATAAATAAAACATTAAAAAGAAATCTTGAGAGAAATGAAAATGGAAACACTAAATACCAAAACTTAGAGGATCCAGTAAAAGTACTTTTAGAGGGAAGTTTATAGTAATAGATGCATACATCAAGGAAATAGTCATATCTCAAATAACCTAACTTTATACCTCAAGGAGCTAGAATAAGAAGAACAAACTAAGCCCAAAATTAATAGAAGGAAGAAAATAATAAAGACTGAAACAGAAACAAATGAAATAGGGAATAGAAGAGCAACAGAAAAGATTAACAAAACTAATAGTTGGTACTTTGAAAATGTAAACAAAATTGATAGACATTTAGCTAGACTAACCAAATAAAAATGAAATAATAAGTGAAAGAAAAGACATTACAATTGATACCAGAGAAATACATAGTAACATGAGATTACTATGAACAAGTATGCTCCAACAAATTTGACAACCTAGAAAAAATGGATAAGTTCCTAAAAACAGCCAATGAAGACTGAAGAGATAGACAATCTGAATACACCAATAATGAGTAAGAGGAGATTGAATCAGTAATCAAAAACCCTCCAACAAATAAAACTCCAGGACCAGACGGTTTCACTGGTAGATTCTACCAAACCTTTAAAGAAGAATTAATACCAATCCTTCTCAAATTCTTCCAAAAAGTTAAGAAGGGAAAACTCCCAAATTCATTTTACAAGGCAAGCATTACCCTGATACCAAAACCATATTAAGGACACTACAAAAAAAGAAAACTATAAGACAGTATATCCCTGATGAATATACATGCAGAAATTCTTAACAAAATACTAGCAAACTGAATTGAGCATCACATTAGAAGGATCATACACCATGAGCAAGTGGGATTCATCCTTGAAATGCAAGGATGGTTCATATGCAAATCATAAATGTGATATATCACATTAGAATGAAAAATAAAAATTGTATGATCATCTCAACAGATGCAGAAAAAGAATCTGACAGAATTCAATATCCATTCATTATAAAAATTCTCAACAAATTGGGTATAGAATGTACCTCAATGTAATTAAGGCCATATATGACAAACCAACAGCTAACATACTCAATGGTGAAAGGTTGAAAGTTTTCCCTTTAGATACAGATGACTAAGAGGTACAATAAAAGGTGCTCAGCATCACTAATCATCAGGGAAATGCAAATCAAAACCACAATGAAATATCACCTTATATGTATATTACAGTGGCTATTATTAAAAAGACAAAAATAACAAGTAGTGGCAAAGATGTGGAGAAAAGGGAACCTTTGTGCACTATTGGTGGGAATGTAAATTGAGGCAACCACTATGAAGATATTATGGAGATTCTTCAAAAAAGTAAAATGTAACTACCATATGATCTAACAGTTCAAGTTCTGGGCATTTATCCAAAGGAAATAAAAACTCTAAAGCCAAAAGATATATGCACCCCTATGATCATTGTAGTATTACTTACAATAATAGCCAAGATATTGAAGCAACGTAAGTGGCCATTGATGGATGAATGGAAAAAAGAAAATGTGTCTCATATATATATGTGCGTTATGCTAAATAAATAAAGTTAAACAGAGAAACACAAATATTATATGATCTCACTTATATGTGGAATCTTTAAAAAAAGTTCATAAATATAGAAAAATAGTTGCCAAAAGTGGGGGTTAGGGGTGGGCGAGGGGGGTCAAAAGGTACAAACTTCCAATTGTTAAGTAGATAAGTCACAGGTGTGTAATGTACAGCATAGTGACTATAGTTAATAATACTGCATTGCACATTTGAAAAATGCTAAGAGATTAAATCTTTTTTTAATAATTTTTAATGTTTATTCTTGAGAGAGAGAGAGAGAGCAAGCATGAGCAGGGGAGGGACAGAGAGAGAGGGAGACACAGAATCCAAAGCAGGCTCCCGGCTCTGAGCTCGAACCCACAAACCAGGAGATCATGACTTGAGCCGAAGTTAAACGCTTCGGGGTCTCCCTGTTAGGAGAGATCCAGGAGAAAGATGGCAAGGCTCAGACCATGGTGGTATTGAGGGATAGACCATCCATGTGCAAGTCTCACTTGAGGCCTCAATGACAGAATTGCTAAAGGGGGAAAGAATACAGTGTACTTGTATCTAAATAAATGAGTATGAGCTGAAAAATGTTTGCTTCTTTGAATACCTGGGGTCAAAACCCCAAACAACTCACAGATAAAAAAGACAGCAGCGGTGCCTAGGGGGCTTAGTGAGTTAAGCATCTGACTCTTTATTTCAGCTCAGGTAATGATCTTATGATTCCTGAGATCGAGCCCTACACTGGGCTCTCAGCTGACAGTGTGGAGCCTGCTTGGGATTCTTTCTCTCCCTCACTCTCTGCCCCTCTCCTGCATGTGCGGGTGCTCCTTTTCTCTCTCTCTCTCTCTCTCTCTCTCTCTCTCTCTCTCCCCCTCCCTCCCTCCCTCCCTCTCTCTCCCTCCCTCCCTCTCTCTCCCTCTCTCTCCCTCTCTCTCTTCCCCTCCCTCTCTCCCTCTCTCTCTCAAAATAAATAAATAAGCTTAAAAAATAAGAAATAAGGAAATAATTATAGAATCAAAATGACAACAGCTAAGTGTACTTACTTAACTTTAGGCTTTATTTAGCTAATTTACATATTTTATGGTTTGTAAGTAGAAAAGAGAAGTGGCCAATTTGTGTAGGAATTTAAATAAACAGTTACATTTCTAAGTGAGTAAATAGAACTCTACTTGATTCAGTTATTCAGGCAGGCAGTTAATCTAACAAGGTATCAAATACCATAATCAGCCATGGTCAGACTTTCAAAGAAGTGACATTGAAAGTAAATGTTTACATAACAGCTACATTTTAGGACAGTGAATTAAGGATAAAATCTTTTTCTGTTGGCTTATTGTAATTTCTAGAATATTGGATATGTTTCTTCCTAAATCCCTTCAGTTTATTGATACCACAATGTAGAGGTTTGTTTCTTGGATTTAAGATTTCCTTTTCTGTTCAGATAAAAAAACCTGTAGGAAGAGTATATTAGATTTTGTCATTTAACTCTTAATGATAGAAGTTCATAACAGTCTTTCCTAAAAACTATCTATGTAGAAAGAAAATAGCATCAAGAAGACTGTGGGAAGGCAGCATCTCCCTGACTATCAAAATTAAAATTGCACTGATCCTTTCACCCAGCAGTCCCTCTTTTGGGAATATGTTTGGGGAGGGGGGGAAGCAAGATGCATAGTAATGTTTATAGAATGTTATCTTTTACGTAGATAAGGGAAAAAATAAAATAAGTGTGATTCTTTTATTTGCCTCAAGAGACAGGAGCTGGATACATGAGAAATTATTGAGCATAGTTATGAGGTTAAAAAGAGGCGGGGGCCAGGTACAGGGGTTATTATACTTGGAGAGAGAGAGGAATAAAACTTACCTTTATATACTTTTACATCGTTTTGATTTTTGAATCATGTGACTAGATTACCTATTTTTTTTAAGTTTATTATTTTGAGAGAGAGAGAGAGGGAGCATGAGCAGGGGAGGGACAGAGAGGAAGAATCCCACGCAGGTTCTGCACTGCCAGCACGGAGCCTGATGCGGGGCTTGAACTCAGGACCCATGAGTAGAGGTCTTTAGTCATTAATACAGAGGACTACTAATGTGAAGGAACTTTTCTGACATTCTAGCCAAATGCCACTCAGTCGTGTTCTATATGTGTCTGTTTTCCTATAGATGCCAGAGGAACAAGCATTCTGTGTTTTGGTGAAAATCATGTATGACTATGGTTTACGAGATCTCTACAAAAACAACTTTGAAGATCTTCACTGTAAATTCTATCAGTTGGAGAGACTAATGCAGGTAAATGAAAATTAGGCTTTTATCACTCGGGTTTTTTGAGTTACAGAAAAAGTAATAAAATTCATGAACAATAATGATTCATGAAAGTTTAATGGAATTCAACAGAAAATGTAGATATAGTTGGTCTCTGACCAATATCTACATTGGTGTTAATATTTATTTAACCATTTTATCATTTTTAAAATAGTCTTCCATTTTAAATATTCAACTTTAATGTAGTGAGTTAAGTCAGTGAAGAGATTCCTAAGTATTATTTGTAAAGAATTGAAGATATTTTCAGAATAAAAATTGAAATACTTAAGAGCTTTCTCCACCTTACCTAGCACCAGTACCATATTTAGATCCACATGTACAGGACTCTTTGAGGGACAGAAAGGTATTGAAAGAGAATAAAAAACTTAAACATTTTAATATAGAGATGTGTTTAAAAATCTTTACTCATATAATGTCCTGATCTCAAACAGTGTTGTTACTGTTTCACAGTATGTTTGTGTAAATTTGTATGTAAGAGGAACACATTATTTTATCTGTGTCAAATATGACATAATAAAAAAGAAAGTGCAAAGTTAATGACTGATAAAAGGAATTACTGAGGAGCTTTGAAATTTGACCTGATGTTGGAAATCTTATATATATATATTTTTAAATGTTTATTTATTTTTGAGATTGAGAGAGAGAGGCAGAGAGAGAGAAAGAGGGGGACAGAGGATCTGAAGCAGGCTCTGTGCTGACAGCAGTGAGCCTGAAGTGGAGCTCGAACTCATGAACTGTGGGATCATGACTTGAGCCATAGTTGGATGCTCAACCCACTAAGCCATCCAGGTGCCCCTGTGCATCATGTTTATATGGCTTTCTCTATATGGGGTATTGGGAATCCAAGAGGAATGTGAAGGAAATACACAAATGGATTGATTCTGTGTTGGAGAAAAGTAAAGTGATAAACGAGGAAGGTTGGGGGGATGCAGCCCCAGAGATACTAGTAGGAGCTCGTTGGCATGACCTGTCAGGAGACCCCGTAGGTGTCTAAACAGGGAAGTGAAGTCAATAGGAGACTGAAAGACTAAAACAGGGAAGACAGAGACTTAGCTGTGGAGTTAAGGACAACTTTACTAAAAAAGAATGTGGGAGGGTAGAAAACCTTAAACAGTAAGAAGAAATGAAATGAGGGAAAGATGTCAAATGAACTGTCAGCACAATGACATATGGGCATTGCGGAGAAAAAAGACTGTGTCGAAGAATCTGATAACTATGGACATTAAAAGCCGTAGGCTCTTTTTTAGAGATTTAATTCTTCCAAGTAAATATTTGGGATTTTTCACTTCTTTACCTTTTATTTACAGAAGTGCACGTTTTTTCGAAGGTCAGTATTCTTAAAAGCTTTAAGAGTCAAATAAATGTAACTGATAAATGAATAGCAAGTTCATGGAACTATGAAAAAACCCAGACACATTTTTCTATTAGCATCTTTCAGTGGATGACCATTTGGACACCTCATTTGCAGTACCTAATGGGTACATCTGAGTGCTTTTCAAAAAGCATGTGATGCTAGAAGTAGGGCTTTTCTTTTTGTTTTTGTGATCTGTTAATGAAAACAAAACTAATGTGGGTTTTTACATATCTTTGCTTTGTCTTTCAGTTACAAGAATAGCTATGCTAATACTCTGTACTTTACCTTTCATGCTTTTGAAAAGCATTTACTTGTGTAAATTGGAAAAAAAGGATCAGGGTAGCATAAAGACATTTTTAGGACACATTCAATTTCGTAACATAATACACTTGCACAGTTTCCATAGTTTGCTATTTTTAATGTCAAAGATGGATTGTTTTAAATTTGGGTTATGTTTTGGGCTTTTTTCAATACCGCAAACATTTACCGGAGTGATACCATTGGTTCCAGATGATGTTGATATTAAGTGGTCTGATAAGAGGAGATAAATTTCTGTCCTAGGTAGTTAGGTGTTGAACCTTGAATGGGGTATTGGACTTGACTCTGGAGGAATGACATTCATTAGACTACAGGTGTTCTGTCAGCAAGCATTTCCCAAGAAACAAGAACAGTCAAGTGAGCGAGAGGTGATCTTTGTTATTTGTTCATAACAAGCCTGCCTTTATTTTCCTTGATTATCCTATATCTCCAGTGCTCATCTCCTATCACTGCTTCTGTGTAATTACATAAAATTCAGCGGATGCCACAAAAAATTGAGAGTCATAGAAAGCTTGTCCTCCATTACAGTGTGGTAGGAAATAAAGCTTCTCAGTCTTCCTTCCCCTCAATTTTCCACGTTGACTTTTTAGGAGCAGTTACCGGACCTGCATAACCATTTTTGTGACCTGCACCTGGAAGCTCATATGTACGCGTCCCAGTGGTTTCTCACTCTGTTCACTGCCAAGTTCCCGCTCTGCATGGTCTTCCACATCATTGACTTACTGCTTTGTGAGGTAGAACGGCTCCCTCCCTCATCCCTAAGCCAAAGTAGAAAATAGTTGCTAGTTAAAGTGGATACAATTTTTATTTTTTCCTATACTTCAAGCTGTAAATACCATAAAATTCTCTTTGAATTTTTAGTAAAGACTATTTTAGTTATAATTTTATTATTTGTGAGAAATGAAAATGTTTAGGCATATATAATTCCTACAAAGTAAGATGAGGTAATTAAATTTGCATAATTAAAATTCATAATAAGCCTTTATCTGTGTAATAATATATTACTAATGTAAAGGAGTTAAGTAAATAAATTTAAAATCAGGTGTTTTTAATAGTAACGCAGTTATACTCCAAGAGTGAATATAAATGAAAATTGTACAGTGATTTTTAACTTAATTTAATTTAATTTAATTTTACTTTTCTCTTCTCTTCTCTTCTCTTCTCTTCTCTTCTCTTCTCTTCTCTTCTCTTCTCTTCTCTTCTCTTCTCTTCTCTTCTAAATGCCAGTATACTTAACATACAGTGTTACATTAGTTTCAGGTATACAATATAGTGATCCAACACTCCATACGACACCGAGTGCTCAGGGCGCCTGAGTGGCTCAGTAGTAGGTTAAGCATCCGACTTCAGCTCAGGTCATGATCTCACGGTTTGTAAGCCTGCACTGGGCTCTGTGCTGACAGCCCAGAGCCTGGAGCCTGTTTCACATTCTGTATCTCCCCCTTTCTCCCCCACCCCTCCCCCTCAAAAATAAATAAACATTAAAAAAAAAAAAGGCACCTAGTGCTCATCACAACAAGTATACTTCTTAATCCCCACAAACTATTTTACCCATCCCCCTACCTTCCTCCCCTTTGATAACATCAGTTTGTCCTCTAATTGTATAGTAATTTAATCCTCAATTCATAAGCTATTTCTATTGTATATAATGTTTGAAACTCCTACCAGGTAACACTGAACTGATACAGTGAAATTTCTACATCATATAATTATATTTTCAGGCAGAATATTTTGAAAATTAGTCTGCAGAATATTTTAGTATCTGTATTTGTTTCTTTTATTGTTTTTATTTCCTTAGATGGCTAAATTTATTTACTTTACTCCTTTTTTTGAAGGGGGAAGGGGCAGAGAGGAGGGAGACAGAGAATCTCAAGCAGGCTCCACACCCAGTGTAGAGCCCAACACAGGGCTTGATATCAAGGTCATGACTGGAACCGAAGTCAGGAGTCAAATGCTTAACTGACCGAGCCACCCAGGCACCCCATATTTACTTTACTCTTTTAAAGAAATAAGCAACATTACACATACATGCATCATATACTGCCAGTCAAAATGTTTGACAGCGATAGGAAAGCTGCGATATTAGAATAACTTTTTTATCATTGGGAATATATATGTACATAAATTATACTGTCTTCAGTTAGAAAGCTAACTGAATCAAAAGTATAAACCTAATATAATCTGGATAGCTTTGTATTTCTACACTACTTTTTATATACAAAGTTTCCTCTTTCTTAAAAGTCTAACCATTTTAATCACTCTGGGGACTAGAAATTTCATTTAAAAAATAAGACTAAAGAAGATAAAATATATCAGCTGCACAAAGTGAAGCTGTTATTTCTAGCCTGTCACAGCACTAACCATTTCATATGCAAACAGCATTGGGTCCTGCTCTCTGAGGTTCTAGTTGACAGTTGCCCAGGACTTGAAAGTTGAAGAACATTTTGTAAGGGCGTCAGAGTTTTAAACATGTGTAATCTATTTTGATAAAGAAAGGTTGAGTGACTTGCTGAAGGTCACAGAATAAGTTCCCCAATTCTGAATATGTAACAGCTGGGGAACCTGATTGATAACATAGTAACTCCCCGATTTTTGTTTTTAACTGACAAATCCATTTCTAAAATGCCTATCTAAATTTAACGTAAAGGAAGAATGCAGAATTAGAAGCTAAAACGTTATCCAAAGTCAAAATGGTGTGATCACAGTATACACAAATTTAGGCATTTGTACTAAAAATTCTACTTGGCCTGATTATCCAAATTGATGTGGTGAGCAGTTCTGACTCTAATTTAGTGCAATGCTCTTCGAAAGTGAAAACCAAATTTATAGCTTTGAGTTCTGTGAACTTAAAGTAATACTAAAATTTAGTTTTGATAAGTAAATATTCATAGGTCCTATTCATTTTAATCACCATGGGACTAGAAATTTCATACTGAGCTGAGTTTAGTATTTCATGGTGTTTACGAAAAATAGGAAGGTGAGGGTATGACTTTTAACAGTTTTATCTTTATATATAGTAGGAGCTTGCAAAAGTTAATATCCTTGCTTCATGTTTTTTTTGCTGAAAGAGATTATCTAATTTCATACTAGATTAGTTATATACTGTTCATTATAGTAAAGAGAATGAAATTAATATGGTTAATCATACCAGTTAAATTGGATTTCTCGGTCACTTTTGGCAGAATAGTAACACTATCCTTTAGTTCACTGGACTGATGACCTTCTAAAATTGTCTCTATCTCAATCATTCCATACCTGACAGTGAAGTATTGTCCATGGGTCTTCTGGAACCCAGATTCATAATTTCTCAGGAAATTTTTATCTTGAAGATTCAGGAATTTCTAATGTCAGTTGCTAAGAACATTAGCAAATTTATGGTAGGGAAACGAAAAGTAGATTTATAAGCCTTCTTATCACTTGCCAACTGTGATTTCTAGTTACAATGTTTGAAAGATCTTAATGCTTATTAAAATTGATGTGTATTATATATATTACTTTACCTCCACTTAAACCTATATTCTGTAGTTGTTTAAGGAAGTTGCATAGCTTTCCAAAACATGGAGTAGGTTGTAATCACAGGATCATGGTAACCAGGGAAATAAATAGTAACATCCCTTAACAGTTCAAAATAAATTTTATTGGGAACAGTATCAGGATATTCATTCTTTCCACTAACTCATCTTTGTCAGAGGATTATTTTGCAAAGGAAATTTTTAGATAAACTTTTATTTCCTGCCTGTCTGTGTTTTCTCTTTGCCCCTTTCCTTCTTTTAGTTAATAAACTATTTATATCAAAGCTCTTCTTTCATATGAGGTAGAATATTCTAAAAGAAGGAATAACACAGTCTTAAATAGAATCATCTGTAGGTATTTGTTTTTGTCATATTTTCTCTTTTTTAGGAAAAAAATTTAAATCTTCATGACTACGAATTAATGTTTAGTTACAAATGGAACACTGAGAAATTCTCAGATGGAAAAGTTCATTTTTCAAAATTTATCATTCTGTCCAAAAAACCTCAGAACTGTTAATCTGCAGAATTATTTTGCTCAGAGATCCTTTTGCAAAGTGAGAAAGACATTGCGCTTAAGACTTTTAGAAAGTATATCCTCCTCTCATATTTTCCTATGCTATATGCTTTTAAGGATTTTTTCATTCACCTCGAGGTCAAAAATATGAAGCTAATTTAGTGGTAGAAAATTTAGGAAGAACGTTAGTAGACTTTGGCAGTGTAGTCTGAATTAAAAACTTCTAGTTGTTAATAGTTGTATTAAAAATGTTTATATAAAGCTGAATATATGGCAACTTAGGTTAATTCCCTTATTTAGTGAAGATGATGACATCAGAATTTTAAATTAGAGTTTGAAAAAACATTTTATTATGTTGAGATGAATGGAACTTTCTATAAATTATCATTTAGCCAATAATTTAAATGAAAAATAGTGTTTTTAAAAAGAACAAAACCTTTTATGATTTACTGTCTACCTCTATATGAGATCAGAAAAAGGCTGTAAGTATTAACAAATACAGTGTAAATATTGTGCTGTTAACCCACCAAGAATAGAATAGTGCTTTTTAAAAAATGTTTATTTATTTTTGAGAGAGAGAGAGAGTACAAGCTAGAGAGGGGCAGAGAGGTGGGGAGGTGGTTGGAGACACAGAATCCAAAGCAGGCTCCAGGCTCTGAGCCTATGTGGGGCTCAAACCCACAAACCGTGAGAACATGACCTGAGCCAAAGTCGGATGCTCAACCGACTAAACCACCCAGGAGCCCCAGAATTTTTTTAAATAACTTTTTGGGGCACCTGGTGGCTCAGTCGGTTAATCGTCTGACTTTGGCTCAGGTCATGATCTCACGGTTTGTGGGTTCAAGCCCCACATCAGGCTCTGTGCTAACAGCTCGGAGCCTGGAGTCTGCTTCAGATTCTGCGTCTCCCTCTCTCTCTTCCCTTCCCCTTCTCATGTGCTCGCTTGTTCTCTCTCTCTCTCAAAAATAAATAAACATTTTAAAAAAGAACTTTTTGTTGAGTATAACAGATTAAAAGAAAATATGCAAGAATTAATGTAAAACGTGATTTTTCATAAAGTGAACATAACTTATGTAACAAGCACACAGATCAAAAAGAAGCAGAACACCGTCTGAATTTCAGAAGCCCTCCTCTCTTTCATTGTCCCTGCCTTCACTGCCTCTTTGAGTAACCACTATCCTGATTTCTAACACCATAGATTAGTTTTGATTTTTTTTTTGAACTTTATTTAAATGGAATAGTACAATATGAACTCTTTTGACGGAGGTTCTTCATTTATCACTATGTTTGTGAGATTCATCCATATAGTTATATCTAGGCATGGTTCATTTGTTCCATTGTATGAATATATTAAAACGTGTCCATTCTTCCTTTGTATTGTTGATGGACATTTGGGTTGTTTCCAGATTAGGGTTATTGTAAATAGTGTTGCTATGAACATTCTTCAACCTGCCTTTTCTTTTTTTTTTTTAATCTTTATTTACTTTTGAGAGAGAGAGTGTGAGTGGGGAAGGGGCAGAGGGAGGTGGGGATGGAGGATCCGAAGAGGGCTGTGCACAGATATCAGTGAGCCCGATGCAGGGCTTGAACTTGTGAACTGTGAGATCCTGACCTGAGCTGAAGTCGGATGCTCAACCGACTGAGCCACCCAGGCTGCCCCAACTTGTCTTTCAGCAAACATTCGAAGGTGCTTCTGTGGGTACCTCTGTAGGAGTGGGATTGTCAGCATGTGTATATGAGGGTTTAGTAGATGCCACCAAGCAGTTCTCCAAAGTATTTTGAACATTACCTTTTGAGTTGCTTTTGTTCAGTGAAAGTCTTCCTTATTATCAAACGCAGGTTTTTTATTTTGTTTTGTTTTTTTTAGAGGGCAGATCCTAGATCAGATTAGAGTTCATGAATATGGAACAAAACAAAACTCATTTGGTTGAAAACTCACTCACTTGATTTCTGAAGTTGCATACAGATGGGAACTAAGAGCTGGATCTAAGAGCTGAGTCACTTTTTAAAAAATGTTTTATTTATTTTTGAGAGAGAGAGCAAGAGCACAAGCCAGGTAGGGCCAGAGAGAGAGGAACAGAGGATCCAAAGCAGGCTCCATGCTGATAGCAGCGAGCTTGTTGTGGGGCTTGAACTCACAAACTGTGAAATCATGACCTGAACTGAAGTTGGGTGCTTAACTGACTCAGCCACCCGGGTACCCCGAGCTGAATCACGTTTGTGCTTATATGAGAGAAGTTAAGCCAGTGGGAAAAATCCAGCAATATATTCAGTTACAGAAGAAGCAACATAGAGACAGTTCAACATTGCAGTTTAGATATTTGGCTTTTTAGTTAGTCCTTCCTGTATCACTTTGTGTAGGTTACTTTACTATATATGTCTCAGTTTGTTTCTCTGTAAAATGATGCTAACAAAACCCATCTCCCAGGTTTATTTTAAGGATTGAAATGAAAATATGAATATAAAATGCCTGCTACACAGTAAATATCCAGTTAATAATATTACTCTTCATTCTGCTCTATCCACCTGTATAGCTCCTTTATTGCTTCTCAGTTTCTTCAGTTAACTAGATGACTTCAGAGATTCTTAGAACGGGTTAGCTGTTGGTTCCTTCTTACCTTTTTAACCACCTTTGTTTCCTTCTAGTTGAGATACTTTTTTTGCTAAAGCCAAAATTTTATCTATTTACCTTTATGGAAGTTTAATTCTGTTTCATCTTGACCAGTGATTGAAGTAGTCCTCTTGAAGTATTTTTTTCTTCTACCTTCTTTCAGAGATATAAGAACAGTTTTCTTTTAGTCTTAACAAGATTACTGACAGCTGATGTTTGAAATTGACTCTTACCAGATAGTTCAATTTTTGGAGTATCAAATATATTCAGCTGTATATAGTAACTTGATATTTGGTGAAATCTAGGGAAATCATTGACCCTTCAAATTAGAATATATTTCCTGCCTCTCCTTTCTTCTTAGAGTGATAAAAAAAATGGTAGTACAATACTACGATATCTAATTAAATACCACCAACTGTATGCTCCCTTTCAAAACAGTTTTCTGAACCTGTTATCTGAAGAGTAGACTCATCCTATAATATTCTTTGTCCCCATTTTTCTTCCTCAAACAGTAATAATTGAATTTTTTGGTTGAGATATAATTGGTGTATAACATTATATAAGTTTGAGCTATACAATTTGTTGACTTGCTACATTTATATATTGCAATATGATTACTACACTAGCATTAGGTAATATCTTTATCAAGCGATGTGTTGGGTTTAAAATGCATTAGAACGAGCATAGGAACATAAACATAAATTTTCTAAGAACTTTAAGTGTAGTAATTGACCACAAGAATAGAAAAAGAATGCTTTAACCAACCAATAAGTAGTGTAAAGGTTATTTTAAAGTTTTACTTCTCAATAGAAATCTTCAGGACTAGGAAAAAGAAACTCTAAAGTCTTGTTTTTAGATCCTAACTTCTTTCTCACCTACAAGGGTTTTTATGGTTCTCATATCAATTGTCTTATAGCTCTTCCTTATGTTTGCACTAATTTTGATATTACAGAAAGAAGTGGAAACCTCAGGTTTAAATGGCAGAACTATTGTGTGTGATTCCTGTCACTTGAAAGGAATATTTACTCATTCATTCATTTATTCAACAAACGTTTATTGAACTCCTTCTGAATACTTGGCACCATTCTGGTTTGGGAATACAACAGTAAAGAAAAGCAGACAAAACTCTTGCCTTCATTAAGTTTTTATCCTTGTGTAAGATACAGACAATAAACAAATGACTAAGTCGAATATATATTTTAGGGGCGCCTGGGTGGCTCAGTTGGTTAAGCGTCTGACTCTTGATTGCGGCTCAGGTCATGATCTCACAGTTCATGAGTTCAATCCCCTCGTCAGACTCTGCACTAACAGAACAGAGCCTACTTGGGAATCTCTCTTTCTCCCTTTCCCTCTGCTCCTCCCTGCTCTCTCTCTCTCTCAAATAAATAAACTTTAAAACAAAAACTTAAAAAAAAAAGAATAGTTTATCGGAGGTGTTAACAGCTATGGAAAAAAGATAAAGGAAGAGAAATGTAGCCGGTCTCAACAGGGACTTTTGACCATTGTAGAGAATTTAGGTTTTACTGGACTGAAATGGGAAACAACTGGATAGTTGAGATATAGTAGTGGCATACTCTGATATATATTTTATCCTCATCACTCAAGTTTCCCTATTGAAAAAAGATTGTGGGAGAGTTTGAAGGGGAAAATGGGGGACCAGTTACGAGGCAATTGCAGTAATTTGGGCAGTTTGGACCAAGATAGTGGTAGTGGACATGGTGAGAAGTGGTTGAATTCTAGACAGATTTTAAAAGTATAGTGGACAGATGATGTACTGATGGATCATCTGGGGTAAGTTCACTGATTGTATATTTTCATCTAATGTAGTGGTGAGAGGGAAGGGGGGCTCCTCTACAGCTTCTGTACTTCAGGGAGCATCTTTGAGACAGATAATATTGAGGAGTGATGGGAGCATGATATTGTTGCATGCTCTATTCGGGAGATGCTTGGCTTACAATTTATCTGCAGTATTTGTTCTAGAAGCAGGTTCTGGTACCCTTGGGATCATTTAAGGTAAATCTTTAAGAAACATAGAGGGTGGAATGGTTACGAAAGATGATCAGTGGAGGAATAAGCATGTCAAACCTAGTACGTACTTTAAAATAAAGGTACCTGTTTACTGGTAAAAATAGGAGTGGTATTTTGCTTCAGTAGAATCAGATTCACATGACTTCAAGGACTCACAAATATACCTCCAACCTGTTTCATAACGAGCCCACAGTATCTAATTATGTGTTAGTCCTCAAAATCAGAACATATTTCACTGACTTAAAGTTATAGGGTAACAGGTTTTTTTTTTCCAATAAAAATCTTTCAGTTTATCCTGAATTGGAATAACTAGAATTACTTTATAGTCTTTTTTGTTTCAGAAAGCTCATGGTGATTAAACTGTGTAGTTTGGATTAAATAAAATGACATATTCTGTTACTTTTATGAGTAAATAAAATGTTTTTAAAAAGCATTAAGACATACAATATACTCTTCCATATCTATCTACCCGGTTAAGAAACAAAATAATATGAACAAGATTAGTTTTGTATATTATTACCTCTCCCAGGAAATACTCCCCCCACCTCTTTGGCCTTCCTCAGAGGAACCATTATACAGAATTCAATGTTTGTCATTCCCATACATGTCTGTATTTTTATTGTGTATGTGTGTATCTCTGAGCAATTCATAATTGAACATATTTGGAAAATATTGTACTCACTGATTTTGAAGTCCTCTTCTAAAACAGGTCTAGGAAACTGTCTTCTATCTCCAAACCAGTGTCATATACTATTCAGTTACCTCCTGACTATTCTTTCCACTCGACTCCCTTCGATCCCACTATTCTCCATAGAATCCGGAAAGATTTTCATAAAACACCTATCAGGTCATGTCATTCCTTGACTGAAAACCCTTCAGTGGCTTCCCACTAAATGAAACCCACATTGTTTTACTTGGTCTATAATCTTGCCCTTCTTTCCTCCCCAGTGGTGTCCTTGAGTCAGTCTTCCTCTTACTCACTATACTTCAACACTGGCCTTCTTTTAGTTTTTGGAACACTTAAGATCTTTTCAGATTGAAAACATGTGCATGTTTTTTCTTTCCCTTCTGCCTAAAATGTACCCTCCACTCTTTACCTTGCTAATTCCTTCAGGCCTAAGATTAAATATTACTTCTTCTAAGAAGCTTTTCCTGATCAGCCATTCTTAAATAGCCCAAACATTTGATAGCACCCTGTAGTTAGTGGTTATTTATTTATTTATTTGCTGTGTATTACTTTCCAGATGCCTGTTTCTCCCATTAGATTCTAAATTTCTGAAAAGAGAAGCCATGTCTCTTTTTTGCACTACTGTATACCTTGTAGTCAACTTGTAGACATATAAAGAATATCTATTGAAGGAAAATAGGAGTGAAGAATCAAAGGAAAAATTTATTTTTATCATCTTTATGTAAATGTTTTTGTGAAATCCTATAGGCTGAGAAAATGGCTTTGCTTTTGACTTTTAAGAGAAAAATAATATATTTATAAATTTCTTCTGTTTTAGTTATAATATTTTAAGAAACAGAAACCCAGACACAGTAGCTCAAGTACAATGGGGTATTATTATAACTCTAAAGGGAATCTAGGAGAAGATGAACAGGTAGACCTCAGGAACGACAGGTGCCACAGAAACTCCAGGCACTCATCTCTCTTACTCTTTATTGCTCTCTATGAATTGGATGTTCTCCCTTCTTTCCCAGCCTACTTCTTTGTGGCTTCGTTTTGCTTAGGGTCTGTAGTATCTCAGAAAGTTGCCATGGTTATTCAACTCTGGTATCAATAGCTCTTGGTAATCTCCTTATATTTTTTAGGTAAAATTCTTGAGGGATAACCTAACTGGTCCTATTCATACTTTAAAATAAGCCTGCATAGTCCTAGGTCTCAGGCATGTGTCACCTTTGGTAGTTGTCTATGCCTTATTCAATATGCTGTGGAAAGGAGTAGTCTTTAGTGAGTCACATGACCTACAGCCCACTCTACAGGAGCTGTACTTGGAGGCAGATGTTCTGAGAAGGGTCATTGGTGGATCTGGCACAACAAAACATTTCTGGTGTGTGTATGCCCCATGGACTAAAATTCTTAGTTTTGACTTCTTTGAAATTTGGCATTTTATAAATATAATATTTATTAAATAAAATTCTAATACATCTCAAAAATATATTATCCAACCATAGATATTTATTTAATTAGAACGGGGAGTTGCACAGTTTTAATATAGAGTATAATCTTAAAAATTGTGGTCTTCAGGGTTGAAGGGGTAGCAGTGTTCCAAATCATTTTCATGATATAGTTTTTGCAGGTAGGGTTTCGAGTAAAGGTAGTGTGTAATTTTGATCTATATTACTTTAATGATTATTTGCAAAGCTATATAAAGTATCTGAATGCTTCCCATTGTCTGGAAATGGGATTATGAGAGCATCTTCTAACATAATCGTCTAAATGCCTCCATTGCAATCATTAGTAATAGTCCTCCGATCTGCAAATTATTTATATGGCACAATATGGAAGTCTATCATACAGTATCAGCTGGAAGTAAGACCTTGTTTTGGAGAGTAGTTGATTTCCTTCCATATCCATTTTTATTAATATCCAATGTTTGCTGATAAGCTCTTCACTTTTTAAGTCTCAGAGGTTTGAGGACAAGATACTGTCTTGTCTGGCTTTTCTGGAGAGTATCTCTGGGCCTTACACTGTGCTAAAAGCTTTACACACCTTGTCCCATGTTTCCTTACCTTCTCCAAACAGACTGCTGCCCTCCACCTTCTTCATTTAGTTGGCCAAATTAGAAATAATTATGTTTTTAGTTTTTGTTTAATTCCCATGGGCAGATAGTCTTATTGTTCTTGTCCATCTCTACAGCAAATAGACCAGTGGTCTTTGCCTCTCTTATAAGAAACTCGCATTATCTACTCTCATTCAAAAGTTGGATTATCTATCGATTCTCAACATCACTTGGGATCTCTGAGTCCAGGACTCTGTTCAACTTCGTATCTCAGATGTTTTTTCTATGGTCTAGCAGAATTTCACCATGAAATACTCTTCTGATGCTCCTGGTACTTTTGTCTGCCTTCCCTTTTCAAGTACTTTACCATCAGCGTCCATTGTTGGGCATTTTTAACTAAACAGTGGTTTGACCTTTACCTTATTTACCCAGGGCCTCTTAGTTATATGTAGAGAAATGATATCCAGCCATCAGTAGTAGAAATGCTGACCACATTAGTTTAAAAGAAGCATAATAGGACTTTCTGCTCTTTTGCTTTTAGGATTATCTTACCAGGGTTTTCAGAAGCTCTATTTTTATAGGTCCACTTGACATTTTGCTTCTTGTCCATGTCTAAGTAATATAGCCCATTTTGCTCTTTTTTGCTTAGGAGTAATGCCAGAAAATTTTCTATACTTGAACAATTTCCTGCATGTTCCACTGGCTCATTGACCTCCTGGATTGCAGTTTAGGCTGTGTCACAGTCTGGTAGCTTTCTTATTTAAGGCATTTGGTGGTCATGGTCTAATTGTTCTCCAACATCCCAAATGAAGTAGGTACATCTACTTCTGACTAGTTTCTTGTTTATGTGAATTGACAGGGAAGAGTTCATTTTGTCCATAGAATCCTTAATGCAGAGAAAAATTAATGCATTCTTAGTATTCAGAATCTCTGTTTCCCTATAAATCTATTCAAAGGATCACTTATTAATATTAACATAGGGCTCTTGTAAAAGGATCAAAGATAGATATCCAACGGTACTGATAAAACCTCTAATTTAAATGCTCTTTTTTTGTTAAATAGAATCAAAGCACATTTTATCTAAATTAATAAGCTTTTAGCTTGAGAAGTAAACAGCTTAAAATAAGTGACTATGGGTTGAAGCTAATAGTGCTGAGCATATTCAGATACTATGAGTCAACCTTGAAATACACAAAATTATCAGGCTCTGAAAAACAGGTCATCTTTGGAAGATAGACATTACTTTGCCTATTCACCTATCTAAAAATATCCAGTTCTTGTCCCAGGTCTTATTTTTTTCAAAAACCAGCGTAGTCGTTTTCTGTTTTTGTCTGATAGTACACCACATAGAAACATTGCAAATATTGCTTGTTCTGTAAGAATCTCTTTCTAAGTCTCAGAAAAGCATGATAATACAATGCAACACTGAAAGAAAAAAGGAAGTCTCACTGTTAGCTGATCACTTATACCAGTGAGTCTTGAAGGATGTATAAGTCTTTTCTTCAAGCTCAGGGTACCTGTTACAGAATTCATCTTGGACGGGGAATCAGGTGAGATGGAACTACTCTCTGTGCTTTTATCTGGCCCCCAGACACTCAAGGTAACACCTAACTCTTTCCAGCCACTCCTCTCCTGGTGCCTCAGGGAACCTCTCTGAATCTTCCTCTCCCTTTAGTTATCTGTCTAGACTCTTTGTTGTTTATTTCTGCTTTTGCTCCTTTGCCGTATGGGCTTTATTCCTCCTCTTGGTATTTTGGATTGGGTTTCAGTTATTGAGCTTTACCTGATTGTACTGGGAAATGTTTCCAATCCAACCAGGCTGAAAAAGACTATGAAACAAAGCATCTTGTATTGGCCCTCAGCCTACCATTTACAAGATGATCAGACATTTCTCTCTACCAAGATGACTACTTGTTGGCATAACTTGGTCCTTAAAAATCTCTACCTCATTTTTCTTTTTAAGTTTGTATTATAAAAGACCCTCTTCTATTATCCTAGGTTAGTATTTGCTCAGTCCTAAAAGAAAAAGGAAAGATGTGCTCTTCCCTAGGAAGAGGATGAGAGAGGAACAAAAATATTGTCCTGGCTCATCTCATGACCAGATTGAATTCTACCCAGCTCTCAATATTTAATAATCCCATCTACTTTTAGGACCATTGGCATTATTTGTCATCATACACTATTCTAGTGACAGCATAACATTCGCTAGCTGTATTAGGCTGAGTATGAGGATGGTGGAGACCCAAAGCAGCCTGCATGAATCCCTCTTGGGGAGGTAGGAAAGGAGAAGAGAGAAGGTCAGGATGAAAGTACAGCCCCAGCTTGTATGGTAGTTTTAAGTACCAGTGTTTCCTTAGGTGGAGGGCCAACTTTCTTTATGTGTAATAGGTTTTCTGAAGCTGTCTTTATCTCAGCCTTTGTTTTTTTTTTTTCATGTTTATTTATTTTGAGAGAGAGAGCGAGCATGTGTGCATGAGCAGGGGAGGGGCAGAGAGAGGGTGAGATAATCCAAGAAGGCTGGGTATCATTATGCAGCCCTACACAGGGCTGGATCCCACAAACTGTGAGATCATGACCTGACCAAAAGTCAGACACTTAACCAACTGAGCCACCCAGGCGCCCCATTTCCCAGCCTTTAAAATGACTTTTTAAAATTGTGCCAGGCAACACTTTTTTAAATCTGTGTATTTTCTTCTAAGAAATATGAGCCAATTTTTATTCTCATTGGTAATTAAATATAAATTTGCTTTTGTCTGAAAATTACTAATAAATCTGAATTACATTTTATTCATCATATTAATAATCTTAAACTTTGGAATTTTTGCTACGCTTGATAACAAGCAATATTCTGAGCCTCATAGAATTTTACCCCCTTACCTCATTTTTCAAGTCATATAACTACTGCTAGTCAGTAAATATCTGTTAAGTCTTCCTAAATTCAAGAAAAGATCCTTGAATTTAATCTAGCATTTGAATAAAATCCTTGAAAAAATTGGGCATTGGTTACAACAAAATAAAAGAAACCAGAACTTTTCCTACTTGCCCTAATGGAACTGTATCAAGGATTTGTTGAGGAAGGATATAGCCAACCCGAATGCCACAAATGAGTGAAATAGGCTGGGGGTAACATAATCCAGAGTAGCAGACACTGATATGAGTTGGAGAGTACATGATTCATATCAAGGAACTCAAATCAGCATTTGTAAAAATACTATGTGGCCAAACAGAATGCATCACCAGGCTAAAGTTGACTACGTGTTACCTCTGATGTAGATAACAAGATGAAATTTTATTCTTCTCTGGGGGCAAATGTGGAGTTGCTAGGCAAGATTCTAACTCATGGTAAATAAATTAGTATGTTTTTATTTTAGAAGCCCATATTGTAAAGATGTATTTATAGTGATTATAGAAATAAGACATTTGATAGAAGTGTACTCGTTCTTGAAGGCATAAGCCTGTATTTCTCAAAATGTAGTTCATACACAGCTTTTAATAATTTACGGGGCGTGCAGTTTCAAAACTTATTATAGGCATACTACCTCAGAGGTATTGTGGGTTCAGTCCCAGACCACTGCAATAAACCAGATATCACAATAACGTAAATTAAATGAATGTTTGGTCTTCCAGTGCATAGAAAAGTTATGTTTACACAATACCATAGTCTATTAAGTGTGCCATAACATAATGTCTTTTAAAAAGTTCGTATTTCAATTTAAAATGCTTTATTGCTAAAAATGCTAACCATTATCTAAGCTTTCAACAAGTCATAATCACTAATCACAGATAACCATTAAAATAGAATAATAAGTTAAATATTTGAAATATTGTGATAATTACTAAAATGTGACACAGAAACAAAGCAAGCAAATGTTGGAAAAATGGTACCAATAGACTTGCTTGCTCCACACAAGTTTAGCACAAACTTCAAACTGTAAAAAGCACAAAATCTGTTAAATGCAATTAAGTGAAGTGCAATACAATGAAGTATGCAAAAAGCTGTGGAAATCAAAACTGTGGTAGTAGCATAAATATTAATCTATAGATTAATGGATTAGAATTGAAAGTTCAGAAATATACACTTGTGAACAATTGACTTTTGACAAAAATGCTGAGACAATTCAGTAAGGAAAGAATATTCTTCCCAACAAAGTTGCTGGAATAACTAGGTACTAAAATATAAAAGAATGAAGTTGTATCCCTACTTCATACCATATATAAGAACTCATAATGGATTCTAGGCCTAACTGTACGAGCTAGAACTATAAAACCCTTAGTAGAAAACCTAAGTGTAAATTTTCATGATCTTAAATTAGACAGTGGTTTCTTACATATGATAATTAAAGCACAAACAACAGAAGCATAAATAGACAAATTGGATTTCATAAAAACAGGAAACTTGTATTTCAAAGGACACTATCAAGAAAGTGAAAAAAACCTACAGAATGAGAGAAAGTATTTGCAAATCACAGATCTTAAGGGTTTTGCATCTAGGATGTATAAGGAATTCTTACAACCCAGCAATAAAAAGGCAGATAATACAATTCAAAAGTGAGAAAAGGATCTGAATAGACATTTCTCCAAAGAAGATATACAGATGGCCAGTAAGCACATGAAAAGATGTTTAACATCATGAGCCATTAGGGAAATGTGAATTAAAATCATAGTGAGATACCACTTCACACTTACGAGGATAGATATAATACACAAGATGGACAAAAAATAGTGTTGTTGAGGATGTGAAGAAATTGGAACCCTCAAATTGCTGGTGACAATTTAAATGGTACAGTCACTTTGAAAAATAGTTAGGAAGTTCCTCAAAAATTTAAAAATAGAGTTGCCATATGACCCAGCAATTCAACTCCTATGTATATATCCAAGAGAAATAAAGTCATAGGTTTACCAAAACAAAAACAAAAATCCTTGTATGTGAATGGTCATATGAGGATTTTTCATAATACCTGAAAAGTAGAAACAATTGAAATGTCTAACAACTGATGAATGAATAAACAAAATATGGTATAACAATTTAGCCATAAAAAGGAATGGTATTCTGTTACAAGATGGATGAACCTTGAAAACATTATGCTAAGTGAAAGAAGCCAAACAAATGGACACATAGAATATGATTCCATTTATATGAAATTTACAGGCAAATCCATGGAGACAGAAAGTAGATTAGTAGTTAACCAGGTTCTGGGTGAAGGAGGGATTGGGGAGTGTGCTAATGAGTACAAGGTTTCTTTGGGGGGGTGACTAAATATTCTGGAATTAGATAATTGGGATGGTTGTACAATCTTGTGACTATACTAAAAACCACTGAATTTTATACTTTTAAAAGGTGAATTTTATGGTATTTGAATTATATATCAATTTTTAAAATAATTTGGTGGAGGAGAGAGGGGAAGATGGCAGCAGAATAGGAAGACCCTAGGCTCACTTCATCCCACAAATACAACTGGCAACTATTATATCATCCTAAATACCCCCAAAATCAATCTGAAGACTGGCAGAACAAACTCCACAACTAAGGGAGAGAAGAGACCACATTGAAGACCGTGGAAAGTGCAGAGATGAGGCTTGGGAGACAAATGGATCTTGACTGCTACAGTGGGGAGGGAGCCCAGTTACTGAGAAGGGCAGGTGAGAGACAGACTAGTACACAGGGAAGTGCACAGGGAAGATGATTCCCATAGCAGTTGGCTTGGAGAGCAAGAGGGCCCAAATCTCATGAGTTCTTGGAACCAGTGGGGCTTAGAGCCTAGAGTTTTAAAGGTTCTCAGGGTTGGATCTGGGAGAGCTTGGAGGACACTGGGGCTGCTCTTGAAGAGAGACAGACAAACAGCCCATGCACATATAGCATGGAAACAGTGATCTGAAGAGTGCCTGGGGAACACAGTGGAGAGGTCAGTTGCTTGTCTTAGAGTGTGTCCCAGAGAGGCAGTGTTCATGGAGAGACTCCTCTGGGAACAAAGGACCTGTCTGGTGTGATTTCTCTCCCCTGCCCATCAGCATAAGCACAAGGTGACCTGCAGGGACCAGCACAGTGTGGACATGGGTTACCTAACTTGCTTACACCAAGCCCTGACAGCCCTCCCCCTCATTTCTGAAGAATTGCCCTTCCTAGTCACACTTGCCTCACTCCCAGTGTGGTGGCCCCCACCTCCAGAAGACTGTCCCAATCCCATTTATAATTACACCAAAACCCATAAGGTACCTAGGAATAACTTAACCAAAGAAGTGAATGACCTGTACTCTGAAAACTGTAAAACACCGGTGAAAGAAATTGAAGGGGACACAAAGAAATAGAAAGACATTCCATGCTCATGGATTGGAAGAACAATTATTGTTCACATATCTTTACTACCCAAAGCAGTCTATACATTTAATGCAATTCCTATCAAAATACTACTAGCATATTTCATAGAACTAGAACAAATAATCCGAAAATTTGTATGGAACCACAGAAGACTCCAAATAGCCAAAGCAATCTTGAAAAAAGAAAAGCAAAGCTGAAGGCAACACAATTCCAGGCTTCAAGTTCTATTACAGAGCCTTATTAAAACAGTATAGTATTGGCACAAAAAGAGACACATATATCAACGGAGCAGAGTAGGAAACCCAGAAATAAGCCCATTAGTAATTATATGGTCAGTTAATCTTCAACAAAGCAGGAAAGTATCCAGTAGGAAAATACAGTCTCTTCAACAAATGTTGAGAAAACTGGACAGCAACATGCAAAAGAATGAAACTGGCCCACTTTTTCCCATCATACACAAAAATAAATTCAAAATGGATGAAAGACCTAAATGTGAGACCCAAAACCATAAAAATCCTTGAAGAGAACACAGCAGTTACTTCTCTGACATCAGCCATAGCAACATTTTCCTGGATATGTCTCCTGAGGCAAGGGAAATGAAAGCAGAAATAAACTATTGGGACTACATCAAAACAAAAACCCTTCTGCACAGTGAAGGAAACAACAAAACAAAAGACAACCTATGGAATGAAAGAAGATATTTGCAAATGACATGTCTTATAAAGGGTTGGTTATCCAAAATATATAAAGATGTGATGCAACTCAAGACCCAAAAACCATATAATCATTAAAAAATGGGCAGAAGACACAGCTATTTCTCCAAAGAAGACATCCAGATGGCTCAACAGACACATGAAAAGAAGTTCATTATCACTTATCATCAGGGAAATGCTAATCAAAGCCACAATGAGATATTACCTCACACCTGTCAGAATGGCTAAAATCAAAAATAAACAAATGTTGGTGAGGATGTGGAGAAAAAGGAACCCTCTTGCACCTTTGGAAAAAGAAACTGGTGCAGCCACTGTGGAAAACAGTACAGTACAGAGGCTCCTCAAAAAGTTAAAAATAGAACTACCTTATAATCTAGCAATCACACTACCATTTACCCAGAGAATACAAAACACTCATCCAAAGGTGTTTATAGCAATGTTATTTACAATAGAAAAGATATGGAAGCAGGCCAAGTGTCCATTGATTAATAAATGGATAAAGAAGGTGTGGTGTATATATATCAATGGAATATTACTCAGCCATAAAAACAAATGACATCTTGCCGTTTGTAACAACATGGATAGAGAGTATAATGCTAAATGAAATAAGGCAAAGACACAAATACCATATGATTTCAGTCATGTGGAATTTAAGAAAAAAAAACAAATGAGCCAGAGGAAAAAGAGGGAGAAATAAACTGAAACAAACAACCAAAAAAAAAAAAAATCAGACTCTTAACTCTAGAGAATAAACTGATGGTTACAGAGGCAGGGTATGGATAAAATAGATGATGGGGATTATAGAGTACACATGTGATGAGTGAGCACTGGGTAATTAAAATAAAAAGTTTAAAAAGTTTAAAAAGAAAAAAAATGTTGATCATTCTACTTGAACAAAGAAAAGAGGGCACCGGGTGGCTCAGTCAGTTATGTGTCCAACTTTGGCTCTCAGGTCATGATCTCGCGGTTCACATGAGTTCGGGCCCCATGTTGGGCTCTGTGCTGACAGCTTAGAGCCTAGAGCCTGCTTTAGATTCTGTGTCTCCCTCTCTCTCCCCTTCCCCTGCTTTCTCTCTGTCTCTCTGTGTTTCTCTCTCTCTCTCTCTCTCTCAAAAATAAATAAACATTAAAAAAAGAAAAAAAAAGAAAAGAACTTGGAGGGATTCAGAAGTGCTTATTAAACATGCAAATTCTCTAGACCCATCTTAGTCTCCAGATTCTTTGAAGATATGACTCTAGAAATCTGCATGTTTAACAGATGTTCCCAAGTTCTTAAATTTTTTAAATTTTAAGAAGTGCTGATGTAACAGTTTCATGTACTTATATATTGAAATGTGTTTGGGCTAACGGCTGTATGCTTCTTGGCAATTTTAATTATCAACAGCAGTAATAGCTAAGAGTTATCGGGGGAAGTACTTTCTGTTCCATATGGGATTAGCGAATTCTATAGGTCTAGTCCTTTCTCAGGAGCATTGACAAGAGTGAGATCAAAAGGCATGAGATAGTACACTTTTTCAATTCTTAGAATTCATTACTTTGGCAAATTCTAGGAAGTAAAATAATGGTCCAAGATAATGAATTCAGAGAAACAGAAATCTTAAGGGAAATATCCAGCAATGTTTCTGTGGTTGCTGCATTTTTAGTGTTGATTCTGGGGGTAAAATCTTGGTCTGTTGATTCCTTCAAGGCTATTTTGAGCAGATGTTACTGTTGGCCTATCAACAAAGTCAAGTTGACAGAGAACAGATGAGTGCAATAACAGCTAAACTTCCGTGGCACGAGTATCTGGATGGGATTTGTTTCACAGCAGTGCTGCAGCACGACCAAGCATGATTAAACATGGGCAGATATTTTGTTTCATGAAGATTGAGGCAAAGAACAAGAAGGACCCTTTTTAGAGTTAGCAGTTACCAAGTAGGGGGAATGAAGATGAATCTACATTGTTCCAATACAGACTATTTGGGGGCTTACCAATATTTTATGTCTACTAAGGCAAAAATGATATGTGTTTAGTAGTATTCTATATATTTATATATTAAGCTTAAAATATTTTTTTCCTTTTAAAATGTATGTATTTAAAAAATGTTTCACATTTATTTATTTTGAGAGAGAGCGAACATGCATGCATAAGCGGGGAAGAGGCAGAGAGTGAGGGTGAGAGAAAGAATCCCAAGCAGGTTCTGCACTGTCCCGACATGGGGCTCAATCTGATGAACTGTGAGATCGTGACCTGAGCCAAAATCAAGAGTTGGTCACTCAACCAACTGAGCCACCCAGGCATCCTCAAATGTATTTATTTTTAGAAAGACAGAGTCAACAATAGTGCAGATGGCACTAGAATAGAACAAAAATCATGCTGCTGATACCTCACGGACAGTTTGGGGGAAGAGGTAGCCACCTCAGTCAGAGTCTACACACACCCCCATCAGCTCAACCCCCCTTTACTTCGTCCCTTACCTTTGCTCCCCAGAGGCCCTAGTTCCTCCTGGCCCCAATTCTAGCTTGTTCTCTCTACCTCTAATTGTATTAATATTGACCAGATCTTGGAGCTACCTTTTCTAAAGGACTCTATGTTGGGGTGTTAATGGGGTTAATGGTGGTATGGGGTGTCACCTGTTCAAATTTTATAAATTTAAGTATAGTTGATACACAGTGTTACATTAGTTTCAGGTGTACAGCAGTGACTCGCTGTCTGTTACGCTATGCTCACCGCAAGTGTAGCTGCCAACCATACCTACAGTGCTATTACAGTATCACTGGCCGCGTTTCGTATGCTGTGCTTTTGATCCCCTTGACTTACTCATTTTATAACTGGAAGGCTGTTATCTCCCACTCCCCTTCACCCGTTGTGCCCATCCCCCCACCACTCTCCCCTCTGGCAACTGTCGCTTTGTCTTTGTATTTAGAGGTCTGATTCTGCTTTTTGTTTATTCATTTGTTTTGATTTGATTGAAATCATATGGCCTTTGTCTTTGTCTGACTTATTTCACTTAGCCTAATACCCCCTAGGTCCATCCATGTTGTCACAAAGGCATGATCTCTTACTTTCTATGACTGCATAATATCCCTCTGTGTGTGTGTGTGTGTGTGTGTGTGTGTGTGTATTTCCTCACCCATTGGTCTCTCAGTAGACACTTCGGTCGCTTCCATATCTCTGCTATTGTAAATAATGCTACAGTAAGCATACGAGTGTATAGATCTCTTTAAATTAGTGTCTATAAATATGTTTTAAAAATCTAAAACTTCAGGGCACCTGGCTTGCTCAGTAAGTGGAATGCGTGACTCTTGATCTTGAGGTTATAAGTTCAAGCCCCATGTTGGGTGTAGAGATTGCTTAAAAAGAGTCCTGTTAAATCACTAACTCCTGGGAGTCTTTCTTGTCTCAACCTGAAGGAGAAGTGGGTTCTATTACCAGTATTTCTTCCAGAATATGGAACTTCAGACGCTTGCTTATGCTCACTGTGTACAGACTGACCCAGGCTGAGCCCTAAGCTAACATGTATTGTGTTTTATTTTAGGCCAGTCCTAGTACTTGATGATAGAGACAAAGAGCTAATGTTTTTTTCCAAGGACACAGATTGGGGTGATCAGATACAAAAAGATACAAAGGCTCTTGTGCTATATTGATCCATGGGAATTTGCCATTCTTGTAAATCAAAAGTTATTGAATACTGGCAATTTCCTATTATTCAACCTAATACTGTACTCAGAATAGTGATATATATGAGAGATCAGTTCATAAAAACAAGGAACACCTGATCCAAACCGATAGGAGGCCTACTGTCTAATCCCAGCATTGTTAGGCCGTGGTTGTCACTATTTATTTGGCAAATGAATGAAGTCCTCTGTGATGTCTTTTTGGCACATTCGTTGGGTGTCTCCTATGTGTCTGACAGTCTCCCAAACTTGAAGCTTCTGTAAAGTTACATATCATATATTAAAATTTCATTTTTGAACTTTGCATTTTGTTCCACAGTAGAGCCAGAACTGTTTTAATAGATTTTTTCCAATGTCAGTTAAAAATTATTTGCCCCCCAAATTTGTTTGTCCCCGGAAACGTAGCATATTTGCTTTGGCTCTTCCTCTTCTGACACGTAGCTCTCTGTACCTTGGCTTTGGCATACCGCAGTTCGGAAAGCACAGTTACATAAATGGGAAGCTGCTCAAAGCTTAAATCAGGGTAATGGCATGATAAAACCGATGTTTTAGAAAGGTAATTCTGGAAGAGCCAAAATAGTTGTGTGATATCAATTGACACCTATTCAGCGAGACGCGTCAAGAATAGCTGCTGATACTCTGGGCTCTGGCTTCTGTGCCTGCCCTCCAGCACGTGCGGCTTTATCTTTTGCAGTGAGTGTACATTGAGAAGTATGTGGTCCAATGCCAAATTGTCTAACAGTTCTACTTTTTGTGGAATCATGGGGGAAGGAACACATTGTACAATGTATGCAAAATTTTTAGATTAGGTTTTCTTTTATAGCCTTCTCTTTGAAGCGCTTTCGTGTACTTCACGAAAAAAGAATTTATAGAACACATTAGTTACTATGTTGCATTGTCAGCAGGATAACTCGTTTTTAAAGGTTGGGTTATTAAAGGTTTATATGGGAATCTGAAAGGACCCTGAGTAATCTATTTTCGGAGTCATTGAAAAGGAGTGAAAAGTGGATGACTGTCTAATTCCAGATATGAATATGAGACAGACTAGCACTGATAACCATTATGGGGATCCCAGGAAAGCCAAAAAAATAAATAAATAAATAAAGGAGCAGAATATTCTTCCAAGTTGTTCTGAAGTGAGGTTTTGTCTTTTGTCTCTAGAAAAATAATAACTAATAGCTCATCAATTCAACATCTAGGGAATGAGAGATACTCACTGAAGGGACTGTCTTACTCATTTATCCAATCATTCATTTATTGAGTGCCTAATATGTCCTCACACTGACCCAGACCTAACAGATACCATGGTTCATAGATAGACATGGTCTTTGCATCCATGGGGCTAACAGGCTGATGGGCAGACAGATAACAAATAAATTAAAAAAAATGATTTTACATTATAATAACTACTATGAAGGGAAAGTTCAAGCTGCCTCAAGATTTTGTAATAAGTAAACCTATTTTAGATTAAGGTTTCAAGAATGGTCTCTCTGAGTAAGTGGCATTTAGAGCTGAGATCTGAGAGATGAGTAGGAGAATTCCCATTTAAGGGAGGGGGGAGGTAGTGAATGTGTAAGGCTTTTGGGTGGGAAGAACTAAAAGAAAGCCAGAACTTCTAGAACACAGAGAACAGTTGGCCAAGAGGTAGGTGGACCCAAATAATACCAGAGCCTGGCAGCCATATTGAAGAGGACATGGGATTTCATTCCAAGTGATGGGAGAAGCCACTGATGGTCTTTCAGCATGGAATTGCATGGTGTGATTTAAATGTCTGAGAGATGAGGGGCGCCTGGGTGGCTCAATCACAAACAATCGGGGTTCGTGAGTTCAAGCCCCGTGTCGGGCCCTGTGCTGACAGGTCAGAACCTGGAACCAGCTTCAGATTCTGTCTCCCTCTCTCTTTGCCCCTCCCCTGCTCACAGTCTTTCTCTCTCTCTCAAAAATAAACATTAAAAAAATAAAAAATAATAAAATAAATGTTTGAGAGATGATTATAGCTGTTGTAAATGCATTGCAGGGGAATAAGGAAATCATGGAGACAAAGTAGGGACTCCAGCCCTCAGAGAAGTTGATGGTGTTAGTTGAAAGTGTCAGCAGCAGATGAAGGGTGGTAAATGGATTCATATCTCAGAATAGAGGCCATGGTTGTTGTTAAGCACGGGGTGGGGGAGGGGACTCTTCGAAGCTGAGTGAGAAAAGATGAGGTAGAATAGGATAGAATTGGAAAAGAGTGCCTACGTAGGGCCAAGAGCATTTTGTTAAGTGGATTTTCTTTTTTTCTTTATTTATTGTTTGGACCTAAAATGAACTTGTGCAATTGAAAGTCAAAGCTAACCGTAATCTACTCTATTAAGAAGTATTGTTGCTGTATTTTACCCAGAAAAAAAATACCTGACGGGGACGGTGGAAAACACTGTTTTCCCAAAGCCCTACATACATAGTTTGAAGGTTGAGGAAGCGGGATATATTGCAAGAAAACTTGTGAAGAACTGTTGTATTTTTAATTCTTCTTCTGACAGCATGATCTCTTGTTTTCTCCACACAAGCTCTCTGTTTGGAAAAAGTGATTTAGTGGAATTTAGGCTTACATATTGCAAGCATCAATAATGTATAACCTTTTGTATCACTCTACTTTTTATTTTTATCTTTTAACCTTTCATTTTCTTTCTGTAACTTTTATGGAAATTGTGTCTATGGACTCTCTTTTCTCTCTGTAAAAAGATAGTCCAGGTGCTTTGTGTTTCCAAGAATGAAATAGCTTCAGAAGTAATGTCTGTTTGTTTGCTGGCTTGCTGTGTCAGAGAAGGGAAGGGCTCACTTCTACTCGAACGGGGTTGTCATTCAGCTTGCCTCCTCAGTGTGAGTGTGTTTGGGGACAGTGCCTGGGAGTGTTTGGAGTCAAAAAAACAAAAAACAAAAACAAAAACAAAAAAAGAATTGCGATGTGGTTTGGTGGCAAAACATCGAATTCTGGTTCGGCTGCAGTCACCAGTACCACACATTATCATTATGTAATAATTATTTTATGGTGCTTAATTTGTGTATTGACTTGTCTATTTAATACCTGAGCACTTTGAATTTCCCCTTTGAATTTTATTCTTCCAGAAATCTTTTCCTGGATTGGAGTTTTCACGTTAGGAGTTATGTTAAGATAAGTAGAGGTTACTACCTCAATTAATACGCTTTCTTTATAAATGTATTTGTGGCAGACTTCTAAATTAACAGCTCTTCCTTTTAGTTCCTCACAGTTTTTGGTCAGCAAAGCTGGATCAAAAGTAGCTTCTTCATCTGACGTGAATTTTCAAAATGAAGTCTTTTAAATTATCTGTCACTATTATAAAGCTAATTAGAAAATTTGAGTTATTTTCAAAAAGGTATCAGCTTGATCTTTACAATTTTATTTTGTCATTCTTTCCCTGATGCCTGGTGCCATCTGCTGTTTGTGGGAAGCAGATTACATTTTGAATCACTAGGCAGAATAGATATGTCACGTCTAAAAGAAAAATGCAAAAATAGACGGAATAGAAAAATGCAGAAGTGTGGCCTGTTGTTTATTTCCTTATTTTTTATGTAAAATCATTTTTAAAATCTGGTGATTCATTTGCATGAATCACCAGATTTTTACTCATTATATTCTGTCTTAATTTTGGCTTTTTGCTCATATATTTTACCTTTTTTTTTTCCTTAGAGTAGCTCAGTTCTCAGCCCAGGGTGAGTAATCAGTAAACATTTGTTGGTTGGTTGGTTGAGTCTCGCTCCGTTTTTTGTGACTACACTGGGCATCTTTTCTGAAATCCCTCTCTTGATCATAGATAGGTATGGAAGCAGAATAAGCTTTGGGGTAAGAAAGATCTGGTTTCCCAGCCAGGCGCTGTAGCTCACAGGCTTGCAGCCTCGGGCAATCTTAGCACCTCTGTTTCCTCCTCTATAAAAAGAAGATAATAGTGTCCATCTCTTAGGGTTGTTGTGAGGATTAGATGAGATAGTACCTGTCATACTCCTAGCACAGTCCTTTCATTAAAATGTTACTGTGTTCGGGTTCAAGTAAGTTTCCTCTTTACCTTACTTCTAAGACACCTTTGTCAGGAGTCCGATTTTATTACCATACAATTGACTCTTGGAACTGCAAGGCGCCTCGGCTAGTAGGTCTCTGATTTTAATATGCATTTGAATCACTTGGCGATCCTAGTTAGATGCCAATTCAGATTCCAGTTCATGGTTCTGGGATAGGGAACCTGAGAGTCTGTACCTCTAACTCACTCTTAGGCGATGCTGATACAGCTTCCACAGAACACTCCTGATCTAGCAAGGTGTTAGACAACAATGATTAAAAAAAAAACAAAAAACAGCTAGTGAAGATTCTGGTTTTCCTTTTCACCCAGTTGATTTCAGCTACCAGTCATCAGAACTGCATTCTTTTTAGAGGAGAAGAGGAAGCTAGGATCCCTCACTAGACTACCCTCTTATTCTTCATTGATGTCAGCAGTAACGTGTTCGGAGAAATATATTCAAGAGCCAATCATTTATTACCCAAGCTCTGTAACCTCCACACACTCTAACCTTCAGATACTTAACTGGAACCAATTCCATATTCAACTGCAACTGTTATTTCTGTCTGTAATTTGTTGCCCATTTATTTCCCTTTATATTGTCTTTTAAATTTTTACAGCATTGAAAAATGAAAAGCTAAACAAATTAGTTCTAATAACTCAGTGTAAATTTTAGAGCAATTCCTTGACTCAGATAAGACGTTTTTGGTGAGTTCCATAAGCAGTGCTCTTTTCGTCATGTTTGGATTTCCCCCGTTCCCTGGTTGATTGTATTTAAACCGGAATACTCCCATTTCTGGTGCTTCCCTGTAGGTTCACCCGATGTGGTGGCTATCCACATAGCCTCTGAGAAGGGAACGCCTTTGGTTTTATGCCAGCATAGGGTTTTTCACACCCGAGGGGTCACCTGGTGCAGTCACACAATTCCAGAGTCCTAAAGGAAATTAAAGCAGGCATAAAATAAATTTGGGTTGGGGACATACGAATTTGATTACTAAGGTCAGAATTATGGCCAAGAGAAAAATTTGATGGACAGAACGTCTTTTCTAAATTCAGTCTTAAGTGGAAGAACAACACTGTTCTTCCTGCCTGCCTTCCCTGAGGTGGCCCTGAGGACATCTTACTGTCACCTAGTGTAGCTCACTGTCCTCAGGAGTGCTGCCAGGAAACTATTAAAAGATCATGAGAGGGGCGCCTGGGTGGCTTAGTTGGTTGAGCGCCGACTTAGGCTCAGGTCATGATCTCGAAGTTTGTGGGTTCAAGCCCCACCTCAGGCTCTGGACTGATGGTGAGGAGCCTGCTTATGATTCTCTCTGTCTCTCTCTCTCTCTCTCTCTCCCTCCCTCTCTCTCCCTCCCCCTCTCTCTCTCTCTCTGTGTCTCCCATTTGCTCATACTTTCTCTCTCAAGATAAGTAAATAAACCTAAAAAATGAAGGTCATGAGGGCCACTAGGAATTACACAGACAGGTTTCTCTGTCATTCTGTCTCAGACACTTAGATATTCCTCTAAAATGAATGTTTGTCCTGTTGTTTAAGGTGTCTAGAGAAGGAATTTCTACTTTGGCAAGTAGAAATCTTTTTAAGGATTTTTATTTCTCCTGCTTTTCTCAACATTTGTGAAAAATAGATTACAGTGCTCTTTGACACATATTTTTTTCCAGTGGAAAGTCTAGAAAACAAACAAACCCTATACCCTAGATCTCCAACTTGAGAAGTTTCTTTTCCAAACCATACCTGGCCATCCATCTTTACTTTTAGTCATAAGCTTACCCTCATTTTTCAAGATGACTGGAAACTCCTCCCGTCTTAAAAAGGCTAGTTTCTACACGCATGTTCTGTAAATGGACCTTGGTTTCCAGACTCTTCCTCGTTACGCTTTCTGGTGAACTAGAGCTTAAAGGCAGCCACGCCTCTGTGAATCTATCCAGTCTGTTCTTAATTTGAAACCGAGAATCAAGTGTTTCTACTATATTTTAATCATAAAAAATCGTGGATTATTATACTTGGAAAGCACCCTACAGGTAGTTCAAGCCAATAGCCCTTATTTAAAAGAAGACGATGTGTATACATAAGGCAGGAAAGGTTGTTAGGCCCATGGCTGATCTAAAGCCCAAAGCAGGAGTAGGCAGTTTAGGATGAAGGCTTAAATTTAATACTCTTGAGTATAAGGTAAATCTTCAGCATACTATCTAGTTTTATTTTGTCTAGGAGCCTTATGAAGGCCTTGAAAAGAGCTCATAGGTGAACAACAGAAGAATTTACAATTAGTAAAAATGAGGATAGATTAAAGGAATTAAGACTTTAACCTTGGAAAGGGTACCTTCAAAAGTATCTTCGATGACATGGAAAAATTGTGACCAGGTGTTCCCCATTTCCTTTGAGGACAGAACAAAAGGAAGTCAATTTACACTATAGCAAAAGGAACAGCAGTTAGATGTAAGGCAGAGATGCAGTGTGAAGCCAGTAAACATTGGAACAGGAGGGGTAGTTGGCTTCCTGGTTATCTTCCTTAAATTCTCTGGTTATTGTCAGTGTCTGTTTCCTGTGGTTGGGATGTGACACCTCCAGGCCTGAGTGGCTGCATCCCCAGAGATCCTGTGCAGCTCGGTGATCTCCGGTCTTTCTGATGGGACCGTGCAAACTTCCCACGTTGTCAGTGCAACTAAGCTCTGTTTTACCGAAGTAACTTTAAAACCCCAGCTAGTGATTAAGGAACAAATGCCAAAGACTACATGAGTCAGCTTCCATCATTTTCCAGAAGCAAAAACTATAAACACCTCTTCTCTCTATCAGTTTTTAAAGTTTATTAATCTTTTGATATTTTTCTCCTAAAGTACTGGCTATTTCCATTTCCTAGTGACCTAAGTTTTTTCTCTTAAGACTGAGTCTTTGATATGATCAAATTGATGGGGAGAAAGAGACTATTTTTCGAGAAGTTTAACAGAAGAAATATATAGGTCAGTTTCTATCAAAATATGTAGTAAATTTTTTGAGATCTTGAATTACTGAAATTTCTCATAAAAATTCTTAGAAGTTCCCTTTTGAGGACTTTACTATAAGTATGTGTACAGACAGATACTGCCTGTCTGTGTGTCAGGCATTTGTTCTGAGTGCTTTGCATGTAGTAACTCATGTAATCCTCACAGCAACCTTGTGAGGTACATGCTGTTGATGAGGAAATTGAGGTGGAGAGAGTTTAAATAATTGCCCTGAGTCATACAGGTAACAGGAAATGAAAGGTCAGTTCAGACCTAGGAGAGCTGCCTGGAGTCTGTCTCATAACCACTCCCCCCTGCACACACACACACTCCACAGCCTACTGTGTATCTCTGCTGCCCAAGTATCTCTAGAACGAATGATAACATGGACCAAGATGTGGACAGTTACAGGGGTCAGAGCCAGCAAGCGGTAGAGCACCTGCCTCCCCGGGTGCGGTTTTGGCCCTTGCTCACACACACTTGCCCTCTCTGCCCTCCCGGACTCTCAGGCCGTTCCTGCGAGCACCATTCTTCTTTGCTGCTATCTGCCTTTGGAGATGCCAGCCGCTGGGTGTGCATGGCTTTCCTCTCAACACCTGAACATGACCATTTTGCGTTTATTCTTCTAAATCTTACTCAAGCATCCGCTGCTTTGTGATGCCTTTCCCAGTGAACCCAATTGAGACTAATCTTTCTATTTTGGGGCTCCCCTTAGGCCACATACATACCTCTTTTGTTGCCATTTTCATTCATTTGACAACTATTTTTTTAGTGCTATTATGGGACAAAACACTGTTGTAGATGGTGGGGAAATTAGTCAGTACAAGTTTCTGACCTAATGAAGCTATTTAGTTAAAAGGAAAAAAAAATCAGGAATGAACAGAGAAATTATTTGATTTAATGTCTCTTTTAAAGGGATCACACCGTGGGGCACCTGGGTGGCTCAGTTGGTTAAGCATCTCACTTTGGCTCAGGTCATGATCTCATGGTTCATGGGTTCAAGCCCTATGTCAGGCTCTGTGCTGACAGCTCAGAGCCTAGAGCCTGCTTTGGATTCTGTGTCTTCCTCTCTCTCTGCCCCTTTTCCACTTGCACTCTGTCTCTGTCTCTCAAAAATAAATAAATGTTAAAAATATTTTTTTAAAGGGATCACACTGGATGCTATGTGGAGAATAGACTGTGGGGGACCAAGAGGTAGGAGTAGGAAGACCAGGAGGTCAGCAGGGGATGGTGGCTTGGGCTAGGGTAGGAGATGATAAAAATAGTGGAGTCTTGGTTATATTTTGCAAGTATATCCTACAAGATTTCTGGTGGTGGATTGATTGTGAATTATGAGACAGAGGGGCCATCTAAGTCTTTTTGCTTGAGCAGGTAGAAGAATGAAGTTGCCATGTTAACTAAGATGGAAAAGATTGGAGGAAGAGCAGTTCTTGGGGAAAATAAAGAGTTAACATTTAGACACGTCTGAGATTCTTATGTGGACATCTGATCTTGAGGTAGTGGGATATATGAATCTGGAGTTCATATGAGATGCTGAGACTAAAGATGTTGAATTGGGAGTAATCAGCATTTGTATTGAAAGCCAGTACAGTAGAGAAGGATGAAAGACTGAATGTGGTAGCACCCACCTCTAGACGGTATGTGGAGAATCCTGCAGAGGAGACTTTGGAGCAGTGGCCAGTCAGGTAGGAGAATCTTTTCATGTGTTTAGAGCATGTAGTGTTCAAGGGCAGGATTGTAGTTTATCTGTGTATCTCCTAGTGCAGGTGTTGGCCTTCAGTAGTGAACGTTAGTGTACTGAAAGAAGCAGTAGCTTGTAGCTGGAACACGAAGCATGCCTGTCAGTATCTCAGGAGGTGGCAGTAGTCAGAAGGCAAGGTAGGTCCAGTACAGCTTCCAAGCCCCAGTCACTGGGATAGAATTCGGAACCAGGATCTCATTTCTAAGGAAGGGACTGACAACAGTAAAACAAGGTCCCTGTCTTTAAAAAACCTAGAGAATTGAGCAGGTTCTCAGGACAGCAATTTAGACAGAAGTAAGAATTCAGAACCAGAATGCAAATTAGGAGACAAAAACTTGGTCCTAGGAGAAAGTCAAATGTCATTTATTATAAATGAGGCACAAGATGAAATGAACTAAAATCAAAGCCATCTTAATGCTCAGCCTCTTGACTATTGGGTTGTAGAACTCCTTCTTTGTAACTGAGGACACAGGCCAAGACCTCTGTTTACACCACAGACCAGCCAGAGCTCGAAGCCAACCATGGGTGACATCTGTTCATGCTGTTTGGTTACATATGCAAAGCACCTTTGCTTATGTTATATTTTTAAATCCTCGTACCTTTCCAACTAATTCTTCAGATGGCTTTGGATCATATGTTTGTTTAGTGTTTTTTAAAAAGTAGGAAGAAAGAAAGTTCATTTACTTTGGAAAAGTAGTATCTTGTTCTATAATTGTAACCATTTTCCTTCCATTTATAAATATAAAGCATGGATTGTCCCCACCTTGGATATAAAGTTTTCCCAATTTCCAACCACCTTGATGATAGGATCAACTCAACTAAATTTATAAAAAATTATGAAGTGCTTATTACATGCCCAACTCTAGATTGGCTGTGAGATTGTCAAAAGCAGTAAAACATGGTCCCTGGCCTGAAAGTGTTGCCCATATTATGGGGAAAATAAATATGCATAAACAATTAAGTACCATGAAGTGAATGTAGCAATAATCTTAAGAGAAGACATACAGACAGGGAACAGTTGGAACATAAATGGATATTAATAAATCTCCTTTGAGGGGCATGGGAGTCAGGAGACCCTTAAATCGCAGAGAGTTTCAGGAGGTGATTACCTTGAGCTGAACTTCTTTCCTGGTCAGTTGGCCATCTGAAGGAAGGAAATCGGGTCCCCGATGCAAGGAGATGGGAAATTAAGTCCCAATTAGAGAGATAAGAAGCCTCCAGGAAATAATCAGAAAGGCATTTTACTGATGAATTTCACCCCAGCAAATACAACGGAATGAGTTTTGGGGGCATAAGCAGAACACCAGCAGGTGACTCTGGAATAAGGAAATGAAATACAAACTTACCTGTTGTATAAGGCTCTTCTTAGTGTGATCTATACCAGTATTTCTAACTTTTTCTTCTTTGGCTCCTCTTACCTCTTAAAAACAAAACATGAAAGCCAGTGGTTCCTAAAGCCAGCTTATTATTAGAATTTGTGAAGTAGGGTGGAGGGCACGAAAATATATAATAGATATTCATGCCCATCCTGGACTTGCAGAATCAGAATCTTCCAGAGTAAGACCCAGAAAGTGGGCTTTTAACAAACCCCGTCTCATTATTCTTAACTAGTGCTGCCTGTTTTATTATTGAGGGATCTTACTCCCAGAAGTTGGGACATTTACCTAAGCCAGTCAGTAGCAGAAATAGAACTACGGTATAGATATTTTAACTCCTGCTCTGAACCTTTTTGGTTTATATTATTAATAAATTTCTACATTGAATTTCCAGATTGTTTAATAGTAGGCTTAATTTACTATGTTTAAATGGGAATGAATTTCACAGGGCTTCTAGAATTTTTCCTTATGGTTATAGAATTTTTGCAGCAGCTACTGTATTCCTGTTGCTACAGTGTCTTTTGCTAATTAGGTCTCTGTTTTAGGTCTCACTTTTAACTTGGGTGTTTTGTTTTGTTTTGTTTTGTCATTTAGTAGATCTCAGACCAAATTAGGTGAACTAATTCTTCAATATTTTCTTAAGTGAGGTCATCTCCTCCCTATGGGAAGTAGAATTGTGGTCTCCAGTGTAATTTCTTGATATGAGGCCAGGATTTCTTGGAAAAGAACTTTCAGTAAGGAGTGATTTAATTACCAGCCTCTGTCAGGTGGATACCTTTTTCTTGGTATCCTAATAAAGGAACAAGCTCTCCCATCTGTTTTACAGTTTAACATAATTTTGAGCGAGTTGAATGATATTCTGAAGCAGTCAGATGACTAAATATGCTTCATGTACCTGAAGTCCTGGAGATTTTGTACCATCATAGCTAAATTGCTAACAAGAAAATGGTTTGCTACATAAATAATAGTACTTTATTAAAAATATACTGGAAACTCATTTACTTTTTACTTTCCAAAAAAAAAAAAAAAGTGGGTAATTATTATGACTCCCTGGTCAGAGAAGTGGAAATAGGAAAAGTATATTTTAAATTATTGTGATTGCTCTACAAAAATATGCCTGAGTAGATGTAGCAGGATTCTCCCACAGAGAAGAGTCATGACAACGAGGATTTTCTTTCCAGGAAGCAACTTAATTCATGCCGGCACGGGCTCAGTTGGGTTTGTATCCAAAAAACTGAGCCCTGAATGCCACATGGTGTAGCCTTTTATGCATTTTCTACTTGTTTGTCTCCCATATATAAGTAACACATAGACAGTCGATTGGGTGGTCTCATATTACAGGGTCATGAGGGATGTCACATGCGCATATAACCAGGTTGATGTCCCCTATCTTGAGATGTTTTTCTCACCACATTCCTTAGGGAGGGGACCCTACCACATACATACATCGTAAAGCTATAGAAAATAGGACTTTTTCAACTTACAACTGTTATTCAAATTGCTCATAGAATATTTTGTTACACTTAAAAAATGTGCCGTTTATGTTTTGTTTTGTAAACCTTTTTAGCTTAAGGATTAAATTTTCAGATATTTTCTTAAATGTTAATTTTTGAGAGAGAGAAACGGAGCATGAATGGGGGAGCGACAGAGAGAGAGGGAGACACAAAATCTGAAGCAGGCTCCAGGCTACGAGCTGTCAGCACAGAGCCCGATGTGGGGCTCCAGCTCATGAGCCACGAGATCATGACCTGAGCCAAAGTCAGACACTTAACTGACTGAGCTACCCAGGCGCCCCAAAGGATTAAATTTTCAGATTGCAGTTAAAAATTATTACTGTTTTCAAAAGCACATATATTGTTGTCTCTTCTAGTCAGGAATGTGACTAAATGTGTTAAAACTTGGGGACATATTTGTAATTGATGAGCAAATATTCATTTTCATTGGAATTATTTAAGGAAATAATATTGATAGCTTGTTTCCCTGAAATAACTTCTATGACCAGTTTCATAAAATTGATCTGCTAACTTGAAATTCTGTTGCTTAGCTTTCATTATATGCTGTTTATTTCTCACCATTAATCTGCCAAATTTTATCACTTTCAAGTCTTGCCATTTGCATTTTTATTAAGCTTAACTTATATCACTTGTATTTCCTGTAGATTTTTAAATAGCCAATTTTATAGTTCCCTACCAACTATATACAAATCTGTACACATATACATACAGACATAAATCCCAGAAGACATTGGTGAAATTTGGTAGAAATATCCTATTTTCAGCAACTTTCCAAGTGAGCTCTCTCTGTTTTTTCTCCTGGCAGATGATCTGATGGGGGTACATAGACTGCCTGAAGTGCTGCTCAACTTTTGTGCTTTTATCCATCATTTTACCTAATTGCATCACATGTATTCATTTTTAAACGTTTTCTTTTTAATGTTTATTTTTGAGAGAAAGAGACAGAGCATGAGCCGGGGGTGGGGGGGCAAGCTCCAGGCTCTGAGCTGTCAGCCCGGAGCCTGATGTGGGACTAGAACTCCCAAATCGCGAGATCATGAACTGAGCCAAAGTCGGACACTTAACCTGAGCCACCCAGGTGCCCCCATACGTATTCATTTTTAAATTCATAAAATGTCATATATTTCATGTACTTGGTAAGATTTTATGTGTATATTGATTTACTACTGTGAGGAAATATCAGCTATCTTTGCTTGGTGGGTTATTACCTATATGAATATATCTTGAAAGGGGTATTCATTAGAGAATTGAATGTGTTCTACTTTTTTTTAAATAAGATATGATCAGCATTAATAGATTTCAGAGAGATTTTTTAACAGCTTTATTTGACCACAATTTCTAAAAAAATATATATACTGAGCATACTATCAGTCTTCTTTCTTAAATATATATTAGTCACTTTTATGATTATCATCAGAGGCCACACCTGTCTCTGAGACAGAATGAAACTTGGGCCCCTTGGCTATCTCCAGCATATATCATCCTAATTCTTAAAGGTTGCAGTGCTTTTTATTCAGACCAGGCTGCTGGTGGCTCTAAGTAGCAGAGGGCAGCAGGTGGAGAAAAAGATAGAGATGCCTCATCTGGTGATTGAATAAAAAATTGTGAGTTTCTGTAATTAGTAAATCCTTCAAAGAGACATGGCAAGCAACAATGGAGCTGTTTACCTGATTTAACTTTTAAACTCTTTTTTGATGCTTTCCTTCTATATTACTTCTGCCCCTGTTGTCCCTAGTGTTTAAACCTCGTTAACATTTACACATGAACCGAGTAAGGACAGAAGAAAGAGAAAGGGTCACCAAAGATGAGTACACTCATTAATGGTTCCCCAGCATGACAGAGACCTCAGGACTTTATACTTGGATGGGGTAAGAGTTGTCTATCCAGAGTATTCCCTGGTGTGTTAGTCTAGTTGCAGCCTTTCACCAGACTTATCACCAAGCAAATTACATACAATATGTCGTTTAAATTCTTTCAACTGTATATTTGATGGCAAGTTCTTGAGTTATGTTTGGGTTCTCTTACCCCCCTTATTCTGCTTTGGGAGTACTTAAAATTTCAGCTTCTGCTTATCTCCAAAGACAGTGATAAACGTGTGATCGGTTTTCTTTTCCTGAGTACATCACCCTGATGCATTGTTTTCAGATTTGGAAAGAAGTAGTGAAGCTTCTGGGATAGAAGAAGATGAAAGATGACATTGGGAATTTTACTGTTATTATTCAGGAGCTCACTTTTCAAGTTTAAGAAGAAACTGAATGTAATCTGTTTTTCTTTCCAAATAACCTGAAAATGAGGCCCAGAGTATGCTATTAATATGAATAAATTATAGAAAGAAGCTATTTTGAGGAACATTTCATGATTTTTAATTCTCACTAAAGCTCTGTTTCCTTGATCCCAACAATCCTATTCATTACATCTATTGATTCAGGTAATACTGAGAACATACTCTGTTGCAGGTAGTCCTTAGTGATGGAAATACACGAGTAAAGACACAGGTAAGGTTCTGCCCTCAGGTAACTTATAGGGAAAGAGAGACAGGTAAACGAGTAGTTACACGGCAGTGGGTGGAGAGTCTAGGGCACCTTTAAAGAGCCCTAATAAGGGGTACCTAACCCAGCCATGCAATGCCAAGTAAACCTCCTCGGAGGAATTAGCATCTAATCTCAGACCTAGAGAAAGAGAGGAGTAGCTAAGTAAAAGAGAGAAGGATGTTCCAAGTAGAGAAAACATCATATAGAAGGTCCAGAGGTTCAGGGCATGGTCTAATATGGGGGAATTCATTGAGAAGAACCTAGTTTTCATTTCCCCACAGCTGTGAGGTCACTAAAAAGGGTGGGGTTTGTGGGGAGTGGGGGCCACCAATGAAATCCCTACATGCAGCAGAGAGAAGAACGCTGTAGTGTCTGTACACGGAAGGGTGTCAGACCATGTCGCAGATGGCACATGATGTCATAGCAACCTGCTGAAAGAATTGTCAAAGAGGACCTTACAATTTACCTGTAGGTGTCTGTCTTCTGGTTAGGATTCCCTGGATTCAGCCTGTCTCCTATGTGTTTCTTCCTCATCTGTCTCCTCTGCTCCCAAACTGCAGTCCCACTGACAGAACACTTCCCTGCTGACACTTCTGGGCACCAGATATGTACAGGTTTTTCCTGCAGCACCAACTGGGTGACCTACAATATAACTCAATTCTAACACTGTCTACATTGAGATCCCACAGGTTAAGGACTCAGTACCCCAAGACTGCCCCCACTGTCAGATGCCAAACACAAGTAGGTCCCCAGATTACCCACAACTTATGTTCATTTTGGCTACAAATCAGAAGTTCCTATCAGTTTACTAGAGCTGCTTATAGAACTCAAGGAAACGTTTACTTAGCAGTAATGTAAGCAATTTACCAGTTCCTTAAAAACTACGGTAAAGGTGTGTCATCCCCTCAGTACATGGGTGTGTTTGCCGACCTGGAAGCCCTGAACCCTGTACTTTTGGGATTTTTATGGAGGCATAAATTTAATGTAGGCATGATTAATTATAACAAATCAATCAGTAACTCCACTTTCAGCCCTTCTCCCTTCTCAAGAAAATGGGAGTTGGTAGGGGAGAAATTCCAAGCTTTCAATCATGGTTTTTCTTTCTGGCGACAGGCCCTCATCAAGGAGTCTAAGAGCCCACCCAAGGTCACCTCATTAGAACAAAAGACACTCCTACCACCTAGGAAATTATAAGGCTTTCAAGAGCCCTGTGTCAGGAGGGCATCTCCTGACTTAATATTAGCATCTCTTGACTTAATATTAGAACAAGAGATGCTTTTAGAGTTCTTATTACTTAGGAAAATACAAGGGTTTCAGGAGTTTTGTACCCAGAACTGGAACAGAAACCGATATATTTTCTGTTATATCACAAGCATATATTTAATGTTGCACAAGTTGAAAATGATAAATTGATACACTCTCACACGTCTCTTAACTAATGGTCCTTTGGAGCCAGTTTAGGCTGAAAATCAAGTATTAAAATATCTGCATTGTTAATTCAGCTAACCTTTAAAACAATCTTATTCTGACTTTAAATTAATAGCATCAAATTTGAGGAAAATGTATAGTATGCCATGGTCATTTCAAATATTGTCTCTGGATATAGACTATCTGTTTTTGAATCTCAGCTTCAACCATTTGTGATCCTGGATGAGTTCATGAAACTTCAGCAATGTGCCTCAGTCTCTACATTTCTCACGGTTTAATTAAATATTTTTAGGGTTCTAAAAACAATTATTGGTATATGTTAAGTGATCAATAAATGTTAGTAGCTAATATCATCATCATCATCATCATTTTAGTTCATCAGTTGGAATTAGGTCAAGTTGCAAAGAAGACTTCACACTGCTCTTAACTCAAGTTATTTCTGCACATTTTAATTGCCTGTTGCATTTTTTCTGGGGGTGTGTGATTGTGGGGAGTCCCAGCAAAGTAACTTGACACATTGTACCAAATGGTGCCGTGTTCTCTAATCTCTGCATGTGACTTGATTTTTTATAATATATTTCTTTTAAATTTTCAGAACACCTCCATGCCCATATTGAATACATAATGGTGTTCTATAAATATTTGTTGAATTTAGGCTCATGCATTTTGAGGGTTTTAAAGATCATTTTTATTTTTTTAAAGAAGAGGATGAATTGGGTCAATGGAAACTCTAGCAGGACATTTGGAGGAAGGGAAGGATCGAGATCAGCTGGTAGTTAGGGATTGGTGGAGGTCTTTATCTTTATGAAGGGCATCAAAAACATCCCCACAGCCTGGGATGGTTGATAACTGTTAGTTGGAAGTCTGTATAATCCAAGGCTCATCATGATTTAATGGGCTTGAGAACAGAAGGGCGATGGCGAATGCTCATTACCAATAGGGCATCATAAAATGCTTTCCAGGTCAAACCTCTCCTTTATTAGCCAGGGGTAATGTGTTACTTATTTATATTTTTATCTCCAGTCCTAGTTTAGGAGTCCCTTGATGGAGAAATGACCTGTCCATCTCTGTAAACAAGTGATTACGTATACTAAGCAGTCATCAAAATGCCCGGCACACAGATTTGATAAATATTTGTCAAAACCTCTCATTTGACCTATTTCTCTTATTTTACCTCCTTTGTTACTAAAAGGTTTGTTTAATTCAGATTTCACTAACCACTAAGAGTTTTTCCCAGAGTCACACATAATTAAGGAGTGACTTTATTCAGTAGTTCATTTATAAAAACAAATGCAAGTAAGGCAAAGATAAAAAAAAAAAAAAAACACCCACAACCAGACAGATGCATTCATATATTAACTCTGTTTCTTATCCTCCGCATTCTTGAGCTCCTTCTTCTACTCATGAAAAAATAACAAATGAATGAATCTGTAGTAAAAATGGAAAACATATTAATGAAACTGGGGGAAAGGGAAGGTTGGAGTCATGCCTTAGCTGTGAGGGTTTTAAAACATTAGAACTTAGATGAATTTATATGCAAGGCTGTGGGGAAGGTCCTTGACATCTTTTTTAAGTTGCTGCTTGCTTTTCAGTGCTGCAACCCTGACCTCTAGTGGGCATCCAGAAACAAAACCCCAGACCTAAAATACAACCTCATTTTACTGGGTATGCCATCAAACTCCATTATTTAAGTCGTCCTAAAAGATGGAAATTTTAAAGCACTTACACTATGAGAATGAGAATAAGGCAAAATACTTTTGGGCTAACGTGTTACACCGTTCTTGCTATTAGACCTCTACGTTTAAGAGAAGCCAGTATTTCTTTATGTTTGCATGGTAATTATCTGTCACCTTTTTTTATGTGGAAAAATGCATTTTATAGATCACAGAAGTAAGAAATTTATCTCACCCAAAGAGAAGCTCAGAAGTATTCTGTTTGGGTTGCCTGATGTACATTAGAAGCTGTACCAAACCTGAGTGGCTTCAAAACCATAATTTGGAAGGGAGACATGTTGATATTATGTAGCCGCCTGATATGATATGGACTGACACAAACTTGATTCTGTTATTTGTGCCACAAATACATAATCTAAATTTCATCATAAGGAAACATCAGGCAAATTGAGGGACATTCTCCAAAATAGAGTCCTGTACTCCTCGAAAGCATCAAGTTCATCAAAGACAAAGACTTTGATCTCCATCTGTCCTAGATGAAAGAAGACTGAGGACACATGACAGCATAATGTACGATATGATCCCAGTTGGATCATGGGCCAGAAAAGGATATTAGTGCGACCTTAGACAAAACTTGAATATCGCTTTCTTGGTTTTGATAGTCATACCGTGGTTATGTGAGATGTTGACATTTGATGAAGCTGGGCTAAAGGTATGCAGAAATTCTTGGCACTGTGCACATTTTTTCTAAATCTGAAATTATTTCAAAATGAGAGGCTTTTAAAAATTAGAACAACCATTTATTTTATTCACAATTTCATAAGTGAGGAATTTCAGAAAGATTCAGCTGTGTGGGTTTATCTCTGACCCACACGGTAGCCACTGGGGCACCTGAGGCTGGAGGATTCGCATTCAGGACAACTTGTTCATCCACATATATGGCACCTGGGTGATCCTTGGCCTCTGTTTATTTTTTTTTTAAGATTTTTTTTAATTAAAAAAATTTTAATGTTTATTTTTGAGAGAGAGAGACAGAGACAGAGAGACAGAGACAGAGCATGAGTGGGGGAGGGGCAGCGAGAGAGGGAGACACAGAATCTGAAGCAGGCTCCAGGCTCTGAGCTGTCAGCACAGAGCCCAACTCGAGGCTCAAACCCAGGAACAGCAAGATCATGACAACTGAGCCACCCAGGCGCCCCAAGATTTTTTTTTATTTTTAAGTAATCTCTACACTCCGTATGGAGCTCGAACCCACAATCCTAAGATCAAGAGCCTCAGGCTCTTCTGACTGAGCCAGGCAGGCGCCCCCTTGGCCTCTGTTTCATATGGATGGCATCTTGTCCTGCAGACCCTTTCTCTTTAGTTTGGCTTCTTAGAGCCTAGGGTCTAAATATAACTGATGATGGCTGGCCTTCAGGGGGTACGGGGGGTAGAGCACTCCAGGAGATGGGGATGGAAGCTTGTCCTTTTTAAGGCTTGGGCCCGGAATATGGGCATAACTTCACTTCTACCATATTCTGCTGGGCAAAGCAGTAGCATAGTCTGCCCAGATTCAAGAGGAGAGGACAAAGGCCCTGCTTCTCAATGGGAATTGAAAAAAATTAAGACTGTCCTTAATTCATTACAGATACTAACCAAAATCCCGCTGAATTTGCAATAGATGGAATTAGTGAGAAAGCTATGGATTTTTTGTTATTGTTGTTGTTTGACAGAATTTGTATGGAATTAGTGAAAAAGCTATGGATTTTTTTTTTTTAATCTGACAGACACAAGTTCTAGTCCTGGCTTTACCATTTACTGAGAGAGTGATGTCTCTCGGCCTAGTTTGCTCATCTCTAAAATGGTAGCAGTGACATATATGCCATGGAGTTATTCAGAGAATTAAGTGAAAACAATATATAAAATACCAGCTATGATGGGCAACAAATATACAAACCTAATAATGTATGCTGGCAGTTATTGGGTACTTAGCAAGCGCTCCATTCCTGTGCTGTGCTTTTTATGTGCTGTTTCCCTCAGTCATCATCACTTCCTGGGATGGTATGTCCCATGTTGGGTCAGAAGGGCAGCACGCATTTCCTCTAGCTTTGGCTATGTAAGTCTGTGGGCCTGCTGCCTTTGCCTTGACTACTTCTGGTGTGATCATTTCTCCCTGCCTCGTTGTTAGGTTTTCCATTTCCACATGCTGTTTACTTCCCTTTTATTTTGATCCCTAAGGAGCCAGGTGCCAATGCACACTCGGTACTGTTTGGCACTACCTTTCCAGCATTTTTTCTCCGCGCTGTCAGTGTAGTTTTTGACAGCTTCTCACACAATCTGTCAGCTCCCTCTGAGCTCACGATTGCCTGCTCATCAGAGCCAGATGATCGTGTCTTTGTTTCAGTGAGCGCTCTGCTGTCAGCCTACCTTCATGCAAGATTGTGGGTGCTCAGTTGTTGGCCTACCCGGGAACACCGTGATCCACACTTCGGAGCAATTATTTAATTTGGGACAATTACTTGTAGGTGTTCTTTAAAGGAAGCATTTTGCTGGGCTGTGACTGAATTTTGAAACAGTAGCTTCCCAGTCAGTTAAGGAACCACTTCTTCATGTACACAAGGCTGATAACAGTCTGTTGTCACTGGAGGAAGGTGGCCACCCTTTCTTGCCACAGCGTGCTGAATTTACATTGCCTCACATCCTGCAATCAGCCAGCTGCTTTTTGTGAGTGTTTTCGGTATGGGGCAAATTACAAGATTTGGTTTTGGTAGAAGTCATCACTTTGTTATCTTTCTACCCTCTGCTCTCAAAATTTACGTTAAATGTAAATGGAAGGAATCAGGGGCGTCTGAGTGGCTTAGTCGGTTAAGTGTCCAACATCGGCTCAGGTCATGATCTATCTCATGGTTCTTGGGTTCAAGCCCCACATGGGGCTCTGTGCTGACAGCTCAGAACCTGGAGCCTGCTTTGGATTCTCTCTCTCTCTGTCTTTCTCTCTTTCTCTCTTTCTCTCTCTCTCTCAAAAATAAGTAAACATTAAAAAATATTTTTTTAAAGGGAAGGAATCACTTTAATCCTTTAGAAATTAGGGGGCACATTGAAAACCCCCAACTATAGGATATATTCATCCATTCACTTTTTTATTGGGCCATCTTCTCTAACTTGGTGATTAAGAGAATGACTTGTAGAATTACACTGCTTAGTTTAAAATCCGCTTACTAGCTGTGTGACCTTGGGAAATTTACTTTGACTTCTCTAACTCTTCATTTGGATGGAATTAAAATGGAATTGAGGGTTGCAGGATGAAATAAGGGCATGTTTTATTGTGATTAATTCAGCTCTTGGCACATAGATAATAGTCAGTGGATGTGGCCCTTATTTATTATCTTGAACTTGGAGTTAGAACTTGTACCATAAATAATAAGTAGCTACAACAACATTTTTATTCGTTACTTTTACTCTTCATAGCTCTCCAAATATTTTACTGTTTGAGTCCTATTAGGAACACTTATTTACACCTCAGTACCTAAAAAATTGTTACAGATCACATATTCTTGAAAAGGAGAGGCATCTTGAAAATATAGAACATCTTTTTCTTTTTAAAATGTATTTCAAAATATATATTTCAGCTCAAGTAGTCAAAGACTGAACCACGTAAGAGTGGATGGGACAGTTAAGTAACAACAGGGGATTTAGCTCATGGTACCTTGGTAGAGTGAAAGGTTGTTCCCTTATAATTCACTTTATTGTCGGCTAAAAGTCTGAGGACCAAAGCTTGCGCTGACATTGTCCTCTTAAAGCCAACCTGTACGTGGTGCTGCGATTTTAAATTGACCAAATGCTGTATCTCATTTGCATAGTCTGGCCACACCATTCTACTTTAGTTTAAGGCTTGAGAAGTCTTTACTTTTCTCTCTTTTTATGGATGACATCCAGAGCTTCAGTAAGCAAATGCAGGAACACCTTCTTACTCTGAACTGGTTTAAAGAGTTTACCTATAGAAATTGTTTCTGGTAACTGAAAGGTACGTTTAGTTTCCCTAACTAAATATTACTTTACTGTTTATTTAAAATACATGGTATGCTTCCTTCTTAAGTGTAATATTTTGAACATGTAAGCATTCATTAACACTGTTGGATTGTCATTATAAACTAATGTAAACTATAGGGTTATTGGCTCCACTAAGTGGGCCCAGACAACTATACTTTTTAATAGTTTTTAAAAAATTGTATCTTGTATTTCTGTCAGATATAATATTTGAATTCTGACAGCCGTCTCTATCGGCTATTTGTTGCTAACCCCATCTACCACAGACTTTGTCCTTTAGTTTGGTACTTCTGATACCTATAAACTATACAGTCATATCACCGAACTAATTCACAGTGCATATGAAATAAAAATTTGAATAAATTTTTGTGGTGTTAGAGCTATTTTGGCTATCTAGAGGTCTTTGACTTTTTTTTTTTTAATTTCTAAGTTCTCAGTGTTATTCACACTTCAGTTATTGTCCAGTAGTTTGACTTTGAGATAATAAATTGGTTTAGTTGGGTCCAAAGGGAAAAGAACAAATCTCAGAAATTTTAGGATAACTAGTGTAGCTTAGTCATTTGGTCCTCAAATAAGCACCTATTGTGTATGTCACACCATCACTGAGTGGTAAGAATACCCTTAAACTAGACATTAGGAGGCTTGGGGGTGATGCTAGCCTTCTACTAAATCCATATATAACCTTAGGCTAGTCAAGTTCACAGTCCGAAAAATGAGAGTCATAATATGGGTTGTTATGAGAATCTGTGAGATTTCACTATTCCTGTGAAAGCAAGGAGGTTGAGAATACAGCCGAGTTGGTTGGAAGTGGAGTGCAGTCTCCAAAGTGTACCCTGAAGGGATTTGGGAGGGAGGGGAGGGGCGGGAGACTGACTTAGGAGGAAAAACCAGAGCGTTATTAGCATTAGAGAACTGGAGACAAGAGGGCTTATGTTGTAAGCGGTGACTAGGAAAACAAGATCCAGAGACATAGTGGACTTAGTCCTACTGGGAGGCTGATAAGCACTGGGGTTGTGAGAATTCGCCACTGGCAAGCAGCTGTGCTTTGGGGTGGAGGGGGATGGAGCAGGGCAGCTGCTGGAGTGGCCTGTGCATTTTGGCAGCAGTTAGTGGGTGAGGGCCCAAATTTAGGAAAGCAGATTCTGCTTCATTATAACCTAAGTTTTTTGATCTACAATAGTCTTCTATTTTCTAACTGGTAAATTGTGATCAAAACAGGTGCAGAATCATTGCTTGGTGTGGTAATGTGATGCTTTGGTTTTGTCTTCTGGCCTGGTTACACTTTCTGCTGCTTTTAGTTCTTAAAGAATTAACAGAGTAAACCCCAAACCTCCAACCAAATACTTTGTATTAATCATGCATCCCTTATACCATTAAGTCATATTTGGGGTAGTTGACTATGAAAGTTAAGTAAATTATAATAGGAATTCACTCTGAGTATCTTGTTTTAATCCTTGCTTCTGATTTTGGAGACAGGAAAAGGATGGTTTATTAGAAGTTCTTTGTGTAAGTTGTCCCTGGGTGGTTCAGAAGGGTGAATTGTCAGACTCTTGATTCTGGCCCAGGTCATGATCTCACCATTCGTGGGGTCAAGCCCCATCCATCTTGTGGTTTGTGAGTTCGAACCCCATGTCGGGTGCTGTGCGGACAGCTCGGAGCCTGGAGCCTGCTTTGGATTCTGTGTCTCCCTCTCTCTGTGTCCCTCCCCCACTTGTGCTCTGTCTCTTTCTCTCTCTCAAAAATAAATAAACATTAAAAAAAATTTTTTTAAAGAAATTCTTTGTCTAATACATCTGGTACAGCGCCGTATCTAAAAGGCAGATAGACTATATTTGTGACCAAGATGAAGAGGGCACATAGATAGACCCTGGGCTTAAGGAGATGTCAACTCATACTTGAAAGATCTTTCTTCTCCTGCATGATGACTTGCATGGAAAGAAACGGCATATTTCGTGGCAACTTTGTTTCTGATTGTCATCTTGAACACTTAAGATTTCCTATATTTTGAATTTAACATCTCAGCATCTCTTCAGAGTCACTGAGCTGAACTCAGAGCTCAAAATTCAGCTCCAGTAAGACTTCTTAACAAGGTGTTTAATTTGTTTATTCCTAAAGAGGTACTGCTTTGGGTTTCAGGGGGGAAATAAGGGAAAGGAAGTCTAGCAGATAGCCCCTAATTACACCTCTCATTGCACAAACACTACTCGAAAGCAAACACTAAAGCCCTAAGAACAGGGATGGAAACCCAGTGCGTTGCTTACAGCTCCCCTCTTACAACGTGTCCCAGTTACGAGCAGCACTGTTTTGTTTTGTGTCTGCTGCTGGCCGTTTAGCTCACCAAGATGTACATATCATGACTTAGGAATTTCATGGAATAATTTTAGACTTCTACATCACTGCCATCTTGATCAAAGAACTTGACGTTCACAAGGCTAAGACCCATGCAAGTAATCCAGAAAGTGAAGGAAAAATAATATATTGAATAATTTATTGAAGGAAAAAAATTATTGAAAAAACAATTTTATGTGAACATTAATTAAATAGCACCAAAAATGTGCAGTAAGCCTGTCGGAGAAGGAAAATACCTTCCAAAAAAAATCTCATTGTTTAATTATTATTGTATGTGCAGATGAAAGCAACTAGGGATTTTATGAGAGATATGGAAGTCTTGAGGAAATCATACAATAGTGATAGGTGTGGCAGTATTGATTTGGGCTCTCTTTTTCTATTTCAGGGTTTGAATATAATCTTTCATGTAGCCCTGGCTCTCCTAAAGGTAAGTCTGTTTTTATCTTTAAATTGGGTATAATTCAAATGTATAGCCTTTGACTCATTCTAGATTCTTGAACACAAAAAAAGACTTTTGTGAGGAACTCTGATTCTCTCCTTTGTTGTTTATTTAGAGTTTATTTCTTTGTTTTCCTTATAATCTATTTAATTTTGCTGTCATAGCGCTCCCTCCAGTAACATATAAAGTTGTTCTCATTCCTATGAGTTGGATAATGTAAGAGAAAAAGTTAAAACCTGTTTTCTATCAAAATGATGCCAACCTTTTTCTTAAAATACTTCCCGCCATGATAACATCCCTGGAGGTACCTAAACATAGACTTGAATTATTAGAAAGCTTTTATAATATACTGACTAAAAAAGAAACTGCTACATTTCAATTTGCACTTCTTTCTCTGAGAGCTAGAAACTTATAAGACACTTTAGAATTCAATTACAATTACCTTGTTGGATTTTATATCAACATATCAGTGCAGTGTTAACAGTGTGGTACCAGGAGGACATTTGCTGCAGAGCTGGTGAAAGTAATCCAGCCAGTCAGTTTTTGTCCTCCAGTCAAAGATGACAATCTGTTACTGAAGGCAATAATTGCCTTATTTATTTCTTAAAAAATGCAGGCTCACCCTTTCCCTGTAAAACAGAGTTGTTAAAATTGCAGACCCTGGACTTGGACAGATTTGGATCTAATTTCAGCTCTGGTGTATGACCTTGGGCAAATTGCTCTAAGTGTTCAGACCCTGAGTTTTGAGATAATAATAGATACTAATTTATGGGATTGTTGTAAGAATTAAATATGATGATATATAAAAATCCTTAATATAGTGTATTGCCTAAAAATTGTTAGCTGTCATGATTGTGATTACCATTATAGTCACAGGGAAACTCAGAATTTGTTTCTAGATTCCCCAGCATTCTTCCCAGTTTTCCAAAAGATAATGACTTGATGTCTTCGGAGAGCCACTTGACATTTTATTTCCATACTTAAATACCTTGATCCAAAACAAAGACGTGACATAATATGGGTCCTATGTGCATCAAGAGGTGGGGTGCTCTCCTTACCTCTTACTCTGTTAAACATTTGTTTTTTGTGAAGTTCATAATTGTACTTTAAATTGTTTGTTAAATCATTTTGAGTTTGTATATGAACAGTTCTTATACTAAAGTTATTTTAGAAGTTAGGAAAATATTTAAAATATTTCAGTAAAATAACAAAGATGGGACGCCTGGGTGGCTCAGTCGGTTAAGCATCTAACTTCAGCTTAGGTCATGATCTCAGGGTTCGTGGGTTCAAGGCCCCGCATTGGGCTGTCTGCTGTCAATGCCGACCCCACTTTGGATCCTCTGTCTCCCTCTCTTTCCTAACCCTCCTCTGCTTGCTTGCTCTCTCTCTGTCTCTGTTTATTAAAAAATAAAAAAATAAATGTTTATTTATTTTTGAGAGACAGAGAGAGACAGAGAATGTGGAGGGGGAGGGGCAGGGAGAGAGGGAGACAGAGAATCCGAAGCAGGCTGCAGGCTCTGAGCTTTTGTAACACAGAGCCTGACACAGGGCTTGAACTCACGAACTGCAAGGTCATGACCTCAGCCGAAGTCGGACACCTAACCAACTGAGCCACCCAGGTGCCCCTTTTAAAAAAATTTTTTTAAATAAAATAACATATTTGCGTGTGTCTTTTAATGAAGTCATGGATCTCTGCCTCTAATTTTTTTATTTGTTTGTTTTTTGTCATTAGGACAAATCAAAACCAAAACCTTTCTAAGAACTTTTGGTATAGGGCTGGGATAAGACTTTTAGGATGCCCAAGCAGTGAAAGTTTTATGTAATTCAAACTACAAACAATACTTAGCCATAAAGCAAGTGTAAGGAAGTCCAACAAAGTTACGATTTTTCCTATCATGTCTAATTTGTTTTTAAGCCTCAGATGTTGTATCTTTCCCAAAAATGCCTTTCTTCATTTTTTTGCTGACTTTCCTCTACTGGTGCTCTTAGCACACACTTACTCTATCTTTTGGGGGTAACCCAGGATTTCCTCCAATAAGTGTATTTGACCTATACTCTGTGTCAGCATTGTATCTGTCTGGTCAATTTTCTTCCTGATTAACAGGTGCTTTGGGTTTGATTGCATTATTTTCATTTATTTTTGTCCATGTAAACCTCATATCGCCTGTGCAGAGGACATTCTCTGGCCACCGGGAAAAAGGGCTTTTGTATCTTCTGTAACAATACATGGATGCTTATCTAGTATCATCTTGGAGAAATTGTGTAGAGAAGGTAAAAAGGAGAGCTTTCTCACTACTCTTGGCCTATATTTACATCCCTTCCTTGTATGAATCTTGGAGCTGTCTTAGAGACAGTATATATAGGCTGAAAGGAAGTATACTAAATTGATCTGATTGCCTGGATCAGATCTTTTTCCACCTGGAAAAAGAATATCCCAAACATATATGACAGTGACTAACGTTTAGCTTCTAATCTAAGAAGCCATAAAGAAGAATGTTTATTTGTTTACATTAAATAAAACAAACTTAGGGACAGTTCAAAGTTCTTATGAACCCAGCATAAGTTATTCATTAGCACACATTAAATATCCAGGTGTTAATTGTAAGAGAATTGTGCATTGTGTTAACCAGAGAAAACTATACTTCTCTCCCACAGATGATAATTGAGGGAGTCAATAGGAGGTTGTCTAAAGTCTTTTGGCTTAGTAATAGCAAAGCTGAATTTATAATATTTTTTATAATAGCAAAGCTGAATTTATAATATTTTTAAGCAGCATAATTATAGGTGAAGGTCTCTGTTGCTCAGTATGGTTTAAAGACACCCACTTTCTGAATGGGAGCTACTTTCTTTTGGGTTAGAAATAGTCCACTAAGTAGCTAGAAAGCTATTGAGCTAAAAGAATGATTCACTATAGTATAGCATCATCAGATCATTTAGGATATTGGCAGTGCCCATTAGGTAGGTTAGATATATTCCCTCAAATCTAATTCATTTATTTTTTTTTCTGATTTTTTTCTAATTCATTTATAATATGAAACGTTCAATTTTTTTAATCACAGCACATAGTACATTATAATAGATTAGAGATGATCAATCAGAATTAATCTTAGCTCCTTCATGTTGGCAGGGAATTTTTGATCAGAACAGGTTCTTTGCATTCAGACAGTAGTTCATTTGGTGTCTTATGTGTGCATGTAAACATTACAGCGATAAAGAACACCCATTCATGATTCCATCCCTAGAGGTAACCATAATAAAAGTTCAGTGTAAGATCTTCCTTCCACGCTTTCGTCTATGAATATGTAAGTATGCATTACCTATCTACATACATATATGTGTATGTGCACATACAGATTTTTTAATATGGGTTTGAGGATTACAGTTAAGACAATGGGAAGTAAGAGGTAAATCCAGAAGAACAGTGTAAAAGGATGAATATATGTTTTTTCTCTCAAAAAATGCTGATGAACAAGACTCTTTTTCATTTAATAATATATGATGACTATCTTCTTTGTCACTACAGACATGTAGTGGTTAAAAGCATGGATGCTGGAGCCAGACTATTTGAATTCAGATCCCAGCTCCCACAATTTATCTAGCAACCTTAGATAAATTAGTTTCCCTATCTTTAAAATGGAGATATTGGTAACACCTTTCCCATAGGATTGTTAGAGTTTAATGAGTTAATAGATGATTGGCACCTGGAAATTTGTAAGCATGACCCTTCATGCAGGTACTGTTATTATGCATAGAGCTGCCTTAGGTTTTTTGATGACTTAAGAGTATCTTATTGTGTGTACCATAATATTACTTAATCAATTTTATATTTAATTTTTATGGATGTTTACGTTGTTTCTAGACTTTTCCTGTTAGACACACATCCTTAAAGTTCCATCTTTGAATACTTACTTAATATGCAGTATCTTTTGGATAAACTTAGAGGAATGTAATTGCTGGGTCAGGCTGTTACATGTGCTGGGTCACATTTGAATTTTTGATGCATATTGCAAAATTGCTTTCTACTAGCAATAGGAGAGTACATTTTCTCCATATTCTAAGTATGTGCTTTTATGGACAGTGAAAATAAGTTGTAAAAGCAGGTGAAAAAGTAATGATTATACCAATTTGTTTAACTGTAAACAAACAAACAACTCTTCAGGCAGTTTTGAAGAGTCCAGTGTTCTTTCATTTGGGAACATCTTTTTTTTTTTTTTTTTTTTAAGGGAAGCCAGTTGATGCTGGCTAAATTTTTAGAAGAATGAGCCTGGTTTGGATGAGCTTTTTATATTATGTAAAAGTTCTGAAGCATATCTGATGTTTTTGACTTTTCAACATCTCCACCATGGTCTTTTTCCTTCCGATTCTGTTGAAGCTTTTTTGATGAAGTCACTAACAAAATCATTGTACCAGTTTCCATTTTTATCTTACTTGAATCTTCAACAGTTATCAAAACCGCATAAAGACGTAACACTTCCCTTTTTCTGAAACGCTCTCCCTTGGCTTCTTTTTTTTTCTTTTTATCTCCCTCTTGCCTTCTTCTCATTTAACTTTTGCCCACTCCTTTTTTCCCCCTAGTCATTAACTTGGAGTTCCACAGGGCTCCAGCCTCTAAGAACTCACTTGGTGCTTCTTCCTTGCTGATCTTGTTCATTCCCCTGGTTTCATCTATAAATGTTCACTCTCATCTTTATATTTAGCCCAGATCCAAATATTTGGCTTGGACTTACCATTTCTGCTTGGATGTTTCATAGGCACATCAAATCCAAAAGTCAAAACTGAACTGATATGCCTCTGAGACCTATGCCTCCTCCAGTAACCTTCACCTAAGTGAAGGTACTAACTACCCAGCTGTTCAAAGCAGAAACCTGGAAGTTATCCTTAATGCTCTTCCGTTTCTTAATCCCCAGTGTTTACTGAGTCATCAACTCCCTCTTTGGTAATTAGGCTACCACACCCTTTAACTTGGACCTCTTTCGCTAAGAAATAATGAACATGCAGAGTACCCAGGTGGCTCTGTTGGTTAAGTGTCCGACTCTTGATATTGGCTCAGGTCATGATCTCACAGTGGTGAGATAGAGCCCCACATCAGGCTCCATGCTGAGTGTGGAGAGCTTGCTTGAGATAATCACTCTCCCTCTCTCTCTGCCCCTCCCCCTCTTGCTTGTGCATGTGCACACATGCATTCTCTCTCTCTCTCTCTCTCTCTCTCTCTCTCTCTCTCTCTCTCTCATAGATAAATAAATAAATAAACATTAAGAAAAATAGGGATGCCTGGGTGGCTCAGTCGGTTGAGCGTCCAACTTTTGTTCAGGTCATGATCTCCTGGTTCATGGATTCGAGCCCCGCCGAGTTCTGTGCTGAGAGCTCAGAGCCTGGAGCCTGCTTCAGATTCTGTGTTTCCTTTTCTCTTTGCCCCTCCTGAGCTCGTGCTCTTTCTCTCATGTCTCTCAAAAATAAATAAATGTTAAAATAATAATAATAATAATAATAATAATAATAATGAAAGTGGTGAGAGTGGACATCCTTGTCTTGTTTCTGACCTTAGGGGAAAAACTGAGAGTTTTTCCCCATTAAAGATGATGGTAGTTGTGGGTTTTTCATAGATGGCCTTTATTTATTTTTTTTTTGAGGTTCTCTCTAAACCTACTTTTTTGAGTTTTTTAAATCATGAATGGATGTTGTACTTTTTCAAATGCTTTTTCTGCATCTATTGAAGTCATCATATGATTCTTATCCTTTCTCTTATTGATATGGTGTATCACGTTGATTGATTTGTGTATATTAAACGACCTTTGCAACCCAGGAATAAATCCCACTTGATCTGGTGAATGATTTTTTAATGTATTGTTGATTTCATTTTGCTAGTATTTTGTTGAAAATTTTTGCATATGTTCATCAGGGATATTGATTTGCCTATAGTTCCTTTCTGATGTGTTTATCTGGTTTTTATACCAGGGTAATGCTGGTGTCAGAATGAATTTGGAAGATTTCCTTTCTTTTCTATTTTTTGGAATAGATTAAGAAGAAAAGATATTAATTCTTCATTAAATGTTTGGTAAAATTTGCCTGTAAAGCCATCTGGTCCGAGACTTTTGTTTATTGGGAGTTTTTAATTTAATTTTTTTATTACTGACTCCATTTCTTTGCTGGTTAATCAGTGTGTTAAAATTTTCTATTTCTTCCTGTTTCAGTGTTTGTAGGTTATATATTTCTAGGAATCTATTCATTTCTTCTAGGTTTCCCAATTTGTTGGCATATAGTTTTACATAATATTCTTTTATAATTGTTTATATTTCTATAGTGTTGGTTGTTATTTCTTCTCTCTCATTTGTGTTTTTATTTGGGTCCTTTCTCTTTTCTGTTTGATAAGTTTGCCTAGAGGTTTATCAGTTTTGTTAATATTTTCAAAGAACCAGCTTCTGATTTCATTTGATCTGTTCTATTGTTTTTTAGTTTCTATATCATTTATTTCTGCTCAAATTATTATTATTTCCTTCCTTCTGCGGGCTTTAGGCTTCAATTGTTCTTCTTTATCTAGCTCCATTAGGTGTAAGGTTAGATTGTTTGATGTTTTTCTTGTCTTGAGGTAGGCCTGTATTGCTGTATATTTCTTAGTACCACTCTTGTTGCATCCCAGAGGTTTTGGACCATTGTGTTTTCATTTTCATTTGTTCCCGTGTTTTTTATTTCTTCTTTGATTTTCTGGTTGACCCATTCATTGTTTAGTAGCATATAGTTTAATCTCCATGTATTCGTGGTCTTTCCAGGTTTTTTCTTCTGGTTGACTTCTAATTTCATAGCATTGTGGTCAGAAAAGGTGCATGGTATAACCTCAATCGTTTTGTATTTGTTGAGGCCTATTTTGTGACCTAATATTGTGATCACCTATTGTGATCACCTAATATGTGATCTCTTTTGGTGAATGTTCCATGTGCACCTGAAAAGAATGTATTCTACTTTTTTAGGATGGAATGTTATGAATCTATCTGTTAAGTCTGTCTGGTCCAGTGTGTCGTTTAAAGCCACTATTTCCTTGTTGATTTTCTGTTTAAATGATACTCATTTATAAAAAATGAGATTACAAAAATAAATTTCTACAGGATAAATGTTAACACATTGCATAACCTCACTGAACCTTGTTTTTTTTTTTCAATTGTAATATAAAGAAAATGCAATTAACCCCTGAACAACATAGCTTTGAGCTGCATGAGCCCACTTATATGTAGATATTTTTTCAATAAATACAGTATGGTACTGCAAAAAAAAAAAAAAAAGATCTGACCATTAATGTAAGTGGGGTGTTAAAGTCCCCTCCTATTATTGTATTATTATCAATTAGTTCCTTTATGTTTGTTATTAATCGTTTTATGTATTTGGGTGCTTTCGTGTTGGGTGCACACATATTTAGAATTGTTGTATCTTCTTATCAGATTGTCACCTTTATTATTATATAGTGCCCTTCTTTGTCTCTTGTTTTGTGGTCGTTTCTGGAGATTTTCTCTAATCCCTTCTGTCTTTCTCTCTATCATGTTTTGCTGACATTTTTTGTGAATATTTCACTAAACAAGAAATAAAATGGCAAGAAATACATATCTATCAATAATTACTTTGTATGTAAATGGGCTAAATGCACCAATCAAAAGAAGTAGGGTGACAGAGTGGATAAAAAACAAACAAGATCCATATATATGCTGCCTTCAAAAGACTCATTTTAGACCAAAAGACACCTGCACATTGAAATTGAGGGGATGGAAAAACATTTATATATAGTTATACATTTATATATAACATACATATATATATATATAGTAAGTCCCTTATTTTTTATAGAAATATTTATTTTTACTGCTTTTTTGTTTCCTGCCTTTGTAATGTCAGTTTTGGTCTCTCCTTTCCACTCAAAGAGTCCCTTTTAATATTTCTTGCAGAACTGGTTTAGTGGTCATGAACTCCTTCAGTTTTTGTTTATCTAGAAACTCTTTATCTCTCTCCTTCTTTCCTGAATGACAGCCTAGCTGAATAGAACATTCTTGGCTGCAGATTTTTCTCATTCAGCACTTTGAATATGTCATGCCACTCCCTTCTGGCTTGCAAAGTTCCTGTTGAAAAATTTCCAGCTAGTCTTAAGAGTTTTCCCTGTAAGTTAATGACTTCCCTGTAAGTTAAAAACTTCTCAGCAAGTTTTGTCTTGCTGCTTTTAAAATTTGTTTTTTATCACTATATTTTGCAAATTTAATTGCAATATGTTTGATATGGGTATGTATTCATTGATTTTGTTAGGGGTTCTCTAAACAGATCTAAATGTCTGTTTCCTTCCCCAGATTAGGGAAGTTTTCAGCTCTCATTTCTTCAAATAAATTTTTCTGCCCCCTTTCTCTCTCTTCTTGTGGGGCTCCAATAATATGAATGTTATTATGATTGATGTCACTGAGTTCCCTAAGTCTATTCTCATTTTGCAGAATTCTTTTCTCTCTTTTTTGTTCAGCTTGATTACTTTTCATTATTCTGTGTCCTAAGTCATTAATTTGTTCCTCTGCTTCTTCCAGCCTGCAGTTCATTTCATCATGTTTCTCAATTATTTTATTGGGCCTCTTATCTCTGCCATGCTATTCCTTATCTCTGTTAAGGGTCACACTCATGTCTTCCACCCTTTTTTCACATCCAGTGAGTATCCTTATGATCACTGTTTTAAATTCTCTATCAGGCATGTTACTTATATCTGTTTTGCTTAGATCTCTGTCTGTGGCCTTGTCCTGTTCTTTCATTTGGGATAAATTTCTGTCTCATTTTGTGTGCCTCTCTGTATCTGTTTCTCTGTGTTAAGAAAGTCAGCTCTATCTTCTGGTCTTGAAAGTCATAACTTTACGAAGAGATTCTGGAGTGCCCTTCAGTGCAGTGTCTCCTGCTCACCAGAACCTGGCACCTCAGGAGAGTAGCCTTGTGTGTGTTGCACATGCCCTGTTATTGTATCTGAGTCACTTTTCCTTTCAGTGCAGTTGTCTGCACAGACTTTCTGCCTGTTGTGGGCTGTGCTTGCTCTCTGTGGTGTTACTGAGACCCAGGCAGGCCATTTCTGTGGGGGTGTGCCCTCTAGGGAACTTGGGAGCAGGCTAGTGGTGTTAGCAAAATTTGTACTGGGCCACTAGTTCTTTTTTTTTTTTTTTTATTTTTTAAAAAGCTTATTTATTTATTAGAGAGAGAGAGAGAACACACAGGAGGAGCAGAGAGAGAGAAAGGGAGGGAGGGAGAGAGAGAGAGAATCGCAAGCGGGCTCTGCACTATCATCACAGAGCCCGACATGGGGCTCGAACTTACAAACTGTGAGATCATGACCTGAGCCAAAATCAAAAGTCGGACGCTTAACCAACTGAGCCACCCAGGTGCCTGTGGGCCATTAATTCTATGCCAGATACCCAGAAGTGCTGCGGCTGCTGGGGGCTATGTGCTGGGATGGCCAGGACACAAGGCTAGGTTTGGCTCACAATGATAGCTGGACATAGCTGGTCTGTGGCACACAATGATGGCTGGACATAGCTGGTCCATGGTGCACAATGATGGCTGCACATAGCTGGTCCATGGCGCACAGTGATGGCTGCACATAGCTGGTCCGTGGCGCACAGTGATGGCTGCACATAGCTGGTCCGTGGCGCACAGTGATGGCTGCACATAGCTGGTCCGTGGCGCACAGTGATGGCTGGACATAGCTGGTCCGTGGCGCACAGTGATGGTTGGACATAGCTGGTCCCATGCATGGAAGTGGCTGGGTTTGCACCACTGGGTGTGGTGCAGGACAGCAGCTGGGGGTGTTCACCTAGGTGCGATCACACAGCGGTGGCTGGGGATACAAGGCTGGCTGCCATAGTAGACGTGCCCCCGTCAGCTGGGCAGGGCACATGCGTGGCTTTAAAAAAATTTGCCCTGAGCCTAGGGCTGAGGCTAGCAGATGTGGCGTGGGCGAGTCCTCAGGAGCACTTGTGGGCATAGCACATTGCTAAGGGGGTTGGTGGCCAGTGTCTGTGCAGCCCACTTCCCACAGGGGACTCTATGTTTATGCTAAGGAGCAGGGGAAGAAAAGGGCATCTGTCAGCTCCCTCATCTTCAGAGAAGTCCCCCAACATTCTCTGAAACCAGTATGAACAGATCTGTCTCCCATTTGCACCCAGCATCCTACAAACTGCCATTTTTATGTTGCCTTTCTGTGCAGGCTGCTGTTTCTCTAAGGGTAGCACCCCAGCCATCACCTGCCCCCCAGCTCGCCCAGTGCTGAATCAGCTGGCTTTTATTTCTTCATTTAAAAAAAATTTTTTTTGAGAGAGTGTGCCTGTGTGAGTGAGGAGGGGCAGAGAGAGAGGGAGAGAGAGAATCGATGCAGGGCTCTATCCCACCAACCATGAGATCATGACCTGATCTGAAATCAAGAGTCAGACACTTAACCGACTGAGCCACCAGGCGCCCCAGAATCAGCTGACTTTTAAAGTGCCAGGTTCCAAGTCTCACTGGTTTTTAAAACTCACAGAATTCTGCCCCTCTGGTTTTAAAGCCAAACATTATTGGGATTAGTCTTCCCACTGTGAGTGCCCTGGTGTGAGGGCCTGTTTGTTTCTGTCTTCCCTCGCACAGCTCCCTCCCTTTTTCAGGCAGCCTCCTTTCACCTTTCTGACCTTCCTACCCTTTCATATGCAGCTTCTTCTCTTTATTTAGTTGTAGAGTTTATTCTCCCAGTCTTCTTGGACGTGAGTGATACCCAGTTGAAAATGTGGGATGCAGTGAGTTCAGGGTCCTCCAACTCTATCTTCCCAATGTCCTAAGATTTCTTCATCCAAGGTTTTTATCATTGTAACTCTTACATTAGAGTCTTTGGTCCATTTTGAATTTGTTTTTGTGGACTACGATAGGGTGTTATGGTCATCCTCCCCCACCAAATAATTCATGTGGTAAAACCTTAACCCCCAGTGCCTCAGACTATGACTGGAGATAGAGTCTTTAAAGAGGTAATGAAGTTAGAGTGAGGTCATTAAGGTGGACCCTAATCCAGTAGGACTAGTGTCCTCATAGGAAGAGGAGATTAGGGCACAGTTGTATACAGAGGGATGACCATGTGAACACATAGGGAGAAGACAGCCATCTACAAGTCAAGGAGTGAGGCCTCAGAAGACACCAACTGTGCTGACACATTGGACTTCTAGCCTCCAGAATTGTGAGAAATTTTGCTACTTAAGCCACTCAGTCTATGGTTCTTTGCCACGGCACTCCTAACTAACTGATACAGTAGGAGTACAACTTCATTTTTTAGCATGTGGATATCTAGTTGTCCTGGTTACGTTTGTTTAAAAGACTGTTCTTTTCCCATTGAATTGAATGATCTTGGCATCCTTGTCAAAACTCAGTTGACTGTCGACACATGGTTTTATTTCTTGATTCTCTATTCCATTGATTTTTGTCTGTCCTTACGCCAGTACCACACTGTCTGGATTATTATAATTTTATAGGAAGTTTTGAGACCAATAAGTTTGAGTCCTCCAACTTTGTTGTTTTTCAAGATTGCTTTGGCTGTTGTGGTCCCTTGCATGTCTTATATGAATTTTAGAATCCATTTGTTCATGAACAAAGTATATTTATTACATGAACACAGGATATTTTTCCATTTACTTAGGTTTTCTTTTCATTTCTTTTTTCTTTTTTTTAATGTTTATTCATTTTTGAGAGACAGAGAGCAAGTGGGGGTGGGGCAGAGAGAGAGGGAGACACAGAATCTGAAGCAGGCTCTAGGCTCTGAGCTCGAACCCACAAACCAGGAGATCATGACTTGAGCCAAAGTTAAACGCTTAACTGTCTGAGCCACCGAGGTGCCCCTTTTTTCTTGAAACAATATTTTGTAGTTTTCAGTATACAAAAGTCTTGTGCTTCTTTTGTTAAATATATTTCTAAGTATTCTGTTTGATGCAGTGTAAATGGAATTGTTTTCTTAATTTCATTTTAGATTCTTCATTACTATTATCTAAAATTACAATGGTTTTTCTATATTTATCTTGTATACTGAAACCTTGCTGAAGTTATTTTTAGCTTTGACGTTTGTGTGTGTGTGTGTGTGTGTGTGTGTGTGTGTGTGTGTAGTTTTTAGCTGTTCGTATATGTAAGATGTCATCTATAAGTACTTCTTCTTTTCCAATATGGGTGCCTTTTCCTTCTTTTTCTTGCCCAGCTGCCCTGGCTACATGTTACAGCATGTTGCTGAATAAAAATAGCAAGAGCAAACATCCTTGTCCTGTTCTTAATCTCATTTACTTAATTTCAGAAAAGTTTCGTTCCTTAGATCCCCACTTCTGGATTACCACTACCACTGCTGTCACCACCTCCTTTTGCTACCATGTGTGGTAATAATTTGGCCATGTTAGAATGATGAGTGACTTATTTACTAAAGGTTAAGATGAAAATTGCAATGTATAAGGAGTAAAGCCTTTCCCCTTATTCTGGGGAAACCTCCATTGTACTCATGCATGTAATTTTTCTGTCATCACGGTGATTCAGAATAGACTTAGAGGAAACACTAGTGCTTTTTTTGCAGCTTTATTGAAATATAACTGGCTTTTTGGTAGGCTTTATTATTTCTGAAAGAATCATTGTGTATGTCTAAGTTTATGTAATCTACTTGCTTGATTTTGAAATTTTTATTTCAGAGATTATTGATTTATCCCGCCTACTCCATTTTCTTCAGTGTTCAGCTTTTAGAAAGAATAATTTAACATTACGTGAGAAATACGAAATATATTTATATTATAGTACTTACTTCCTTTTTTCCTCTTCAGCTTGTGTGATTCTGATTCATATTTCAAACAGAATCTAAAGATTTAACTGTACTATCTCTTTCCTTACCTAAACATCTTCATATCAGTAGCCTATTAGTACAGGCCTGGATTTTTTTTTTAATCACTGCACCTTCCTTCCAGAAATCTGTCTGGAATTCTACAGGAGAAATAGCATTTCATATTCCTTATTGGGACCTCCAGCAGACTTTTCCAGCTCCCCCTGCTGTCAGTGAGCCAGAAGCTCTTTCACGAAGCCATGCTCTGTGCACCCCATCCTGCTTCCTGTTTCCTTGTTGGGCGCCCTTTTGGTGGCTAAAATTACCTCCCACCATTTCTTTCTAGGCTTTCTTCTTTTTTCACATTTAATAACATTATCTCTTTGTAATTTTCACATGTTATCCATCAACTCATCTATTATCCTCTATTCAAAACTCTCCGAGGACCCATGAAATGCACTGTATACTAATAACATTGTTCATTTATGTGCTCATTCAGCAAATGACTTTGAGCACTGAGCACCAGTTAGGAGCCAGCCACTGTGCTTAACAATGAGGATACACAGTAGATACATAGTTCCTTTCCTTAAGTTGTTTTAAGTAGTGTCTGACAGTCCTCTAATGTGTATGAGCACATAAAGTATCTTCCTCTCACTTCCCTCCTCCTCCCTTAAAAAAGTCTGCCCACCAGTCTACAAAGAGACTGTCCCAATTTATTTTACTTGTGTCACAATACCATAAGTCCCTGCAGCAATAGAATTCGCAATGATTCTTAATCATTAGTGTACCAAGAATCCTCTAAAGTCTAGGATTCCTGGGATTCCTGAATGTCTCCTCCCTCCCACCCCCCATCCCCAAGATCCGATGCAGGCAGTTACAGAACCAAAAGGGTAGGAATACTCATGTGTTGCTTAGAGCAGGGATTCTTAGCCTTAACTGTACATCATTTCACCTGTATATTAGAATCAGCTTTTAAAACTTTCTGATTCTGAGTTTTACTGCAGACCAGTTTTATTCAAATATCTAGGTAGGACTCAAGCATCAGTATTAAAACAAAACAAAACAAAACAACCAGGTGATCCCAGTGTGCAACTAAGCATCTACCACACTGTGATCAAATGTTCAAAACTGAATTATCCAACGTTGGGGGCGAACAAAAAGGGGAAGAAGAGAAAGCACATGTGCAGTGAGAACAGGCATTCACAGTCATGTATAGAAAATGGATAGTCCTCATTTGTATCGTTAACAGTTGTTATTTTGTCTGTGTTGTCTCATGTCTGTGTTTAGGACTGTAGAGGTGCTCAATAGGGTAAGATAAGAATTACGGTAGGTTCCTGAGAAGTCAAGTACAGGGGGCTCCTTGGAAAGGGAGGTAATAGAGCCACCCAAGTTGGGGTATGGATTATGATTTAGCTAATTCATATTGGATTACCAAGGGCTCCTCAAACCATAAAACTTAATTTATAAGGCATAAGTCATTCACTATTAGTATCTTTAAATCAGCAGAAGAGGAATGGAGACAAAAGACTTAATTAAAAAAAAAAAAAAAACAGAAAAATCCCCAAAGTGGAGCTTGTTTATTTGAGAGTAAAATGTGTTATTAGCACCACGCTGATTAGTTACGTATTCCTTTGACTTTCCAAAGTACAATTTCCCCTTCTCTTTCTGCTGGTATTGGGAAGTAGGGACAGTTCCTGTTCCAGCGGCTCTCTCCCATACTGGGTTAAAGACCAAGAGGTGAAGACCAACGTATCTTGAAAATGGAAACTGGATTTCAGTTCTGCCTAGTCTTTGATCCACCAACGTGGGTTAAAGGTTCTTGTTTCTGTGTTTGAAGATGGTGACATAGGGAAGGGCTGATATTGAGATTGTTGTTTCTGGAGCTGCCATTCTGGTTACAAAATCAGAAGTCTAAAGACCTGCTAAAAAATGAAGCAACCTGTAAACCTTTTGGATCTGTAATGATTTTTGCGGATTCAATTAGTTTTGTAATTTCCATGAAGGAACGGCTGTTGTCCTGTAGGTGGCAATAAAACACTACTCCTGTGGAAGTAGAAGCCAAGAGTCTAGCACCCAGTTCTTCCCAGTTCCAGTTAATACTGGTTTCCCCTTCAGACATAACTTGTTTGAATGTTTAGTTTCTTCTTAACTGTTCTCCAGTGTATCTTCAGCTTGATAATAGGGTATTTTTAGGGTGTCATCTAGTAAATGCTAAAGCAACCAATGCAATTCAGGGTGCAAGATACTCCAGAAATTTTAAAGTTCCAGAAATAATGTATTATATGGATTAGGGATCTAAATCAGGGGAGGAAAAGTATATCATCATGGTATTATGCATGTATTATATAGCATCTTAAATTTGTTGAAGTGACTTCTCATTATTTATTTTTCATGAAACAGTCCAAAAGGCCAGGGCAGGAGGACATTTGACAGAACACTCCATGTCCACATTGTCAGTAATTCATGCGAACTGAATGTACCCTAAGAAATATGAGGTCACTTGATAGAGATAAGAACAATATCATCCAGTCTCTCCCTTGTCCTGTTTCTGTGAGAAAATTAAGTAATTTTAGCAGAAACCCATTCAAGCGTTTCTCTCTTTTACTTAAGAATTTCTCTTCAATTGCATCCCCCTCTGCTGGGCTCCTATCTATAAGGAGTGTGTTCTGTCTTCATTTCAAGGCTAATTTCCCACCTTGGTCCCCGAACCCAGCTTTCCTGCCCCGCTTTGGAGAAGCCCGTGGTGGTTGGTTCATTCACTTATCCAGCAGTCAGTCGGTGAGTGCCTGTAGTTGGCAGGTCGTGGCCCAGGCATGGCGGCTGGCGGAGGGGATGGTCTGGGTCCTCCGGTTGCTGGGAGTCGAATGGAGGAAGTTACAATTCAGTGTGATTGCTCTGGGGCTGTAAAAGGAGCTTCAGGCACCCAGAGGCTGGGTGCCAAATCCATTCTGGGAGAACCAGGAAAGGTTTACAAAGGTGGCAGCTAAACTTAGAGGGGGGGGGTAATACAGGCAGTGTGAACAGCATGAGGAAGAGGCATGAGGAGGAAGAGCCGAGGTAGGGCCTTCGCTAGGCTGCGTCTGAGGGGGGTGTGGAAGGAGGGCTTGAGGGGCTTTACTCCCTTTTCTGCCACCAGTTTACTATGGGATTTTCCTCAAATCATCTAACCTTCTAACCCTTAATTTCTTCATCTATGAAATAAAGGGACAGGAAAATATGGTTTGTAAGGCTCTAAATTTCTGTCTCGTCGCTGTCAATCTGTGCTGTGTGTATGTATGTATTTGTGTGTGTATATGTATGTATGTATGTACACACAGCGTATATGCTGTATACAGCCATCTCAGTCCTTTATGAATAGAGAAGAATCATCTTATAATTAGCTTAATTGTGTAAATGCTTGGCTGAAATTTATCTTTGTGTCTCTTACAAGGAAGAGTTTGTAGAGCAATGTAATAGAATTAGGAGGAAAAGAATATTCAGTCTGTTATGGTTCTAAATGAATACCAGCAAATGGTTTTCAGTACTACTTCAAAGCCCCTTTAGTATGATCCTTGAATCTGAACAACTCATTTGTTCTAAATTAGTGACATATTAGTGTGTGTGTGTGTGTGTGTGTGAAGATGTGTGGATAGTGCACACGTCTCTGTGCTACCATTATTCTTACCAAGTGTTTCCAAATACCCAAGCAGTATGTTGGATTCATATTCAAAATAATATGACAACTATCACCAATAACTATATAATTGTGTAGCATTTACCATTTGTGATAAACTCTCAAATGCATTTCAGAAATAATAAATAAAATTAATGGCAACACACCTATCATTTGTCTCTGGTATGTTAGGCAACGCACCTAAAATGTCTCTGATGCTATGCTAAGCACTTTTAAACGAATTTTCATGACCTTTAATTTTTTTTTTAATTACATTAAAATATACATAACATAAAAGTTGGCTCAGTCAATTAAATGTCGACTCTTCATTTTGGTTCAGGTCATGATCTCACAGTTTGTGAGTTTGAGCTCCATGCTGGGCTCTGTGCTGACAGTGCGGAGCCTGCTCGGGGTTCTCTCCCCCCCCCCCCCCACCTCTCCTGCTCACTCTTTCTCAAAATAAACAAACTTAAAAAAAAAGTTATCATTTAAGCTATTTCTAAGCATATAGGTCAGTGACATTAAATTCATCCAGTGTTGTACAGACATCACTACATACCATCTCCAGAGTTTTTTCAACTTCCCACGTTGTAACTTTGAGCCCATTAAACAACTTCCCCTAAGCCCCAATTCTTAGTGGCCACCATTCTAGTTTCTGTCTCTATGAATTTGACTGCTTTAGTTTAGGTACCTCATGTAAGTAGAATCAAGTATTATTTACCCTTTTGTAACTGGCTCATTTCACTTAGCATAATGTGTGAACTTTAACTTTAAAGATCATAAAGAGAATCTAGGGCACTTGGAGATAAACTGAACACAACAACGATGGCATGACAAACAAAAATCTTTACATAACACAGGCAAGATTTGGTGATTATAACACAAAGTTCAAATATCTTCAAAAGGTCTTAAATTCTCCTAACTTGGATTAACTTTTTTTTCCAGTGCCTTACATAAAAGGACAATGTGTGGTTTACATGCCTCACATTAATACAGTCAAGTCACTAGTGACTTTATCCACACATCTGAAAATAAAATTGCCTCATCAAGAAGGGAAAAGTCTCTTGAATCTTTGAACATCAGTCAGTTAACATAATATTTTGTACCTACTCTGCTACAGGCATTAACCAAGACCCAGTGATTTCTGTCTTTGAGCATTCAAAAACTGACAGTTTACAGACAGTTCCCTAATTTAGGAACGTTGACGTCATTAATATCCCCATTTTACAGATGAGGAAACAAAAGCTTTGAGAAGGTAAGTAACTTGGCTAAAGTCATTTAGATGAATGACATACCAGATTCAGAACTGGGCCTGTCTTACTATAGAACCAATGTTCTTAACCACTAAACTATGACAGGTGTGTGTGTGTGTGTGTTTTAAACCCTCCAATTATCCTGTGAAGAAGAGATCATTATTCCTACTCAGTCCCAATATCTCTTATTCAAAATTCCATGCTTTTTTACATTGTATAGTTGGAGAGCCTCAATTTGTAGTGAAATCAGCTTCCATTTCAAAAACCCGTGTTGATATCCTATGAATGAAAAAAAAGGTTTTTATCTAAGTTGTTTGAAGATTGTATAGGGGAGGAAAATATTTACTAAGCCTTCTTAGGGTCTATGGCTACATCTGAGAATTAAACTGACAAAGACAAATTAACTGAAGAAAAGCATACAAATTCATTTTTTCCCAGTGTTTATTTTTGAGGCAGAGATAGTGTGAGTGGGGAATGGACAGAGAGAGAGAGGGAGACAGAGAATCCAAAACAGGTTCTGTGGTGTCAGCGCAAAGCTTGACCTGGGGCTTGAACCCAAGAACCATGAGATCATGACCTGAACTGAAGTCAAACACTCAGCTGACTGAGCCACCCAGGTGTCCCCGGCATCTGAATTCATTTAATATGTTTTACATGACATGGGAGCTTTTATAAGGAAATGAAGACTCTAAGAACTGGTTAAACTTGAGTGTTTTTATTCAGGGTTTGAGAAGTGAACCGTTGTGGAGAAGCATGTAGGACCAAGGGAGTAGGAGCTACAAGTAATAAACTGGGGGAGAGGTGTCTGGGTGGTGCAGTAGGTTTAAGCATCTGACTCTTGATCTCTGCTCCAGTCATGATCTCGCAGTTCGTGAGCTCAAGCCTCACATCAGGCTCTGCGCTGACAGTGCGGAGCCTGCTTGGGATTCTGTTTCTCCTGCTCTCAGCCCCTCCCCGACTTGTACACATGCTCGTGCTCGCTCGCTCTCTCTCTCTCTCTCTCTCAAAATAAATAAACTTAAAAATTTTTTTAAATAAAAAATTAAAAATAAATAAATATAATAAACTAGGGGAAATTTCACAAGGTCCACTTATTTGGGTTCTTCTCAGTATCCTTCTGTCTTGGCAGTAAGGATGTTCCTTTCCTCCTGGTTTAGGGAGGGCACTTCTCACTGAGGATCTTATGACCAGAGAAGGGCGGAGGAAGGTCAGAGAAACCTTCCTGCTTCTGCTGTTTTCTCTTCTTTAGTTTAAAATATTCAATATGCTGAGGTGCCATATTTGGCGATGGTGTGTTCCAAACCCCATCAACTGTATGTTCAAAGATAGTTGTCCCACTTTTCAAATGTCCCTGGTTGAACAGGATGAGGCAGAGCCAGAGCAATTAGGAGCCATTGTTACATCAACAAATAATTGAATTTAGGCTAATGAAAACAAACTCACTGTCAAGAATGACCATGAAATTAAAATATTCTCTTCTCTTGACTGGCTAGAATAATATTTGATTTCTGAGTTCTGCCTATCCATTTCTTCTTTCATAGCCTTTATAATGTAGGAAGTCATCCCTGAATATTGTTTAAGGCCCTATTCAACTCCTTTTCATTCTGACCAAACTCTGTGTCTGAGCTGATCATAGGGAGATATTATCAGGAGACTTTTGTCAGAGGATGTCCCTGCCCAATAAGTTTTTATGACCCTTTTTATCTGTAAGAGTTGCTAGTATTGCTTTTCAGCATGAAATAGACTAATTTTGTTCATTAAAGTGCTGACAGGGTTGATGACTCACTGTAGGAATCGATTGATATTATCACAACAGTATAACCAGTCAGAGGAAATTCAACTGAAGCATATAAAAATTTATTTGATAGTTGGTTTATGCAAGTTCAGAAAAGGTTGAAATATGCTTCTTTTACTGGAAATACAATAACCAAAACCTCATAGGCTTGTTTCCCTCCCCCCGCTCCCTTTGTTGTTTTCCTTTGACTAAGGAAGCCAAATGAATTTAGAGCAAAATCTTTTATTTGTGGCATATGTAACCTTAGTTAGGGTATGTGCTGCTCACTTTGGCAGCACATATACTAAAATTAGAGTATAGGCTAAGCTGTTATTTAAAAAGATAGAGAGGTGTCTGGCTGGCTCAGTCGGTTAAGCATCCGACTTCGGCTCAGATCTATGAGTTCGAGCCCCACGTTGGGTTCTGTGCTGACAGCTCAGAGCCTAGAGCCTGCTTTGAGTTCTGTGTCTCCCTCTCTCTCTGCCCCTCTCCTGCTCGTGCTCTGTGTCTCTCTCAAAAATGAAGAAAAATTTTAAAAAATAAAAAATAAAAATAAATACAAAGAGATAGAGTACATGAAAGAGAAACCATTAAAAAATATAGCGCTTTAATTGAGATGTTTTATTTCTTTCACACATACTATTCCAGAAAGAGCAGAACTGTCCCGAAAAGGCAGGCAGCTCAGCTCCACAAGGTCACTCGGGGAGTTAGTTCCATAGGTTTTTACTCCGCCAGTTCCTAGGATGTTGTCCTCATGTATGTCTTTAGGTAAATCAATGCCTCATCCAAGTTCCAATTCAGAGAAAGAGGGAAGTTTTAAGCAAAAGTGGAAGGCAAGCAATTTTCTTTTAAGCAAATAGTAAAGAAGTTGAGTATGTTACTTTTGCTAACATTCCATTGACAAATGTCTTGTCCATGGCCACACTTAGCTTCCAGGGAGCTAGGAAATGCAATCTAGCTCGACAGCCAGGTGACCTGGTAAAATTCTTAAGTCTGTAAAGAAAGGGGGAAATGTTTTAGGGAACATTAGCAGTCTCTCACTATTTGCCCCTCTGACATTGACCATGTCTGTGGTCACCTTTATTCTCACACATAAACACTATCTCCCCCTCACCTCCCCACCCCTCCTGCAAAGGAGACATTCACAAAGCCCATTCAGTTATTTCATCTGCTCAAACCAAGGGATTCTGGATGGGGCACAGTTCTGTCTCAGGTCTGGAATGGTTCCTTGAAGTGCAGTGACAAAGATGTGCTCATCTCACGTGCAGGGCACAAAGGTGGTAGGGAAAAGTGTCACTGCAGTAAAAGTTCCCCTGTGGAAAGGAGGGAATGGGAAACACATAATCGTCGGTCTGTCAGAATTTACTGCTCTAGCAGTAGAGGCATATTCTTGGTTAGCCCGTTTGGCTGCCCCTTGTTCTCATCTCTAGGAGCTACTTCGTGATCCGTTGTCCTCTGTGGAGACATTTGGAGTTAGAATAAGAGAGTATACCCTCCTTGGAAACTGTGCAGTTGTCAAAGCTTCTTATTTATGGAGATTTGGAAGCCTCAGAGTTGTCTTAGTAATCAAACAAATACAGGCGCTTTTTTCTTAAGTCACCCTTTTGATCTCTTTAGGAAATCAATTAATTAATTTTTTGTGGGCTTTGGTCTTTTTGCTTTCAGATTGTTGGGAGTAAACAGATCCAAAGATTTTTTTTTCTAGACATAGTTCTTAAGTCTCCTTGTTGTATTTGTCTGTTTGCTTTTAGGGACCCATTCACTTCTTCTTTCTTCCTGAGGCCAGCTAAAACTACAAGCTTGGGTGGGACCCTTAATTTGGTCTTTGACTCCTGGCTGGCTCTGTATTTGGCTGAGCAGTGTTAATGAGAGATATTTATGAAAAAATAAAGAGTTTATTTATCCTTCTGTTTGGGGAGTTTAGATTTTCCGACCCTGAGACCTCAAATCAAGGCACTTGATTGTTTAAATTATAGACCACTTAACAGCCACTTTCTCTAGGGTGACTGGTATCATAGACCCACACAGTCTATGTTTCAGTTATTACAGTTTTACTGTTATTATGATATAAAAAGGTTCACCAATTTTCCAGTCTGCAGTATCTCTTTTTTTTGCCTTATCTTTCACTCAACCATAAAGCCAAGAAAATTACTTTAAGTTTTAATTTTGCTATCACCTTACTTCTGGGTCCCAATTTCTGTACCAATTAAACTACCATACCAACCTAAAATACAGTGCCTTAAATAAGAGAGAAGTTTTTGTTTTTGTTTCTGCTTTTTTATGACTGATTGTGGAGATAGGCTTGCGGTCCTGGTCCATATGCAGCTCAGCACCATGAGATCGTCCAGGGACCCAAGTTCCTTTTTTCCTGTTGTTCTACATGAGGGTTTCTCAAACTCAGTACTATTGACATATTGGGGCCAGCTACTGGTTTGTTGTGGACAGTTGCCTTATGCATTATAGGTTGCTCAGCAGTATTTCTGACCTCTGCTTGCTGGAAACCAATAGTGTTTCACTAGGTAAGACAAAAATGTCTCCAGACATTATTACCAGATGTCCCCTGGAGACAATATCACTCCTGGTTGTGAAACATTGCCTTACAGCCTTTGAATCATCTTCATATATTTGGTTGTGAGAAGTAAGGAGATGATTCATTTTCAGAAATACCAAATAAAAGCTGTGCTGTCTAGTTAACAAGAGGTTTACAACCTATTAGAAATATGTACAAACACCCCCCAACAGTGGAGTCCCAACCCCTGAGACACTTCACTTCCTGGTACTTCTCCCCCTCTCCATTTTGTAGGCTTCTTTTCATGGGCTTTGCAGTGAGCTTGCACCAAAGAACAAAGGAGGGACTGAAAGTCTCTGCATCACCTCAGGAAATGTACATTTGTTCCATTCAGATGACTTTCTGCCTTACATGGGCATGGGCAACCTCTGGGTAAGGTAGCACTCGGCCAACGAGGAACCAGGGGAGGGACTTGCATGCTAAGAGATAAGTTGTCTGCTGTGACCGCCCCAAGTGTGCCTGTCAGACACCCGCTCTTGCAAGAACGTTGATTAAAGCCTCGCTTCACTGTGCTCCTAGACTTCGTGTGCCTCCTTTGATTGGAGGTGGGCTTATTTCTCACAGTGATCAAAACAGATTTTGGCTCGTAGTGAAGAGGAAAACCAACCAGTCAAAACGGGCTTAGATGCTATATCAGCAATGACATGAATATAGTAATTATAACTTTATTCCGTATGTTCAAAAATTAAGATATGGAAGATATAAAAAAGACCCAAACTGAAGTTCATGAGATAAAATTATAATGTTTGATAGAACTAACAAATATATCAAATGGGGAGGTTGGCTGGGAAGATGGCAGAGTAGGAGGACCCTAAGTTCACCTCATCCCATGGATACAACTACATAACACACCAGCCTAAATAACACAGAAAACGACCCAAAGACTGGCAAACCAAACTCCACAACTAAAGGTAGAGAAGAGGCCACATCAAAGAAGGTAGGAAGGGTGAAGGCACAGTTTGGGAGCAAACGTACTGTGGCCGTTCACAGTAGAGAGGGAGCTAGTGGTGCATAAAACAGAATTTCACAACAAGGAGCCCATGAATGAGGAGGACGAATCCCCGTAACATTTGTCTTTGAAAGCAAAAGGAGCCTAATTTCATGAGTTCTTACAACCACTGGGACTTAAAGCCTGGAATTTAAAAAACCAGCATGCTCAGCTCTGGGAGAGCCCTGAGGGTATCAGGAAGGGAATCCCTGCCCTTTAAAGACACCAAGACAGGGGCGCCTGGGTGACTTACTCAGTTAAGCATCTGACTTCAGCTCAGGTCATGACCTCATGGTTCATGGGTTCGAGCCCCATATCGAGCTCTGTGCTGACAGCTCAGAACCTGTAGCCTGCTTTGGATTCTGTGTCTCTGTCTCTCTCCACCCCTCCCCTGCATGCGCGCTCTCTCTCTCTCTCTCTCTCTCTCTCTCTCTCTCGCGCGCGCGCGCGCTCTCTCGCTCTCTCAAAAATAAATAAACATTAAAAAGAAAAATACAGCAAGACAAACAGCCCATACAGATATATCATAGCACCAGCAGTTTGTAAAACACAGTGACAGACGGGAGAAAGAAGTGCTTTCCTCATCTCAGAGTGTGGCCTGGAGAGACAGGGACCATGGAGATCCTGGGGAGATTCCTCCAGGAACAAAGGAGCTGTGTATATATACACAATGGAATATTACTCCATAAAAAGAATGAAATCTTGCCATTTGCAACAACATGGATAGAGTTAGAGACTATACTGCTAAGTGACATAGAGAAAAACAAATACCATGTGATTTCACTCATTTGTAGAATTTAAGAAAGAAAACAAACAAGCAAGGGGATGAAGAGAGAGAGAGACAAACCAAAAACAGACTCGTAACTGTAGACAACAAACTGACGGTCACCAGAGGAGAGGTGGGTGGGGACATGGATGAAATACCGGATGGGGATTAGAGTACGCTTATCATGATGAAAAGTATGAAAAAAAGAAAAGTACGATTGATTTAAAAAATGAAATTTATTGAATGGGATTAATGGCAGATGAGATATTGCTGATGAAACCATTAGTGAACTTGCACACATTGCAACCAAAACCATTCAAAATTAAACACAAAGAAAAAATATTTTAAAAAGAGAAAGAAAAGAGTAAAAAGTTTTGTGATATTTCAAAAGTCCTCCTAGATATGTTATTGGGGTCCTTGAAGAAGAGGCAAGAGAGGAAGGCAGTAAAAACATTTAAAGAAATAATAGCTAATGTTTTCCCAAATTTGATGAAAACTATAAACCCACAGATCCCAGAAGTTCAGTGAATTCCAAGCAAAAGACATAAAGACAACTTTATGGCAGTAAATTTGACAACTGAGATGAACTGGATGAATCTCTTGAAAACCACAAACTACCAAAGCTCACTCAAGAAGAAAGAGATCATCTGAATAGTCCTATAGCTGTTAAACAGTACTCTTTTCGCAATACATTTTATTTTGCAACTTGAAATTTTTCTTAACTAGAGGAAATGGAATGGGTACTAAATTTTAACGGTTGAGTGAAGTGGTATATCTTGCATATCAAGACACAGAAGCTGCTGAGAACAACAGCTTAAGATTGATGTAAGAACAGATATTTTCACAATTTACCCCTCTACCTAGTCATAATACTCTAGTTAGATCAAGAAAAAAAGCATTCTGTGATATGGTACCATTCCATTTTTCACAGCTATGTGCTCTTCAGGTCCCTTGCTTCTGTACCCATCCCTTTGGTGGGTTCCTCTTCCTTCTCAGGTTCTAGCAGTAGATAAATCTTTGGGCCTTCTGCATTTTTGCATTGCATAAATTCACTTTCCAAAGAAAATAATTCCTAAATTTTATCCTAGCTCAAGATCCAATTTTGTATTTTCAGCTACCCTATATAAAATCTTCAGTGGCCTTTGGTATTTCATTTTTATTATCATTATTGATGTGTGGATAAGGCAGCTTATGTATAGTACAACTTCAAGAGGGTGTCCTTTACAGAGACACTAATCGATATATCTATGCCTCATGTACTTGATGATGACATTATATTCATTTTTTCATTCTCCCATCAAAGTCTTTGAGCTAAACTCTAGCACTATATTGTGAAAGCATCTTTATTTTACACATCATGCCCCCTTTTCTCTGTTTATACAGTCTACCTAGACCCTACGTTCTAGCTCAAACCCTACCCACTCTCAAGGTTGGTTCCTGACTCCTGCCTGAAATGAACATCTGATCACTTCTTGGCCTTTTGGCTAAGATCAAGTGAAATGAACATCTGTTGCAATTACCAAATGTATCATTCACTTTGTCACTAACATACTGTGTTTCATTTTATTTTCATATGTGTATGTCCTGCATTCTCTCATTAGACTTTATTTCTTAAAGATAGTCTAAAGCTTTATTTTTATCCACCTGAGTGGCAAGTGTATTTCTGCACATTCAGCAAACATCCCTAATTCCAGGATTGATGCACAGAGTAGCAAAGGGCCAAAAGATTAACCTCATTCTTCTTCTAGTTGTTGTATTTAAGTAGACTGCACTTCATCTAAAGCAGTATTTGAAGTAGATTTGATTTTTCCCTAATGATCTATGCTTTGTCTTCATGTTTTATGTTGGAGAGAAAGAAACCATACTAATCCCTGCTTCTTTAGATTGATATTTGTTAATTGTTTATATAGTAAATACAGATCTGTTCACATTATGCATGCCAAAAACTTCTTTCGAGTATAAAGTCCCATGTTCCCAAACTTAAAATTTTTTCAATTTAAATAATCATGCACTGAAAGAAACTTCCCTCAGTTAAAATTACCATTGTTAAGTACAGCTTAGAACACTGTTTCCATTCCTTTTCTCCTATGTTTAATAGAGCTTTACTAACTCCTAAAAATTGGAAATGGAGTTCAGATATCCTAGTCTTTTCCCAAAAACTGTCCATTCTATATTCATGTGGATGGTTCTAGCTTCATCATGTATCTGTAATCTACCTAAACTGGAAGTGGACTCAAGAGAAGCCAGGCACACCTTGGGCTTGTCTACTTTCTGTCCGGGAATAGCCTTTCAGCCTTTCTAAATCTCCATATTTTTTAAGTCCAGCTCACATCTGACCTCTGCTCATCACTTACCTTCCTGTGTATTTATGTTACAATCCTAAATAGAGGTAACTCTCAGGAATTACTCTTGCATTATAGCTTACATGCTAAAATAAGTGCTTTTAAGTATCTGCTGTATTTTACTTAAATGCTGTTTAAAGAATATAAGGGGGACCGCCTGGGTGGCTCAGTCGGTTGAGCATCCAACTTTGGCTCAGGTCATGATCTCGCGGTTTGTGAGTTCAAGCCCTGCATCCGGCTCATTGTTGTCAGTACTGAGCCCACTTTGGACTCTCTGTCGCCATCTCTCTTTCTGACCTCCCCCACTTACTCGCACGCGCGCTCTCTCTCTCTCTCTCTCTGTCTCAAAAATAATAAATAAGCATTAAAAAAAAGAATTTAAGGGAAGCTCTTTGAAACTAATTTGTTTGTTACTGGCCCCTGGGTCAGCTCTGCATCTCTACCTGGGAGGGACTTTCATCATAGGAGAGAAGAGACTTTTTGTGGGTGTAGCCTATTGGAGTGGCGGTGTGAGGGGACACCAGATAAGGAGTCTAAGTACATTGCTAGTTCTTTTTGAGTAAGTTCTTCCCTGAATGACTTCAGTGAACTCATTGAACATTTAAGTTTATTCCTGATACATGAGATATTCAAATAGAATTACAGTACACATTCAAATCTGTTAATCCTCAGTTTGAAATTCGTTGCCACTGTTTTCTGTTCATAAATTGAGAGGTGAGTGAACATCTTTGCCTCTTTGGTAATTTTCCTCTTTTATTTGAATAATTATAGGCTTGACTACTTTTACTCTATTATCCTTTCTCTTTAGCTCTCTTCATCAATTTATTATATGTACCTTACCTCAGATTTCTTTGCTTTCTCTGCCATCACCTGTCTGAGATCTCTCCCTGTTGTGGCAGGAAGTGGGAGAGGCTGATCCCAGCAGGTGTGGGACTGGTAGTAGATCATCTACCCAAGATGGTAATACACTGTAAAGGTTGAGAGTTGAGCACATGAACCAAAGGAGGTAACGGAGTCAAGCATGGGCCATCAAGTAAGGCTGGCCTGTGATGAGTTTTTAGAACCTGAGTACAGGGGCGCCTGGGTGGCTCAGTCGGTTAAACATCCGACTTTGGCTCAGGTCATGATCTCACGGTTTGTGGGTTTGAGCCCTGCATCAGGCTCTGTGCTGGCAGCTAGCTCAGAGCCTGGAGCCTGTCTTCAGATTCTGTCTCTGTCTCTGTCTCTGTCTCTGTCTCTGTCTCTCTCTCTCTCTCTCTCTCTCTCTTTCTGACCCTCCCCTGCTCAGGCTGTCTCTCTCTCTCTCTCAAAAATAAATAAAAAACATAAAAAATTAAAAAACAAAGAACCTGAGTACAAAGCCAAGAATAAACAGAACTGCCAGGAAAGCAAATGAAGATAAGTGTTAAAAAGGGCAGCCTAGAGATAGAAGGGGGCAGGGGGCTCTTGGGGACAGGGAAGGAGCAGGGAGCAAGTGGGTGCTTATCTGCTATTAGACTCTTACATGTTCTGCAAGTCTTGTGTGGTTGAGCCAGCTCTGTTTTAAATGATCAGCCTTGAAAAGGAAGCCACCAATCTATTCTTAATTATTAAATTACAAATGCTGCCTCCTTGCTTATAAAATAATGGAAGGAAAGTGGTATGTTTTCAAATAGGACCCATTTTGTTCTTGGTGGCATTTAAAAAGGCTCTTGGAAAGGTTTTTTTTTTTTTTTTTTTTTTTGATGTTTATTTTTGAGAGAGAGAGCGAGCAAGTGGGAGAAGGGCAGAGAGAGAGGGAGACACAGAATCTGAAACAGGCTTCAGGCTCTGAGCTGTCAGCAGAGCCCGAGGCGGGGCTTGAACTCATGAACTGCGAGATCGTTACCTGAGCCAGTCGGATGCCCAACCGACTGAGCCACCCAGGCGCCCCAGCACTTGGAAAGTTTTTTTTATCTTCTTTTTTGTATAGAATATATCGCAATATTTCAAAATATAGTGTTAACAGATAAGTGATTTTAAAACAAAGAATTAAGTCTTATTTTTAGTTTAATGTCAGTTTTTCATTCAGCTACACTTTAATAAAATAAGCAATTTCAGTAAATATATATAGCGATATATAGTGAACAAGTTATATATATATATATATATATATATATATATATATATATATATAGTAGTTGTCATGACTTGGTATTTATGCTAGATTTAGGCAATTTTAGGGGAAATGGAAGAAATCAAAGAAGTTCTTGTTGAGCACCCCTGTGGTTGATGTATTCTTTTTTTTAATGTTTATTTATTTATTATTTTTGAGAGAAAGAGAGAACACAAGTTGGGGGCAGAGAGAGGGAGACACAGAATCCAAAGCAGGTTCCAGGCTCTGAGCTGTCAGCGCAGAGCCTGATGTGGGGCTCAAACTCAGGAACCATGAGATCATGACCTGAGCCAAAGTCGGACGCTCAACAAAATGAGCCACCCAGGTACCCTGCATTCCTTTTTTTTTTCAATGTTTATTTATTTATTTTGAGAGAGAGAAAGAGAGAGAGAGAGGAAGCATGAGCACAGGTCGGGGGAGGGGCTGGGAGGTGAGACAGAATCCCAGTAGGCTCCGTGCTGGTAGATGGTAGCTCAGTCTCACAAAGCACAAGATCAGGACCTGAACCGAAATCCAGAGTCAGATGCTTAACTGACTGAGCCACCCAGGCACCCCCTAGCCGATGCATTCTTGTTGGGAAAAAAAATGTGTTCTCATCTCAGAGCAAAGACAGCAAAGCTGACATTAGTATTTAAAGAGGTAAGGGAGTAATGCCTTTTTAAAAATGTTTATTGTTGAGAGAGAGACAGACAGACAGACAGACAGACAGAACATGAGTGGGGGCGGGGCAGAGAGAGAGGGAGATCCAGAATCTGAAGCAGGCTCCAGGCCTTGAGCTGTCAGCACAGAGCCCGATGCAGGGCTGGAACTCACGAACTGTGAGATCATGATCTGAGCTGAAGTCAGGCATTTAACCAACTGAGCCACCAAGGCTCCCCAGAGTAGTGCCTCTTTTAAGAAGAGGACCGTCCGAGTCCTACAGGAGCTTTTGAGCATCTTTATTCAAGTGTTGACCATACAGTCTATACTACTTCTCCGCTATTATGTGCAGACTGGTAACACCTGATATTAGGCCCCATTGTCTAACATATAGTGAAATACTTATGTATTAGACTTTCAGTTCTTGAAGCTGGCTAAGTTTATCAACTTTTATTCATAGAAAAGAAAGAAATAAAAACCATATGTAAATGGGGCGCCTGGGTGGCTCAGTGACCGACTCTTGATTTCAGCTTGGGTTGTGATTTCTGTTCATGGGTTTGAACCCCCACATAGGGCTTCATGCTGACAGCGGGGAGCCTGCTTGGGTTTCTCTCTTTCCCTTTCTCTCTGCCTCTTCCCCTACTCTTGCATGGGCACACTCTCTCTCTCAAAATAAATAAACTTAAAAATAAAAATTTTTAAAAACCATATATAAATATAAAACATGGAAATTGAAACTTAGTTCTTTGGTTAATTTATCTAGCCTGGCTAATTTCATTTCAGACATCTTACCCATTTACTAATAGCTTATAAGGGAGACATATATGGAAGGGTCTTCCATCTGTGACAGTGATTTCCTTGTCATTTTCTTGAATGTGATTTCAACCTCTTATTAGTAGATTCTGAGTATCTTCCCTCTTGGGCAAATAAATTGCCAATCAGATATTTTCTTAAAGGTGTATCTTACATTAATGTGAATTTGGGCGCATGCTGGCATTGTTTAGAAACCTTTGTTCGAGAACTTGAGTGATTTGATTTTGCAGTATTGATTACTTATAGTCAAGTAAGTTATTACTTCTATCAGCACTATATACTTTATTTCCATATGAAATGGAAAATAGTTTTTAATTTAATAATCCCCTCCCCAATATATTTTACCCACTTAAGTCCACACTAAGACAATGGCTTCTGGACCTCCATTTGTGTCGATCCTGCAAAGTGTGTAGGTCTGTCCACCGATCCACCTCCAGATAACTAGCCTGTCGGATGATGAGAGCCTCCCCACTTCCCAAATCAAATGTGTGTGTTTGTTTCTGAAGGAACTACCAAGTGTTAGTAGGCACATTGCTAAATAATTTTGAGTTTATTTAGTTTCTTATGGCCTTTACACTTATACTATTTGTTAGTACTTTCCCTTCTTCTAGAGATCCATAAATATTGCACTTTTTTCATTTTGACCTTTCTTCTTACTAATTTAGACAGTAAATAAAAGAGATACACACTTACCATCCCCTAGCATAACATGTCTTTTTAAAAATGAAGCTCATATTTAAATTCTGTTTATAACTCACTTCTGCATTTGAGCATCAGTTATTCATTCATTTACTCAATATTTAAATAATCCATGACCGCAGTGACTAGGAGATGTTACGTAGTGCAGATGCCAACATGAGTGTGTTGCAGTTAAGTCAGGGGCTTCACAGAGAAGTAGGGAAGACAGACAGGTATATAAATAATTGCCACAGAACAGCTGTTACTTCATGGTCATAAATAGGACAGGATGCAAAGGTGGAGGAGGGAGGTAATGACAGGGATGATTTGAAAGAGAAAGTGACATTTGAGTCTTGGAAGATTAGCAAGGGAAGACAAGGAATGATATTTTAGGCAATAAGAACGGCATATGTGAGGACCAGAAGTACCGTAAAATATAGCATGTAGGGAAGAGGTTCCAAGAGAACATTGAGCTGAAGGTGTCAAGGTGACAGATGTAATTGGAAAGGCAGGAGGGTTCTAGATTGACTGAAAGGTATCTTATGGTTAGGGTCATGTGTCCTTTGAACCTATGGGCCAGAGGCTACCTTCAGACAGATCTGGTGTTTTAGGAAGAATTTAGGAGATAGTGAGAGAGAAAGGGAAATGTGAAGAGACAGCAATAGATATGGAGAGTAGTTAGGAGACTATTAGGAGAGTCTGGGGAAGAAGGCAGGAAGGCTTTTTTAACCAGGGCTGTGACAGCAAGGGTGGAAAGGGCAGGGTTTGGGGGACCCTGAGCAACATTTCCCAGGTGCTGTCAGGGAGACATGGGAACAACTGGATGTGCTCAATGATAAATGCTAAGTCATTGCTATTCTCTTTTTTTCCTCTCTCCCTTTCCTGCCCTCTGAAAAACTTTCCAGTTATACCCTCCCCTTGATTTTAAGGAAAGGAGCTGCATAGAAGATGTTTTTTGTAGAGAAGGCAGCTTATTAGACCTTATGTGTTCTCACTTACTGCTCGTTTAGTGGTAACCAGTGTGTCCCTAGACACTAGCAGTTGAGTAGTACCACCAGATCAACTTGGTTCAACCTAAAGCATTATGGTTTGGACTCCATTAATAATAAGAGCCTCAGAGATCGTGACCAAACCGGTTGATCTTTTAGCCAAACTTAGTGCCTCAAAATCAGCAACTTTGAGAGAGTATTCATATGTCAGGGGGCATTTCACTTCCTCGGTGGTGTGCCCTTCCCTGATTTGGTGAAGAATATTACCTCTGGCAATTTTGTATCAATGAGTCATATGAAAGAGGACATAATAAGCCACATGTACTTGGAAAGTTACACAAATATAACGAAGAGCTATTTTTCCTTTATGATGCTTCTCAAATTTAAGCACTGCTCCGTGTCCATGGCAACCACACCGGTCCAGGGTTTCCTCTTCTCACACTTGGCTCACTGCAAGAGCTTTATGACTTGTCTACCTTCAGTCTCTTCCTCTCTTAAAATCCTTTGCCCTCTGCTACCAGATTCATCGTTCTAAAGATTTTCCTTCATTGTATTATTCGCCTGTCTGCTGTCTCGTATAAGCCCATCCTCTGGCATTCCATTTTCATCATAAACCGGCCTCGGGTGGACCTATTGGGCACATTATTACATACTATCATGTGGACCCCCCTTAATGTCCCAATCACGGGTCTTGTTTTCTGCTATAAGTCTATAATACCCCTGATGATAGAGACCACATTATGCACTAGTTTTGTATTCCACTAGCACCGAACAAACTCTGGGCTCATGGTTTGTACAATAGAGAATTGAATATTTCCTCTTTTACCTTTTACCCCTGGGCTTTTTTATCCCACTCCATTCCCACTTGATCTCGGGGCCGTTGTTGTTAATTTCCTTCTCTTTTCCTAAAGTAGTTGACAGCCATTAGCATATATTATCTAAAGTTTTCAGGACTCTTTAAAAACCAATATTATGATATCTTTCTTTTTAAATATAGAAACCTCTCTCTTCTTTACCAGAAGCCACAATGACTCAGCTACTTGCATGTCTAAAATGGTTTCTGCAGTTTTTAGGTGGCAAGTCCTTATGGTGGCTATAGATTAATCGTAGTCTTTTTGGAAGGGTAACATTTAGTATTAATCATGGCATTACTGCCATAAAGCAGGTAGATCATTTATATGAAAATGGTAGCCATAGGTTTAGGGGGGAAAAAACAACTTGACACTCATGAAAGATATATACTACAATGCTTTTAAATTTTTTAATACCACTATGATATTTTTATTCAGTGTCTTTTTTATGAAACTGAGATAAAATAACTGCCTTGTCGTAAGAGCATATAATAACCAGGAGGAACAAAGACTATAAGCTAAGCTTCCTTACCATCTGCTCCACGGAAGTAACTAAATTCATTCCTCAGCAAACCCACAAGTTGCTGTGTTATGGCCTTGTGGGGGCTCTCAGGGAGAGCCGAAACAATAAATATTGAATCTATAAATGTCAAGGGGTTACTTTGCTAAAGAAAAGAGTGATTCAAAAGGCACTGTAAAATAATAATCTTTTAAGTAAAAATGAATGGATGAATGAAAAAAAGCTGAAACCAGAATCTTATTTTACATTTATGTTTTTCTCTAATAACTTGTCAGTAAAGGCTTCTTAAAGCTCTCCCTCCTCTCCCCTGTGAGCCTTCCCTTGACATTTTCTAGTGGGAGAAAGAGATAATACATGAAAAAGAAGTAAACAGTTTCTGGGATGCCTGGGTGGCTCAGTTGGTTAAACATCCAACTCTTGGATTCAGCTCAGGTCATGATCTCAGGGTCGCGAGATTGAGCCCTGTGTGCTTGGGTTTTATCTCCCCCTCTACCTCTCCAGTGCTGCTCGCTCTCTCTCTCTCTCTCAAGAAAAAGTAGGGACGCCTGGGTGGCTCAGTCAGTTAAGCGTCCAACTTCAGCTCAGGTCATGGTCTTGCAGTTCATGAATTCGAGTTCTGTGCTGACAGCTCAGAGCCTGGATCCTGCTTCAGATTCTGTATCTCCCTCTCTCTCTTCCCCTCCCCCACTCATGCTCGCTCTCTCTCTCTCTCTCTCTCAAAAATAAATAAACATTAGGGGAAAAAAAGAAGTAAACAGTTTCAAGTAGCGATGAATGTGATGAAAGAAATAATCCAAGAGAATCCAATATGTTCCTATTCTCCATTAGGTCAGATGGTAAGAGAGGGCCTCTGCAAGCAAAATAACATTTGAGTTGAATGATGTAGTGGACCCAGCCCTATGAAGATCAGAGTCCACAGCAAGTGCAAAGGCCCCAGGACAGGATAAGTTTTGTATGTTCAAAACAGAAAGAGGGCCAGTGTGAGTGAAGTGTAGTGAGCAGGTGAGCAAGATTTAGAGAGGAAGGAGATGTGGTTAGAGAGCTATGTGAGGGCCAGATTGGTAGAGATGTGCAAACGATAGCAAAGTGTTGGCATTTGGGTTTAAGAGGAAGCCAGTATAAGTTCTAAGCATGGAGAAATTTCATCTGATTTATGGTTTTGAGACATTTGGATTGAGGAGATCTGGTGTGTAGAATATGAATTGAAAAAAAGTAAGAATAGAAGCGTGGAGACAAGTAAGACATTATTTCAGAAAGTCCAAGCAGGATAGGATGGTAGCTTGGACTAAGGTGGTACCCATGAAAATGGAAAGAGAGGACAGATTCAGATAATTTTGTAGATAGAGCTGACAGGACTTACAGATAAATTGGATTTGGAAGGCTGATGGAAAGTGGGAAATCAAGGGTGTTATAGAAATCAGGCAGACTGACCTTGCAAAACATGAACAAATCTCTTTCTTTTAGCAGTGGTCTCATTACAACGTATTATAAGAATAGGATAAAACTTTGCATGGAAGTGAATGGTACATACAATGTCAGGCCCATAACAGGCACTTGTGAGATTTTTATTTTTACCTCCGCCTCTGCACATTTTTATTACAAATTTGTATTCTTACATTACTATTATTTAGATCACCAACTTTTAAGCAAATGACTAGAATGTCCATTGGTGAATATTATAATGAGATTGAATCATTCATCAACTCGGTAATTATTTCCTGAGCTCTTTGTATACATAGTCACTCCACTAGGTGCTGGGAACATAAATGCACAACCTTCCCTTAAGGAACTTACTGTCTGGTGGGGTCAGTTATTTCCCTAATAATATTATCATACAACTAGTTATTAAACCACTCCTGGCATAATTGAGAAGAATATCATGACATACTATGAGAACGTCTCTTTATACATTTATAAACTATACATTTATAGTTTCCCTAGTTTACCTCATTCATTTCCATATTTCACCAGTGATTTCCAAACCCATCTCTTGGCTCCAGATTCTCATTTCCCATGGCCTGTGGAAATCTCCAGCAGATTGCCACATACTTCCTGCTGATTCCATTCATCCTCTACCCTTTCCTGGCCCCAGTGCCCCAGTGCTCTCCCTGTTAGTTAGTATCTTTACTATCATATGTCATTAATGTCACAGTCAGTAACATTAGCAACTTCATAAGATTTCTGTTTTTTTTTAATGTTTGTTTATATTTTAGAGAGAGAAAGTGACAGGGACAGAGACAGAGTACAAGCAGGGGAGGGAAAGGGAGAGAGGGAGACAGAGAATCTGAAGCAGGCTCCAGTCTCTGAGCTGTCAGCACACAGCCCAATGCAGGGCTCGAACTCACGAAGGGCAAGATCATGACCTTAGCTTAAGTCGGATTCTTAACCAACTGAGCCACCTTAAACCTGAGACTTAAAGAGGTGAACTTTTCCTGAAGTCACACAGTTACTGGACATCAAATGTTGGTTTTAAATTCAGGTCTGTCTGACATTTCAGTTTTTGTTCTTTCAATAACATTTTGAGGATTATTACCATTTTTAAAAGGAAAAAATGATGAAGGAAAAACATCCTTCCTTCCTTCCTTTAAAGGAAGAACATTTTAAAAGGCTCAGAAATATTCAAGCACCAATATCTCTAATCAAAGAAATGCTTATCTATCGTTCTCTTACACAGTAGTCATATTTTATCCATTTTGAAGCCTGAACTGTTCCAACAAACAGTTATGGAGTAGCCGTTATACATCAATAACTGCTTCTGCTGGGTTTTTAGCACAAGAAGGATGGTACATGATACCCAGCTCTAAGTGCCTTAGCAGGGGAGAGGGACCCTAACCGTTGATTTCAAGGCAACACACTAAAGTATAAACCTGCAGATGCTGTGAGAGAGACAGCATAGGTGGAAACGTGGGAGGGCAAACAGGGCCATGTGCCCCAACTCCAAGAATGAAGGGTGGTTCCTGCAGGAGGTGATATTGGAGTTGAATTTTGACCGATTAAGAAAAGGTAAGTGAGTTAGTGGGGAAGCATAGTTCTAGAAAAGGAGAAAGCCAGAACAAAGACCTGGAGACATGGAGTTCCCGGGGCTACACAGGGAAATTCAAGTGCCTTGAGTATTGCTGATGGTGGAGATCCCAGCCTGTCATATGAGGGCTGATCTCAAATCAGAAGAAATGGGAGTGGAGAAGAGGGGATAGTTGTGAGAGATGGTGAGGGGGTTGAATCAACTAGACTTGAATGATGGTTTAGAGGTAGAGGGAGGTAAAGGAGGACTCTGGGAGGACACCCCGGTGCCTCCTGTATAAAATGGGCAGATGGCAGACACCCTTAGCCAGGATAGGAAATGTAAGAGGAGGAGCTGCACTGGGGAAGAAATAATGACTTTCGCTGCTGAGATTAAGTCACATGTGAGGCTGCATATATCCAGTAAGGAGAGAGAGAGAGAGACAGGTTGGGAGCTCTGGAGAGAGGGCTGATCCTGTAGCGGTACTGTTCAAACTAGTTAGCAAGGAGGCTATGGATAAGATCACCAGGGTATAGGGGCTGCTCTTTGGGCATACATTTTTACTCTGTTTTTTTTCTGTCATTTATTTTAGAATCCAAGACACATTAGTCCCTCAGCATGCTCACAGTGACATGACTGTGTAAATCCTGTTGTTTCCACTGGACTAATTTGATTAACCTCTGGGATCGAGCCTATTTAACTCTACTACCTTCACTGTTTCAGATAACTCAAGTTAGATTTTAAACATTTATATATCAGGGGTGTACTTACCCACAAACTATAGTTGCATTGACTTACTCCTTACTAGTGGCATGATCCTGGGCCCGTCACTGAACTGGTCTAAGCTCAGGTGCCCCCTATGCAAAACGGTCATAACTGGTTGTTAAGATTAAATGCAGTAATGCATACTCTAAGGGCTTAGCATACACAGCCTTTATAGATACTGTATAAATATAAATAATAACTTATTATTCATACTTTTAGTTATTTAAATATTTACAAGAGTTCGTGATGTACAAGTTACTTTGTTAGGCCTACTTGGGACAAATAGGAGTATGGGATAGGTAAAGGAGCCCACCATGCAGGAAAGACCTTTGTATACCTGTTCACTTGTTGCTGCCATCATGTGATAGTCTGTGGCAGTACTGAATATATATGGGGACTGCACTCCCAAGGGAGGTGAAGAGGGAGCAGATCACCAATAGTGAACCTAGAGAAAAAATCACCTCCATTCTCACCATTTTGCTACCCCTGAAATTCTCCTGAACCCACTGGAAGACATGAGGCAGGGGGCCAGGGGAAGGAAATAGCATGGCTGTATAACCTATTACCATCATTATTTCAGAGCATGGACTTGTCTTCAAAAAAACCCTGAATGTACCCATCTTGACATACTCATTTCATGGAAACAAATTCACTTCCTAATACATGGGCTGACCCATATAACTGCTCCACTGAAAATGTGATTTTTCATAGTGACAGCTATTAAACTACACTTAGCATTCCATGTAACATGAAGATGCAGAGATAGCGAATTTAATAGAGAACTGGAGATGGAGCATGGGAAGAAGGTAGAGGCAACTTACAACTTATCAAGATCAATATAGCACCCTGTTATTTTTAACAACCGGGACAAACAACGCACACATACAAACACACATAAAAATAAAAAGTAAAATGCTGATCTCGCATGAGAAAATCAAGGCACAGGCTAGATTCTATACATCATTATTTTAATCTGATCAATTTAACATTAAAAAAAAAAAACGCAGCCCTTGCTAACATTTATTTATGTCTTCTGCTTACCTGGAAAATAAATATGAGCCTTATACAAGCTGCCCAGGGAAGGGGACAACTGAACTGAGACAGCATTCCATTTTCAGGCCTACATCACCAACATGGCTTCAAGAAAGCCCCTCCTATGTAGACACTGTGGCTGAGCTGCCGAGGAGGCAGCCTCTCTCACTGTTTGATTGAAGAAGAGAAGGCAGATATGCTTTATTATAATAAGTGTGTGTTCAGAAGTGATTATTCTCAAGACAGGCTTTTGGATGCCCCTCTCCAGTCTAAGATTCTCAGAGTCCTTCATAGCAGATAGCAGGCAGGCCCCAGATCAGTTACATATGAAATAAAATAGTGAAGCACAGTTTTCCTAATAAGATAGTTGTGTGTGTGTGTGTGTGTGTGTGTGTGTGTGTGTGTATTTTTTAAGGGGGCTCCATTAATCGAAAGACAACAGATTACAGTGTAGGAATGACAAGGTTCCCACCATGCAACTGGGCTCTGGGACCTTGGCTTCCTGGCTCTGCCTCAAGCAAATTTTATGATCCTAAACAAGTCCATTACTGATGATAAGTCTTATCATCAATAGGATAAACATGTTGGACTTCGATGCTTTCTAGGGTCTACCAACAGCACATTATTTTATGATTCTGTTATCCTATCTAGAGTATCCTTCTTAGTGTGGGTAGTGAAGTACTGAAAGACATTGTCCAAAAAAAAAATCCTATCCAAGAGGTAGGATTGTGAACACCTTAGAATGGTCCAAAACCAGCTTATAGCCGGTATGGTTAGCTTGGAGAAAAGGAAATTAAGACGGTCTTCAAATATTTTAATTAATGTCACACAAGAAAAGTAGACTTATTCTGTGTTATTGTAAAATATATAACCCAGTGACTAGAAATTTCACATTTCTGGCCCACCAAAGCAGTCCTTTCTAAACACATATCCAGTAATAAAATAGGCAGCACCCTTTTGAGATAATTGTCAATAAAGGTAAGGAAGTAGAGGCAAAATGACCAACTTTCAACGTCTATGGTCGTGCTAGAATCTGAGGACAAGGATATGGTCATAGTGATGCTACCATGATTATTCAGCATGTTATTAAATAAATTGTTGGTGGGAGAAAATTCTCTCTTCTGTGAAACAACAACAATAAAAACTCCTTTAAGATGGTTATGCCTTACGTCTTACAAGAGGTCAGACCCTTCTTAAACACTAGGTAGGTCTATCATATTATATAGGAATCTTTTTTCCCCCTTTGAATTCCTATAAACTTGTTACCTGAACTACCAACCATGATGTCAGTTAATTATGTATTTTGTTTTGTACTCCAGTTCTTCAGTGTTTGCATTCCAGCTACAAAATAATGAGACTCCCTGTGATAGAACTTGTATGTTCAGTCTCCTTACATTTCATTTTAGCCTTTTTTTCAAGTAGCGTGAATAATACATAAAGTTAGAGGCAGCATCTGGTGTATATTTCTACCTCCAGAAGCACGTAGGAGAGCACGAGCAGAATCAAGACTTGAATGGCGGAGTGTGTACTGTGCAGGATTTTACGTGTTTACCAGGATGTCAGTACTACTTACTGTGTTATCTTTATTTGACCTATTTGTTGGATCTTAGGAACCTGCCAAATTATTGAGGGTTTACCTTTTAAAACGATGTCTGTCCAACAAAAAAGAAATAACTAGAGAGTTGAATTTTGTCTTTTTACCTTTCCAAGTTCAGAAGAGCATGGGTCCTTTCCTACTTATGACTAATGTATCTAAATTTTCAGAGAACTGAAGAGGCAGTCGGTCTCACAAGAATGCCTTTTATCAGTGTTTGACTAATTCTGTTTCTAATGTTAATACATTGAGTCCTTTTTGTCTTTCTAAACCCTAAGCCAGGTGAACACAATACATTTTATACCTCTACATGACTTCGTTGGAAAGATGAAGACAATTACTAGTTATCTGGCACCCACCCTGTGCGAGGCACTATGAGAGTTTCCTTTATATGCATTAACTTAGTTTTTGGAGCAACTGGCTAGTTACATGACATGGACATTTTACAGAAACTCAAAGAGTATGAAGTAATTTATCCATGTCATTCACAAGTAAATGTGACTAAAGGATAATGAAATAAGCAATGTCCTGTTTTACTCCCAGAGATATGTTTAATTCTCATTACTCTTGGATTATTATATAGGTCCAGGCCAGTCTCACTAGTATGAGCCCACTTTGTCTGAATCTGAATAACAAAGATGTGACTAGATCATAACACAGTGTTGTTCTTCCTTTTATGGTGTCCACATCCTGCTTTATCTTTATGTTTGAATGCCTCTCTGATTTTAAGCTCTTGCAAAATGGAAAGTGTTTCCTTTTTCACCTTTGTAACCCCTGAAGTAACTACTTAAAATGTTTCTTCGCATTACATTAAGTGTTCTTAATTACATTAAGTAATAAATTAAGTCAAATATGGTCTTCATTTTACAATGGGAGTCTATTTATGTCCTGCGCATGTCCAGCAATCATGACACAGTAGAGTAGCTCAGAAAGAGCGTTCCAGCACAAGGCTTTCATTAGGACCACCATCCACCCAAGTCCAGCCCTCAGACAGAGAGGCTTCCCTTCTTTAGACCATGGCTTTGGGACAGTTGCCTGGTCCTGTTGACTTTTCTCTCACTCATGATTCATCCAGAGTTCCCGTATTGTCTTCAATTTGCTGTTGATTTTCCTTTACAGATTTTTAAAAAAATCTTTGTAATATTATAAGAAATTTAAGAAATCATGTATTGTTAACTTTAATTTAGAAGAGGGTTTTTTTTTCTATCATTAGTTTTATCTTTGGACTACTTTATACCTCAAACATTTATTTCTCAGAAGTGTGCTGTACTGAATCTCATCAGCAATAAATAAATTACTTAGAGTGTTGAGGAGGGAGAAGAGAAAATGCTCACTGAGATGAGTCACTCCTCTAGGATTTCAAAAATGCCTGGAATCCATTCTTCCATTTCACCAAGTTATGTTCTAGAAGAGTTATTTTACCTGATATTTATCAATGGCTTATTCTTAAAGGACAACCTGAAAACAGGACCATGGTTGAATAATGATGGAAATTTTTAAAGCAAGGGTGATGCTTCATTGGGGGGAGGAAAGAGCAGGGGGAACACTGCTTATATAGGTGCTTTATTCTCCACAGAGTGATGCATGCCAAGATGGGCTTGGGCTTGGGCTGATGGCCCCATATATACAGAGCTGAATAAGTAGGTCTCTGAGAAGTCTGGTTCACCTTAATGTGGAAAGGAAGATGAGAGGCTGGGGATGGACATTACAGTCTGGGATGTGTTTATTCCTATGCGGGCTCTGGCCTGGAGTGCAGGGAGATGACACAGCTCTCAGTATGGTCATTTCTAGGCAGTGGACGCCTTCTGGGCCTGGAGGGCCTTCTGTACTACGTCTTCCCACTGGGAATTCGGTATCTTCAGTCTTTGCCCTTCTCACCAGCTCAGCGTGTTCTGTCTGGGTCCATGGAAACAGAGCTGTGGTTGCTCTATGCTGTTGCTCTCTTTCCATCTTCATCCTCACTCTTAACCGCGGGTCTGGCCTGGGAAGCCCTAGGACCTGGGTCTGGTTCTGCATGTCAGCAGCTACATCTCTGTCCCCCGTAGTGCCAGCTGTACCCACTCTGGTTCAGCGTCTTGGTTCGGAAGCTAGTAGGAATCGCCACCTGGGCCTGCTTCCACTTCTTCCTGTGCTTCCCGAGGCGCCTCTTTGCTTTAATCCCCACGCCTTCTGCAGGGCTCTGGCGCGGCCCCTCATTCCTCAGACTGATTGGGGAAGGTACGCTCTGGACCCATGCTGTCTCCCCATAAAACCAATGCTGCTCTCACAGCGGGGGCCACTCAGAGCCCAGGGCTCACCCTGCCCCTTCACTTCCTCAAGGATAATGTATTTGTGAGGGGGAGGATCGTGGAAAGATTAGGAAAACTGAAATGCCTGATGACTTGTTTATAATTCCTCTTACATAACATTTCTCAAATGTACCCAAGTGTTTTAAATGTAACTTAGTTTGCTCGTTAAAATATCATACTTTAATTATTACATTTAATATTAGTACATATAGGTTTAACTTCTTTTGTGAGCATCAGAGCCAAACCACAGTTCCGAAGTCTTTGGATTAATTTTGACTTCTTTCCAGAATCCATTTGGGCAAGAAATTCTTTGTTTCTGGCTTATTTAAGAAAAAAAATAATGCCTCTGCCAGTGTTCTTTGAAACCACGTCAGTTGCGTGGAAACATTTCCCCATCTTTAAAAAAAAAAAAATCAACCCAAAAAAAGGCCTATAAGCAAAGGAGTCACTGAACTCTCCCTTCCTTTGCAAGTAAAAAACGTTCCCTTGTTCTTAAACAGGAAACTTCCATAGCAGTGCTTTTCACACTTCCATAGTGGTAGTATGGTCTTTTCAAACAGAATCCCGTGCAGAAGTCCAGTATGTACACAAGATAAAAATGGAGCTGTTCCCTGCAGGCTGTGGGGTGTGTGTGTGTGTGTGTGTGTGTGTGTGTGTGTAGGGGTAGCTGTGGAAGGCCCAGAACCCATGCCCTCATCGGTACCATCATTACAGCCTCCCTCTTCCAGCTGAACCCACCCCACCCTGGGTAGCCCATCAGACATTTATCCAAAGCCTTAGGGATCTGAAATTTATTTATTTATATGTCATATTTTAATGGTTTTGATCATTTTACATTATAATCTTTAGTTTTTTAAGAAAGCATTTTCAGAGGAAATAAAAAGCTTTACAACAATATAAAGCATCTTATTTAAGATATTTTGTTCATTAATACTCAAGGTGTTTAACAAAAAATGTTTTGTTTTTATTGAGTTTTAGAAAAAAGAACTCAACAATATTCTGTTAAAGGTGGCAAGATTTCCCTTTAACCCCATACCATAATTAATGTATTTCTTTAACCAAGATCACAGAGATATGTTGATAGATATGTTTCTATTTTGTTACCTGAAGAGATCTGTGACTCTTATTTGTCAAAGCAGGAAACTAAGACTCAGAAGGAACTAGCCAGGCTCCCTTAGCCCTGTTACCCAGTATCATGCTACAACTTGCATGGACAAACTGGTCTGGTATTCATGAGACCAGCTTCAGAACTGCAGCACCAGGATTCTCAATATATATGATTAATTGTTACCTAAAGTTTAGAAACTGCTCCTAAATGTGATCTTGTCTTTTTGCCTTCATTTGGCTGTGACTATTATTCCCATCAAGGAAATTAAAATAACACCTACTAAGATTGTAAAATTTTAAACTATGGACAATTCTCAGTTGTTATTAGCAGGGAAGGATTAATTTGACCAGAGAGTATCAAAATAATGTTTTGAGCTATTAACTGAATGTTTATCAAGGTCTGTGGCTTAAGAAAGTTATTATTGCTTGAGAATCTCAACTTCAGTGGTTCCTTAGATGTATACTCTCATGATTAGGTTGTAGGTCTTTATGTGTTATCATACTGAATGTTTATAAAAATCTTACTTTTAACCGCAGCTTCCCCTGAATGCCGAAATACCTCACATTCTAGCATTGCAAAAAGTCATTATTATTGTGTAAACACTATTGTGTAAACACTGCACCTTGAGGGTGTGCCGTTTCTTGGAAGCCCGTTGTTGCCCTCCATGCATACTAGATCATTTTGCCCCAGACCTCTCTTCTGTGGGGATTTCAGTCCTCTAACAAGGGCTGGAAAATCCCACTTTAAATACGCAGCATAAAATCCGACTTGTATCCTTTACGTTATTAGAAAGCAAGAGTGAATAAAGGTCAGCCTTTTGGCTGGCAGGCGGTCTGGTTGCTCTGTGAGCATCACATGCTAAGAAAAGCTGGTTCGTCTGCCTTTGGCTTTAGGATTCAAACAGCAGAAGCTGTCAGACTAACACTGATTGAAGGTGGACTGGGAGGGGGAAGCACATCTGTCCAACAGCTCGCCATTGGCTTCTTATTACAGCATTCTCCCCTGAGACACTCTGCATGCTCATTCACCTACCTCCTCCTCTTCTTCCCCCCTCCCCTACCCCTTCATTACCGATTCTCAGCGAGAGGCGGCAGCGGCGGCGGCAGCAGCGGTGGCAGTGGCGGCAGCAGCGCTGCTTGTCACGAATCGGGGATTGCAATGAGCTCATCCTTTTCTCCTTGCAGCTCCACAACTGCCCTGGCTTCCCGGATACTGCTGCTGCTGTCTGCTCAGACACACAGACACACGCGCGTGCACACTCACGCTCACACTCACGCACACGGACACACAGCACACGCACACACACGCTAGACCCTTCTAAGCAGCTTGTACATTTTAACACATGTATCTGAACTCTCCTGCATCACTCTTGGCCATTTTCTTGCATTCGATTGCTTTTGCTGTCTTTTTATTTAGATCCGTGTTTGATTTCATTTTCCAGTCCACTTTGGGGCTCTTGCACAGTGGATAATTTAGCCAAAATGTTCTTCCTGTGGAGACATTAGCTGACAATCCCCACCACAGACTGGCTTGTGCCTGCTCCCGGGGAGATCTGAGCCGGGCTCCCTTCCCACTGCAGTTCTCAAAATTGTGGATAAGAGATCCAGCTTCCTCATTCTGGATACCTACTTACTGCTCATGGAAGAAGGGGTGCCCTGCCCAGCCCCAGCTGCTCAGCTCACACCTCCTGTCAAAAAGTCCCAGGACATGCACGACGAGAGGAGCAAGCTGGTGAATGAGTATGCATGTCGCGTGCTGGAACTTCTGGGGATGGGGCATCGTCTGTTTGTGCCTCGGCTTCTGGCGGTGAGACTGTTTTTCATTGAACTTCATTTATAGGGAATCTGCCACTCTCTGGGAGAATTCCTGTATCCCTAGAAGAGGCTTGCAGTCTCCTGTTTCCTTCTCCTCTTACGCACTCTACCAAGAAGGAAGTGCTGAGTGGCCGGTGTCGTGGGGCTCTATCTGAGCCTGGTCCATGCCACTCCTTAATTGGCTAGAGGGGATATGGCTCTTTTCTAAGGGCCCAGGGCCACAGGAGTGGCATTATCTCTGTGGCAGGGAAAATAAAATGTTTTCTGGCTGCCTAGACTCAGCAATAAAGTCGAATACCCAAGTGCTTGATACAGGCATTCTGTTATGTACATCTCCAAAGGGTTAAATTTCACAACAGACGTTATTGCTACTTATCTAGACTACTGTGGTTTGCATTCTAATCTCACCATTTGATTGCCAGTTTGATTTTGTTTTATTTTATTATTTGTTTTTTTTTTTGATAGAGAATTTTACCCCCTAAAAATCCTTGGGTAAAAAATTAAAAAATTTCTCTCCTGGAATGTTTCAACTGTATATCTATGAAGCAGCTTAAAGCTATTGGGTCTGTGCTGTGAATCTGGAAAGTCTGGCTTGCCTGTTTTTTTTGATTTCCCTGAACAAGAGAAAAATCACCCTTCCTCACTTCCTACCAAGGGTTAAAATTAAATACCCACAATCGCTGGTGCAGGGTTTCTTTTTAGTGGTTTGAGAACTATACCTAGCAACTGTTCTATAACGTAATTGGTCTGCAGTAGTCCTGTACCATTATTTGGTAATTGAACAAGAATCATTAAGCTTTGTCTGTTTTTTACAATGGACTTTAACACCATTCCAGACTGTTCTTTCATTATGGTTCTGTCATATTTGATTCTTTTCAAAAGTACAATGTTGACTGGATTTCACACTTTTCTCTCACATACCTCTCTTCAGTCTAGTTCATCTCTGTTTATATTATTTTTGCAATTACCAATTCTGTCTTCACGTATGTATTTGTATGCAAATATTTTCTCTCTTGTATAATCATAACAGCATTTTAGGGAGCTGTGTACATGAGGGATTTTTCACCCGGAAGAAAGTCTATCATCGTAAGATGAAGTTAGAAGCAGTGACCAGCATACAATTTTGGGGGGTTGGTATTTTTTAGAAATACAGCTTCTTTGTCATTCAAGAGAGAAATAAAAAGAGCTCAACACATATGTTTTAATGTCCAGGTGAGATCATCTGTGCTCACTTAAGTTTTTTCCCTGAATCACGTTTTTCTTCATTAGAAAACTGAAGATTTACGATTCTATTGGAAAGGAATTTTTAAGTGATATAAAAAGCATTTTATTCAAGAGCTTTGACACTATTGAACACTAAAATACATTTCAACAAATACATCTCTTTGAAGAGTCAGTTTTAGTCTAATATATTTTCATATCATTAAACACTACCTAACTGTGAGGATTCCAGGGCCTTCACTGTTCACTTTCCATCAATCTGGTACTGCCTTTTTCTGACACTTTATACTTTGAGTGCTTTGAAGGAAAACATAAATGTATAACCAGGACTGCCTCTCATACTTAAATCTGCATTAGGGTTCAATTTAAACTGCCTCTAGTTTAAAACAAATTATCAGCAATAAAATCCACAAGGAGTTGGGATCATAAGCTTCAGATCTTTTGGAAATCACGTGTGTCTGTATGTTGCGACCATACGAAGTCGGCTTGGTTTCCCAATTAGGTATCCAAGGTAGTATTACATCCCTCAGGCTGTTTGGGCTCTCACATGCAGAGTCTAGGCAATGATACCATTTACACTATATGTGAAAAGTATTTATTGAGCCGTCCAAAGGGTCATTTGGCAATCTCTGACTTTGTCATACGGTATTGTATGTAAAAGACTAATGATAGAACTGGGATACTCTGCAGTTTGGGAAAATCGCATGTCCTTTAATTAGCAATATGGCTGTGAACTGGGATCATCTCTGTCCACTGAGTTACAGCTTAAAGTTTAGCATGTGTACCAGGAGGAAGTACAGTTGTTCAGCCTTGTGTTATTGGACTGGCTAATGATGTGGGATCGATGGCTAATCTGCACAGGGTGGTCCTAAGAGGAATCCTGCCACGTGCAATCTTACAGTCTTTCCATTAACCACTCAAGAAGGCAGGCACTGAAGTTTCAGTTTTTAGTTATGTTGCAAACAGGAATGTGTGAAGGTTACACACATGCAAATACTTTATTTTACTTTAAAGATCCCAGTAGTTTCGGTTAATTTTTGTGATGAACTGATCAAATTAATGAAGATTTACCAAGACAATGCTGTAGGTTTAGACTTAGAGCCTATTCATTGTCCCCTGAAACACAGAGGAACCATCAAACTGCCTGAACACCAAACACATTTGAAAAAAAATTTTTTGACGTTTTTATTTAAATTACATTTGAAATGTTTGCTTCTTGTCCTTCAAAGGTATGCCTAATAAAGGACAATTTCCATTTAATAAATCAGGTACAAATCTTCATTTTAGATATTACCACAAGGCATAAATTCTGTGCACAAACTCACCAAACACATGTTTCTTTGGTGAAACTAAAATACCAAAGCAAGAGATACAGGTATCCTAGATACCAGCTAAGTAATGTTTCCCTCTTCTAAAGCCTGTGTTTCCAAATGATTCTCAGACTTCCAAAAATATGTCTCTACTGAACAGAAATCCTGTTAGACACCATAACTAAAGGGAGAAAAAGCCATTTGTGGTAAAAATAATGAAGGTGAGAAAGAGAACCATACCTAGATTTTTTTTAATAACCTCCTAAAAAATCAAACCTAGAATTTGCTGCTTCTCAGATGCCCTTAAAGAAAGATTTATCATCTAAGAATCGTGAGAGGTTTGGAGTAGAAGCATCAGGAGCTAGCACCCAAATGTTAGAACTGCTCCTTTCTACCCACCCTGCCTCCTTTAAAAAAAAAAAAAAAAAAATCACTTTGACATGTGATACTCTTGCGCTGAATTTTTCAGTGAGAAAAACACACTCAAAATGGTATCGGCAGTGACACATAGCTAGTGTCCATACTCTGTAAGTGTGTGAAGTTTGAAGAAAAAGGAAAAGTTCTTCTACTCATGTTGAGAATTTCCCTTTCCTCCCTTTTGATTTTATTGGCTGTTACATGATGTGGAAAGTTATGATCAGATCATCATAAATGAGTGTCAGTCTTGGCTATAGTTTCAATACTGATACAGAGTGAATCCACAAGAGGATTGATACTGAAATGAAAAAACAGAAGCACGTATGTCTCCCATTTTTACTTTTACTTTAACTGCTGCAAGGATTGCTCATTGAAGAAAGATTACAACTCTTAAAATTTAAAGACCCCAATATAAAAGTTGCCATGCATACTTCTGATGCCTTTCAAAGTGTAAACATCAATTTTTCTGTCAAAATAAGTACTAAATGTACTCTCTAATTTGCTTTTTATTAATTAGGACTGGTTAATACTGGGTGTGCTTAAAGTAGAGATTTTATGAATTTATGGGACAAATTTATGTTGGTGTCTATTATATGCCTGGCAGTTTGCTTATTACTTCATTTTACTGGAGGAAGTAGGAAGGATACCTAAATTAACAACCTATTTAAAAAATCCCTCTGGATATTTTTCCCTCTTTTTCCCTCTGGATATTTCTCCTTACCTACTTGAAAGGAAATAGAAGTAGAACTTGAAATGTTTTTAATTGTCCAGGTAATCTTTATATATCATTCTATTCAAATGAAGAAAGAAGTAATCCTTTGGAGGTATAATTGATAAACATGTTTCATATCATCACTTAAAAGAATTTCACAGTTTGTGGAGCAAAAGAGGAGTGTTAACAGAACCACTAATTTTCACAAGTTACCATTTATTCTTATTTAAAAGCTGGTAGAGTTCTCTGGGTTTTTTTTTTTTTTTGAAGTTTATTTGTTTATTTTTGAAGGAAAGAGAGAGAGCAAGTAGGGGAAGGGCAAAGAGAGGGAGAGAATCCTAAGCAGCCTCTGCACTATCAGCACAGAGCCCGAAACGGGGCTCGATCCTATGAACCATGAGATCATGACCTGAGCCAACATCAAGAGTCCAACACTTAACCGACTGAGCCACCCAGGTGTCCCAATTTCTCGATTTTGCAAGTGAAGGAAAAACATCTTTGTTTCTAAAACTTTCCCTAGCTCTTGTCTGTGTTACCTTCTGGCTAATATTACTTAACAAATAATGTCAGGAAAGTAATTGCATTTTCATTATGCTACTCTTCCCTCACTACTGTTCTGAAGGCAGTATAGAAAAACTCTAAGAATTTCCCAGTTGAAGAAAAGCCTTTCTTTTAAATCAGTTTTTCTAGCCTGACAGAGTTCTGTGTAGTGAGCACAGAGGAATAACGATATCCAGAAGCTGGCCCTACCTACCTACTTTTGGGTATTTGGTTTGGTTCTTGAAATGTTAGTCTGCCTTTTAGGGGTGCATTTTTAAAGCTTGGGTCTTACCACAGTTAAGTTTCTCTTCATTGTCAGGGCAGACAGCATTCATACAATTTTAAACATAATTATAACCATTAATTAAGTTTATATCTCCGTAACCAGTTTATTAATAATTAGCATGTATGAAGTCATGTTTTAGTTTTATAGAAAACATCACTACTTATAGTTTGGACCAATACTGTTACAGCAATACTTGACATTTGTGAAGCATATATATATTCCACATACGTACAAGATGATTCAAATTTTGTTAGAGATATGTGATGTGTGTAAGGATGGTAAAAAAAAAAAGGGATTATAAGCAATGTAACAGAATTTTTTTAAAAATATTTTACCTCCATGACCATTACTGGGTTCTTTCAATGTTTGTTTATTTATTTTGAGAGAGAGAGAGAGAGCATGAGCAAGGGGAGGGGTAGAGAGAGGGGGAGAGAGAGAATCCCAAGCAGGCTCCTCTCTGGAGCCTGAGGTGGGGCTCAATCTCATGAACCATGAGATCATGACCTGACTTGAGCCAAAATCAAGAGTTGGGTGCTTAACTAACTGAGCCACACAGGTGCCCTGGTAACCAAATGTTAGTTATGTTTATCTCTGGGTAGTGAGGCCTGTTAGGCTTTTTAAAAAATTTTTTATTTTGGGGGGAAGTGAATATGTAATCAATAAAAAAATATATAACCTCACTAGGTGATACACACACACAAATGTATACAATCTATGAGTTTTTATTTTTAATTATTTTTAATTTTTTAAATGTTTTATTTATTTTTGAGACAGAGACAGAGCATGAGAGGGGGAGGGGCAGAGAGACAGGGAGATACAGAATCAGGAGCAGGCTCCAGGCTCTGAGCTGTCAGCACAGAGCCCGACACGGGGCTCAAACCCACGAACATGAGATCATGACCTGAGCCGAAGTCGGAAGCTTAACCGACTGAGCCACCCAGGCACCCCATGAGTTTTTAAAAGTATTTAGAAAACCACACAACTCTCTGATAAATTCTTAAGTGAGGCATCCAAATTTTTGCAGAGCAAGAGGTATCTTTCAGTTGTAGAGGAAAAAACCTCTCAGACACAGCTATCAGAAAATGGAAAGTTACTCCTGTAAATTTATAACCTGATTATAGCATAAGAAGGTATTTGGAGGTGACAATGATTATGGAAGTCTCTTAAAGATAGAAATTTAGAGGAAAAAGTCCATCAGAATCAAAGTAGGATTGCATATTGTTTCCCAGAGCAGTGGCAAGCCTTGTTTTCGTTAATATACTTTTTGCTTTTTGGCATGGTTTTTACCCCATGGGGTTGTCTTCTGGCATATTTTTTTTTAATTCAGAATAAAATTAGCTTTATTTCAGTCCATGACAAGAATATAAGTTCTTACAACTTAGACTGCCTGCTTTCTAGAATTAAAAATGTCAGTGAGAGGAGGGTACTGTTTTTAGCTACTAAAATATCGGTACCTGAACATATCTGAGCAGCACAGAGACAGCCTTCCAAACTGTCATCCCTTATATTTCTTTTGGAGTTCACAAAATGCACTCATATGACTTAAATTATTTCATTCTCAAATACTTGAGGTTAAAGATGCTCCCTTTTTGAAGTAGGACGTGAGAGATGGAGGCTGTACCGTGAGGTAGTCAGAGTTGGGATCAGAATTTATTTCATCTTTTGCAGCCTTGTTTCCACTTTTAATTGCCAACTACCTTCTAGAGGCTGGGATTAAGGGACTGAATAACATGCAGTTTCCACACATGCGTCCACTTGAGTCTCTCTGCTCTGTGATTGTGAGAGCTCCTCTCTCATGGGGCTTAACTGAGGTGGGTGAGCCATGGGATCCACAGCATCCCCGACACCAGCAGTGTCTTGGAAAGGACAGTCATAGGGCCCTCTGAATGCTGGTTTCCTGAGACTCAGCCCCACCCAGATGGGGAGCTTCTTACTAAAACCACCCACCTCGCCCCGCCCGGAGAGGATAGCCTCCTTCCAACAGCATCTCTTTCTACGTGGCCACCCCCCCATGCCTGACCAGAGATCACGTGGCACAAGCTGTATGATTCCTCATCTTGAGGCCTCATCGTTCTGCTTTTGCATGAACTCAGAGACTGGATTTGAAATTAGACCTGGGGCAGTATTAGAAGATTAGGTAATCATGCTACTGCCTTCAGGCAAGGAACCACACCACCTTTTGGGGGCGTCTATTGCCAGGTAACTAGAGGTCAGTTGCACTGAAAATTGTGCGGTGCCCTCAGAAGCTTTGGGGTACTGAGCAAAGCTGCTGATCCTGTTTCCTATAAACTCTAGAAGCAGCCTGTCTTGAATTTTCCTGACAGTCACCAGAGAGCTGACCATCAGACCCAGTATTACAGGTGAACAAGGAAGACTAGGGATCTAGTGTGTCTGGAATATCTGGTAGCTAGATGCTTTCCCAATAATTGAGCAGTCGACATTTCAGCCAGAGAAGGCCTCTTTTAGGCTGAAGTTTCCGGTAACTGTCTTTTCCAAATAAGTTAAGGTGAGTTGATAACACTCTGTCATGATACACATTCTCTCTACCACTTATTGTCATCGTGTCTGAGTATCTGTGAGGGAGGTAATAAATCTGAGATGTCCTGAGGCTTGTTCCTTCCACTGCCCCTGTTAGCCTAGCTCTGCTTTCTGACTATAAGTTTGTAGATGGAGAGCTAAAGCAACCTAGTACCCTTGAGAAAATGCCTGGTG